>OY720445.1:52688310-53381325 GCA_963082915.1 Dolichopus griseipennis | reverse complement strand
AGCAGGGCTTTACGCTTTTTCCAGAATATTTATATATATGTGTATATGTGGGATTCTCAATTAGGAGGGATTTTGGAGTTGGATTCAAAAGCAGGATTGCCCCCTTTTCCAGAATATTTATATTTATTAATTAGGGTTGATTATTTTTTATATGAAATAGCTATGCCGAATTCTCATACCATTCTTTTTATTATAGTGTTAGATTCAAAATCTAGTTTCAATAATTGAGTTAACGGGGGTAATGAAAATATAATATTATTTAACATGTTTTATTACAGTGTATTAAAAAAATTAGAAACTTATTAATTTTTTTAATGAATTAGGTATCCGAATTCTTATACCATTCTTTTCATTTTAGTGTTGGATTCAAAATCTAGCTTCAATAATTGATATAGCGGGGGTTCGGGGGCGACAGCCTCCGTAATGAAAATATAATATTATTTAACATGTTTTATTACAGTGTATTAAAAAAAATTAGGAACTTATTAATTTTTTGAATGAATTAGGTATCCGAATTCTTATACCATTCTTTTCATTTTAGTGTTGGATTCAAAATCTAGCTTCAATAATTGAGTTAGCGGGGGTTCGGGGGCGGCAGCCCCCGTAATGAAAATATAATATTATTTAACATGTTTTATTACAGTGTATTAAAAAAATTAGAAACTTATTAATTTTTTTAATGAATTAGGTATCCGAATTCTTATACCATTCTTTTCTTTTTAGTGTTGGATTCAAAATCTAGCTTCAATAATTAAGTTAGTGGGAGTTCGGGGGCGGCAGCCCCCGTAATGAAAATATAATATTATCTAACATGTTTTATTACAGTGTATTAAAAAAAATTAGGAACTTATTAATTTTTTGAATGAATTAGGTATCCTAATTCTTATACCATTCTTTTCATTTTAGTGTTGGATTCAAAATCTAGCTTCAATAATTCAGTTAGCGGAGGGATAATGAAAATATAATATTATTTAACATGTTTTATTACAGTGTATTGTTTACTATTAAACTAGAATTTGTATCAATTTTACTATATGGCTTTATTTCGTAAAATTTTAGAAAATGATATGGCTTTATTTCGCATTCAAATGCGAAATAAAGCCATACGCAAAAAAATTCTCGATATGGCTTTATTTCGTATGGCTTTATTTCGCGCCACCTATTTATTCTATTCTACAATAATTTTCTTTTTCATTTATTCTATTCTATAATAATTGTGTAATGTATGCATTAGATTTGAAAGCTTTCAAAACAGAATACGAAAAGTTTAATTATTATAGAATGCTTTGAAAGCGCTTTTGAATACATTTAAGCAGATGTCTATCACCAAAAGTTTAAATATAATAAAAGACAAACTGCTGCTGCTGATTAGCGTGCCCTATGTTATGTTAAGCGTTATTTACATATGTAACATACTTCTAATTAAAAATCCTTACATACATAGGAGAAGGAAAAATTGAAACTGATAAAATATGAAAATGAATAAATTATGAAGAGAAAGAAAAAAAATCAAAACGCATAAGAACTTACATTTTTTTTATAGGGGGAAACAAAATCAAAACGTATGAGAAATATGTTAGAAGGTAGTACAGGAAATTATAATAAAAACGTATAATGTATTTTTTACATTTCAGTATGGATACTTCTATTTTAATATCACTTACAGAGCTAATAACTATGCAATATGTAGTTTCTATTTTTTAAAGGAAAAAAAATCAAAACGTAGGTATAATAAATCTGTTAGAAGGTAGATAAAGAAAACTATAATAAAAACGTAAAAAGCTATCTAATTCTGTAGAGCAAGAGTAGGAGAAAATCGAATATATATTAAAAGAGAAGATAAAATAACGTCTTTTATTTACTTTAAATAAACAATTAATTTCAATATGTAGTTTTTATTTTTTATAGGGGAAACAATTTCAAAACGTATGAGAAATATTTTAAAAGGTAGATACAGAAAATTATAATTAAAACGTGTAACGCTATTTTTTACATCTTAGTATGTGTACTTCTATTTTATTACAGAACTAAAACAAACTATTGTTAACATAATGTTCTTTAGGTAACGAATTTCCTTTTATTAATTCTGTAGCGTAAGAGTAGGAGAAAAAAAAATAAGAGAAATTAAAAGAACATTTTATCTATTTAAAATAAATAATTAACTTCAATATGTAATTCCTTTTTTTTATAGGGGAAAAGAAAATTAAAACGTATTAGAAATCCGTTAAAGGTAAATACCTACAGAAAATTATAATAAAAACGTATTTAAAGCTATTTCTTACATATTTGTATGTTTACTTCTATTTTAAAATCCCTTACAGAACTAGTAACTAACTACAATATGTAGTTTCTATTTTTTATAGGGAAAAAAATCAAAACGTATAATAAATCTGTTAGAAGGTAGATACAGAAAATTATAATAAAAACGTAGAACATATTTTTTACATTTTAACAAAAATACTTCTATTTTATTATCACTTACAGAACTAAAACAAACTATTATAATGTTAACTTAATGTTCTTTAGGTAACGAATTTCCTTTTATGAATTCTATAGCGCAATAGTAGGAGAAGAAAGAATATATAAAAAAAGGGAAATTAAAATTATACCTGCCGTCCGACGGGCTTTTTTACTAGTAATATAATAAACTAGAACAAATTAGTATAAAGCAAAAACAAAAAATTTGGATTATAACTAAATATTATCAAAAATCGCTACAATACAATTGTGTTTTGACACTGTATGGATAAGTATAGATGTATAAGTTCATATATTTTATATTAAAACATTTGTAACGCATTGATCTAGACGGGCTAGATATATTGTCAAAGGTACGTATCGGATCAGCATCGAAAAGTAAATCGATCTAGCTGTGTGTCTGTCCGTCCGTCGATGTTTCAGTACAATTACTCAAAAACTAAAAGGGCTAGAGTTTTAAAATCCACACAAAGTAATTTTTCGAAAAGTTCTAGGTTCCCTATTGTTTTTGGTTAAAATCGAACCAAGGCTTCGGGGAGCTGTCACACAAATTTTTTTGCACCAATATGAATTTCTTCAAAACCAATTATACTACAAGGATGAAAATTACACATGGTTAGTTATATAATGAATCAAGCACATATATTAAGTTCCAAAATGTTACGGCTTCATTTTCGGGGAGCTGCCATGCAAGGTTATCAATTTTATAACTGTGAAACTAATGAAGCTACGAGGTTAAAATTAAAACTAGGCAGGTAAAGAAATAGGGCAAATTTTTTTAACTTTTTCTTTGTAACAGTAAATTTATTTGTTTTAGTTACTTACTTATGTACCTACATGTACTTAAATGAATTCTTGACTTGAATGAATTTTTATTTTGTTATTTAAGTAATGAAAAAGTAACTATCGTTATTAAGAACAATGCTGGTAATTTCCAGGAAATAGAGAAAAATTTTGAATCATTAAACAATAATTTTAACATTTTTCCCGGTGATATAAAAAAATATATGAACGTACAATTAATGGAGTTAAAAAGTGAAATAGTATCACTTAAGGGTATTGTTGAGCCGCTAAAAAAATTTTAATCAAGAAGAATTTAAGAATTTAGTTGATAGTTTGAATGAGCAGTACTCATCTCTAAAACAAAGTATTACAGTTGGTGATATATCAATGAGTTTTAGAGATATCGTCTTAGACGATCTAGATCAGGACAACTTTAGAACTGACAATCTAACTGTGGTTCCTGAACAGGTTAATAGTGAATCTTTATTGGAAGAATTAAGGACAGCTGACTGCTTAGATGAAACGGTTGCAAAAAACAACACTTAAATATCAGACCCCATTATGGTTCCATCGTTAGTCCCCGTTGAAAAAAATTACCAAGCACCAGATGCAGTTCTTCAGCCAAATTTTAATTTGAGAATTTTAAATTTGAGCACCAACACTACAGAAAAGAATTTGGTTTATTTTATACTATTAAATATTAAACATATTACAAATAAAATATAAAAAAGTAAAATAGTTAAAAAACTTTTAACTCAACTCATTATCCCATAATTTTTGCTTAGAAAAAATCAAAGAAAACCATAAAAAAAAAAAAACATTATTTCATTATCCCATAATTTTTGCTTAAAAAAAAAAAAAAAATCATAAAAAAAAATAAAACAAAAAAATTCCTCCACCCTAAAAGTTGGTCCGAGTGATGTCTAACTTTGCCAAGTAATTTGCCTTATTACTTTACCTGCCCAACTTTAATTTTAACCTCGTAGCTTTATTATATTCACAGTTATTGAATTGAAAACTTTGTATGGCAGCCCCCCGAAAATGGAGCCGTAACATTTTGAAACTTCATATAAGTGCTCGATTCGTTATATAACTAAACGTGTGTAATTTTCATCCTCATAGTATAATTAGTTTTAAAGAAATTCATATTGGTGCAAAGAAGTTGTATGGCAGCCCCCCGAAAGTGGGGCCCTAACATTTTGAAATTTCATATAAGTGCTCGATTCATTATATAACTAACCGTGTGTAATTTTCATCCTCGTAGTATAATTAGTTTTGAAGAAATTCATATTGGTACAAAGAAGTTGTATGGCAGCCCCTTGAAAATGGGGCCCTAACATTTTGAAACTTCATATAAGTGATCGATTCATTATATAACTAACCGTGTGTAATTTTCATCCTCGTAGTATAATTAGTTTTTATGAAATTCATTATGGTGCAAAAAAGTTGTATGGCAGCTCCCTGAAGCCTTGGTCCGATTTTAACCAAAAAAAATAGGGAATCTAGGAATTGTCTAAAAATTACTTTGTGTGAATTTCAAGACTCTAGCCCTTTTAGTTTTTGAGTTATGGTGCCGACACACGGACGGACGGACATACACACAATATCTAGATCGATTTATTTTTCGATGCTGATCCGATACGTACCTTTGACACTATATCTAGCTCATCTAGATCGATGCGTTACAAACAGAGGAGCAATTTTAATATACCCGATGTCATATATGTATGCACGGGTATAAAAATAGAACAGAAAATGTAATAATAAAACAAAAGAAGTAATAAATTAAATAAAAATACTAAAATTAGTTCAAATAAGAAACATGTTAGTTTTAATACCCACAATTTAACACACACTCATACAGAATTATTTACAACTTCATAACAAAACAACACTAATTTGAATACTTCTATTCTATATGATGACAATTTTACTTTCCGCATCTCACCACACTATGAAAAACGCCGTTTACTACCTAGGACTCCAAACTAAATACGAAGACCTATATAAGTTATATATTAAATTTCACAATTCTATAGATGTTTCGGAAAAAGATGTAAAAGATGATCTAAAATCTTATCACTGAGAGAATAGATAAATCACTGTGAGAGTAATTATTATAAACATTCAAACTCAGCTCTTGAAAGTTATAATAAGTTTTTTCTCCCCAGCATCTCGAAATAATTTTCTGTAGCTATCTATCAATCATAATTTAAATAAATATAACATGTCCTTTTATTATCAAAATGTTAGAGGTTTAAGAACGAAGACTAGGGATGTTTTTCTAAATTCATCTATTTTAAATTTTGACGTATTTGCATTAACTGAAACGTGTTTAAATCCAACCATACTGAACTTAGAGCTTTTTGATAACTGTTACATAGTTTTAATTGCCTATAATTGCCCTAAAGGTGTAATTTCTAAAAGGGGTGGAGTTTTAATTGCGGTAAGAAATAATTTTAATGCAAATCAAGTCAATGTCCCTGGATTAGAAGAGCTTGAAATTATTATTGTGAAAATTGAACTTCCTTATAAAAATTTATATCTTGTTAACAGTTATATTCCACCTTCGTCTGATTCTGATATTTATACTTCTTCAGTTAAAACGATAGATTTTATTTGCAATGACTTTAGTCCTAAAGATGAATTGATTTTACGTGGTGATTTTAATCTTCCCAATCTTAAATGGGTAAAACATGACGAGGAACATTTTATGATTCCGAAACATATTGGGACTGAATGTGAATATGTATTAATTGATAAATTAAATACTAATTATTTGCAACAAGTCTCAGAAATTTGTAACTTTCAGTATAACTTGATTTAGTGTTTACTTCTGAATGGAACAATTTAATTTTCTGCGAAAATACCTTCTAGGTATTGATAAGTTTCTTCCACCATTAAGTTTTACTCTTTGTGTAAATTCATCAATCAATTCTGATTATTTTAAATCTTATAGTTATAATTTTAACAAAGCTAACTTTGCTGCTTTAGAATTCATTTTGATTTTTATTCCGTATTTAATAATGCAGATGTTAATATAATGAAAAAAAGGTTTTATAAAGTTATTTTTGAAGGCTTTTGGCAATTTGTACCAAAATCTAAGAACCGAAATTCTATATTAAGTCAACCATGGTTCAACTTGAATTTGAAAAAACTCAAAAATAAAAAGAATAAAGCTTGGCGTTGTTATCTTTATCGAAGAATTCGCATCACTATAATAGATTTAAAATTCTTTTTGATGAATTCAAACTATTGTCTGAATTACCCTATAATGAATTTATTTCTAGTGCAAAAAATTAATATCAAATCCAAAATTACTTCCGGAAATTTGTTAATTCCAAGAGGAAAACTGACGAGTTTTCTTCTCATATGAAGTATAATGGTGTTTCAAGTAATGATTCTAAAGCAATATATAATTTCTTTCGTGAATATTTCTGTTTTTCTTATAGTAATTCTATTTTTACACCAAATTATAATGATTTCTCTCATTTTGGTACATTTCTAAAACTACTTGGTCTAATATAAATTTTAATGACGGTACAATAAAAATGTATTTAGACAAACATGGGAATAATAATCTTCCCGGACCAAATGGTATTCCGGAAATTATATTCAAAAAGTTTTCAAGCGCTTTGGCTATTCCCCTTTAAATACTGTTTAATTCTTCATTAAATTCAGGAGTTTTTCCTTCTATTTGGAAACACTCACATGGTAGACCTATTCATA
Organism: Dolichopus griseipennis; assembly: GCA_963082915.1. Taxonomy (NCBI): domain Eukaryota; kingdom Metazoa; phylum Arthropoda; class Insecta; order Diptera; family Dolichopodidae; genus Dolichopus; species Dolichopus griseipennis. The sequence continues at coordinate 53,374,335 of OY720445.1, read as the reverse complement.
AGAAAAATGCCATAAATTAAATTATTCATTATCGACCAAATGCGAAACTTTCTTCTCTTACAAAACTGTTCGAATTAATAATGTATGATTCTATATAGTCACTGTAAATCTTTTTTGGTTCATAAACAACATGGATATATGGATTCATTATATTGAAATAAAAGGAAATAGCTGAAATGGGAGGTAGTTCTTCTTTCAATTAATCTTAATTCAACAATTTACTTTTATATTAAAACACTTTTAAATGCAAAAGATCTATGTTTATACCCGTGCATACATATATGACATCGGGTATATTAGATTTGCTCCTCCGTTTGTAACGCATCGATCTAGACGAGCTAGATATAGTGTCAAGTGTACGTATCGGCTCAGAATCGAAAAATGAGTCGATCTAGCTATGTGTATCTTTCCGTCCGTCCGTCTGTGTGTCAGCACGATAACTCAAAAACTAAAAGAGCTACAGTTTTGAAATTTTCACAAAATATTTTTCAATCAATTTCTAGGTTCCCTATTTTTTTTGGTTAAGATCGGACTAAAACTTCGGGTAGCTCTCGAACAACTAACTTTTTCAACTCCAACATTTTCATACAAAAATTTTAAATTTAGCTATGCATTTTGTATTTAACATGAAATTATATGAATTTTGTTTTTTTGTTTTTTTGTTTTTTGTTTTTTATGTAGATAACGATTTCGAGTTAGAATTTCATACGATTTAAATGATGCGTAGTTTATTTAAGATAAGCAAAAAAGAAGACAAAGATTTTTTTTAAGTAAATGGCTTATTGATATTGATCGATTGATAGATTATGGATATGATGATTATTATAAGATTATGATCATATGAAGTTGATTTTGCTTAAATTTAATATATTGGTGAATTAAAAATTAATTATAAGAGATATAATTGAAAAATTAGAGCAAGAGTTTTGAAAATCACACAAAACATTTTTGGACATTTTTGAGGTTCTTTTTGTTTAAGACCAGATCAAGGTTTTTTGGAGCTGCCACACAACTTCTTTGCACCAATATGAATTTCTTTGAAACTGATTATACTACGAGGATGAAAATTACACACTGTTAGTTATATAATGGATCGAGCACTTATATGAAGTTTCAAAATGTAACGGCCCCATTTTCGGGGGGCTGCTATACAACTTCTTTGCACCAATATGAATTTCTTGGAAACTGATTATACTACGAGGATAAAAATTACACACTGTTAGTTATATAATGAATCGAGCACTTATATGAAGTTTCAAAATGTTACGGACCCGTTTTCGGGCAGCTGCCATACAAAGTAATCAATTCGATAACTGTGAATCTAATGAAGCTACGAGGTTAAAATCAAAACTGGGCAGATAAAGTAATAGGACAAGTTAGTTGGCAAAGTTGGACATCACTCGGACCAACTTTTAGGGTGGGCTATTTTTTTTTTTTTTATAGGATAATAAGTTAATCAAAAATTATGGGATACCTAATAAGTTGAATTTTTTTTAACTATTTTACTTTCTTATATTTTTTTTGTAATATTTATAATAGCATAGGGAAAATAAATAACGGTTAGTGGGTATGCACGGGTATCTAAAAGTTGACAAGGGCAACTATAATCTTCCTCGTTTTATCTATGGTTTATATCTATGGTTATACATTATCAAAGTGAAGTCTTTTAGTTTTTAAAGTTACAAATTTTTAAAGAAACTATCCAAATAAATTAATTTTATTTGTACTTTTTTTTATTATTTCTGTTGAATTTAAAAACAAAAAAAATGTTTATTTTTTAAGGAGGATCAAACTCAAACCTATTTACATCCTAAACCGCTTTGCTAATGACTGAACCATACAATTCTTATAAATTTATGGTCAAATTTCTAATATAAATTTATCACTAACTGACACAATGAAAATAAACCCATATTCACAGGCAAGTTCATATAAAAGTATATAATAAATATGCATTTATGTGATTCACACGTCGTGATTCACGCATTTATGTGATTCACACGTTAATCCGATTTGTTTTAATTACTGCTTGAACGGAATTAGCATTTCCAAAACGAATTCTATTAAAGACTTAGCCGTTTTTCGATGATGAGCTTAATTTACAACAAATAAACTTGAATGGTTCGTAAAATGCAATTACAAAATTACATATTTAAAACTTTTTATCCAATTTAATAAAATTTTACACACATGCAGCAATTACTTCTTTTCAGGATTTTTAGCAGGAGTGCATTTACTGTTGAATGATATAGTTCCCTTGATTAATTATTTCAATTTTAAATTATTTTTAAATTTATTCTTTTAATTTACTTATTATACCCTACACCTATAGAATAGGTAAAGGGGTATATTAACTTTGGTATGGTGTTTGTAACCACCTAAAGGAAGCGAGCTAGATATGGAAAAGTATATATATTTGTGATCAGCGTGACCGCCTTAGTCGATATAGCCATGTCCGTCCGTCCGTCCGTCCGTCCGTCCGTCCGTCCGTAGGCACGATAACTCAAAAAATAATGGAGCTATCTTGATGAAATTTTAACTGTAGGTTACTAGGACTGAAAGTACGGCGGGGATTGCATATGGGCGAAATCGGCCCGTGGGTTCGGATTCTGGACCTTTTAATCAGTTTCAGGGCTAACGAACAAATATAAAAAATCACGATAACTCAACAACCAATGACACTATCTTCATCAAATTTGTGCTGTAGGTTACTAGTAATGAAACTATTTCGGGAATTGCGTAAGGTCGGGATTGGACCATGGGTTCGGAATCTAGAACTTTTTGATCGAATTTAGACCAAACGAGCATAATTCCGAACCCAATGAAGATAGAACCTCCAAATTTGGTATTAGGGTGTCCCTTCCTATTTCCTAAGTGTCTTGTGAATTTGGACCCCATTGGAGTAGTGGGTCGGGGACCAGCCACACATTTCCGAAGACGTTGAAGCATATCTTTAAAATTAATAAAAATAACAACTTAAAAAAATGTAGAAGCTTCCAATTTGCCACAAGGGTGTTCTTTACTATCTCTTGCGTGTTCCCCTAATTTGGGATCAGTTGGAGTGGTGGTTCTGTACCCCTCTCAGACCTCCCAAGTTTTAAAGGCTTTTAATCGAAATTACTAAAAATAGTTACTTAAAATTAAGATAGGCAGTTCAAATTGTGTACAAGGGTTAACTAGTACTATAGTACAGCGCGGACTATATAAGGGCGAAATCAGCCCAACGGTTCGGATTCCGGACCTTTTAGTCGGTGTCAGGGCTAACGAGCATATATAAAAAATCACTATAACTCAACAACTAATGAGGCTATCTTCATGAAATTTGTGCTGTAGGGTATTGGTAATGAAACTACTGCGGTGATTACGTACGGTGAGGATTGGACAATGGGTTCGGAACTTAGAACTTTTTGATCGAATTTAGGCCAAACGAGCATAATTCCGAAACCAATAAAAATAGAACCTCCAAAATTTGGTATCAGGGTGTCCCTTCCCATTTCGTAAGTGTCATTGAAATTTGGGCCCCATTGGAGTAGTGGGTCGGGGACCAGCCACTCAGTTCCGAGGACCTTAAAGCATATTTTCGAAATTAATAAAGATAGTAACTTGAAACAAATGTAGAAGCTTCAATTTTGGTTCAAAACCTCTATTAGACCCCCTCAATGTGTAAAAGCTTATCATCGAAATTATTAAAACAATTAACTTAAAATTAAGCTAGAACGTTCCAATTGTGTACAAGGGTTAACTAGTATTGAAAGTATGACGGGGACTGCATATGGGCGAAATCGTACCATAATTTCGGGTTCTGGAACCCTTGAAAAGTTCAAGGACTAGCAAACATATATCTTAAAAACACCATAACTCAAAAAATAATGCCGGTATTTTGATGAAATTTAACACTAAGCTACTAGGAATGAAAGTACCATGGGAATTGGTTCTGGTCGAGTTTAATTTCGAAGCCAAAGAATATATTTCCTATTTCCTATGTGTCCCCGAAATTTAGACTTAATTATAGTGGTTCAGTTATGTTCAAAGGTACTTGCTGCATTTATGTAAAATTTATTTTTATATTTAAATGAATTATATGAAAAGGTGTAAATTTTTAATTGTATTTTAGAAATCAATTTATTGCATATTTTGCGTTTATAAGCTTTTCTATTAGGCATATAAACTTTCCATTTAAAATAATTGCAATGTTTAAAAATTTGGATTATTAAATATATTCTGCTTTGATTATCTTTTTATCACAAAATTTAATAATTAGAATTTTTTCATTTTGTAATTGAATTGGAATAAATATATTTTCATTTATTTCAAGTTTGTTTGTTTTTTAATATTTTTAAATAGATAAATTAGTAAGAATTTGTAATATTTTTTAATAGATAGTGTAATTAGAAAATGTTTTTAGTATTATAAAGTTAATTTGGTTCTCTATGTCTTACGATCAAATTAATAGCAGCTTTTATGGTGTTAAAATGACTTATGAATATGTCCTTAAATTTGAACCAAATAGGTGTAGGGTATTTCTAAGTCGGTTGCACCGACTGACTGTTGCTTTACTTGTTTTTTTATGTTTAATAGAATTAAATTCGAAAGTTAAAGTTAAAGTTATTCGAAAGAAATATTAAATTTTAATAATATAAATATTAAAGTTTTTATAATTCGATCGTTTTTAATGTTAATTAATATATATAAATATAATAAATATAAATATAATTTGTTTTATACTAAAATTCTTAGCGTTTTAAAAATATAAAACAGTTAAATAATAACAGACTTAGGAAATAGTGTATCAAATGTGAATTTTTTATCTTTATTGATTTCGAATATATGCTTTAAAGTCTTGAGAGTAGTGCAGGGGGTACGCACACCGCTATTCCAATTAATCCAAAACTTCACGTACACAGAATAAATAAGAAGAAACAACTGTGTCCCAAATACAAGGTTTTATCTTCGTTTGTTTTAAAATATAATAGTTTAGTAATATAATAACCCATGGTACTTCATTATTAGTAACCTAGAATTTAAATTTCATTAAAATAGCGTTATTAATTTTTGAGTTATGTTTTTTGAAATGTTTAAATACTAGTTAGCCCTTGTGCACAATTGGAACAATCTACATTAATCTTAAGCTACTATTTTTATTAATTTCGATGATAAGCCTTTAAACCTTGGAGGTCTAAGAGAGTTACCTAAACCCCCACTCCAATTGATCATAAATTAAGGGAACACGTAGGAAATAGTTAAGAACACCCTTGTGCCAAATTTGAAGCTTCTATATTTGTTTGAAGTTGCTATCTTTATTATTTTCGAAAATATGCTTTAAGGTCTTCGAAACTTGTGGATGGTCCACGACCCACTACTCCAATTGGTTCCAATTTCCGAGGACACTAAGGGAATATGAAAGGAAACTTTGGATTCAGAAGCATGCTCGTTTGGTCTAAGTTCGAAGAAAAAGTTCAACGATCCGAACGCATGGTCGGATTTCGCCTATATGCAGTCCGCGCCGTTCTTTCAATACTATGTACACAATTGGAACGTTCTATCTTAATTTTAAGCTACTTTTTTATTAATTTCAATGATATGCTTTGAGGCCTTCAGAACTTCATGGATGGTCCCCGTCCCACAACTCCAATTGATCCTAAATTTGAAAGACTCTAAGGACATAGGAAGAGGCACACTGATACCAAATTTAATTGTTCTATCTTCATTGGTTTCGAAGTTATGCTCCTTTGGCATAAATTCGATCAAAAACTTCTAGGATCCGATCTCTACCGTACGCAATCCCCGCGATTTCCTCATTAGTTACTAGTAACAAATACAGCACAAATTTCATGAAGGTAGCGTCATTAGTTGTTGAGTAATACTTATTATACCCCACACCTATAGATTAGGTAAAATTAACTTTGGTATGGTGTTTGTAATCACCTACAGGAAGCGAGCTAGATATGGAAAAGTATATATATTTGTGATTAACGTGACCTCCTGAGTTGATATAGCCATGTCCGCCCGTCCGTCCGTAGGCACGATAACTCAACAAATAATGGAGTTATCTTGATGAAATTTTAACTGTAGGTAACTAGGACTGAAAGTGCGGCGGGGATTGCAAATGGGCGAAGTCGGCCCCTGGATTCAAATGAAAATGTATTTATTTCAATTCAGTTACAAAAGTTAAAAAATTTTAATTATTAAATTTTATGACTAAAAGCTAATCAAAGCATAATATATTTAATAATTTTGTCTAAATTTTGGAGACACATACGGCTGGGTGGCACAGTGGTTAGAGTGCCGATCGTTCATGCGATAGGCCCCGGGTTCAAATACCAGTGAAAGTGAAAAAACTTTTATCTGGTTTTCAACTCGACCCAGCTACCATTCGCCTTTGGGTTCAAATTCATGGCTTAATTAATAATTAATAATTATATATCTTTAATAAAAAATACATAGATATAACAATATAAACAAAAATAAAATGTAAGCAAATAATTCAATTAAATAATATAACTCACTGATATAGACTACCATATAACTCAAATACAAAAATTATTACAATATAAACAAAATAGAACTGTATTTATTGAAAAACTAAGACATTTCTACATGTTATAAGGCGTAGCACTATCTCATGTATAAATTGTATGTGAAATTCATTTGATCAGTTCTAAGATATGAATATATCACCCCTGTTCCGACATGCACATATATGGTCGGGCTGTTTAGCCTATCACAATGAACAGTTAGCACGTAGAGGTGCCGGCAAAAAAAAACAAAAAAAAAAGGAAATATAATTTTTGGCTTCGAAATAATACTCGTTTGGCCTCAAATCGATCAAAAGCGTCTATAATCCGAACGCATTTTCCGAACTCGACCAGAACCAGTTGCCACGGTACATTTATTATTAGTAACCAAGAATTTAAATTTTATCAAAATAGCAGCATTAGTTTTTAATTTATGCTGTTTTAAGATATATGTTTGTTAGCCCTTGAACTTTTCAAAGGTTCCAGAACCCAAAACCATGGTACTATTTTGCCCATGTGCAGTCCCCGTCATACTTTCAATACTAGTTAACCCTTGTACATAATTGGAACGTTCTATCTTAATTTTAAGTTATTAGTTTTATTAATTTCGATAATAAGCTTTTAAACCTTGGGGGGTCTAAGAGGGGTACTGAACCACCACTCCAATTGATTCCAAATTAAGGAGACACACAAATAGAGAAATAGAGAAAACAATGCAAATAGAGAAAACAAATGCGTATTGTATGGTGGGCTGTCACTGTCACACATTGTATCAATAGGGCTGCCACTATGAAATTTTAATATTTCCCACGTCGAAATGACATATATAGTCAAAGGGTATAATAAATTTGCTATTACGTTTGTGACGCAGAGAAGGAGGGGGGGGGTAGGTATAGACTCAAGTGTATGGATCGGATCAGAATCGAAAAATAAATCGATTTAGCTATGTATGTCCGCCCGTCCGTCATCACGATAACTCAAAGAATAAGAGAGCTAAGATTATGAAATTTTCACAAATTCGTTTTTATGCAAAAACCGGAATCGCTATTAAAATGCAGCCATTTTGGTCCACTGGTTCGAGTACCTGCCATACAACTCCTTCTTTTATATGAGCTTTACACTACACCTGATGAAGCTGGGTGTCTGAAATTTTGCAAAAAATAGTTTAGTGTAATCTAAACTATTTGTACTGTAATATATGTTACGGTCATGCGGGTATCCCAAAGTTGACACAGTCTTCTCTACTACACTCTTCCTCGTGTTTTAATATTTTTATAATAAAATTCAAAACAATTTTTCAAACAATACAATTGATACCGTAGCAACTATAATAATTTTCAAAAAAATTAAGATAAACAAAAAATCGATGGCTTAGTGGTTAGGACGTCCGCCTTTTAATTGAAAAGTCTGCGTTCGAATCTCGTTTAGAGCATATTTTTTTTTAATTTCATCTTTTTTTTTAATTCATCTCTTTTTTTATTAATTTTTTTTTTAATTAAATATAAAAAAAAACAAATATTTTGAATTTTCTGAGTTCAATTGCAATAAATGAAATTCTATTTATTTAATACTTAATAGTGTACGCACGGGTATCTAAAAGTTGACAAGGCAACTATAATCTTCCTCGTTTTACTAGTTTTCAATATTTTGGTTTGTTTTTGTAGTAAAAGAAATAAGAATGTTTTTCTTTGTGACAATTTTTTGGTTTTAGAATTATTATCGCTCATCGTATACGTATGATTTAATTGTTTTTTAAATTTAGATAATAATTTGTTAAAAAAAAATTAAGTAGTAATATTGTTATATTATTATTATATTTAGTACTAACTAAATTGTTTTTTTTATATTTGTTTTTCAATTTGCAATGAATTCCTTTGCAATTACTTATTTTATGCGTTTTAAATCGTATGCAAAACAAATTTTTATATTTAATTTCAACTAATAAGGATGAGAAAAAGATAAAGTTTAGTTTACTACCTAGTTAGATAGATATATTTGGCTATAATTAATTAGGTCAATTTCATATATTGGTAACAGATGATATAAGTCTGATATTTTAAATTATTTTAAAATTATATTCGAATATTGTAGTACAATCCAATTCTCAAAACAAATTCTGCTATCTTTTAAAACTATGGCCTGTAAAAGTTAAAGAAAAAATTTAAACATTGTTTTTTCAAAATGGAATAGCTACTTCAAATTTCTATTTAAGTGTTTCATTCAATCATTTCATCTTTTTTTCCAATTTTTTTAATATTTTAAGAATTGAAATTTTGTTATTTTTAAACACCTGTTACTTGAATACCTGTTCAAATTTATTTCTAGTAATATACAAAATTTAAATCTGCAACATTATATTTCAACATACATATTATGTTGAAGGTTTTTCTTAATTTTAAAATTGGTTCATAAAATTGAAAATAGTGTCTCTTAGTTTTAGCCATTTTTGCTCAGATAATAAAATTCTAAGTAAAATTCCAAAATTTAATCCTAGAACTTAAAAAAATGGAAAGGTAGGCAGATCCTCGAGAATCTTCCTAAGTTCACTTAGTAAAAATATTGGAATCTTCCCCATTGAAGGGCTATTAGGACTTAAAAATTAAAACTTTCATGTTTTTATAACTCAGAACTTATTCACCAGTGTATAGAATTCCAAAATTAAATGTTTACATTGAAGCTCTAACATTATATTTCACACTTTGTTAACATGGTTTTTTGAGTGTATATTTTATGTATTGATTTGACTATCTATCTATATATATAAAAGCGAAAGTTTGTTTATTTGTTTGTTTGTTTATTTGTTTGTTTGCATGTAGCGAATAGACTCCTAAACTGCCCAGCCGATTTTCATTAAAATTTGTATATAGAGGTTTTTGGGTACGGAAAGAAATCGAGGCCCAAAAATTTTGCTCTAACGGACCGCCAAGTTGGGGCTATGGTGCAAGTATTTAAACTTCTTTGTTCTAAAATGAAAACGGTTCGACCGATTGACTTCAAATTTTGTATACGTGATGCTCCTTGAGAATTGAGTTGGCACTATTAACGATTTTGGAATTTGTTAACCCATGTCGGGCCGACGGGTCGTCAAAAAAAATTTTGGGTCCAAATTTTGTCCGATTTTATGAAATTCCGCTTTGGCTAAAAAAAAGCCCACAAAAAAATTTTATTGAGTTGCATATACCCATTGGGACCCAACAGCATTTAGTAGGTTTTTTCAATACTTAACACTAAATTAAAAAAGGTTTAACCGAGTTTCTTCAAATTTTGTACATGTGTTCCGTTTTGAGAATGAAATTAACTCTTTTATATTAGACTTGCAATTGGTTAACCCATGCCTGCCCGACGATTGACAAAAAAAAGATTTGCAAGCAAGTTACGTCCAATTTTGCGCAATACTGCTTTGCCCAAAGAGAAGTGTAGTTCCGTTAACCCAATGGGGTACAGTGGCTTTTAATAGATTTTTGCTTTACTTAACTCTAAATTAGAACAATTTGACCGGTTGACCTCAAATTTTTGTGTGAAGCAACTTAAAAATGGAGTTGAGCCTGTTAACAGTGGGTCCTAAGATTGGTCAAAAAAATTTTTTGGAGTATATTACGTCACATTTTGGAAAGTAGTTTGTACTGCTTTGAATTACAGAAAATTTCAAAAATTACTAGAATAATCCTAGAAAAATCGTTTTAAAAAGATTGCTTTCATGCATTTTAAAATTTACATGTGTAAACCGTGTGTAATTTTTGGATTAATTTTTTGCAGTAACATCAACTTCAATTAAACCTCCATTGAGAGGCGCAGCAACACGCACCGGATATTAGCTAGTTACTCATAATTATTAATAAATTGATGAAATAAATAAATTATAATATTATAATTTATTTTTATATACAGGGTATCCGGGACTCAAGTACGCGCACTACACTCAGTGATTGGGGGCATTAAAACAAACAAAAAATTGTACTGGAGGGGGGGTCTATTGTGGACCCTTTTCGAGATATGAGGGCTTAAAGATTTAACCTGTATATTTACCCTGTATATTTTTATAGAAATAAATAATAAAATACTCAGTAAGAACCACTATATAATTTTGAAAATGTGCTTTTTTAAAAACCCTTGGTTTTTTTCATCACTTGTCAATTCTTTTGTCTCTAAAAATGTATTATAGCCTATCTATAATGAACGCTTTTATTCCCTTCTCTACAAGTAGCTATCTGTCAAACTAAGTAAAATCATAAAGTAACTATATATACATAGAGTATACACGTAGAGCAAAAAAATTAGAAAAAAAGTATTTTTATTGAAATTACACACGGATGAAATGATGGATGAAAATTACACACGGTTAGTTATATAATGAATCGAGCACTTATATGAAGTTTCAAAATGTTAGGGCCCCATTTTCGGGAGGCTGCCATACAACTTATTTGCACCAATATAAATTTCTTTAAAACTAATTATACTACGAGGATGAAAATTACACACGGTTAGTTATATAATGAATCGAGCACTTGTATGAAGTTTCAAAATGTTAGGGACCCATTTTTGGGGGGCTGCCATGCAACTTCTTTGCACCAATATGAATTTCTTCAAAACTAATTATACTACGAGGATGAAAATTACACACGGTCAGTTATATAATGAATCGAGCACTTATATGAAGTTTCAAAATGTTAGCGCCGCATTTTCGGGGGGCTGCCATACAACTTATTTGCACCAATATAAATTTCTTCAAAACTAATTATACTACGAGGATGAAAATTACACACGGTTAGTTATATAATGAATCGAGCACTTATATGAAGTTTCAAAATATTAAGCCTCCCATTTTCGGGGGCTGCCATACAAAGTTTTCGATTCAATATCTGTGAATCTAATGAAGCTACGAGGTTAAAATTAAAATTGGGCAGGTAAAGTAATAGGACAAGTTACTTGGCAAAGTTGGACATCGCTCGGACCACCAAACTTTTAGGGTGGGCCAATTTTTTTTTTTTTTTGTTTTTTTTTTTGTAAATCTGATGGGATAATAAATTAAATTTTTTTTTTTTTTTTTCAAGCTGAAATTATGGGACAATGGATTAAAATTTTTTTTGTGTTTGTTTTTTTTTTTTATTTTTTTTTTTTTTACGGATTTATTTATACACCATAGTGGGTATGCACGGGTATCTAAAAGTTGACAAAGGCTTCCCCGTTTTTATTGAAAAATACAAAAAAATATATCAGAATCAAAAATTGGTAAAATATTAATTCTTTCCTATCTAGGGTTAAATAATATCAAACCATTATTCAAAATAGCTTTACAATAAACTTTAAACTATTGAATATTTTTGAATTTATGAAATTTCATGAAAATTGTGAAATTCATGAAATTTGTAAACAAAACAATGTCAAAAAACGCTGTCATGTACATTTCATTGTGGACACTCCTTTGTTGACCACGTAATGAGAGCGGAATGAGAGCGGCATGAGAGCGTCATTGTAGATAGGCCATTATGTATTGTTGTATACACTATACACTATGTTATAAACACAAATATTCAGCATTAAAATTTACGACAGTAAAAAATATATATAAAAGCGTTATCTAAGTATCCCATAGAATTACTAGTCCAAGAATGGTAAAATAATGTTGTAGAAGAAAAAAGAAGAAGAAAAAATCTAATGTGACTTCCTATCCTGAGGTATTCAGACAAAAAAATGCAAATGCATTTTCTTGTCCGTATACAAATGGTACGGCTACTTCTTCAGCCATTATTTAAATTTGAGTAAATGAAAATGTTTAACATGCAGTTTCTCATTAGTTTTTTTGTTCACATTTTTACTTTGAAATACATTTGGACTGGAAAGTTTGTTTATTGTAAGTTATTTCATATAAGGATATTTACTATTTGATTTAATTTACTTTTGATTTTAAATATTTACTTTTAAATAAGCTGCTTTTACTTCTAAAAAATAACTGTGTAAGTTTTCCTCGCTTTCCGTTGTTTTCTTACTCCAATAGTAAATAGGATGTAATTCATTATTTGTTTTTTGCATCAGAATTGCTGCAAACCCGTGTTTAGATGCGTCAGTATGTAGTTCAGTTGATGTTTCTCTATTGTAAATACTTAAGACGGGTTGTTTTGTTAGAAGTGTTTTCATCTTATCTATTGACTGTAGTTGTTGTTCTCCCATTTTAAACACACTATTTTTTTTTAATAAATCAATTAGTGGTTTCACCAATAATGCATAACCAGGAACAAATTTTCTGAAGAACCCTGTTAGACCTAAAAAGGATTGTAAGGCTTTTATATTTTTAGGTTCAGGAAATTTTTTAATGGCCTTTAATTTTTTTTCACCAGGTGCAACTTTTCCTTCAGAAATGACATGACCTAAAAAACTAACTGATTTTTGTAAATTTTTTCCATTTTATTTTTAAACCATTAATAGCAGCAACGTTTAGTATACATTTTAACTTACTTATACCTTCCGTATCATCTTTTGATGGTATAATGATGTCATCCATATATACCAGCATCATTTTTTGGTTGATTAATTCTCGAAAAATATGATTTATAAAGCGGATAAAAACAGCCGGTGAGTTACAAAGACCAAATATTGCACGATTAAATTCAAATGTTCCTTCTTTCGTTACAAAACCAGTATATTTTTTAGTTTCATCTTCTATTGGCACGTGGAAAAATCCATTTTCCAAATCCAATATCGAAAATACTTTCGCTCCTTGTAAAACATCTAATACTCTTCGATTAGTGGAACAGAAAATCTATCTTTAATAATTACCTGATTTAATTTTCTGTAATTTATGCAGACTCTGTGCGATAAATCCTTTTTCTTTACTACCACTACCCTACTAGTATATTCGGATGTAGATGGTCTAATAATATCTACTTTAATCCAATCTTCAATTTGTAATTTAACTATTTCTTGTTGTGTCACTGGTAATCTACTTGTCATTTAATATTCAGTAACCCAACAAATAAAAATTTTAATGCACCCACGTTTAGGTAAAACATGTGCTTTTACAGTTCTTTTCTTTTAAAATTTAAATAAAAAAATTGGTTGAGCCCCCAAATGTAAATTGGAGTAATAAGATTTATATTTAATATTCTATTTTTTTACTATTTATTATAATTCAATATACAAATTCACAAAATAAATTAATTTAATTTAAAACAAAAACTAAAATCTTCTTTCTTCTTAAATTCTTTTCTTCTTAAATTCTTTTCTTCTTCTTCAACCGAGTTCAACTTAAAAACTGATTCCAAATTATGTAATGAAATCATATGTTTATTCAAATATTAATAATCTTTGTTTCATCATCGAAAAAGAAATTAATGTAAAAGAACAAACAACAACAAAAACAATAAAATGCTGTTATTGCATTTTATGTCCTATGCAAATAGTAAAAATTAAGCAAATAGAAAGTAATATAAATTTATATAGTAAAATTAATTATATAGTGATAAAATTTAATATAGTAAAATTTAAGCAAATAGAAAGTAATATAAATTTATATAGTCAAATTAATTAAATAGTAATAAAGCTTAATTAAATAGTAATAGTAAAATTGGCTAATTAAAGGTGATACACCTTACATATATAATTGAACAGAACATCAAGAAAGACATTGCAGTCAATTATTTTTAAAAATAACGGAATCTCCATCAAGTATATTTTAAGGTGAATTTTAATGTTATCATAAAAAAAATATAATGATATTTAGTTATCATGGAAATGAAAATAAGTAAATCAAAAACAAATCATAATTTTTTGAACAAAACAAAAAGTATTTATAGTCTTTCGTGAATATATAAACATTTTTAGCCCTTTTTAAATATGAACGATCCTTTTGCAGAAATGAAATCTACATTTATGTTATACGTGAGGAAGTCTTTGAATTCTGTTTCAGATAACTTACGTTTTCGAATAAAGAATTAAAAGGTTTTTTCTTTACCCTTTATTCAATTAAAATCGCGAAGAAACTAGTAAATACATTCAAACGGTACACGCACTCATTTTTAAAATTTGTCTGAAAATTTTTTCTCTATTGCCATTAATTACTAGTATGGTCTCTATGTACATTTTTAAAATTTGTCTGAAAATTTGTTCTCTATTGCTATTAATTACTAGTATGTTCTCTATGTGTTCTCTATGTTATTTATACATTATTGCTTTTGCCTTTATGAGGATGAACTCTTATTATTTTGAATTTTAAAACTAAATCTCTTGCTTATGCGAGACATTAGCTCACGAACGCTTAAAAAATAATTTATATGTATTCAAATAATATGTATATATATATGTAATATTTTGTTTGTGTACCTATTGAATGATAGATAATAATCATTATGAATATGATGATTATTATATATCATGATGATCTTTATATGAATATGATTCCTATATTGTCAAAGTTTAATATGTCTAGGTACGAGTACTCGTACACTTAAAAATTAAAAGAGATAGTATTCAAAACTTAGAAATAGAGATTAGAAATTCACACAAAAAACTTTTTAGACATATTTGAGGTTCCCTATTGTTTTTCGTTAAAATCGAACCAAGGCGAACGGGCAGGTGCTATACAAGTTTTATGAACCAATATAAGTATCTTCAAAACAAATAACACTACGAGTATGAAAATTAGATACTGTTAGTTATAAATTAGAACAAGCACATACGTGAAGTTTCCAAATGTTAGGAGCTGCCATACAAAGTTGTCAATTCGATAACTGCAAACTACGAGGTTAAAGTTAAAACTGGGCAAACTTTTCTACCAAAAACTTTTCTTTTCTATGAAAAACAAGTTTCATCTACCTTGGAAATACGATCTGGGTCATAAATTTATTTTTAATAAAAATCTCCAGAAGTTCAAATAAAATTGTTTACATTAGCTCGTTGCATTTTCGTTGAGCGACGTCTTTAAAATTCTTTTTATCACCACCTTCTTGCAGATTGATAAACTAAGGAAAAGCTATTTGGTAAAAATCTGCCAAGCAAATTTTGCGAAACTTCAAACGGATTATTTTCTGTATCTTTACAGGGACATTAAGTAAAATCACGATAACTCAGCAACTAATGAAATTTATATTGTAGGTTACAGGTAATGAAACTACGGCGGCGATTGCGTAAGGTAAGGATTAGACAATTGATTCGGAACTTAGAACTTTTAAATCGAATTTAGGCCATACGAGCATAATTCCGAAACCAATGAATATCGAACCTCCAAGTTTGGTATCAGGGTGCCTCTTTCTATTTTTTTAGTGTCCTTGAAATTTGGGACCAATTGGAGTAGTGGGTCGGGGACCAGCCACACAGTTTCGAACACCTTAAAGTATATTTTCGAAATTAATAAAGGTAGTAACTTGAAACAAATGTTGACGCTTCAAATGTGGCACATGGCTATTCTTTACTATTTCTTGCGCGTCCTCCGAATTTGGGATCAATTGAAGTGGTGATTCAGTACCTACCTCTCTTAAGGCTTATTATTCTATTTCTACCTATGTTTATGTGAAAATTCGAGTAAATTTCTGTAAAACTGAATATAAAATACAATAAATTATTTCTAAAATTGAATTGAAGCTATCATTTTATGTTGTAAATTATTTAAATTTAATAATTTTTACAAGAAATATTTTTTCATATTTTTTAATTCAAAAAAATTACTTAGTGATATAAGGGTTAAGATTGAGATCAATAAAGAAAGTCTGAATAATATGGCCGCTATTTCATAAGATTAGTAATTTATTTTCTTATAAGAGTAAAACTCTTCATATGAGAATAATTCACTGAAAAAAATTATTAACAAATCAAATAAAGTACAAAATTTTTCACATTTATGATTTGTCCGTTTATTAATATTCTGAACATAATTTAATAATATTATAAATATGTAACATTATTATTGTTATTATTATTAATAGCACTAGCTGACAAGGTTATAAATATTTATTAGTTCATAAAATATTTTTAACCAGGTTCACAAAATTTATAATTTTGTATTTTGGATAATTATTATTAACGTCTTCATCAAAAATATGAATAAGTTTTTAAGTTTTGAGCAAAATTCAAAAATCTAAAAATTATTTTTAATTCATACAAAAATTAAAAGATATAATAAAATACATATTTCGTGTTTTTAAGCATTAAATAACTTTAGAATTATAATTTAGAAAATTATATTAAAATTTGATTTTTGTACAAAATCTAATACATTTAAAAACACGCAGAGTTTTTGCATCTTCTAACCGGCTATATGTATTTAAAAGTCTGGATGTCACTTTAGAATTTAGATAACACCATATCTATATAATATAATTAACTATCTATTAAAAAGTTAATTGAAATAAAAATATCATTAAAATAATTTTTTACTGACACTACCTAACAGTGTCTTATAGCCTACATATTATACTTCTTTATATTTGGAAGAAATTAAATAAACTAACTTCAACTTCATTTTTATTAAAAATACTTATTTTAAAAATGTATTAATTATCATCGATGAAATAATATTAAAAAAAATACTATTGGTGAATTTTTATTTATTCTAATTTCCAAGTATTTCGACAAAACGTATTGTTTGATAATTTTTTTCAGTGTCAAAATATATTTTTTTTTCATCAGAAAATTCTAATTTTTTATTTATATCTAAACAAACAAGTTAGGTACAGGTATGACAAAATTTATATTACGTTTGTACCACATGAAATTTATTAAATTAGTATAACATATAGCTGTTCAATATTTTTACATGTGCATGTTCATATGTATATTCATAAAAATATGTAGGTTATTACTTACATAATGTTATTGGTAATACAAAAAATTGAAGTAAAAAAAAAATACCGGCACTAAAACTTACTTAACATAATAACATAATGTGCGCAATGTTTTAATCTTGTGTAGAATAAAGAAATAAAAATGACAGAAATATTTTTAAAGAAAGACGAATTTTAAAGGCTTTATCATTTAATTGTAACCAGTTAAGTAGTACTAAAACAATAATAGATTAATTTACATTGTATATTTTATACTGCACAAATATAAATTAAACATTTTGCGGCCAATTTTAAATAGTTTTGAAGTAAATTTGATATTGAGAGTTGGCAAAGACAACTCTTTCTTTGTAGTTTTACATAGAAACAAAAAAAATTCATGTTTTATGAAATCAATTTTTTTACTCTTGTTATGAGAATATTGATCTGGTTACAAGAGTATTGATCTATTTATTTAAGTTAGATTCTCACAAAGGAATTCTTATAAGAGCACAATTCTATAAGAGTTAAAATCTCATAAAAAAGACGAAGACGGGGTCCAGCGTGGAATAGTATATGCGATTATATGGTATTGTTTCCAGCTAATACCGAAATAAGAAATAATACAGAAATGGTGTAAGTATAATAATACCTCAGCACTTATCGAGCTGTGTAACCAATTTTATTCCAGAGTCAGATAGAGTGATGTTATTGAAGATTAATGCAAAACCACTAACATTAAACATCATCCAAGTATATGCGCCTACTATAGATAAGCCTGATGAAGAAATAGAGGATTTCTATGCGGAAATTACCAAAGTACTGAAATTAACAAAACCCCATGAGATAAACATAATAGGGAGATTTCAATTCGAAAATTGGTATCGAAAAAGTGGACAACGTTTGCGGAAGTTTCGGTTTAGGTGTAAGAAATTGTAGAGGTGATCGATTAGTTCAGTATTGCCAGGAGCAAAATTATAAAATAATGAACACATACTTTAAATTACCTCCACGCAGGCTCTACACCTGGAAATCCCCTCAAGACACAGGAGGTCACATTGTACGTAATCAAATTGATTTCATAATAATAAACAGAAGATTTAGCACATCAGTCCAAAAAACGTGCACTTATCCTGGAGCAGATGTACCGACAGATCATAATCCTTTACTCGCTAAAATTAAGTCCAAGCTAGTAATGAGCCCCAGACAACCCCAGCAGAATAGATTAGATCTGGATAAATTAAAAACAGAAAGTACCAGAACTGCGTTAACTACAGAAATAAATGCCCAATTACGTAGCATCGAGCCAGATGATGATACACAATCCTTATGGAATCAAACAGAAATGATCTTAAACAATGTATCTAAAGAAAAATTAGGCGTCAAAAAATACATAGCAAAGCAGAATTGGATGACGGAAGAATTATTGATGTTAATGGAACAAAGAGACCACACAGAAATAAACACTTAAGCGAATATAGAAGATTGAATATATTCATTCGTGCCAAAATCAGGCAGGCAAAGATCAGATGGCTGCAGGAAGAATGTGCAGAAATAGAAAGATTGTAACAACGAAATGATTCGTTTAACATGCACAAAAAAACTGAAAGAAGCCGCAGGCGTTTACAGGAAAAAGCAAATGGCTACGCTAGTAAACGATGAGGGACGGATCATGACCACGCCAGAAGAAAAAAGAAAAACTTGGGAGGAATATATTCAAGAACTATTTTCAGATGCTAGTCGAGCAGAAATCGTAGAAAGTAATTCTTCAGTTCAATCTTCAGGACCACCTATTACGAAAGATGAAATACGGAAAGTAATTGAATCATCTAAAAATAAAAAAGCTGTGGGTTCAGACGAAATACCAGCAGAGATATTAAAGTTCATTAACGACGAAAACATCAAAATACTGAAAAAAATATTTAACAGCATATACAACACCGGAATTTTTCCAGAAGAATGGCTTAAGTTCACTTTATTGTCCTACCGAAGAAAAATAATGCTCCAAAGTGTAATGAGCACAGACTTATTAGTCTTATGAGCCATACACTGAAAGTCTTTTTGAAAATTATTCATAATCGACTGTACAGGAAATGCGAAGAAGCAATGGGTAGATCGCAATTCGATTTTAAATCAGCTTTAGGCACACGTGAGGCTCTATTTGCGATGAAAGTACTGGTCCAGAATTGCAAAGATGTACAAAAAGATGAGTTTCTTGGATTTATCGATTATGAAAAGGCATTCGACAGAGTTCAGCACAACAAACTAATCGAGATTCTAGAAAAGATGGGTACAGACGATAAAGATATACAATGCATTAAACATCTATATTGGAATCAAACTACAACAGTAAAATCTAAAGACGTAGCTACAGCGGATCTTCGGATCGACAGGGGAGTTCGTCAAGAATGCATTTTGTCACCACTGCTATTCAATATCTACTCAGAAAAAATATTCCAAGAGTCAAATATTCCTCTATTATCATGTATTCAGTAATAGCTGAAGAAAATAGAGGAATAAAAGTAAACGGAACATTTATCAATAACATCCGCTACGCTGACGACACCGCGATAATTGGAGATAATATCGAAGACTTACAACACCTAATGGACAATGTTAACCACCACAGCTAAGAGTTTGGATTGAACATGAACACCAAAAAAACCAAATACATGATCATATCTAAAAACAAAGTGCCATTTAGATATGGAATTGTTGTCTCTATCATCATCGACAACAACCCCATAGAACGAGTGTCCAGTTTCAGATACCTCGGATCCTGGTTATACGAGAACTGGGACTGCGATAAGGAGATCAAATGTCGTATTGAGATGGTAAGAAGTGCCCTTCTCAAATATCGAAAGGTACTAACCAATCGAGATATCAACATCGAGTTAAGGTTACGTTTTATGAAGTGCTATATATGGTCAGTTCTCCTGTTAGTGTTGAATCATGGACCCTAAAAGTAGCAAGCATGAACAGAATTGAAGCATTTGAAATGTGGACATACAGGCGCATGTTAAAAATACCGTGGACAGACAGAGTCACAAATTCAGAAGTCATAAATAGATTGAGAAAACAAAGAGAACTACTCTTATCAATCAAAAAAAGTAAAGCTTCCTACTTTGGTCATGTTATTAGGGGCCAGAAATACGAGCTTCTGCAATTGATCATACAAGGG
Organism: Dolichopus griseipennis; assembly: GCA_963082915.1. Taxonomy (NCBI): domain Eukaryota; kingdom Metazoa; phylum Arthropoda; class Insecta; order Diptera; family Dolichopodidae; genus Dolichopus; species Dolichopus griseipennis. The sequence goes on along the minus strand of OY720445.1, from coordinate 53,353,891 downwards.
AAAATTGAAGGTAAACGAGGTGTAGGAAAAAAACATATGTCCTGGTTACAAAATATCAGAAATTAAATAAACATAAGAACGATAGGAAATTTAGTCCACACAGCATCGAATCGGGAAGAGTATGCTAATGTAGTTGCCACCATCCGCTAAATCATCAAAATTCGAAGATACACGCATACATCCAGTAGTGGATTGGCAGTGGAAGAAGAAGAAGAAAAAAGACTTTTTGAGAATAGAAATTTCTTACTTTTAATGGAGATATATGAAAATAGTTTTACTATGAGAGTAAAAGAATTTTTAACACTAGAAGTGTTGATATCTCATAACAAGAACACTTTAAGAGTTAATTTAACTCTTGTCATAAGAAATATGTTAAGAGAACTTTCAAGTGTGTTATGAGAGCCTTATGAGATCTTTTCCAAATTTTCTAGAGTATTACTCTTGGCAAATGTTACTTGGGCAAGCTTTAGAACGTTCTAATTTTGTACACAGGTTAACTAGTATTGAAGGTATGGCGGAGACTACATATGGACGAAATCAGAGCATGGCTTAGGGTTCTGAAACCTTTGGAAAGTTCGCGGGCTAATAAACGTATATATAAAAAAGACCATAACTCAAAAAAATAATGACGTTTTTTTGATGAAATTTAAACTCGAGGCTAACTAACAATTAATAACGCCATCTTCATAAAATTTTTTTACGGTTCATTAGTTTTGAGTTATCGTGTTTTTTGGATATATGTTCGTTAGTTCATTAGCCGATCAAATGCTCCAGAAACAGAAACCATTGCACGATTCCGTCCATATGCAGTCCCCGCCGTACTTCCAATACTAGTTAATCCTTGTACACTTTTGGATCTATCTTAATTTTAAGTTACTAATTTTATTAATTTCGATGATAAGCTTTAAGTCCTTGGGATGTCTAAGAGAGGTATCTGAACTACCTTTCCAAATCAAAAAATGTGGATAATTGTAAATAAAAAGAACTATGTGGATGGCCGACCTACTACTCCAATTAGTCCTGATCATTTTCCGAAAATTCATGTCTATACAAAACATTTTTAAACATGCTAGAATACACCCGAAAAATATTGAAAGTGATCAAGGTAAAGAGTTTTTACACAACGGTATAAAAAACTTGTCGAAAGAAAAGAAATTAATCATTATCATATGAAAGAATTTATAGTAGAACGTTTTAACCGTTTAGTTTTCAGGGTAGTTATAAATGGAAAACTATTAATCAACAACCAGAAACGAGAAATACAACCCAACATAGCATCGAACAATTAGACTTCAACCTAAAAAAGTTACAAAAGCAAACGAGAAATATATTTTGAAGAACATTTACATGGAACCAAAATTTTATTTCAAAGCAAAATATAAAGTTAGAGACTGTGTACAAATGAACATTTGGAAGAGGTTATCAACCAAAATAGGCAACATAAATACTTACAATTAAAAAACTAAAACGCACAAATCCGGTTACTTACGACTTACATGACTATAGGAAACCACCGATTTCAGGTTCTTTTACGAACCTAAACTTATTCCAGTCAAACACCCTGGAAATTTTCTTGTTGAAAAAATAAATGAACGGAAATCAGGTTTTTGTTAAATGGCTAGGTTTTGTAAAAACCATAATTCTACGACAAATGAAAATGATATTATATGAAACTAAATTCTATATAAACAGTTTTAGCCCTTTTTAAATATGAACGAACCCTTTGCAGATATGAAATCTACATTTATGTTATCCGTGAAGAGGTTTTTGATTTCTGTTTCAGATAACTTAAGTTTTCGAATAAAGAATCAAAATGTTTTTTCAATTAAAATCACGAAGAAACTAGTAAATACATTCAAACGGTGCACGTACTCATTTATAAAATTTTTCTGAAAAATTTTTCTCTATTGCCATTCTAGTACTAGTAATTCTATGATACATCCTATATATGTGTATAAATTTTTAATTTAGGTATTCTCATTTTCAATGAACATTGGTTTAAAGTAATTTGCTCAATTTTACTTAAATAAATTATTTCAAACTATTGCTTCTGCTCTCGTAAACATTTAGTAATATTGAAATGATAAGCTCTGAGAAAGTTTGTATACGAGAGTTGCCTGAAAAGTCTGTGATAAATCCAAGAGATGGCGTTGATATTGGCAAAGCGAAATAGTTTTTACATGTAGCAACCTTCAAAAGACGCTATAAAAATTTTTACAAACATTTTTTCACTAGTTCAGTTTTAATAGCTGTTTGAAGTAGTCGAAGATTGTATTTTCTTCAAACATGGAAAAAAGTGAATTTCGTGTGTTAATAAAACATTATTTTTTGAGAAAGAAAACAATATCAGAAACCAAAACAAAGCTTGAAAAATATTATGAGGACTCTTCGCCGTCGTATGGAATAATTCAGAAGTGGTTCACTTAATTTCGTTGTGGTCGTACAAGCACAAGTGATGCACCACGCAATGGTCGTCCAAAAGAGGCACGGCTGAAGAAATGATCGATAAAATCCATGATATTGTTCTAAACGACAGTCGAGTGAAGGTGCGTGAGATAACTGTCATGGTAAACATCTCAAAAGAACGTGCAGGTAACATCTTACATGAAGTTTTGGATATGAGAAAGCTTTCGGCGAGATGGGTGCCGCGCTTGCTGACAGCTGACCAAAAACGAGTTCGTGTGATGACTTCAACGGAGTCTTTGCCAAGTTTCAACGCAATCCAGACGAATTTTTACATCGATTCATAACTATTGATGAAACTTGGATTCACCATTACACACCAGAGAAACAAGTTCAGTCAAAACAATGGGTAGAGGCTGGTGGAAGTACACCGAAGAAGACAAAGACGGTTCCCTCGGCTATTGCTAAAGGTTATGGCTACTGTTTTCTGGGATGTACATGGAACAATCTTAATCGACTATCTTGAAAAAGGAAAATCGATAACAGGAGATGATTATGTATCGTTATTGGACCAGCTGAACAATGAAATCAAAAAAAAAAGTTCTGTTTCATCATGACAATGCACTTGAACATTCATCGGCAATTGCGAAAGCAAAATTAGTGGAATTACGTTATGAATTGCTTCCCCACCCACCATATTCTCCAGATTTGGCCTCCAGTGACTTTTTCCTGTTTCCAAATATGAAGAAATGGCTCGCTGGAAAAAAATTCACATCGAATTCTGAAGTTATAGTTAAAACAGAATCCTATTTTGTAGACTTCGACAAATCGTACTACGCAGATGGCTTAAAGAAGTTGGAATATCGATTGACGAAGTATATCGAGCTAAAAGGAGACTATGTTGAAAAATAAAATGTTTTCTGGTCAAGAACTTAATCCTGTGTTTCATTTATCACTGACTTTTCAGACAACCCTCGTATATAGTTAATGAAGTAAAAACTGAAAAGTAAAAAATAATTTTTATGCTCAAATACTATGAGCAAGAGTGTTTGTTTTCCAATTAGATTCACAGATCTTTGAAATTTGTTTAGATTATTTATACATTCATCTCATGCTTTACTTTTATTTTAATTTTCTGTTTTTGCTCTTATGAGCATAAGCTCTTATTTTATAAATTAATCTCTTGCTCATGCGAGGCTTTGGAAATATTAGCTCAAGAGCGCTCGTTCGAGTAATAATATCAAACATTAGTTAAATTAAATAAATTATTAAAATTATGCGTAGTTTAACAAATAATTTATATGTATTCAAATAATATGTATATATATGTAATATTTTGTTTGTGTACCTATTGATTGATAGATAATAATCACTATAAGTATGAAGATTATAATATATCAAGATGATCATTTTATGAATATGATTCTTATATTGTCAAGGTTTAATGTATACTCGTCACTTAAAAATTAAAAGAGATACCTAGTATTAAAAAATTAGAAATAGAGTTTTGAAATTCACACAAAACATTTTTTAGACATTTTTGAGGTTCCCTATTGGTTTTCGTTAAAATGGAACCAAGGCTTCGGGCAGGTGCTATACAAGTTTTTTGAACCAATATGAGTATCTTCAAAACAAATAACACAACGAGTATGAAAATTAGATACGGTTAGTTATAGAATAGAACAAGCACATACGTGAAGTTTCCAAATGTTAGGAGCTGCCATACAAAGTTGTCAATTCGATAACTGCAAATCTAAAGAAACTACGAGGTTAAAGTTAAAACTGGGCAGGTAAAGTTATAGGGCAAACTTTTTTTTCATTTTGTTTTGAGTTTTTCTTAACAAATTTATGGAGTAGGATGGGTAAATTTTTTTTTTTTTTTTTATTTTATTTTTATATTTTTTTTTATATAATATCACAAATGTTTAATGGTCTATTTCCTTTTTAACATCATAGTGTGTATGCACGGGTATCAAAGAGTTAACAAGGCCAAGTATAATCTTCCTCGTTTTCTGTTTAGTTTCTATTTTTATTAGTTATCTTCCTTATTAATCTGTCTTATTTTATTTTGATTTTGTAAATGTAGTATAAATGTAAGCTTATATGTAATGTAAGCATATATATTTGACAAATTAAATAAAATAGAACAGAATATAACAAGAACCATAAAATAAAATCAATTTTGATATAACTGGAACCATGTGTTTGACTATATTACATGGTGCAATCGGTAAATAAAAACAAAAAATACCTAAATAAAAACAATATCAAAAAACGTGTATAAAAAATATATTCAAAATATTTTGATAATTAAATATGAAGGTATATTCATCAATTTATAGGAATACAGAAATTTTTAGTTGTCATAAAAAATATAAAGAAAAAACAAATATTGGAACGTCCAGTCCTATTATTGCTGTGACTACTGTAAGCTTTGGCAGCTATTCCAATCTGACGTTTTTCTTTTGATGCCAAAACTTTTGACAGTTTGCTTAAAACTACTGAAAAACAAGTTTCATCTACCTTGGAAATACGATCTGGATCATGTTTCTAAATATGGTTATTTTATATAAATTGTATACCAAAATATTAAATTATGAAACGTAATATACTATTAAAATTAACTTTGCAAACAAGAATTTTTAATTTTTCAATTTTATGACATCGTAGGCTGTTAAAATAGAAATTGTAGTACTCCATATTAGAAACATATTCCATATTGGGAGCACTTACTCTACAGTACACATGTGTTGTACTGTATACTACCCACTACTGACGAAACTGTAAAACAAAAAAGAATTCAAAGAGTTATACTTATGTTTATGATGTGTATTTTTTTGCTTGTTCCAGAAAATATAAGATAATTATGGTTTTATTTATAAAAATCTAATTAAAATATCGTCCCTCTTTAAATGAAGTATCGTATAATTTTTAAACCCCATTTTTAGCACATTTTCAAAGAATTTGTAAAAATGTGCCTATATAGTTTCAATCTGTCCGTCCGTCCATCCGTCTGTCCGTATGTTTACAAAAACTTTTACATCGTTTAAATAGAGAAAATAAATTTTAACCGTGGATAGGTATGACAAAAAAAATAATTTCATAGAAGAATTTTTTCAGTAGCCCCACCTGTTACGGAACTACAGCCCACAAATTTGGAAAAAGCCCTATTTTTAAATTGTTATAACAATAACTTTATAAACGTTTAAAAGAAAAAGCCTTAGGGTTGCCATACGGTACCAAAATTTACTATTATGCAAAACTCAATTTTTAAAAAATGTTTGGCCACGCATATCTTCTAAAAATCCTGAGAAAAGTTAAAAAATCCTGTTTTGAAATCCTGGGAAAAGTTAAACCTGCAGAAATTAGTAGGAGTCGGCTAACAAATTTTTTTGGCACGTCCGCTCTTTAGAATCTAAAAGGTCTCGAATATTGAAGTTTTGCAATTTTTAAACACCTGTAACTTTAATGTCTGTTAAATTTTTTTTTACTGATATACAAAATTGAAAGTTCTTTGATTATATTTCAACATGTATCAAAGGTTTTTCTTAATTTTGAAGCCCCCGAAAATTGCAAAAAAGCCCTATTTTTAAATTAGTATAACAAAAATTCTGTTAGATGTATTTTCATTCTAAAAACGATAAAAGAGAACTGCTTTTTTAGGCTGTACAAAAATATAAGCCTAAAATGTATAGGGTTTCCATACGGTAATAAAAATTTACCATTATGAAAAACTCTTCTTTAGAAGCTATAAGGGCTCTAAAATTGAAATTTAGCTTTTAAACACCTGTAACTTGAATACCATTTAAAATTTTTTTTTACTAATATACAAAATTTTTAGCTTTAGCATTTATTTTTTACAAAGGTTAAATTTTTTTCTTAAATTTGAAAGGGTATCTTTAAATTGAAGAAATTGTCTGTTAGTTTTAACCATTTTCCTTAGATAATAAAATTCTAGAGGTAACACTCCAAATTTTTATGGAGTTCACAATTGATTTCCTATAACCTAAAAAAATTAAAGAGTGGGGAAAGGAGGGGGATGGGCACATTCATCATAAGTTTGCTAAGGAAAAATTTAGGAACCTTCCCTATTGAAGGACTACTAGTTCTTAAGAATTAAAACTTTTATGCTTTTGTAAAACAGTAACTTATTCAACAGTGTATGTTTTTCCAAAATTAAACGTTAACATTGAAGCTTTAACATTATATTTCGCACTTGTTAACAGGGATTGTATTCTAAGTATTGATTTCACTATTATTCATAATTAATAAATTTATGAAATAACTAAATTGTCATTTATTTTTATGTACATTGCTATAAAATTAAATGATAAAATTCTCCGTAAGAAAACCTAAATAAATTTAAAAATTTGCTTTTTAAAAACGCTTGGTTTTTTTCATCACTTGTTCAACTATATCATTATTACTCATACCCGATTTTGTAAGTGCAACCATAGACAAGCAGAGAGATTTTCAATTTTTATGGCATTTGAAAAACTTTTTTAGAACCTCTTTTAGTTTTTTTAGTCTAATTAAATTATAGGTATTTCATAACTTACAATGATGCCGTGAAATAACGCCATATGTAGCTATTGAATGAAACATAAAGCCATATCGTCAATTTTTTCGCGTATGGTTTTTTTTCGCTAAATAAAGCTACCTATATGTTTTTATTTCCTTTTTAAAAATGTAATTTTATTTGTGAAAATAATAGCAATTTAATTTTCCAAACAAAAATAATTATAAATAAAAATTCCAAAAAAAACCTCTATTAAAATATAATATGTAGGTATTAAATATTCTGGACAAATCGGCAATCCTGACTTTGAATCCAACTCCAAAAACCCTCCATATTGAATATACACATATACAGAATTTCATATATCACGTATATATAAATATTCTGTAAAAGGCGTATTTCCCTGCTTTTGAATCCAACACTAAAGTCACTCCTAGTTTACAGTCTCTTATAAACATATATATATACTAGCAGATTTACCCGGCGTTGCCCGGAAGCTTGCAAATTGTAAAAACGCAAGGTTCAGCCAATTTAAAATATATACTAAATACTACTTTGCTTATAAATGAAGCCACAAAAAAATATTTGTGGAGTTCCGTTAACCAATCGTGGCCCAACAGCTTTTTATAGGTTTTTTCGTTGCTTTGTTATATATATTAGAAATGATTTAACCGATTAACTTCAAATTTTGTATATGTGTTCTTCTTTGAAAATGAAGTTCAATTTACTAACAGACTTGGAAGTTGTTAACCCCTGTCGACCCGACGATTGTTCAAAAAAAAATTTGTAAGTAAATTACGTCCAATTTCTGAAAGTATAGGAACAACTTTTTTGAATTAGGGGAATGCTTAAAAAAATGTTTTGTCGAGTTCTTTTAACCGATTGCGAAACAAAAACTTTAAAAAACAGTTTGAACGATTATCTCTAATTTTTCTATACATTGTGCTTCTTGAGAATTTGGTGCTCCTTGACGATAGAGTTGAGGATGTTAGGTTTCCGGCGAATAATGTTAACTGAATTAAAATGACTATTGGTCAAATGGGGATACTAAGTTTGCCATTATGTCATTATACTATGTCAATAGTAGTTTTCTTGAATTGCCAACGTTTGAATAAAATATAGTCGATGGTTTAGAAATGGTTTAAAAATTTGCTTTTCAACTTATATTTTGTTTAGTACTCACCTGAAAGTTGTAATACGCTCTTCCTCGTTTTTTTATGATTTTATGAGAGAAATATAGGCTTATTTTTTGGTAAAACTGTTTTAAAATACTATGTTTTTAAGCATTATATATAAGAAATTGAAATTTTTGATTTTTAGATTTCATTTTAAGAAAACTGAAATTTTCATTGAATCTTTGTTCAAAACGCACAAACAGGTCAAAACCAAATTAACCATGTGGGTGTTAATTAAAATGTTGGTACAAAATTTTCAATAAAATACTTTTAATCGTATAAGAAAATAAAATTTATAGAAAACTTCATGGCGTCGTCGTGGAAAACGGGTTAATCGAACTTAACTGAAACTTTTTGCAGCCTCTCTTTAGACTGCAAAATCAACCTGTAAAATTGGACACAAATCGAAAACACAAAAGTTTTTGAAAGTCCGCCAGGCCTAAATGGGTTAAATTATTCCAACCAAATTTATACAACTAATTGCGGTTGCTAAGAGGAACATTTGTGCAAAATTTCAAGTCAATTTGTCAAACGGTTTTGACTCGACATCAAAAACATTGAAAAAGCTTCTTTGCGCCCTCGTGCCCAAACGGGTTAACCGAACTCAACAAAAATTTGTGCCAGACTGTATTGTCGACTGCGAAACCACCTTGTAAAATTGAACACAAATCGGAAATACAAAATTTTTTGGAAGCCCGCCACGTCGAAATGGGTTAAATTATTCCAGCCAAATTTATACAACTAATTGCGGTTGCTAAGAGGAACATTTGTGCAAAATTTCAAGTCAATCGGTCAAACCGTTTTGACTCGACATCAAAAACATTGAAAAAGCTTCATTGGGCCCTCGTGCCCAAACGGGTTAACCGAACTCAACAAAAATTTGTGCCAGACTCTATTGTCGACTGCGAAACCACCTTGTAAAATTGGACACAAATCGGAAATACAAAATTTTTGGAAGCCCGCCACGTCGAAAGGGGTTAAATTATTCCAACCAAATTTATACAACTAATTGCAGTTGCTAAGAGGAACATTTGTGCAAAATTTCAAGTCAATCGCTCAAACCGTTTTGACTCGACATCAAAAACATTGAAAAAGCTTCATTGGGCCCTCGTGCCCAAACGGGTTAACCGAACCCAACAAAAATTTGTGCCAGCCTCTCTTTTTGACTGCAAAACCACCCTGTAAAATTGAAGACAAATCAGAAACACAAAATTTTTTGGAAGCCCGCCGGGCCGAAAGGGGTTAATTTATTCCAACCAACTTTATACCATTAATTCCGTTTAATAAGAAGAACATTCGCGCAAAATTTCAAGTTTATCGGTCAAACCGTTTCGACGCGACATCAAAAAAACGAAAAAGCTTAAAACGGCTCTGGAGCCGCAACCTGTTGACTTATAAAAATGCGACATAGCCTATGTCACCCCCCGGGCTCCCAAAATTATTCCCTTAAAATTTTGTGACAATCGGACCAGTGGTTTTCACGTGAATCCTGGACAAACAAACAAACAAATTTTCTTCTTTATATATTAGATATATAAATATTCTGGACAAATAGAATTCCCTGATTTTGAAATCAACTCTAAAATCCCTTGTAATTTATATTCTTATATAAATATTTTTTCTACAAAGTTCTTAAGATAGCGGGGGCTACCGCCTCTAAAACCCGTTAAACAAATGATTGAAACCCAGATTTTGAAACAAACGGATTACGCTTAAAATCAAAAAAAAAATCCAAATTCATTACTTTTTTGTTTACATATATTATTTATTTATTTAAAAATTAAATTTTTGGGCGTTGTTTTTACAATATTGGTTACAAATTCAGTATTTCAGTATAAAATCAGTGTTTCAATGTAAGTTTACCGGCAGCAGGTTCCACTATTTTAATTACTTTGTTATTGATGAAAGAGTTAGGAAGGAGTTTTAGAATTGGATTAAAAACGAGAAAGAGTAGACTGTGTCAAATTTGGGATACCCGTATGACCGTAATATAAACATTATATCATCCGGTTTATTACTTTCGGCAAAATTTTAAATACACATCTTTATTACATGTAGAAATGATACAAAAGAAGGATTTGTATGGCAGCTAACGTCAACATTTAACTAACGTTTACATTTACCATAAATGCTAAGGTTTTTGAAATTGCAGTACGAACTGGTAATTTTAGTTTTTTAGCATCAGCACGCTTTTTGATAAGAGATTTTACTAAATTTTCCCCAAGAACTCTTAAAAATAAATTCCTTTTATTGGATTTTTTTTGGTTCCAAAATGGAAACTTTTTTTTCCAAATAATATAAGAAGCAATATTTGAAACATCCAATAAATTCATAAAAAATGAAAAAGGCCACCGATTTGTTTTTCTTTTTATCATATACTCATGCACCATTTGATCCAAGACATCAACGCCTCTTTGGTTTTATTATAATATTGGTTTATAGCAGAAATAGGTTTAGAATCCTCTTCAACTATAATTTCATTAGAATGATGCATCGTGGACATAAAAATTACAGCTTTTCCTTTTTTTGGAACATGTGAGGCTATTGTTGTATATTTTTGAAATCCAAATAACGTTGATCCTACAACTCTATTTTTATTTGGAAGAAAATTATTCGGAATATAAGTCTTATTTCGGCGTAAAGTTCCTACAATCGTCAAGCCATTAGACAACAAACTTTTTGCAAGTTCTAACGTTGTGAAATAATTATCCATAGTAATATTCCGACTAGTTCCAAAATATGGTATACAAAAATTCTCCACTACATTTTGAGCAAGTCCTGTTGGTCTTTTACTACCTTCTTTTCCAGTATATGGAATTCCTTTGAGTGGGTATGCTGTCTTAGAATCACAAAGCTACCAAATTGTAATACCATACTTATCAGGCTTTGATGGCATATATTGTATAAAAGAACAACGGCAGCGACAAGGCATTAATTGCTCGTCTACCCTAAGATTTTCTGAGGGTATATAATATTTTCCCAAATTCTTATTTATTGCTTCCCACACCTCGGATTGGAGCTAATTTGTCGGATCTACGTCGAGTACTTCTAGTAGCCTTTTCATCAAATCAAAGAAAACGCAAAATTTCCTCAAAGCGGTTCATGCCTATAGTAGCTTTGAATATTATTGAACCATATAGAGGATCCCAGAACGATCGATAACTTTGGTTATTTGATTTCATGTGACCTGCTGCTGTTAAAAGCCCGAAGAAGGCATGCAATTCGTCCATATCTAAAGCTTTCCATTTACAATTGTTATTATTGTAGATTATTTCAGCTTCTTCATTCGTACATTTCAGTATAATTTTACAAATATCATCTGTTATAAATAGTTTGAAACAATCAATAGGATCAATTATCTCATAATTTGGTGGAAGAACAACTTTGTCTACCCGACCTCTTATTATATTGTGATGTGCAGTTCTTGATTGCAGGAATGGATTTTGAGCCCATTGTGTACCATCTTTCGCAATAAATTCTCCATTCGAAATTCTAATTTCACCGCTATCATCTGAATCATAAGTTAATTCATCTTCAGTTTCGATAAACTTCAGATAAATTATCCTCTTCAGAGTCAGTTACCATATCATCGTTACCATTATCCTAATCATATTCAGTTTTTCTTGTTCAGAAAGTTTTAAATTAGACATGTTCTAAACAAGAGACAATATCATAGTGGAAAAAATTTGAAATAAATGTTATAAATAAAAGTATTTGAAATAAATGTAATCTTACCACAAAAGTTTATCTAATATTACTAAATTATTAAATTTTATTTTTTGTTATGTGATATGTCTCATCTATGAACTCTGAACTATAAATACTAAACAATTCGGCAAAAATTTATTTTACTATCGCTACGTACATTAATTATTGTATTGTATTGTATTGTATTGTACACTTTGCTGAAAAAATAGACAAATAAATTGAAAATAATTTCATGTCAAAACTTGCATTATATCCAATATATTATGAATACTTATATGAGAGACTCTCAGGCTCATCTTATGAATTTACGTGTTAGTATTTTTTGAGCAATAATAAAAACAAGAAGAAAAATAAAAATTAATATTTTTATAATTTTAATATATTGATATTGACCTAAATGAAGATTAGAAAAGAGATTCGTGACAATATTAGGAAATTTATTGTTCAAGGATCTGACTTCATATAACTCCGCTCCCGTCCCCCTCCATGTTTTTAGGTTCTAGGAATTAAATTGTGAATTCCACAAAAATTTGGAATTTTACTTAGAGTTGTACAATCTAAGCAAAAATGGGTAAAACTGAGAAACACTTTCTTCAATTTAAGGAACCGCTTTTAAATTTAAGAAAAACCTTTAACATATGTTAAAATATAATATTCGACCAAATTTTGTATATTAATAAAAGAAAAATTTGGACAGGTATTCATGTAATAGGTGTTTAAAAATAGCAAAATTTCAATTTTCGAGCCCTTATAGCTCCGAAATAGAGGGCTTGCCAAAAAAATTTTGTTAAATGACTCCTACTAATTTTTGAGTATCTAACATCTCCCAAGCTTGAGACCCTAGCTTGAACCGATCAGAAGATATGTGTGGGCAAAAATTTTGCAAAAATTGAGTTTTGTGTAATGTTAAATTTTAGTACCGTATGGTAACCCTAAACATTTTCCTTTTAAATATTTATAAAGTTTATGAAACCAGCTATCGTTTGAAGTTTTCAGATTGAAAATATATCTAACAGAACTCTTGTTTTAACAATTTATATATAGGGCTTTTTCCAACTTTGGGGGGCTGTAGAAATTATTTTTTTTTGCAAAAACTACCCATGGTGAAAATTTCTTTACTCTATTTCAAACGGTGTAAAAGTTTTTGTAAACATACGAACGGACGGACGGACGGAGAGAGTGAAGCTATATAGGCACATTTTTACAAAATTTTTTGAAAATGTGCTAAAAATTCTGAAGCTTAAATAATTAAATCTTCCAGTATTCATTTTTGGAATAAATTTTAGAAATTTTAAGGTAAAATCAGGTAAAAGTTCTACGATTGAAGATATTGTTTTCACCATTAATTAGCAATTCTATCTTATTTCCGAAAAAAATGTTCAAAAAATATACCTAATAAATGAAATAAAAACCAATCGACTTCAAATAAAACTTCACTTAAATTTACAATTTTTTTCCCCTTTCCCTTATTTTTTTTCGCGGGGGTAACTTCGATAATTAACTCGAAAAATTTCTGCTATGAAAAAACTAAAACAATTTAAAAAAATTATTGTATTATAAAATTCAAGAACAACAACAAAAAATCGATAAAAACACAGATTATTATCATAACAGTATATGTATTGTATTATGCTACACTTCTTATATATAATTTGCAAATGAATTAAAATCTTAAAAACTCTTATTACTCAAACTTGATTAAAAATTTTTACAAACTTTCATATATAATTATAATACAAAATGGATTATGCAAAGTTCAATAAAAAAATATCACTATTTTTATTCTTTTATTTTTCTTGAATTATTAACTTAAATAAATTATAAAATAAATATTTAAATAACCAAATTATAATATGGTAAAATAATTTTCTTTAGATTTTACTTAAAATTAATATGAAACGAAATTTTAGAAATAGTTGATTAAAGATGATATTAAACTGATATAAACAAACAAACTTCCAAATAAATATGTCCTGTCAAGTGCATAATACTATACAAATAATTTCTACTGAGCATTCTGCCTATACACTATATAATAAAATTTTTCTGCAAGCATATTATTACTACTACTTACTTTAATTTTATAACAAATTATTATTTTTGAGCCGAGTCCACGGCCTTTCTTCATTGGCTTCTGTTTTGCACAGCTTCTATCCAACTTTCAACATTATTCAGCATTCTTACGTCTGACTGAACACCATCTTTCCATCGAAGATGTGGTCGACCTCTTTTTCGTCTACCTTCCAAATTGGAGTCAAAAACTGCTCTTGCAGGAGCATCATTGTTCATCCTTACCTAACCAGCGTAATCGTTGGATTTTAATCCAAACTACGAGATCAGTATCGTCGTATAGCTCATACACCTCACGATTGTGTCTATATCTCCAAACTCCATTGATGTTAATTAGAACAAAAATTTACGTAGAATCTTCCTTTCAAAAGACCCTATTAGATTTTCGTCGTACTTGAATATAGTCCATGATTCTCCACCATATGTCAGAATTGATACGATGAGTGTTCAGTGTGATCTTTTGTCTTTCTACTCAGAGTTCTTGACCTCATGTGCTAGTTAAACCCAAAATAACAGCGGTTGCCTAGCACTATTCTGCACTAAATTTCCAAGCTGGTGTTACTGCCTTCTGTGTCCTTTTGACACAGATATACAAAATCTTTCATCACCTGAGTACATATTCACCAAAAGTAACCTTTGACCTACATGTCGGCGGAGGGCTTCATTGTTTGTTGACATTATGCATTCAGTGTTTTTCCCGTTCATTTCCATGCCTAACTTTGCACTCTCCTCAATAGTAACACAAGTTTTCAGGAAAACCGAATTCTACCATTGCTTGTAGCAACTCGTCTCTCCATATTGAATCCTACGCAGCCTTGAAATCAATGAATAGATGATGGGAACTGACATTGAATTCATTGCACTTCTCTAGAATCTGTCTTAGCGTGATGTATAGTCAGCTGTTGATTTACCAGGCCTAAAGCTACACTGATATCGTCCGATGTCATACTCCATATGCGGCTTCATTCGTGTGCAAATAATACTAGACAGGATTTTGTATGCCAAATTTAAAAGACTTATTCCTCGATAATTAGAGCATTCTAGCCGATCACCTTCCTTAAATATGCGTATAATAATACTTCTGTTCCATTCATTAAGCATACTTTCTGTGATCCAAATACCGGTCATGATTTGGTATATGCCCCTTACCAAATCATCTCCAGCAGCTTCAAATAGTTCGGCAGCTTGAACTTCTTCCAAGGTGGGCGGTGGTTCATCGACTGGGATATTGAGTGATGCATAATTATGAGTATATGATGACGCCGTTTAGTTGCTGTTCAAAGTGTTCAGACCATCTACAAAGAATACCATCGCTGTCAGTAATAAGGTTCTCGTCTGTGCTATAAACGATTGCCCTGGGCTAGATTCCTACTTTTGTCTGGGAAACTTTTTTTTATACATTTTTCGGGCCCGTTTCTGTCTGTCATCCCTTCCAATTCTGAGAACTGCTTAACTTAACATGGTCTTTTCTTTTTCCATATGAATTTTCTTTGTTCAGTCCTTAGCCGTTCATAAGCCAGTGAGGTATTGTTTTGAAGCCAGTTTCTTTTGTTTTTTTTTTTAAGACATCGATGTTCTTATTCGCTATGATGTCACGGTACTCTTCGTCAAACAATTGGTCGTTGGAAGATGGTGGTACCGGACCAATGACTTTATGAGCGGCTTATTTGATGATAGAAGAGCACCGTGCCCACTGCTCTCCGACTGGTGCATCCGCTTATGGGTGAGGACAGATCATATGGGAAATTGCGGATGACTGTAGCACTTGTATGCTTATTTTCTGCGGTGATTTACCTACGTGTCTTTAATGTGTAGATATTCTGATTTGATTTGATGTTTTCTGATCTGGTGACATTGAGAGAAATGTGTACTACTTATCACCATTTCATTCGAAATGAAAGCAATACATTTCGTTTCTACAGTAGTTTTCATTTATAACGAACTCTGTTCAATTTTAATTATAATAAACGTTACACTTTTTGCAAAGAATTAAATTTTACCTAACAATGGAAGTTTTTTATTACATTGATATTTCTTTTATTTAAAATTATTATATCTAATTATGTTGCTTGGCCATTAATTAAGTGTTTTTATATTTATTTTTGAATATAAAAAAAAATTAAAATAACGCATTAAAAATACAAAGAAAATTCATTAGAAGGAAAAGCAGTAGTGATGTGAACTATCGAACGATTTGAACTATCGATAAATAGTAACTGAATGATTTCGACTATCGAACGAATTCGTTCATTCATTCTGTCATTTATTTCTGTTTCGAACATACATCCATGCTTGCGTAATATTAAGTGTAAGTATTAGTAATATTAAGTGTATTACCTACTTACTTAGTACTTATAAGTTATACTAAAGAAAAACAAGGCACAATGTGAAACCAAAGGTTTTTAAAGTAGCACATATATATTATTTTTATATATTTTTAGAAAGCTAATAGAAACAGCCGTTATTTGGCGTTTTCAGATACCGTATAGAACTTAAGTTATAAACATTTAAATATAGGGCTTTCTTGAAGTTTGAGGGGCTGTAGCTTTATAGCGGGTGGGGCTACATAAAAAAGTTGTTGTAGCACTGGTACTTTTTTTTTATAAAATCTATCTACATTTAAAATTTCATGTCTTTATCTCAAACGTTGTAGAAGTTTTGTAAAAAGACGGACTAAAAATACAAACAAAATTCAAAATGTCTAAAATTCTAAATTCCAACAAAATAGCGTTTTTTTCCATGTTTGTATTTGTTCAATATTCATTCTATTTACATATATATTAAACTGTTCAGTTATTTGAACTGTTCAGAAAAATTATTAGTACCTACATAATTCCTAAAAAATTGTAGTTTATAAAAAATTGTAATTCATTCAACTGAATGAAAGAAATTTGAACGAATAAATGAATAAACGATTTTCAATACTGAATGAAAGAAATTTGAACGAATAAATGAATGAACGATTTTCAATACTGAATGAAAGAAATTTGAACGAATAAATGAATGAACGATTTTCAATACTGAAAGAAAGAAATTTGAACGAATAAATGAATGAACGATTTTTAATACTGAATGAACGAAATTTTAACGAATAAATGAATGAACGATTTTCAATACTGAAACAAAGCAATTTGAACGAATAAATGAATGAACGAATTTTAGTTAAACAATCGAATGAATGATTATTTTTCAACTATCGAATAAAACGATAGTCTTTATTCGATAGTTCACATCACTAAAAAGCAGTATACATAGACTTAAGGCTGACACATCAAATAAAATTCTAGCAAATGTGTTCGAAGTGTCCATTCTAGAATTAGCACATTCTACAATGTTTAAGTGTTATACTAATTTTTTCATATTTCACAGCACTCTTTTAAAACGACATTCGTTTATTACGACGAATATTTTCTGTCTCTTCATGGTTGTTATAAGTGAAAAGTACTGTATGTTCTTTTTTTTTTTTTTAAATTATTTCGTAACATCGTATATTGTTGTTGGTTTTTGGTAAGTTTTTTCTAAAAACTGACATAAAAAAACTGACTTTTGAAATATATTCTGTAGTTGTCATTAAGTTGTTATAAAATATGTTTGCAAAAAATTAAAAACGAAAAATCTTCTTAAGAAAATAATTTGTAATTTAAATTATTTGTTCCTTAGAGCCTACAACATTCAACGCTTATGGTGTATAATTGCTAACAAAAAGTTTTAAATTAGTAGTTAAGTACAGGATATTACATGAGAATAACTTACTGTACCTCTAATTTTTAAAATTTAAACATTGACAAAGCATATAAAAATGTTGTAATCGTTTTTTCTTATGTTGCTACGATTAAGTTTTCAAAATAAAATAATATTTTTTTTTTTAAAAAACGTACATTCAAAATACCTATCGCAAAAAATAACTAAAAAATAATCTTCAAATTAAATAAGAGCGTTCGGCGTACAATTTCTTTGTACAATGACCACGGCTGCCAGCGAGGGCTTGGCTAATACCACAAAGGGATTAGTTAAGTTGCCAGTGGTTAAAAATGTATCTACGTACAACGCAACTGACCCTTTTAAAAAGGGCGGTTTAGTGGGAAGATCACCAATACAATGCCAAACATATCGATTGGGGTTCAAGACTTACCTCAACAAGAGGAAGAGAGCTAAGGAAAGCTATTAGAGAGTTGGGTTGCTATTTTCATTCTACAGGCGAACCAAATCATTGGCCTACTGATACAAATAAAACTCCTGATCTACTGGATTTCTTCATAACAAAAAAAATATCTCCAAATTTTATTAGCCTAGAAAATTATCAGGATTTAGACTCAGACCATTCGGCTGTCGTACTAAACCTGGATGAAAAAATTGTTAAGAAACAAAATAAGCCTACACTTGTTAACAAATCAACAAATTGGTTCAACTTTAAACAAGAGATAGAAAATAATATAAATTTAAGGGTTAAAATAACAACTAAAGATGAAATAGATTTAGCAATTGAAAATCTTAATAAAATTGTTCAAAATGCTGCATGGAATAATACAAAAGAATGTAAATACATGACAGCAGGACCTAATTATCCTAGAGATATATTAAATGCGATTAAACCAAAGAGAAGAGCTAGACGAAGATGGCATGAAACACGTGACCTAGCTGATAAAACTGTGTTGAATAGAATAACGCAGAATCTTAAAAGAAGAATTCTTGAAAGCAACAAAGAGTTTGAAAAAACCTGTAGTGCCAGTCCCACCAATTCGGAAAATGTATGGTAAATGGGCAAAAAATAATAAAGAGAAAGCCAAAACATTCGCAGATCACCTGGAAGAAATTTTTCGGCCTAATGAAATAGAGTCAGATCTCTACATTGAAAATGATTTCAGAAGAGAAGAAAATGCCATTGAACTAATTACTCATATAGAAATGGTTGAAGAAATTAAAGCTCTGAAGTCAAAAAAAGCACCAGGTTTCGATCTAATAACTGCAGACATTCTAAAACAACTCCCGAAAAACGGAATAACAATGTTAACATATATAATGAATGCTATGTTAAGGTTAAATTATGTACCTAACGTTTGGAAGGTTGCATAAATAATTATGATACTTAAGCTAGGAAAGCCTCCAAACGAAACAAAGTCTTATAGACCTATCTCTCTGTTACTAATTATGTCAAAACTCTTTGAGAAACTGTTATTAAAAAGGTTTAAACCTATAATAGAAAATAGAAAACTAATTACAAACTATCAGTTTGGTTTTAGAGAAAAACACTCTACTGTTGACCAAGTACATAGAATTTCTGATATACTTGAGAAAGCTCTAGAAGAAAAACAAATATGCTCTATAATATTTGTAGACGTAGCACAAGCATTTGATAAAGTTTGGCACGAAGGCTTAATTTATAAGTTGCGGCAACTATTACCTAAAAAATATGTAGATATACTCTCATCATACTTACCTGATAGACTGTTTAGACTTAAACAGGATGAAGAGTACTCTATACTGAGAGAAATTAAAGCGGGTGTGCCTCAAGGAAGTATCTTGGGTCCAATATTATACTTGCTATATACAAATGACTTGCCCCAATTTCAAGAAATAACTGTAGCGACTTTTGCTGACGATACTGCAATAATGGCAGTAGGATCAAATGTCGGCGAGGCTACAAATAAACTACAAAAAGCAAGTGATAAATTATATCTTTGGACCAAAAGATGGAAAATTAAACTAAATGAACTGAAATCAGTGCAAGTAAATTTTACAAATAAACCTATTCAAAATCCCCCAGCCGTTCAATTAAATGGGGTAGATATTCCTCATGAAAACAAGGCAAAATACCTAGGTATGACATTAGATGTCAAGCTAAAATGGAAAGAACATGTCAAAAAGAAAAGAATAGAATTAGAACATAAATATAGAGAAATGTATTGGCTCCTAGGTCGAAAATCTAAATTGCCAATAGAGTACAAAATTTTGTGATATAACCAAATAATTAAGCCCATCTGGTTGTACGGCGTACAACTTTGGGGCTGTGCCAAACGAACACATATTCAGAAAATTCAAACATTTCAAAGCAAAGTGCTACGTAACATGGTGAGTGCTCCCTGGTACGTACGAAATTCCGACTTACGTACGGATCTAGGAATTCCAATTGTTAGCGATGAAATAAAAAAATATGCCATGAAACATAAGACCCGCTTAGAAGGTCACATAAACATAGAAGCGTCAAAACTTCTACTATCTTCAAATGTCAATAGAAGGCTTAAAAGAACTAGGCCCCTCCAACTAGAGATAAATTCATATCATAGATAGATAGATAGATCATAAAAAGTTAGCGCAAAATTAATGGTTAGTCTCTAAGACTAGTTTTAATATATTAAAACAGGGCGGGTGTTTTTAGTGTGTTAAGGTCACACATAACTATGGTTGCGCTTAGTATCTTTCGATGATTTCCACCATCCTTACCTCAAGACAAAAAAAAAAAAAAAAAAAAAATTAAAACATTCAAATTAATATTTTTGTGTGTACGTGCGTATCAATTTGCGGATATGTAGATAGACAAATTTGCGTACTGCCGTATAAAAATTGTACGTCGTATATTTTAATTTAGGCTAATTTAGGCCCTATTAAATGAAACAAACAAACTTTGACATAACGCACGAATTATGCATGCTTTCCTTTTACCAAAAATTGTTGAAGTTGTTTGTAAATGGAAAGCTAATTTTTGTTTCAGATGTTTATAATTGTCAGATTAATTATCCTACATAATATATGATATTTTAAAAGTATCTGTCATTTGTGAAATTTATAATATTTAATATATTTAGATAGGTAATGAAAAAAAAATGAAAAAATTAAGGTTTATTGCTGAAATATATAAAGATTTTTGTTTAAAATGAAAGAGTTAAGTGCTTATTGGTAATCAAATAAAAAATATGTTTTAACATAACCTATTCAAGAGAAAACTCATCTATTATGAAAAATTTATTTAAAGTTTTCTGCCGAAAATTATTTAATTATCTACTCCTCTCATCTACTCTTTTTCAAGAGCAGTTGTGGTGTAGCTGGCAGTAGGTGAGAGTAAAAAAGAGTAGTTTACTCCTCCATTGGAACGCAAGTAATAACATTTGTTTGTTTGAAGAAACGTATTAGTCATGACTCATGACTATACATAGAAAAAAATAAATAAATAAACTAGACAAATAGGTATAATACAAAGTAAACTAAAGAATTCAGAACCATTTTTTGCATATATATTAAAAATTTCAGATTTTATTATTGAAATGTAGTGCCTACTAAATTTAAAAATGGAATAAGGGGAGGAAAAATTTATCAATTTTTTAATTGATTAGTTATTTTTTTTATAATATCTTTGGTAGATATGTTATAAATCTTAAAATTGTGATTTTAAAAAAAATCTCGACTTCTGTCAAGAGAACTATTATTTGTACTTCTGGCAGCGTCAATATAATATTATACCAAGTACTAAACTTATGAATTATGATAGGTATGATAAATTTTGTTGTACATATTATGCTCCATGAATAAGATTTTTAGTTAGGATACAGAATTCATGCAACATAATTCCAATCGTACTAAAATGTTTAGAAAAAAGTACAGTTTTCTATAAGTAGGACAGCATTAACTCGAATTTTGGCTATTTGACTTCACTAAATATGTATATGTATTTGTTTAGAAAAATCATAAAATTTTCAGAACATTATATTAGAACACTTCTTATATTTAGAATGTAAATCGCTTTTTTTGTGTAATAACTGTACAAAATTATACTGTCTTTATAGCGCGTTAAGCTACAGGTATAAAATTCAAAAATACTTAAAAACGTTTTTATATTGAAAAAATTATAAATTTTTTTTTTTTAAGCAACGCAAGAATGGTTGACAACATTTTTGCCATAAATTTTATTATGTATAGGAAACAAAATAACTTTCGTGTAATATTAGTCTAATATAAATTACACAAAACAGATTTTTTATGTAATTTTAAAGCACGAAAAGCTCTAATTTCGAGCACAGGGCGATACTAGTATTACATTAACCTAAAAATATTGTGAGTAGTCACAGGTCTTAGCCTAGGCTGTCAGATCTTATATATACGTAACTTTAGAAATGAAAATAAATTTATTATTTCTGCCTTAAAAATTCTTACAAATAAATCAATTTGTTTTAGTTGTGTTGGCAGTTCATTATATAGTTTCAAGCACTTATATAGAAAATTATTATTCTTTTGGTTTGTTTTGAATACTGATAGATAAAAATTCGATATATTTCGCTGGATTCGATGGATATCAATCATCCTTTTTAAAATGAAATTGTGCTTAATTGTATTGTTAATTATTTTAAGCACAGTTAGGTAAAGTTCTCGTTAGCAAATATTTGTGAGACTTATATATCGGTCGTATAATAGTGAATGTGTTGGATATATAAGTGGATAAGAGTGTATGATTTTAATAGTTTTCTAATGGACTACATCCAATTAACCTAAGTTTTGTTGGCTAGTCACTCCAAGTAGGGTTAAGGCGTATAATGTGACACAAAACAAAAGATGAGAATGTTGTATATAATGCATCTATGGAAATATATTTTTTTAATCTTCGAAGTAAAAATAGATGCGGTGATATTTTACTGATAACATGTTGAATGTGGTCAGCCCACTTCGGTTTTTTATTAATAATTAGTCCTAGATATTTAAAATTATCAACGGATTCTATTGATTTACTTTTATAGAAAAAATTTTCTGAGGTATATACTTTATAGCGAAATAAAAGAATCTTATTTTTTTTATGTTTAAAATTAGTTTGTGGTTTGTTACCGATTCGTCTATAAAATTTAAGTCGTATTCAATTAAACTTCTTAATTCCACTTCTCATGTAGCTGAATATTTTAAAGCTGTATCTTCAGTGACCCCTTCAGCCTTAGACGTGATAAATCGCCTATGTAGAGTTTGAAGAGGGCGGGCCCCAATATAGACCCGAGTGGGACACCTTTTTTTTTATCTTTTGTACCCTGTCAATCAGGTAGGATTTAAAAAATTCCAGAACCTGGATTTTGCATTTTTAATATGAGTATCGCATGGCCGACACAATCAAATGCTTTTTGAAGGTCTAAAAAAATTCAAGATACAAATTTGCTGTTGTCAATATTATTAGTTATGTAAGTTATTAGACTAAGACAGGCAGCTGTAGTGCTTGACTTATTTTCAAACCCGTATTGCCCTTCATTTAAGATAATATTATTAGTAAAAACAAGGTATTGTTTCAAAAATTTTTGATAAAGCACTTAATACAGAAATCGGGCAATAATTGAATGGGTCGGTTGTTTTACCACTTTTGTGAATAATGGTTACTATTGCAATTTGTAGAGAATTAGGAAAAACGGAATTTTTTTATTGAAATTTTTATAAATTTGACTATAATTGGTGTTAATTGAGAAGAAAATTTTATAACAAATTTAGCAGGTATATTGTCATGCCCTGTCGCTGCCAAAGGCTTTAAATTTGTAATTAGCTCTTTAATATCATCTTCATATTATATATATTTCTTCTCGTACTACATAAATACATACGGTCTATTGGAAGAGTTGAAATATTGATTTTATCAATTACATTAATAAAACAAATGATGAAAAAAACCAAGGGTTTTTAAAAAAGCACATTTTCAAAATAATATAGTGTTTCATACTGAGTATTTTATCGGAATATAATGTTGAAGCTTCAATGTTAACGTTTAATTTAGGAAATATATACGTTAGTGACTAAGTTACTACTTACTTATAAAAACAGTATATTTCTTAATTTTTAAGTTCTAAGAGCCCCTCTATGGGGAAGGTGGCCCAATTTCTAATCTAATCCTCACTACTCCCCTTCCCCAAAACTTGCTTAGGAATTTGGATTTTTACTTAGAATTTTACTATTTAAGCAAAAATGGTTAAAACTAAGATACACTTTCTTCAATTTAAAGAACTGCTTTTAAATTAAAGAAAATCTTTTAACATATTTTGGACCTTCAAATTTTGTGTATTAAGAAAAAAAATTTGAACAGGTATTCAAGTCACAGGTGTTTAAAAATAGCTAAATTCAATTTTCGAGCTCTTATAGCTGCTAAACAAGCCCCTTGCTCAAGGGCTTGACAAAAAAATTTTGTTAACTTATTTCTGAGGATCTAACTACTCCCAAAATTTCAAGACCCTAGCTTGAACCGATATGTATTCAAGGTCAAAAATTTTAGTACCGTGTGGTAGCCCTAAACATTTGCCTTTTAAAATTTTATAAGGTTTATAAAACCAGCTATCTTTTGCCGTTTTCAAATTGAAAATGTACTTAATAGAACTTTTGTTATAACAATTTGAATATAGGGCTTTTTCCAATTTTGGGGGGCTGTAGCTACGTAACGAGTGGGGCTACAGAAAAAAATTTTTCTATGAAATTTTTTTTTTTGTAATATCTACCCTGGTTAAAATTTCTTTTCTCTATTTCAAACGGTCTAAAAGTTTTTGTAAACATATGAACGGACAAAGCGAAGCTATATAGGCACACTTTTACAAAATTTTTTGAAAATGTGCTGAAAAGAGTTCATTATGTTTGCTATTTCATTCTTATTACTAACACTTTTGCTGTTGTTTTGTAGAGACTTAATCGTTTTATTTGATCTATATGAGTTAGTGTTATAAATTATTTTATTGTAGAAATTCCACAAGTTTCTAGAATTTTTTATTGCAGAGTTTAAGACTTTTGAGAAATACATTTTTTTAGTCTTTAGAACAAATTGATTACCTTCAGATCTAGTTTTTTTATAAAGATCGAGAACCCAAATATCCGTTAACCCATTGCGGCCCAACAGCTCTTTATAAATACGAGAGTATTTATGGTAGGAATTCCTATTTTTTATTTTATCCAAGTATCTCTTTTGACATAAATTTTTTTTTATATTCAACCTTCGTAATCGGAATTGTTTTAGTGTTTTTTATGATAACATCCTTTAGATCGGCGACAAAGAGATCAAAATCGACATAAAGAGCTAGATTTGACCAAAAACCATCTAATTTAACATTGTCATAGTCTAAAACGATTTTAGTTTCTGTATTAACATTCAATGTAGGTTCGAGATTAATGTTAATGAGAAACATTTCATGATCCAATAGAGAGGTACTGGTTATCACAAAATTGTATTGGTATTTATCCAAGTCTGTTATAAAGTGGTCAATAATTGTTTTAGCCGAAATGCTAATTCTAGTAGCGTATTCAGGATTTATTTTATTATATATAAGAAATCCAACTTATTGATGAAATGTGATACAAGCGTTTCCAATAATGTTGATATTATGGTTGCTTAATTTTGTAACTAAGATGTTAGTTTTATAATATTCTTCTTCAAAAACAAAATTTGAATCAAAATTTTCTCTAATACAGCTATCTCTTATTTGAAAAATAAGGTACACATCCATTTACTATATCAGTTAGTACAATTATATAGATGGTAAAGTGATAAGATAAAATTAACGATAATAAACTGTAAAACTTACTCCTAAGATTTTGAATATTAACATACATAATATTAATATTCGAATTACTGTTTGTAAATGGTGTTAGGTTTTATATCCCGTATATCATATGCACCACGTTTTTATTTAAAGAAGTGTTCATGATAGCATCATCGAAGAGAATTTATCATTACAAAATAAGAGAGAAAAAACAAAAGGAAGAAAAATAGCAATAACGTAATGAAAAAGGAAGAAAAACAAAACAAGGAAGGCATATGATGTTAAATGTAAATTAAAAATAAGTGATGAAAAAAACCAACACATTTTCAAAATTATATAGGGTTTCTTACTGAGTATTTTATCGTTTATTTTTATCAAAATATATATAAAAATAAATTATAATATTATAACTTAACTCTTTCATCAATTTATTAATTATAAATAATAGTGACATCAATAGAAAACCTGTTAATAAGTGCGAAATATAATGTTGAAACTTCCATGTTAACATTTAGTTTTGAAAAAACATATAATGGTGAATAAGTTACTGTTTTATAAAAATGCCAGCAGATTTACCCGGCGTTTCTCGGGATCGTGCACATTATAAAAAGGCAAGTTTCTGCCAATTTTTCGAACGAACGCTTTGGTTAAAAAGAAAGCCACAAAAAATATTTGTAGAGTTCCGTTAACCCATTGTGGCCCAACAGGTTTTTATAGGTTTTTTCGTTACTTTGCAATAAATTGGAAATGGTTTAACCGATTGACTTCAAATTTTGTATATGTGTTCCTCTTTGAGAATGGAAGTAGTATGTATATGCCGGTTCAGCGGCGGAGGAGCTTTTTTAAAGCTTTTTTAATGCCGTTTCAGCGGCAGCTGGAGCTTTTTTCGGTAGTTCTCCTAAAGTTATGCAATAAATTTGTGATAAGTAAAAAGTTT
Organism: Dolichopus griseipennis; assembly: GCA_963082915.1. Taxonomy (NCBI): domain Eukaryota; kingdom Metazoa; phylum Arthropoda; class Insecta; order Diptera; family Dolichopodidae; genus Dolichopus; species Dolichopus griseipennis. The sequence goes on along the minus strand of OY720445.1, from coordinate 53,327,605 downwards.
TGTGCTTTTGAGTTTTTTAAATTAAGCTTAGCGGTTAAAATATCAGTTATGTTTAAATTTCAAATTAAAACAATAATAAGCTTAAACTTGTTTGAGTCTTTGAGTATTTTAAATTAAGCTTGGTTGTTAGGATATCAGTTATGTTTAAAATTTCAAATTAAAACAGTAATAAGCTTAAGATATTGTGCTTATTGTTCTTAATTAAATATGAAAAGTCTTTAAAGTTTGGTTTAAGTACAAAGTTAATATTATCAAAGTTTAAGCTTGATTTAAAATTTTCGTAAAAATTAAAAAAAAGTTTTATAAGTTAAAAAAAATAAGCTTAAGCTATTTAGCTGAATATTCTTAAGTAGATATGAAAAATTTTTTAAATATCAGTTATGTTTAAATTTCAAATTAAAACAGTAGTAAGCTTAAGATATTGTGCTTACTGTTCTTAGTTAAAAATGAAAAGTTTTTAAAGCTTGGTTTAAATACAAATCTAATATTATCAAAGTTTAAGCTTGATTTAATATTTCTGTGAAAATTAAAAAAAGTTTTATAAATTAACAAAAATAAGCTTAAGCTATTGAGCTGAATATTTTTAATTAGATATGAAAAGTTTTTTAAATATCAGTTATGTTTAAATTTCAAATTAAAACAGTAACAAGCTTAAGATATTGTGCTTATTATTCTTAATTAAATATAAAAAGTTTTTAAAGTTTGGTATTAAGTACAAAGTTAAGCTTGATTTAATATTTCCGCGAAAATTAAAAAAAAAAGTTTTATATATTAAAAAAAAAGCTTAAGCTAAATATTTTTAATTAGATATGAAAAGTTTTTTAAATATCAGTTATGTTTAAATTTCAAATTAAAACAGTAAAAAGCTTGAGTTATTGTGCTTACTGTTCTTAATTAAATCTGAAAAGTTTTTTAAAGTTTGGTTTAAATACAAAATTAATATTATCAAAGTTTAAACTTGATTTAATATTTCCGCGAAAATTAAAAAAAAGTTTTATAAATTAAAAAAAAAAAATAAGCTTAAGCTATTGAACTGAAAATTTTTAATTAGGTATGAAAAGTTTTTTAAATTTGATTTATACTTAATATTATCAAAGTTTAAGCTTGATTTAATGTTTACGTGAAAAATTTAAAAAATTCAAAGGTGATAAAGCTCGTCCGTTATGTTTGAAATTGAAGCTTCCAACTGCCATTTTAAAGTTGAAAAGCTTAAAAAATCGATGGGAATTTTGTGGTTGATTATTAACTTAACTACAAAAGTTTTGAAAAAAAAAAAATGAAAGAAATAAACGTTTGAAATTATATTTTAAAGTTTTTTTTTTTTTAAGCTTGATTTAATATTTCTGTGAAAATAGAAAAAAGTTTTATTGGTTTTGAATTGAATATTCTTGATTAGATATGAAAAGTTTTTATAGTTTTGGTTTAAATACAAAGTTAAAATTAAAATTGAAAAACACTTTTAATGTATGTGTGTATAATATTTTTTATTTTATTTAAACATCTTTAAAATGTGATTTTCTATTAAGCTAACAAAAATTTGATTTTTTTTTTATTTTGTTTTTTTTTTACAATTATTGCTCAATGGCATAATGCCCCCAAGCATATGTTTTTATATTATCTTCAGTTACATATCTTTTATTATCTAATGAACTTAAAGCTACTTTATTTAAATTTTGTGTATAAATTGTATGTAAATATGATCTAAATATTTTCATTTCTTTAAAACAAGTTTCATTTTTTAATAAACAATTTTTATAATTATCTAATGTTAAAGAATTGACAACATATTTTTTTATTCCTTTAGCTTTTTTAATAGTTTTATTTTCATATGTTTGAAGGAAATACATTTTAGATTTTAATCCAATAAATTCAGAAACAATTTTTCCATTAAATTCATCTTTAAAAAGACCTAGTACTTTTTTATTCATTAGAGGAAAATTAAATAAATTGTCAGATGGGTAATCTGATGTATCAAAACGTTTTGGTATTTCATTAAATATGTCAGCGTAAAAATCATCTGTCTGTATAGTATAAATGAAACTGTCAGTGTCTGTATAATTTAAAAAAACCTTACTACCATATTTAGGTTTAATATAATCATAATGAAAATCATACATAAGAATTTTAGATTGTTCGAGTACCGTAAATCCCAAATATATAGGTTTGTCATAACATATATTTGTATGATTAAGCTGAATGGCTATCAAGTTTTCAGTAAATCTAGAGTGACTATGATAATTTGGTTTTGCTATTAACGCTCGAGCACCTAAATGTCTTCCTTGACTTTCCCAAGATGTAGCTATTTTGACATTTTTTCTTTTATCTACATTTTCCATTGTTTTACCAAAAACAGCATTATTCATTAATTTAAAATAATCTTTTTCAAAAGCATTTTTAGCCATTGACCTGTGTGCGTTATTTAAATCAATATATTTTTTTAACCAATTGCTTTGTGTGAATTTTAGTACTCTATAAATTTTTTTGAGAATCAAGCCGTTTCGAAGACACTGTTTTAAGTTTCGATAATGGATAATATATTTGCGTTTGTTTGTTAAGTCAACTAACAGTTTAGGAATTTTACCTTTCGGTGGAACTTTGTTTTCAGCACAAAAAGGAAAATCATTGTGCAAATCATGTAAATGTTGAGGGTAATCTAAATCCACTTCTTAAACGTAACCAGTTTGCGAATCATCGGCAACTGAAAGCACATCAATATTTTCAGGAGTATCAACCCACTGAAAATCTTTATGAGGTAAATATTGGATCATTGCCCATCCATATAAATTGTTGGCATCTTCATATACTATATATTTGGAAGGTTCGTTTTTTTTATAAGATTCCCCCATAAATTTATTATTTGCCACTGAATGTCTAAGTGAGCACTGACTAATTCCACCTCGTATCCCTTTTTTAAAAAAATTATACATATCAACATCAGTTAACAACTCTAATTTTATATCAGTGTATTTTAACATAGCCGCCCATGACAAACCTGGTGTAGTGTAAAAATTTGCAGGATCTAAAGAATAGATTTTAGAGCATATTTTTCGAAAATTTTCAAAAACATCAGTCAAAATAAGTACATCTGTTTTAAGGTAAAGTTTAAGATAGTCCCATAAATTTTGACATTTAAACGTATTCCATACATTAACTGCATGAATGTAGTCTTCATCGGAACATGGTGTGTTTGTCATTTGATTGGTAAAATTGTCTTGTGACGGTAAACATGTTTCGTCAAGTCGTTCAATGGAATTTAAATACTCATAGGGAAAAACTCCCTTTCGAGTCATAAGTTTAAATTTTTCATTATTATTGAATTCTTTTTTTATATGAATCAAATCGTTTTCATTTAAATTTTTACACAATGAATCAAGGCTAGAAGCCATAAATCTGAAGCTATCGAGAAAACGTAAATAAAATGAATGATTATCATCTATTGTAATTTTTTTAGATAATGAAATATAACGTTCTTTATTCAAAGGAATGACACCAATATGTCCATTCACTTCGTTTAGTTCTTTAAATAAAAGATGACAATCATAGCCGGAAAAATTGTGGAAAAATATTGGAAAAAAATTTGATCGTCTATACAATAAGTTGCAATAAGAATGAGCAGGACCTCTATAATTACCAGTAAAGTGGCAATGGTCTCTAATTCTATTATTAAAATCTAAATGCTTACCACATATGTGACACGTTTCTTGAACCAATTGTTGTAGCTGCTCATCCAGTGTTAGCGGATTCATCGGTTTTGAACTCATAAAGAAGGTTGAATATAATTCACTGCATGTTTCTGCCAATGATTGGATAAATTCCTTAGCACAGTTAGCTCCAACAAATTCTTTGAAACAGCTTAGACCATCATCAAAAGAACATTTAATGTAGTAAGAGAAAGCTACTGGAACATGTTGATGAATGTTTGTTATTGAAGACATCGTAGAATCAACATTGCATGTTGCAATAGGTTGTAAAATACTCTCAGCATCGGCATAAATAACAAAAGGTGTTTTCAATTGTTGTTGATAATTCTTAAACTCCAGTGTATTTTTTTCAACAGACGGAAGCTTTGTAACTACTTTATTGCATTCGCGTTTGTGTAAGTCACGTTGTTGTAATGTATGAAAATGTTGCAAGCACATATTACAAATATGAATTTGATGAGTATTCCTTGTTACAGACCGACTTATTAATCTTGATAAATGTTTTATGTAAACAAAATGAAATTTTTCATCCCTTTCCAAAAGCAATAAATTGACATGAAACTTTTTTTCACATTTTGTCAAATAAAATGGCCCTACAACCTCATATTTCTTATTAATGACTTCCAATCCAAACAAATTTATGCTTATTTCATTATTAAGTTCTTCGAATAAATTTAGTTCAGACAATTTAGTTGGAAATTGCATATTGCCAAAATTAAGTTGTAAAACATCTCCAAACTCAAGCTTGACTGTTGGTTGAGAAATGTCACTAATTTTGTATGAAGATGTTCGTTTTGCACTTTCAGTGCAAGTTTGTAAGGCTGATACTAAACTCCACTTAAAACAGAAGTTATCATTATTGTGGATATTAATGCAAGCTTTTTTATCTTCTATGTTTTTTGGTAACTTAATATAACTAGAAACGTGGATTGGTTCATATTTATTGATATTTATTTCCACATGTAAAATTCTAATTAACGCCCAGCCACTATCCTTTTCTTGGAAGTCTTCTGCTTGTTGTTGAATAACGTCTTTAGCATTTTCAAAAAAATCATTAAGATCGTCTGCCTGTGTTATGCTTAACATTCGAGTTTGAAAAGATTTGATTGATATATTTTCAAACTCTTCTTCTGTTGGTTTTATATATTCACCGAAAAGTTCCAGATTCGCCTTAATGACATTGTGCTTTTTTAGTGATTGTCTCAACAATTCAATGATATCGGTTTGAGCCTTTTCTAAAAAGGTTGATGGGTTTAATACGCCTTCATCATCATTATCTCTAATAAATGTTTCTAGTCTATTTTGAAAACATTCATTAATACACCTAACATTAGTTTTAATGACTTCTGCTGCATTTTTCTTATGTTCATTTGTCCGAACATGGTAATTCCACAAATTATTTGTGATGGCTGTTTTGCACTTTTTGCAAAATTTTGTATTTTCATAACCTTCTCTGTGGTTTTTTAAATGTTCCAATAAATTTTTTTTTCTGCCAAATGTTTTTTGGCATAAATCACATTTATGCTTTAATTGTACATTTATTGAACATTTATGGCTTTTAAGATTGTCCGGCCTTGTGAAAATTTTTTTGCACTCATTGCATTCCGATTTGATTTTTATATTTGCTGAACTCATTTTTAGTTGTTTTTTTTTTTTGTTTTAATTTAAGTAAAAATTATTTGGTAACTAAAATGGATTATAACATAAGATCATATATATATACTTTTAAAAACCACAGCTGCAGCAGCCTTCACAACATTTTAATTTATATGATATTTTTCAAAATACTGCAACAATGTTGTATCGTATTAGAATTTTAACTTTAAAAAACAAAAAAAAAATTGCATAAATCCAACTTTTAACCCCCGGGACAACTTTTTAATTTATATTATATTTTTCAAATACAGCAACAATGTTGCATCTTATTAGCATATTAACTTTTTTAGAAAGGCGCGCCATTACTATTCTAATCATAAAATCATAAAAATAAATCTATTAAAATATTTTTTTTTGGCACCGCGCAGCTGCAGCAGCCTTCACAACATTTTAATTTATATGATATTTTTCAAAATACTGCAACAATGTTGTATCGTATTAGAATTTTAACTTTAAAAAAAAAAAAAAATAATTGCATAATTGCATAATGAGTTAGTTATGTGGTTTTTATTTTATTTTTTATATGAGTGGGGAAGTCATATATAAAGTTTTTCATATATAAGAACAAGAATTTTTCTTTACTATTATTAAAAATTATTTACTTTATTAAGAGTACATAAGAATAATACATATTACAGAAGAATAAAACAAACAATATGGTAAGATATTTGTTTTTTTTTTTTTTTTTTTTTTTGTTTTATATTTTTATTTTTCTATTTTCAATAATTAGGCTAATTTTTTAAAAAGTTTGATGGAATTGGGAATGGGTTCGAGTGAAAAATATCATAATATTGATATTTTACACCAAAATAAAATATACGAGGTGCTTTCCTGGCGTTTTCTAGAGACGAAAAGAGGCCAAACGGTGGTGCTTTGTGAGGTGGAAGATCCAATAACCAATGAAAAAATTATATTTTTCATGCCGGACAGATTTTCAAAAAAAGTTACAAACGAACAGGAATTAGAGGAATTGAATAGAGCGCAGTTTTATTTTAAATTTTTGGGACGGGATAAAGACAAAAAAAATATGGCGTTATTTCAATTAATTCCATCGATTGATATCGAATCGCAGGAAAAATTTTTGAAATAAATAAAGTTTAATATTAAAGAATTTAATTTGTTTTTTTTTTTTATTTATTTTGAAAGGAAAGGAAATTTTTTTTTTTTTTTTTTTCAGATACTTTTGACGGTGCTAAGGGGCCTGTATTCAAAACTAGTTTCGGTCTGCGAAGGTCCGCAAACGGTCTGTGAAAGTCCAAAACGGTCTGTGAAGGTCCGAAACGGTCTGTGAAGGTCCGAAAACGGTCTGTGAAGGTCCGAAACGGTCTGTGAAAGTCCGAAACGGTCTGTGAAAGTCCGAAACAAGGAGGCCCCTGGCGCGAGGGGCCTGTATTCAAAACTAGTTTCGGTCTGTGAAGGTCCGAAACGGTCTGTGAAAGTCCGAAACGGTCTGTGAAAGTCCGAAACGGTCTGTGAAGGTCCGAAACGGTCTGTGAAGGTCCGTTAATAGTGTTAAAAATTTACTGCTCTATAGTATATTAAGGTATCCCCACTTTTTTTTTATGAAATCAGAGTTATAAATAAAAGGCTAGGTTATTAATTTTTTTTTTTTATTATAATAAAGAACAAAATGAATTGCAACAACGACAACAGTGGTGGTGGTAGCAGAAAAGCTATAGTTGATTTAAAGTTTGTTATTGGAAATAACAAACAATATTTTTTGAAAGAATTTTCTTTGATAGCTGATGGTTCTCTAATACCAGAGTTTTATATATTTAAAGCACCGTACTCATTTGAAGAATTAAATAGTGATGTTAAACGACAAAATGAGTACAACAAAAAGAACATTAATAACATGGATTGGAATGATGGCTTTATAGAGTATTTAAAAGTTAAAAATGTCTTTGAGGAACGTTTAACAACTATATTTGATGTTGTTTATGTAAAAGGTCTTAAAAATAAGCAATTTTTAGACACTTTTATTTCAAATTCAGTAAAAGTTATCAATTTAGATAACAAAATTCCATCTCTACAGAAACTAAGAAATTACATTACCATTTGCCCTCACCATCATAATACAGAAAATTTGTTGCAAAGATGTGCTGTAAAAAATTGTATAAACTTGTACATGTATTTAATAAAAGATAATAATAATAATAATAATTGGCTTTAAAAAATATTTGTTTTATTTATTGTTGCACAATATATTTTTTCAGACATAAACAATGGTATTTCATAAAATTGTCTAGAATAATTACACTGAGCTATATGTAAATTCATAGGAATATAAAAATCTTCTTGTTCCAATTTCAGTTTATTCCTTTCAATACATCTATCGAAATACTTGAATACATATTCCCGCACATTTAATTCATCTCCATTGTTATATGACATCACTGCTTGTATAAAGTCCAACATAAGGCAAAAGCGGGTGTACTCATCTAGTTCCAATGTTAGTTTTTTAGTTTGTTTTGTATGATTGAATTTCAGTGGAAATTTATTTGAATTTAATTTAGGTTGAATGTTTGTAAAATTTACATAAAAAGCATGCCACTGCAAATAATTCATCTCGCTAATGACTTTACGATGACGTTGAAAAATTATTGTTGCAGCTAAATTTTCAATATTAAATCCAATTTGTATTTTTATTGTTTGCTTTCTATCCAAATAGTAAATATAGCTTAATAAAAGATTTTTTTGTTGTGTTTCGTCCTCGTTATCGTTGTTTATTTGTTTTTCGATAAATACTTTAGCAATTGATGTTGGCTCCATGTTTTTTTTTTTTAAACTGTTAAAGTTTTGTATTTATAGTTTTTATCGTAAACATTTTTTGAAAATTTTCCAAAACATTATTTGTATTTTTTTATCGTTTTTGGGTGGGGATGACATTGTGTTGAATAAATTAATAAAATTTTTCATGCTCTTGCGCTTACATCGCATCCATAAATATACACAACAATATTGTCCACAGACTGATGTAAGGTCACTTTGTAAACGCTTGTTGTTGAAAATAAAACATTTTGATTGATTTTGTAGAAATTTCACAATCTCATTGTGGAATGGTGGATTTCCAAATGAATCAAAATATTCTATACAGCCTTGAACTGGCACGAAAATTGCTAACCAATGTGTTCCTTTTTTGGTAGAAGTGTCGGTGTTTATTACTAAAATACCAGGTTTTGAAATATTTTTCGGTATTTGATCAAGAGCAAAAACACCATTAAACAATTTACTTGTGACACTATTACATTTCAGCGCTTTCGTTATCTGAAGTGTATTCATTTTTTTGTAAACGGGAAATATCAATTAGCTGAGTATTTCCACTTATGTATGCCGTTAAAAATTCAACTTTAAGTTTACCATTTGTGAACACTATATCGAATTTTTCAAGCAAATTTATTAAATTATTAGTTGTTTTTTCATTGTCCATATGTCCAAAAGAGTAATTCTTGATGTCTGTTCTTTTTAAATCTTTGGTTGGAAATTTATACTTTAATTCCTTTACAATAGTTTTACATTTTTCTTTTATTCCAGCCACAGCAAGGTTTTTAGCAAATATTGTATTGTTATCATCCGTGCAGAATGATAAATCTACTACAGCGTATGCCATTTTCAAAATGAATAGAGATGCTCCACTATGCTTCCTTTTATATGTTTACGTAGACGTTGCGATTTTTATCAATTTCGATACTGGCATCGAATTCTGCAAACACAATACATGTTAATGTTGAAGGTAATGGAGAACTGAGTCTTGCTTCAATCTTTACTACTCCCTGGTTTAATAAACTTTGACATGTATCAGTTCCAGAACCATCTGATGATAAATCAAAAGCTAGTATTGTATAACCTTTTGAAAATAGTTCTTTTGAAATTTGATGGCCTTTATCAGAATGATGTATACCTGTTCCGCTAAATAATGTTAAATATGCACGAGAATTGCAATTGTTATTCGATGTAAAACTGGTTTCAATTGCAGAGTTTGGTGTAGGCACTCCATTCACATATAATTGAAATTGTGTGAGATTTTGATGATCGAAATGGTATGGATTTTTTGATCTTTTACCATTAAAATTTTCATTATTAACCATACAAAATAAAAGAGCTTTTGGTATTTGCCCTGTAAATATATTATCCAATGATATGTTGGATGTGTTAGCTGGAATTGTGAATGTTTTGATTTCACTTCTCGTATAAAAATATTTTGCGTTAGCCTTTTCCAAAACAGTATTATGTGCTATTAATATGCTTGGATTAATTGTTAAATGTTTCATGTATAATGTAGCTTCAAGAATTTTTAAATAGCTTTCGTCTGAATCATTGAAAAATAGAAAAAAATCTTGTTTTTCTAATGCCAAAGCAATTCGAATGTCAACGTTATTTAAAAGTAATTTGGAAGTGTTGAAAAAATCTACATGTAATTTTCCCATTAATTCTACTATTGTAGAATTATTGTATAATTTTTGCCTTGATTTAGAACCAGAATTGTTAAAATCATTTACATTTGGTTTATCCAATTCCCAACCAGATGCTTCCAGATGTGTTTGACTGGAATCTGTACCATAATTTAGTAAAGTAGTTAAGTATGCTTTATAATGGTATAATGAGTCTGACGGAGTGATGTTTTTTCCATTTAGAGTTACATTACATTGTTTAATTAAAGAGTGTAATAAATTATTTACAACACTGGGCTGTGAGGCTGCTTTTGCATCAGCTCCGGTTCCTACTTTATCATTTGCACTCCAAACTGATCCATCTTTTTTTAATATTTGAATTTTAAATTTGATGTAGGTTGACGATAAATCTCGATATGTATCTCCATTTCCAAGCGAAACAAATTCAATAGTTGATGGTGACGCCTCTAAAGAAGCTAAAGGATTGTATGCTACTTCTTCTGAACGCAATATACTTGTTTGTACTGGTAATGATGCAAACAGATCAAGTTCAGATTTCATACACTCCATATTTAATTGAATATATCAGAGGTTTTAATTTGCTTTTTTTGTCGCTTCGACTTTAAATGTGTCTTTTTAGAAACTGCTCGTCGTTTTATACTGCTCCGTCTTTTTATGGATTTTCGCCTTCCACCATACATCGAATGCAGTTGATTAACTACTGATTTTCTTAGATTTTTCATCCCACCTTTACTTTGATCAATTACAGTTTCTTTTATGTTTGCACCAGATGCTATATCATTCAAAATATTTTTACTTGTGTTCATAGCCTCTGTTTTAATTAAGTTCCAACCTGATGTAAAAACTGGCTTTAAGTAACGAATTAAACTTCCGAATATATTTCCAAAACCACGACCTCTTTGAATAGTTGGATAAAATTGTAATAGAGGTCCAATATCGTTGATTCCTCCACCTACTTGAGAGGAATAATATCTCACGTAAGCTCTTTCCATGTTTGATATGATATCATATTTGAGTAGTAGTATTTATATTGTTTTTAAGCAATCATTGCTTTTTAAAGTGCAGTACAATTTTTGTTGGATAGTAACTGGAAACAAAATTTATTCCATCGCCGTATTGGTTGCAAATTTTAATCGCTATCGTTTCAAAACAATTTTTTTCTATAGGTATGTATTGGACATTTTCAAATTCAATATTTGTAGGTATTCTGCAATTTTCTACGTTGATAGCTCTTAATGCACGTACTTTGCTACTTCCAAAAACAGATGATTGAACTATATCTGAATATATCATCACCATTCCATTAATTTCATCTTTATTATTAGCAATAGCTAATTTAAATAGTTCTGGTAATTTTGTTTTGAAATTTTTTATATTTTGTTTCTGTCGAAATAATTCATTTAGCAATGTTTTTACATTATAACTGTGATTAACTTTTATAAAGAAGCTGTCTTCATCAAAAGTCTGTGATATTCGAATTAAACCTTTTTTGTTTTGATCTGCTACTTTTTGGAAAGTTATATTATCATAATTTTTAGTATTAGAAATATATGTCAAAACTTCATTAAAAAATTCTTTGAAAACTTGGTTTCGACTAAATCCCGGATTAGGAGTTATATTTTTAATAAGTGTTGGTAAAAAATTAAATTTCCAATCATCCAAATGTAATTCCGAATCGTCATATGAATAATATTTGTAACCTATAGATTTGGTTACTTTAATTTTTTCAAGAGGTTTTTCAATGTTTTTTACATAAACATTATACTGTCCGATATTAATAAGAGCACAATTCTCCTTGTTAAATTTTTCCGTTTGTAGGAAATCGTTCAGATAAACTTCTGAAAGACCTACTTTCCAGTTTCCGTTTCTTAAATCAAAGTGAATAGGCAATTTATTTTCGAATGAAGCTAAAGTGTTGTCTGGAAAAAGTTTTAAATTATCATTACTAAACAATGTTACATAGAAGTCATCTTGACTATCCATCTTTGTTAACTTCTTTTAAGACATAAAATGTTGCACTATTTATATGTTGTCCATTCCGGTGTTGATGAAGTTCTTAGTTTTGGACTTCTTAGTAAAGGTTTTAATTTTCGTTTTTTTGTTTCAGGAAACTGTGAAAGTATAGTTGAGGAAATTGAACTACCGGCCGATCTTAGTGTCTTCTTTTTTTCAGGTGATGGTACAGCAACGGTAATTACATCACCACTTGGTGTTTCAAACATTCGATAATCAGAACTTAGAGATGGTCTTTGTACTAGTTTTTCGTCTTTCAACATTTCAGTTTGAGCTAATTTTCTAAATGAATTTTCATCATCTAAATCGATATCCATATCTGAATACTCTTTTTTGGGATCATATTCAAACACTTCATCAGTAACTAATGGTACAAAATTAGTCTGTGTTGATGTTGATTTGTATTTAGGTAATTCAGTTTCTGTATATGCATTTCGTTTAGAAAAGAATTTTGTTTGGGTGCCTGTATCAAATGTAGGATTATTAGCCTGTTCTGGTAATTTTTTTGCGTGTCTTTTGTTAATTCCATATTTGAGGAGATTTTGCCGATATAAGTACCATTTTTGCAATGGTTTTAATTTTTTGTCATATAAAACTTTTTTCATTTTTTGATCTAATAAATCCAAGTTTTTATCATCTTGAAATAATTTACTAAATTTTGAAAATATTTCTGGTGACATAACAATCATTCGCTGCATTATGTCTTACTGAGTAATTTACCTATTACACCAGATAATATAGTTCCGATTAGAGTTGGTAAAAACCCACCATGTTGAACTAATATTTTTCTTTTGGCTTTTATACTTTTCTTAGCACAGGCTAGAAATCTTAATTGTTTTTTATGTTTTTTTAACTTTGCTTTTTGTGCCGATGATATTTTATTATTACCATTTAATATATTGATTGCAATTTCAGCAATAGTTTTTATAATATCATCATCACAATATTTAAGAATATTTTTACGAAATATCTTGTTGTTGCACTTTCCTAGTACATGTAATATATGTTGGTTTTTCTTCAATCGTTTCATACTTTTGACAGTTGTTATTCAAATCACCCGTATCACAGAAACATATACAATATTCTTTGGAAAAAATATTAGTTCTAATACGGAATAAATCGTTAATGTCTTGTGTTAAATCCAACACAATATAACCATGAGGTTTTGATGTTGACTCATTATATACTCTCAAGAAACCCTTTATATTTTCTGGATATAGTTGCCTAGCAAGAGGAAAAATTTGCGATTTGTCTCGAGGATTTTTGAAAAGCACTAAATATTTACAATTTAATGAAATATCTCTTGAAAATTTTCCCTGATGAAAAACGTTTTGTGTTAACAATATAATAGATAAATTACGATGGTGTGAACCTTTAGTAAATAGCTCACATACCTCTTTATTTGCAGAATCTAACATTAAGTCATCTAGAACAATTAACGTAGGTTTATTTTCATTACCACTAAATTCTTTTGGGATACTGGTATAAAAGTCTATATAGGGAAAAGTTAGATTTTTTGGAATAGCAGAAATTTCTGGGTTACACCATTTTATTGTTTCAATTTTCGGAGAAATCAATCTATCAATATTTTCAATTAAATTACACACAAATGTTGTTTTCCCACATCCAGATGGTCCCGCTATCATCATTGTAAATGGATGAATAAAATTAATCATTTTTGGTCTGTGTCTGATAAGAAACTGAATTTAAAATGCAATTTAGAGATCATATAAAAGCAGCGAACATATTCTTAGTACTGTCATTTTGAATTATGGAAGTGAAGGAGTTCTTAAATATTTATTCCTCCGTCTTATTAGATGATCATAAGAAACTAATATTACATCTATATAAACACATTAAAAACTTTTCTGGAGTAAAAAAATTCACTTCAATTTATGGTACTCATTTTACCCTTTGTCCGTGGGCATATGATAATTCTACTTCTGGACCGGACACATGTGAATGTCACACAATAGAAAATTATAGAATCACTTTAGAAAATTTAATTAAATGGTACGAGAATAATGTCGAGGCTACAAGTCGTGTCAGAAATTCATAGAGGCGCTAGAAGAAACTTTACACGAAGAAAATTTATTCAAAAGGGTTTAAATGATACTTGGCAAATTGATTTGGTTGAAATGATTCCATATGCAAAATTTAATAAGACATATAAATATTTATTAACCGTTATTGATACATTTTCAAAATTTGCGTATGCTGAACCGATTAAAAACAAAAGCGCTGATAATGTTTTAATCGCAATGAAAAATATTTTTAAGCGTGCTGGTAAAAAACCAAAAAATTTACAATCTGATCAAGGTACGGAATTTTTCAACAAAAAAATTTCAAAATCTAATGAGGAAATATAAAATTAACCATTATCATACATATTCAGAACTAAAAGCATCAATTGTAGAACGTTTCAATCGCACCCTAAAAAACATGATGTGGAAACAATTCAGTTTACAAGGCACATATAAATGGTTACCTATTCTGCCATCGCTAATAGAAAAATATAACTCAACATATCATCACACAATTAAACTTCCACCTAAAAATGTTACAAAGAAAAATGAGAAATTTTTATTAAAAACTGTCTACAATAAATTAAAAGTTTTCCGAAAAGCAAAATACAAAGTTGGAGATTTTGTTCGTATAAGTAAATTTAAAGGTATATTTGCAAAAGGTTATCAACCTAATTGGTCAACAGAAATTTATACAATAGCGAAAATAAAAAGAACTGATCCAATAACATACAATTTACTTGATTACACACAAAAACAAATAAAAGGCAGTTTTTATGAACCTGAACTTACATCTGTTAAATTTCCTAATGTTTACCTTGTAGAAAAAATAATAAGAAAAAAAGGAAATCAAGTTTTGGTTAGGTGGCTTGGCTTTGATAAAAACCATGATTCATGGATAAATAAAAAAGATATTATTTAATGAATAATAATTTATTTACTTTTAGTAAAACATGCTATGCTGTTATTTAATATTAAAAACAACTTTTTAAAATCAAGTTTTATATATATATTTTTTTTTTTTTTTTTTTTAACTTGAACTTAATCACGTTTTCAATTTGTATTCATGATCACGCCTTTATATTATTAACAATATAATTTCAAACGTTTATTGGTTGAATTTTTTTCAAAACTTTTGCAGTTAAGTTATTCAAACAAAATATTTCCATCGATTTTTTAAGCTTTTCAAATTTAAAATGGCAGTTGGGAGCTTAATTTTTGAAACATAACGAACGAGCTTTATCAGCTTTAAATTTTTTTAATTTTTCACGTAAATATTAAATCAAGCTTAAACTTTGATAATATTAAGTATAAACTAAATTTAAAAAACTTTTCATATTTAATTAAGAACAGTAAGCACAATATCTTAAGCTTGTTACTGTTTGAATTTGAAATTTAAACATAACTGATATTTAAAAAACTTTTCATATCTAATTAAAAATATTCAGCTCAATAACTTAAGCTTATTTTTGTTAATTTATAAAACTTTTTTAAATTTTCACAGAAATATTAAATCAAGCTTAAACTTTTATAATATTAACTTTGTATTTAAACCAAACTTTAAAAACTTCTCATATTAAATTAAGAACAGTAAGCACAATATCTTAAGCTTATTACTGTTTTAATTTTAAATATAAACATATCTGATATCCTAACCGCCAAGTTTAATTTATAATACTCAAAGACTCAAACTAGCTTAAGCTTGTTATTGTTTTAATTTGAAATTTAAACATAACTGATATTTAAAAAATTTTTCATATCTACTTAAGAATATTCAGCTAAATAGCTTAAGCTTATTTTTTTTAACTTATAAAACTTTTTTTTAATTTTTACGAAAATTTTAAATCAAGCTTAAACTTTGATAATATTAACTTTGTACTTAAACCAAACTTTAAAGACTTTTCATATTTAATTAAGAACAATAAGCACAATATCTTAAGCTTATTACTGTTTTAATTTGAAATTTTAAACATAACTGATGTCCTAACAACCAAGCTTAATTTAAAATACTCAAAGACTCAAACTAGTTTAAGCTTATTATTGTTTTAATTTGAAATTTAAACATAACTGATATTTTAACCGCTAAGCTTAATTTAAAATACTCAAAAGCACAAAACTTTTTACTTATCACAAATTTATTGCATAACTTTAGGAGAACTACCGAAAAAAGCTCCTGCTGCCGCTGAAACGGCATTAAAAAAGCTTTAAAAAAGCTCCTCCGCCGCTGAACCGGCATATACATACTACTAATGGAGTTAACTTTATTAACAGGCTTGGAATTTGTTAACCCATGCCAACTCAAAGATTATCCAAAAAAAATTTTTGAAAGGATATTACGTCTAATTTTGCGAAATATTACTTGGTTAAAGTCTCAAAAAAAGGTTTGTTGAGTTCCTTTAACCCATTGCGGCATAGCTGCTTTTTACATATTTTTTCGTTATTTTACTCTTAAGTAGAAACGGTTTGGCCAATTGACCTTAAATTTTGCAAGCGTACATGTATATACTTTTCAGTCCTACGATTGGTTAAAAAATAAATTAAAATAAATTACGTCCAATTTTTAAAAATAGGTGAAACTTGTTTGAATAAGGGAAATGTTCAAAAAAAATGTTTCTTGAGTTCTTTTAACCGATTGCGAATAAAAACTTTAAAAAACTTTGCAAAACAGTTTGAACGATTATCTCTTACTTTTTTACACGTGGTGCTCCTTGACAATTTGGTGCTACTTGGCAATAGAGTTGAGGATGGTGGGTTTCCGGCGAATAATGTAAACTGAATAAAAATTTTTATTTATATTATTATTTAATAATATTATGAAAAGTTTTAAGTGGAATTTGATAAATTTGTTGAAAAATTGCTAGAATAATCCTAAAAAAAAGGAAAATGTTATGTTATTTAAGTTTAACGATATTATTATTCGGATTCTTTATTAGCTTTATCTTTATTTTTATAGCATCATCGTGGAAAACGGGTTAATCGAACTTAACTAAAATTTTTCTTTTGGACTGCAAAATCAACCTGTAAAATTTAAAACAGAAATGGGACCGAAATGGGTTAATTTATTCCAACCAACACTAACAACTAATTCCGGTTCCTAAGAGGAATATTTGTGCGAAATTTCAAGTCAATCGGCCAAACTGTTTCGGCTCGACATCAAAAACATTGAAAGAGCTTCATTGCCCCCTCGTGCCCAAACGGGTTAACCGAACTGAAAAAAAATCTGTGTCAGCCTTTCTTTTCGGATTCAAAACCCGCCTGTGAAATTGGACACAAATCGGAAACACAAAATTTTTTGGAACTCCGCCGGGCCGAAATGGGTTAATTCATTCCAACCAACTTTATACAAATAATTGCGGTTGCTAAGGGAAATATTTGTACGAAATTTCAAGTCAATCAGTCAAGCTGTTTCGACTTGACATCAAAAACATTGAAAAACCTTCATTGCACCCTGATGCCCAAATAGGTTAACCGAACTGAACAAAAATTTGTGTCAGCCTCTCATTTCGACTTCAAAATCACCCTGTAAAATTAGACCCAAATCGGAAACACAAAATTTTTTGGAAGCCCGCCAGGTCGATATGGGTTAATTCATTCCAAACAGTTGTGCAAAATTTCAAGTCAATCCGATTAAGCGTTTATATTCGACATCAAAAAAACAAAAAGCTCAAAACGGCTCTGGAGCCGCAACCTGTTGACTTATAAAAATTTGCCATAGCCTTTGTCACCCCCGGGCTCTCAGAATTATTCCTTTAAAACTTTGTGACAATCGGACCAGTGGTTTGCACGTGAATCCTGGACAAACAAACAAATTTTCTTCTTTATATATTAGATAAAAATTTAAATTTTTAAGTCCTAATAGCCCTTCATTGTGAAAGGTTCCCAAATTATCGCTAAGCAAGCTTATGATGATTCTCGATGATCTGTCCATTCTCTTCCTGCGCCCACCCTCCCATTTTTATAAGTTCTAAGAATTAAATTGTGAACTCCACCAAAATAATCTAACTGGACAAAATAATAATCTAATTAAACAAAAAAATAACCCAAATTTTTCAAATATAATCTCTTCTTTTCTTACTCCAATAATAAACGAAATAGAAAGCAATGATAAAAACTAATCCATATAAAAACTCTACAATTTTGAATGAAGTTAATTTCCCAGTAAACCCACTTGTCACAACACAATCCACACGGGCAAATTCAACCGCTAGCAATGATAAATTGATAACACCAAACAATTTCTTAAAACAAACAAACAGAGAGTTTATTGACTTCTCGGATGTTTATCATATATAAACATAATGTTAATTAAAATAAATAGTTAAATAAAATAAATCTTTCTTTTTAGTTTTTAACATTATTTATAATGCTTTATATTCCCAAAAAGGAATATGAAAGACAATTATAAAAAAAATTAAAGAATTAAAAATCGAAATAAATTTTTTTAAAAAAGTAAAAAACTCCAAAAATTCAAAAATTTTTTTTCTTTCTCTATCATTTTTTAACTCTCTTTAATATTTTACTCTTATCTAATCTTACTTTATATATAATACTTTATATTCTCAAATTCAATATAAAATACTATTATGATAAAGATAAAGAATCAGAAATTCTGAATAAATTAAAAATTGCAGTTAACTTAAAATTTTCGAATATGTTAGAGTACTCCATTTCCTAAATTTTTTTCTATCTATCAAAATAAAAATCAAATAAATACCAAATTTAATAATTTCATAACATTTTCAGTGAATAAAATAAATAATAGAACAATAAACGACATAGCAAATGGAATATTCAAGGCTATCGTAACAAAAAACCATTTTTAGAAGTACTAATATAAAAATATAATCCATTAATTATAGCTTTGCAATAAATAAATGTATAAATATATATAAACCTTACATTAAAAAAAACTATAAAGACTACAAATGTCTACTACCGATAACGCACCCAAGGTGTGGATGTGTAGGTTTCTTGATCGACTCCTGAAATACACCCCTTCAAGGTATCGCTATCAAAACTAAATTACCTAAATCACTATTATTAACGCCTATCTAGAAAACGAACTTAAGGTCGAAAATGCGCACCTAGATCAATTAACATCACAAATATCCATAGTCATAGATGGATGGACAGATGATAATGGCGAAGTTTGAATTATAAATGATGGTTCTACAACACTTTTGAATATCAGAGGAATTCTGACATGCCCAGATCTCACAGTAGCCCATACATCACAAATATCCATAGTCATAGATGGATGGACAGATGATAATGGCGAAATTTGCATTATAAATGATGGTTCTACAACACTTTTGAATATCAGAGGAACTCTGACATGCCCAGATCATCACAGTAGCCAATACATCTGACATGCCCAGATCTCACAGTAGCCAATACATCACAGTAGCCAATACATCACAGTAGCCCAGAGATATATTTTTACAAAATCATGAACCACCAGAAAACATCAACCAAGAAGCAGTTTTTCTCACAATATCATAATGTCCATATCATAATCTTTCTCACAATATCATAATGTCCAATCACAATATCATAATCCATACCAATAATCTCGTCAAGAAAAAAAATAAACAAACCAGCATGGCTTAATAAGAAAATTACAGACCACTCTAAAGAAAAAACTAAATTACTGAGAGCATTTAGAAGAACCCCTATGCAGCAAACATTAATCATGCTAAAAATAAAAAGTGCAGAATTAAGAAGGGGAATAAAGCAAACAAAGAAACGAAATAATCAATAGCAACTCTAACGAAACATGGAGCAGGGCCAGAGCAATCCTTGATTAAAAAATGCAGATGGGTACACTCACCACACAACAATGAAACAAACTGGAAACAGAGCCAATAAAAAATGTGGAGCTCCTAGCCGATTGCTGCGCATCATATGCAACAACCAACTCACAAAACACAGAACAAGAGGACTTGCCGCCAACTACAAATATATCATTAAATGAAACTATAGATCTGCCAATAATGATGGGTATGGACCAAATAACTTACACTAAGCCAAAAAATACTACAAAAAAAGTCATTGAAAGGATAAGAAAATTGTACAATAAAGTGTAGAGTCCCGGGAAACTACCGCAAAGCTGGAAAATGGTCAATATCAAAGCCAGGAAAAGATCCAATATATCAGGAAATTTACAGATAAATATCTTTGTTAAGAACCACTAGCAAAGTATTCTAGAAAATAGCAGCAAGAAGACTAAGCTATCTAATAAAATTATTTTTACCAGATGAAATACAATAAAAAAAAACAGTAATAGAACAATTAAAAAAATTTCATGCAGGAAGGAACATTATAAACTACACATAACTACTTGCTTTACGAATTTGCCAAAAGTCTGTTATTCACCATCAAAACGAACCTGTTTAATTGGCAAATGACCTATAAATACCTGGGCTCACCTTCAGCAGAAATCTCAAATTCAACACAAACGGAAGGATAGACAGACATACATAGCGATCCATACACTTGAGTCTATATCTACCCCTCTCCCCTTCTATGCGTCACAAACGTAATGGCAAACGGTAATAAATCAAGCGGTGAGAATAGCCGACAAGGTTTGATGCTCTATTATCAGAGGTGAACTTTTCAACAGTGTAACAGAAAAGGATCAACTAACCCTTAGACTAATAGCAAAAGCCGCCTACAACAGTACACATCCGCTATATAAACTCACTAAAGCGCTCTAGAAGAAGTTCCAAAACATTCAGCCTTTTCAAAAGCATTAAATAAAGTAGAAGAAATTGAATTAGAAATACCTACTTATCAAGAGGCACAAGAAAGAGACCAACATTTATGGGAAACTGGAACCAATGGGAACATGATAAAATGGCAGAAAACAAGAAATCAGAAACAGATGAGGAAACATACAGAAACTCACTCTTTAGAGAACACCGGGAACAAACCTAAACACTAATACTAATGTTTACTGAAGCCACAAAAGGTATAAGAGGAGTTGTAATAGCCATAATAGAAAATGTATAAATAAAGTCCCGAAGAATAAAACACACACAAAAATAGAAAACAAAAATATAAATAGCATTAATATATAAATTATGTTTTTTAAGCCGGTCCACATGCCGTTATGGCAACCAGCCCAAACAAATTACATTTGGTATGGTGTTTATAACCTTCCTAAAGAAGCGATAGATATGGAAAAATATATATATTTGTGATTAGCGTGACCTCCTTAGTCATTATAGCCATGTCCGTCCGTCCGCAGGCACTGTAGGTTACTAGGACTGAAAGTACGACTGTGATTGCAAATGGTCAAATTCGGCCCATGGGTTCGGATTCTGGACCTTATAATCCAAGGACTAACGAACATATATAAAAAACCACGATAACTCAACAACTAATGCGCTATCTTCTTGAAATTTGTATTGGTAATAAAATTACGGCGGCAATTTTATACGGTGAGGATAGGACAATGTGTTTGGAACTTGGAACTTTTTGACCGATTTGAGGCCAAACGAGTATAATTTCGAAGCCAAAGAATATATTTCCTATTTCCTATGTGTCCCCGAAATTTATACTTAATTATAGTGGTGGGCACCCAGCTTTAATAACTACAGAGTAACGCTTAAATAAAAAAAGAAGTTGTAGGGCAAGTAATGAAACCCGCGGACCAAAATGGCTGGATCTAAATAGCGATGACGGTTATTGCATAAAATACGGGTACGGGTATAAATATTAAACTTAATTCAATGTTCTAAGTTGGTTTCCTACTCAACTTATTTATAAAACTATCACCTTTTACGTTAATTTTAACATTTGCGATTTCTGCAACTTGCAATTTAATTTCCATACTGCTGTGAATCATTTTAACGCAATCGAACCACCTCTATGCTCTACGTGAAACTCAAATGAGTGGTCAAAATATTGATTTCGATATAATTTAATTTTCGATATATATAAATCTTCCAGTCTAAACTGCATTTGGGATGACATTTTTTCCGAAAGCATGTAATACATTTCTGTTTTTATACAGATCACCGAACTATAATGAACAAGAAACTGTTATAGAAACTGCTAGCAAATAAGTTCAATGAAATTACAAATTTTTATCCTGGAACTGAAAATCTTCTGAATATGTTCAGCAGTCTTTCTCGAGGTTTCACAAGCTTTCGACAAGGTATGCCACGAAGGCCTTCCCTACAAACTATATCCTATACTATCAAAAAAACTTCGTAGATATTTTAAAGTCGTACT
Organism: Dolichopus griseipennis; assembly: GCA_963082915.1. Lineage (NCBI taxonomy): Eukaryota > Metazoa > Arthropoda > Insecta > Diptera > Dolichopodidae > Dolichopus > Dolichopus griseipennis. Next base: position 53,305,561 of record OY720445.1, on the reverse strand, counting down.
TAATCAGCAGAACTTTTAATACGAGGAAGAGTGTAGTAAAATAGACTGTGTCAACTCTGTGATACCCGTATGACCGTAATATAAACATTATATAATTTATAATTACTTTTGGCAAAATTTCAAACATACAGCTTTATTAGGTGTAGTGTAATACTCATATAAAAGAAAGAGTTGTATGGCAGCAACTCAAACCCTCTGCAGTAGGCCAACCAAATTTTGCAGTAGCTTTGGCCATTACACTAAACTACTTTTGGCAAAATTTCAGGCACTCAGCTTTAATAAGTACAGAGTAATGCTTATATAAAAACAGAAGTTTTATGGCAGCTACTTGAATCCTCTGCAGTAGACCAACCAAATTTTGTAGTAACTTTGGCCATTACAATAAACTACTTTTGGCAAAACTATATTTGGCAAAAAAAGTCTTTCGATGAATTTCTTCTATCAAAGAAAAAAAGGAAAAAAACAAAAAAATGTACAATCACTTCACTTCATCTTAAATTTTAGGTAATGAAAGTATAGCAGAAAACTTTTGTACAAAATTTCAAGCTACTTTCATTAATAATTTTGGATTTATGTTTCTAATTTTTGGCAGATGTATGAAATATATCCGAGAAATAGGAAGGACCAGATGTGTATAAATTTAAGTTATACAATTTAAAGTTAAAGCCTTATATTTTTTTGAACAAATAATTCTATTTGTAATCCACGCTCTATAACGTCATTACTAACCTACGGTATAAATTTCAACCAAAGTATTATTATTTTTAACTTATCGTGTTTACGTACGTACTGGCGGACATTGCTGAGCTTAGAAAATGAGCGGGCAAGAATATACGTGTATATACTTAGTTTGCTTCCTTCTGGTGGTTACAATTTCCAATAACCCCACAACAAAGAACAAATAAAAATATACCTAATGTTATTAAGGATATAAATATACATATATATATTTTGGTTCTCCCTTTTCCACTTTTTTAAGACTCACTGAGCCGTTGATTACTCGGCTGTCGCTATAATATAACATTATGAATACACAAATACAAATTTTGTGCGCCATTTATTATCCTACACAAGAGTTATTTAGATATTTATATTAAATCTTATCTTATATTACGATATAATTATACAATTTTTACGAGATTTTTTTAGTAGATATGATCTGACTGGGTTTTGAGCTCGAGACTTTCCACATGAAAGAGCGGCAGTATTATTATCTACAAATGTTTATTCTTATATATAAATCTAAACGATATACATATATATCATAAATATATATCGTTTATTATTACAATAATTAAAAATTTTAACTTTGAAAAGTTTTCCGTATATGAATACTTGTATTAATATTTTAACTAAGAATAACTGAAAAATAAAATTAAAATTTAACTGACGAATAAATTTTTTAAATTACGTTAATCCTTCACCTTACTAAATTGTAATATTTAATATTATTATTTTAAAATTAACATTATTGTTTCTATAGTTTATGAAAATATTTAAAAACCTTAGGTTCACTAAGCCATCACGTAATGCATATAAGATAATGATATATCTAGCTATTTTATCAAAAAATTTTGCTAAATAATTTTGACATATTGAGATGCATTAGTTTCGGCAAAAATTAAATAATTGATTCCAGTTCTGTTAAAAATTTGATTCTACATATAAAATGTGTATACCTAATATAATATAATTTGATATATGTAGTATAGAAGGTATTGTATACTGAAAAATAAAAATTATATTAACATGCAAAACTAGCTAATTTTTTAAATTGATATTAAATGTAATTTTTTTTTTAAATAACAATTTAATAGATAACCGATTTCTTAAAAAATTTTTAATATTGTTTATTAATTATTTTTCCAATCTTTTTGGAAAAAAAATTGACCGAAAACTAAATTTAAAGGTAGAAATTTTATATTTGTATTTTTTTTTTTTGTTTAATTTAAAAAAATAAAAGTTAAAATTATAACATTTGCCCTACAAAAAGTATTGATTTTTCATTTCACAAAAGTAACATTCACACAAGTTTTAAATTTTCCGCAATATTGTATCAATTAGCAATTTTTTTCGCCATTAAAATGAAATATTAGTAAATTTTAAATTAAATTTAGTCAATAGTTCAAAATGCAAATAGTTTAAATTTAAGCTATGCATTAAAATATAATTTTTTTTTAATGTACAAGCAATTATTATGATTATTATTATTTTTCAAACAATTATTATTTCCTAGTTAAAATAATATTTGATCAATGTGTGTTAGTATGTACATTCGTATTAGAATCGTATTAAAACGTATTACAATAAAAATTTATTCCTAAATTTTTTTTTAATAAAATTTTTACCGGCACGCTTTTTATGTTCTTTATGCAAGTGAGGACTAACTGAAGTTAACAATAAATGCTTTTTTGACATAATTTTTGTTAAAGAAAACGAAATAAAGAATTTGAGCACACATGCGTTCGTGTATAATTGGAACGAACAAGGTGATTCAATTAGGATGTATCAGGGGAATTTTGTTTTTAAATTTTCGAAATTATGAGTCCTAAATTTTTATAAATTGCTTTAATCGCAAAAGTATTATTAAATTAATAATACTTTTAGAAAAAAATTGGAGAAAAACACAATAATTGTTTGATAAAAAAAGCATTTTAATTTAAAACTATTTTATAATATTTCAATATTTCATAAATATAGGGTACATCAAAATAAATATAATGGAAAATGCATTGTATTTTTATGACTGTTTGTTGAAAATACAATTAATAAAAAGAAAAAAAGTTTCCCGAAAACCGTTCTTCCATTTCCAAAGCCATTCGCTTCAAACCATTTAATTTAACAATGTTCCATGTAAAGTTTTGCACTCTATTTGATATTAAAATATTATTATTATTAAATTACTATTAAGATATTGATTATTAACTTTTAATTAAATATACAAAGTCAGGTCTTAAATTTAGACATACCTTTATTGCTATAGTTGAAGTTTTAAAACTTTTAAAAAGCTTGTCCAAACCGGGGTTGTTTTCGGTAGGAGATAATTATTGAAATACTTTTTCTTTGATTCGAATATATATTATATATTATTGAAATACTTACTCAATTATTATTATTTCTAGCAATATCTCCCGGTGTTAAATTTTTTTTATTTCGAACGGCACAAAAGAGTTATGTCAACAGGTGGGAATAGGGAAACAGGCAGGCACTCTTTTCAAACTATTGCTCCAGTTGCCTATCTTTTCAAGTTTAAGCTAATTAAATAAAACTTAAAATATACTTGCTTCATTATGCAAAAAATTAAAAAATTTTAGGGCATCAACCAATTTTTACCTGATACTACTTTGTTTAGAGAAATAAAGAAATTAACACTTTTCAGGAAAACTTTGTTAGTTTGCGTCCTAAAAATATTCAAAATATAAACGTTCAAAAACAAAAGTGGTTCACTTAGTATCTTCTATGAATATGTGTAAAAAAAACTTAACATTTTATGTTTATAATTTATATTCTGTTGTCTCCTTTAACAGAGAAATTATTTACTTGGAGTTTTGATTTTAAAATTTGATTAAAATTAAATAATATGACTAACAGCTTTTCTTTCTAAATTTCGAAAATATTTAACTTTGAATTAAAAGCTTTTGAAATATTAAAAATATTAAGTTACATGATAATATCAAATTATCAAAGTTTGTTTTATTTCCTAGTAAAGAAAAAGAAATAACATATCATCATATATATTCACAGGATTTTGCGAAACTTTGCCAACATGTAAAATAAATATTTTACATCTCGAATTATTATAATTACTCCACACGCTAAATTATGATGGCAATACTAATTCATACCTTTAAATTGATTTTATCATGAGTAAAGAATAGAATAGAAATATGTTAATTTTTCTTTTTTCTTTTTTCCAAAACAAAGTTTTAGAAATAAAGAAATTGTTTTCTTTCTATTTAACAATCGAAATTTAAAAATTAAAGATTGCTTTTATTTTTTATTATGAAATTTTTTTTCACTAAAAAAGTGTACCTACAAAAAAAAATTGTACTAAAACAAGGGATGAAAAAAAACCAAGGGTTTTTAAAAAAGCACATTTTCAAATTTATATTGTATTACATTCTGAGTTTAACTTTGGAAATATTTACTTGGAAATAGTTACTGCTTACTTATAAAATTTACTGCTAACAGTAAATTTTTTAATTTAAAGTTGTTATAGCCCTTCAATGGGGAAGGTTGCCAAGTTTCTCAAGGATCTAACTTCATCTAACTCCACCCTCCTCCTTCGTCCCCCTCCATTTTTTTAGGTTCTAGGAATTAAATTGTGAATTCCACAAAAATTTGGAATTTTACTTAGAATTATACAATCTAAGAAAAAATGGGTAAAACTGAGAGACACTTTCTTCAATTTAAGGAACCGCTTTTAAATTTAAGAAAAACCTTTAACATATGTTAAAATATAATGCTGGGCCTTTAAATTTTGTATATTAATAAAAAAAAAATTGAACAGGTATTCAAGTTACAGGTGCTTAAAAAAAGCAAAATTTAAATTTTCGAGCCCTTATAGCTCCTAAACAGGGGGCTTGACAAAAAAATTTTATTAACCGGCTCCTACTAATATTTGAGGATCTAACTTCTCCCAAAATTTCAGGATCCTATCTTAAACCGTTTAGGAGATATATGGGACCAAAAATTTTGCAAAAATTGAGTTTTATATAATGGTAAATTTTAGTACCGTATGGCAACCCTAAACATTTGTCTGTCAAATATTTATAAAGTTTATGAAACCAGCTATCTTTTGTCGTTTTCAGATTGAAAATATATTTAACAGAACTCTTGTTATAACAATTTAAATATAGAGCTTTTTCCAACTTTGGGGGGCTGTAGCCCTGTAACAGGTGGGGCTACAGAAAAAAATTCTTCTACGAAATTATTTTTTTTGCGAAAACTACCCATGGTTAAAATTTCTTTACTCTATTTCAAACGATGTAAAAGTTTTTGTAAACATACGGACAGACAGGCAGACGGACGGACGGACAGAGTGAAACTATATAGGCACATTTTTACAAAATTTTTTGAAAATGTGCTAAAAAGACATTTTACAATCCGTAGTCAGTGCATTGGTGAGGTAAGATTCTTTTTATACCCGTGCATACATATATGAACATCGGGTATATTAAAATTACTCCTCCGTTTGTAATGCATCGAAATAGACAAGCTAGATATAGTGTCAAGTGTACGTATCGAATCAGCATCGAAAAGTGAATCGATCTAGCTATGTGTGTCCGTCCGTCCGTTCGTCAGCACGATAACTCAAAAACTATAAGAGCTAGAGTTCTGAAACTTTCACAAAGTAATTTTTAGACAATTTGTAGGTTCCCTATTGTTTTTGGTTAAAATCGGACAAAGGTTTCGGGTAGCTGCCATACAAATTTTTCGAAATTATATGAATATTTTGAAAATTAATAACTAAATAGAAAGTAAATATAAAAATCAACAAAATGTAGTTAAATTTTTAATCGATTCATGGTGTAATGGTTTGGACATGAGACTTGTAGCCAAAATGTGTCGGCTCGAATCCAGGCTAGGGAAAAAATTTTTTTTTTTTTAAAGTAATTTTTTGTATCTTTTTTCTTCTATTTTCTTTTTAATAAAATATATGTATTTATTTTATATATGAAAAATTTTATTTTATAGAAAATTCTCCGTTTATATTAAAAATTATTCATTTTTAATATTTTTTTAAAAAAATTCAAAACTGTTATTTAAAACAAACAAGATACCATGGCAACTACAATTATTTAAAAAAAAAAATTAAGATAAATAAATTTTAATTGAAAAGTGTGCGTTCGAATCTCGTTCAGAGCATATTTTTTTTTAAATTCATCTTGTTTTTTTAATTAATTTTTTTTTTATTAATTTTTTTTGTAATTAAATATAAAACAAGTGATGATAAAAAACCAAGGGTTTTTAAAAAATCACATTTTCAAAATAATATAGTGTTTCATACTAAGTATTTTATTGGAATATAAAGTTCAAGCTTCAATATTAACGTTTAATTTAGGAAATATATACGTTGGTGACTAAGTTACTGCTTACTTATAAAAACAGTAAATTTTTTAATTTAAAGTTGTAATAGCCCTTCAATGGGGAAGGTTCCCAAATTTCTCAAGGACCTAACTTCATATAACCTAAATTTGGAATTTTACTTAGAATTTTATTGTCTAAGCAAAAATGGGTAAAACTGAGAGACACTTTCTTCAATTTAAGGAACCGCTTTTAAATTTAAGAAAAACCTTTAACATATGTTAAAATATAATATTCGACCAAATTTTGTATATTAATAAAAGAAAAATTTGGACAGGTATTCAAGTTACAGGTGTTTAAAAATAGCAAAATTTCAATTTTCGAGCCCTTATAGCTCCTAAATAGGGGACTTGACAAAAAAATTTTGTTAACCGACTCCTACAAATTTATGATTATCTAACTTCTCCCAAGACCCTAGCTTGAACCGTTCAGAAGATATGTGTAGTAAAAAATTTTGCAAAAATTGAGTTTTGTGTAATGTTAAATTTTAGTACCGTATGGCAACCCTAAACATTTATTAAGTTTATAAAACTAGCTATCGTTTGCCGTTTTCAGATTGAAAATATATCTAACAGAACTCTTGTTATAACCATTTAAATATAGGGCTTTTTCCAACTTTGGGGGGCTGTAGCCCCGTAATTTTTCTACGAAATTATTTTTTTTTAAAAAACTACCCATGGTTAAAATTGCTTTACTCTATTGCAAACGGTGTAAAAGTTTTTGTAAACATACGGACGGACGGACGGACAGAGTGAAGCTATATAGGCACATTTTTACAAAATTTTTTGAAAATGTGCTAAAAACAAATATTTTGAATTTTCTGTCAAACAGTTCAATTGCAATATATGAAATTCTTATTTATTTAATACATAATAGTGAACGCACGGGTATCTAAAAGTTGACAAGGGCAACTATAATCTTCCTCGTTTTTTATGAATTTATCGTATTGGCAGAGATTAAATTTATTATTTATTATACATATTTTTAATAAAGTATATAGTTTGACATTTTTAGTAGTATTGATAGCAGTATGTAATAGTAGTGCAGTGGTACCTAATTAGTAGTAATTATTTATTTTATTTGATTTAAAATTCTAGAAATTTAATATAGAGGCAAGAATAAAAAATATTAACGAAACTTAAATAAACTGACTGATTACTTAAATGAATTTGATTACTTCATTTGTATGTAGGTAATAAATAAAATGAAATCTTTCCAAAGCTAATAAATTCAATGAAAACTTTGCAAAGAAACCTTTTGTGCAAGGTTTTTATAAATTTCCAAAACGTTTCTTTTTTATACCCTGCAACTACGGAATAGTTAAGAGGTGGTATGGTGTTTGTAGCCACCTAAGGGAAGCGAGTTATATATCGGAAAATATATATATTTGAGATCAACGTGATCTCCTCAAACGATTTAGCGATGTCCGTTCGTCCGTCCGTAGGTACGATAACCCAAAAATGATTGAAATATCTAGATGAAATTTTACCTGTTGGTTACTAGTAATGAAACTACGTCTTTAATTGAGCACGATCAAGATCGGACAATGAGTTCGAATTCTAGAAGTTTTTGATAGAATTCATGCCAAATGAGCATAATTTGGGAACCAATAATAAAGATAGAACCTTAAAATTTGGGACACAGGTGTTTCATCTTATTTTCTTTGTGTCCTTGAAATTAGGGAATAATTGGGGTTGTGGTTCTAATACCATCCCCACTACTCCCAAGACCTTAAAGCATATCTTCGAAATTAAAAAAGAAACTTCGAATTTGGTATAACGGTATTCTTTCTTATTTCCTTCATATCCCCGAAATTTAGACTTAATCGAAGTGGTGATTCAGGTACCTCCTAAGACCACCGAACATTTAAAGGCTTATTTTTGAAATTAACAAAAATTTTAACTTAAAACAAATATAAAATCTTAAAATTTGGTAGTAGGGTTTCCTTTCCTCATGCTCCTGAAATGTGGGATTAATTAGTGTGGTGGTTCGGCTATTTCACCCGAACTTGCGAAGATCTAACAAGCATGTCTTCAAAATTAATAAAGATAGAAACTGTAAATTCGACACACGAGTATTCTGTTATGTTTTCATTACGTTCCTGACATAGGGGATTAATTTTAGTCTGAAATTTTGGAAAACGAGTGTTCTTTGATATTTTCTTTTTATTTAACACCTTTATATTTTTAAAAGGCTAAGAAGGTAATTATATTTTAATATAAAATTATTATGTATTTTATTTTATAAATTAAGAACCAAAAATTTTGTATTTTTATATCATATATTTTATTGAATTATTACCATAGGTAAAAATCCTGTACGATACTTAAATTGGGTTTAAAAGTACTTGCTGCATGTATGCAAAATTTTTAGCTTGTTATATTTTGAGCAAATAATGGGAATTGTTGAAAAAAGCTTATAATCAAAGCATCAATATTTTAAATTTTTAATTAAAAACTACCAAATTATATAAACCTATATATATATATATATATATATATATATATATATATAAATAAATTGGAGTAATAAGATTTATATTTAATATTCTAATTATTTATTATTTATTATAATTCAATGTACAAATTCACAAAAAAAAATTAATTCAATTTAAAACAAAAACTAAAATCTTCTTTCTTCTTAAATTCTTTTCTTCTTTTCTTCTTCTTCAACCGAGTTCAACTTAAAAACTGATTCCAAATTATGTAATGAAATCATATGTTTATTCAAATATTAATAATCTTTGTTTCATCATCGAAAAAGAAATTAATGTAAAAGAACAAACAACAACAAAAAGAATAAAATGCTGTTATTCCATTTTATGTCCTATGCAAATAGTAAAAATTAAGCAAATAGAAAGTAATATAAATTTATATAGTAAAATTAATTATATAGTGATAAAACTTAATATAGTAAAATTTAAGCAAATAGTCAAATTCATTAAATAGTAATAAAGCTTAATTAAATAGTAATAGTAAAATTGGCTAATTAAAGGTGATACATCTTACATTCGGCCATCCGACTCTTCTTCATCTAACCCAGATGAAAGTTCGTAATCTTCGGTTGCTTGTGATCGCCAAGGCTTCATATAATCGCAACTGTTAGATGTTTGATTTGGGCCTTCAAAATTTGCCGCTTTTTCTACATCAAAACATCCATTTCTTTTCTTTTTTGTAATTTCATATGGTCCCATAAATTCATTTATTAGTTTTTTGCCTGCAACAAACTGAGTTCTTTTTATTGCTACTATTGTTACCTACTTCAAATTGTATTTCTTCTTTTCGCTTCTTATCATAATTTTTCTTATATTCTTCTTGAGCTTTTTCAATTTGTTTTCTTGTCGTCTGTCTCAATTCTTCAAGATCATTATCAAACTGGTTTTTGAATACTAGATTATTTATACATATGTCGTCTGGATTTTTCATTGAAATTCCGAACATTAATTGAAAAGGTGTCACCTTGGTAGATTTGTGTACTGAGCTATTGATTGCACGTTGGACTTTGCTAGCATATTTTGACCACGTATATGATTTGTCAGATGAGACTTTTGATAATACTGATAGAATTACTTTGTTTACCCTCTCTACTTGTCCGTTGCCTCTAGGTACTCCCGTTGTTGTTGTTATGTGCTCGATGTTTTCGTTTTTGCAAAATTCGGAAAAAACTGTTGACGTAAAAGCTGGATCCTTATCACTTATGATCCGCTTAGGATTGCCAAAAACCTCTTGCCAGATACTTAGTTTTTTTAGAACTTCTTCTGCAGATTTTGTCTTGGTAGGATACATCCATACAAACTTCGAAAAGCTATCTACAATGTATTGTTTCTAACGGCTGATTCCCTTTATCTATGCCATGTAGTAATCCTTCAAGTTTTCCCGTTTTTATACCCTACACCTATAGAATAGGTAAAGGGGTATATTAACTTTGGTATGGTGTTTGTAACCACCTAAAGGAAGCGAGCTAGATATGGAAAAGTATATATATTTGTGATCAGCGTGACCGCCTTAGTCGATATAGCCATGTCCGTCCGTCCGTCCGTCCGTAGGCACGATAACTCAAAAAATAATGGAGCTATCTTGATGAAATTTTAACTGTAGGTTACTAGGACTGAAAGTACGGCGGGGATTGCATATGGGCGAAATCGGCCCATGGGTTCGGATTCTGGACCTTTTAATCGGTTTCAGGGCTAACGAACAAATATAAAAAATCACGATAACTCAACAACTAATGACGCTATCTTCATCAAATTTGTGCTGTAGGTTACTAGTAATGAAACTACTTCGGGAATTGCGTAAGGTTGGGATTGGACCATGGGTTCGGAACCTAGAACTTTTTGATCGAATTTAGGCCAGACGAGCATAATTCCGAAACCAATGATGATAGAACCTTCAAATTTAGTATCGGGGTGTCCCTTCCTATTTCCTAAGTGTCTTGTGAATTTGGGTCCCATTGGAATAGTGGGTCGGGGACCAGCCACACATTTCCGAAGACCTTAAAGCATATCTTTAAAATTAATAAAGATAACAACTTGAAAAAATGTAGAAGCTTCCAATTTGCCACAAGGGTGTTCTTTACTATCTCTTGCGTGTTCCCCTAATTTGGGATCAATTGGAGTAGTGGTTCTGTACCCCTCTCAGACCTCCCAAGTAAGCTTATAATCGAAATTACTAAAAATAGTTACTTAAAATTAGGATAGACCGTTCAAATTGTGTACAAGGGTTAACTAGTACTATAAGTACAGCGCGGACTATATAAGGGCGAAATCAGCCCAACGGTTCGGATTCCGGACCTTTTAATCGATGTCAGGGCTAAGGAACATATATAAAAAATCACGATAACTCAACAAATAATGAGGCTATCTTCATGAAATTTGTGCTGTAGGTTATTGGCAGCGAAACTAAGGCGGTGATTACGTACGGTGAGGATTGGACAATGGGTTCGGAACTTAGAACTTTTTGATCGAATTTAGGCCAAACGAGCATAATTCCGAAACCAATGAAGATAGAACCTCCAAATTTGGTATCAGGGTGTCCCTTCCTATTTCGTAAGTGTCTTTGAAATTTGGGCCCCATTGGAGTAGTGGATCGGGGACCAGCAACTCAGTTCTTCGGCCCTTAAAGCATATTTTCGAAATTAATAAAGATAGTAACTTGAAACAAATGTAGAAGCTTCCAATTTGCCACAAGGGTGTTCTTTACTATTTCTTGCGTGCCCCCCTAATTTGGGATCAATTGGAGTGGTGGTTCAGAACCTTTCTTAGACCCCCCAATGTGTAAAAGCTTATCATCGAAATTAATAAAACTAGTAACTTAAAATTAAGATAGAGCGTTCCAATTGTGTACAAGGGTTAACTAGTATTGAAAGTATGACGGGACTGCATATGGGTGAAATCGTACCATAATTTCGGGTCCTGGAACCCTTGAAAAGTTCAAGGACTAACAAACATATATCTTACAAACACCATAACTCAAAAAATAATGCCGGTATTTTGATGAAATTTAACAGTAGGTTACTAGTAATGAAAGTACCATGGGAATTGGTTGTGGTCGAGTTTAATTTCGAAGCCAAAGAATATATTTCCTATGTCCTATGTGTCTCCGAAATCTAGACTTAATTGTAGTGGTTCAGCTATGTTCAAAGGTACTTGCTGTATTTATGTAAAATTTATTTTTACATTTAAATGAATTATATGAAAAGGTGTAAATTTTTAATTGTATTTTGGAAATACATTTATTGCATATTTTGCGTTTATAAGCTTTTCTATTAGGTATATAAACTAACCATTTAAAATAATTGCAATTTTTAAAAATTTGTATTATTATTATTAATATATTTGTCTAGAATGAGGTGTAACAAACGCATTCAATTAAATGTGTTTTGTTGGATGTGTTCAATTATAAAAAAATAAAATATTAACGTTTTGTTGGATGTGTTTTATTTTAGAAAATAAAATATCATAAATTATCATAAGCAGGCCAAAAAATATTTTATTTATTTTTAATAAAAAAAAAAAGTTTGTTTTTGAAATAAAATTTACTTATTAGTTTATGAAAAATTTCATTTCAGTTTTAAAAATCACAGAAGATTTTCTGGAAATTTTAAATATATAGTAAGACATTTTGTCAATAAAAATTAAGAAGACAATGCTTCACAGGAACATTTGTCTGAATCTGAAATAAGGGCGAAAGCCCAATGTATGCTTTGATGCATTGCTTGGTTTGCTTAAGCAAATAAACCAAGAAATGTATTAAAGTAATTTCAAAGTTTCCCCTCATCTCGCTCTCAACTCTACCTCATCTATCTCTAATCCCTTCCTTCATAACTTTTTAATTATTTATCTATTTAAAAGTTAAAATGGAAAAAAATTATGTAACAACTGACTGTTGGGAAAGTGGGTTCAGGTATACAATACCTCTGAGTTCAATGCACCATAAAAATCAGACAAAATAGATTTTAAATTTAGTTAGGGTTAGGTATATTAAAAAAATTTCAAATAAAATTTATAATTTGCATTTGATAATGCAAAATTCAATTCAAAAATCAACATTTATTTAATACACATATAAATAGATACATTATTTAGCATGTTGAATAGGTACATTATAGAACGGTTAGCCTTCAAACAAATATTTTGATTTGAATCTAAACAAAGTAAACAATATAGAATGTATAACAACATTTTTTAAAAATGTATTTACAAAACATTAATAGTTGGAGAAATAAATCATTATTGAAACAAAATAAATCTATTTCACATCTCCTATTAACACAAATTTATCGAACTCAATTTTAAAAAGTACGTAATTGAATAAAAAAAAAAATATTAATTGAAATTAAAAAAACATTTCAACAAGAAAGGATTTGAACTAACAGCCCCAAAATTTTATCAAATTCAAAACATAAAAAAGGTAGACTAAATAAATTATTCATCTTCAAATTTTTAAGATACAACAACATATAAGTTTTTGTTTTTTTTTGTACATAACTAGAATTGAAGCATAGTCTATATTACGTAGAATGCAACGGTTACCATTTTATTTAAGAAAATGGTATTGATATATAATATATGTATATGTAATATATGTAATTAAATTAGAAATAGTTCTTAATTAGAAAAAGTTCTTCTTTCAACTGACCTTCCGTCATTCCGTGACGGGCCAACAGCTAGTTAAATATATTATGCTTTGATTATCTTTTTATCACAAAATTTAATAATTAGAATTTTTTCATTTTGTAATTGAATTGGAATAAATATATTTTCATTAATTTCAAGTTTGTTTGTTTTTTAATATTTTTAAATAGATAAATTAGTAAGAATTTGTAATATTTTTTAATAGATAGGGTAATTAGAAAATGTTTTTAGTATTATACAGTTAATTTGGTTAGCTATGTCTTACGATCAAATTAATAACAGCTTCTATGGTGTTAAAATGACTTATGGATATGTCCTTAAATTTGAACCAAATAGGTGTAGGGTATTTCTAAGTCGGTTGCACCGACTGACTGTTTCTTTACTTGTTTTATTATACAAAATACATTTGATACAATTTTTAATACACAGATTAACCTTACTACGAAGATGTGGAATATAAAACTGTTGTTGCAATAAATACATTGTTTTTTCAGTTCCAAAGTGGCCAATTTCATGTTTGAGAGTGATTATTTCTTTTTCCATTGCTTTTGGTACGACTATTAGATCTTGCCCTTGTATATTTTTATATAGAATGTCTCCTTTTAATTTATAGTCTTCATAATGTTTTGTTTTTAAAATTTCTTTAATGGTGTTTATATGAGGGTCTAAATTTTGAGCTTTCTTTAGTCTAGTTGTTACCTCTGTGTTAATGACTAGAATCTGGTATGGATATCGGCTGAGAGCATCTACATGTCTCATTCTTGTATTATTACGATGTTCAACTGAAAATGTGAAATCTTGCAAATATAAAATCCAACGGGAAACTGCTGGCGGTAAATCAAGTTTTGATATTGTTTGTTTGTACGCTGAACAGTCTGTGACGAGCTTAAATTCTATTCCTAACAAATAGTGTCGAAATTTTTTAATAGCCAAATAGCCTGCTTTTACTTCTAAAAAATAACTGTGTAAGTTTTCCTCGCTTTCCGTTGTTTTCTTACTCCAATAGTAAATAGGATGTAATTCGTTATTTGTTTTTTGCATCAGAATTTCTGCAAACCCGTGTTTGGATGCGTCAGTATGTAGTTCAGTAGATGCTTCTCTATTGTAAATACTTAAGACGGGTTGTTTTGTTAGAAGTATTTTCATCTTATCTATTGCTGTAGTTGATGTTCTCTCATTTTAAACACACTATTTTTTTTTAATAAATCAGTTAGTGGTTTCACCAATAATGCATAACCAGGAACAAATTTTCTGAAGAACCCTGTTAGACCTAAAAAGGATTGTAAGGCTTTTATATTTTTAGGTTCAGGAAATTTATTAATGGCCTTTAATTTTTCTTCACCAGGTGCAACTTTTCCTTCAGAAATGACATGACCTAAAAAACTAACTGATTTTTGTAAAAATTTGCATTTTTTCCATTTTATTTTTAAACCATTAATAGCAGCAACGTTTAGTATACATTTTAACTTACTTATACCTTCTGTATCATCTTTTGATGGTATAATGATGTCATCCATATATACCAGCATCATTTTCTGGTTGAGTTGGTGAGTTACAAAGACCAAATGGTGCACAATTAAATTCAAATGTTCCTTCTTTCGTTACAAAACCCGTATATTTTTTAGATTCATCTTCTATTGGCACGTGGAAAAATCCAATACCGAAAATACTTTCGCTCCTTGTAAATCATCTTACACTTCTTCGATTAGTGGAACAGGAAATCTATCTTTAATAATTACCTGATTTAATTTTCTGTAATCTATGCAGACTCTGTGCGATCCATCCTTTTTCTTTACTACCACTACCCTACTAGTATATTCGGATGTAGATGGTCTAATAATATCTGCTTTAATCCAATCTTCAATTTGTAATTTAACTATTTCTTGTTGTCTCACTGGTAATCTACTTGGGCTATGGTAAAAAGATATTTCATTATGCAGTAATATTTTCATTTTTATTGGTGGACTTGAATTTTCTACTGGGCTATAGGATTGAATAATATTGTTGATTTCCTCTTTATGTTTAGATGGTACATCGACTTCGTTGATATCACTTTGTATATTCATCACAAAATGGCTTTCGCTACCTTTTTTTTTATTCTTGTTTTTTTCACTTTTGATGAAACAGTCATTTAAAATTCAGTAACCCAAAAAATAAAAATTTTAATGCACCCACGTTTAGGTAAAACATGTGCTTTTACAGTTTTTTCTTTTAAAATTTAAATTTAAATAAAAAAAAAATTGGTTGAGCCCCCAAATGTAAATTGGAATAATAAGATTTATATTTAATATTCTAATTATTTATTATTTATTATAATTCAATGTACAAATTCACAAAAAAAAATTAATTCACAAATAGAAAGTAATATAAATTTATATATCTAGTCAAATTAATTAAATAGTAATAAAGCTTAATTAAATAGTAATAGTAAAATTGGCTAATTAAAGGTGATACATCTTACATATCTATATTATTATCCCAAATTAAAATTTCTTTCGAATTACTTTGAGTTTAAAAGAAAATTAGAATCACAGATAACAGGAGTATTATGTTTGTTATAATTATTTATAACGGCTGGTTGGCACAGTGGTTAGAGTGCCGACTTTCATGCGAAAGGCCCGGGTTCCAACCCCAGTAAAAGTGAAAATACTTTTCTGGTTTTCAACTAGACTTCTAATTAATGGCTTAGTCAATAATTAATGATTATATAAAATTAGTAAAAAATGCATTAATATGACAATATAAACAAAGGGGTTGGCCACAAGTGCTAAGCACTTCTTAGAGCGAGTGAATAATAAATAGATAATAGATAAAATAAGTGCTTAAAAACTCATATCATAAATATAAAAGATGACCAATTCTAATTCCACTATTTCAATCTGTAGGGAAATAACTGCTGCATGTGTGTAACATTTTTTAAATTGCATAAAAAGTTTTAAGTCTGTAATTTTGTAATTTTTTTTTTATAAATTCATTTAATTCATGTTCTTTTATTTTTTTCATATTTTAAATTGATAAATTTGTAAGAATTTTTAAAATTGCTGAATAGATAAGTTAACTAGAAAATGTTTTTCGTATTTTAAAATTATAGCTTACGATCAAACTATTATAAACTTTTATTGTTTTAAAATTACTTATGGTATTCTCATTAAAGTTATACCGACTTACTGTTTCTTTACTTGTTTTTGCTTAATTTAATTTGAAAATGTTGAAATATTGGAATAGCTTTTTTAAAAGTAAAAATAGAGAGAAAGTTAATAAGCTTATTTGCATAATTAACAATGTTCCATATAAAACTTAGCACTTTACACTTTCTTAGATTTTAAAGCCCGTTTTAATTAAGAAAAGAAATAGTATGTTTAAGCAACTTTTACACGGTACAATATTGGATAAATATTGCATCAATATTGAATGGCAAACGTAACGTGTGATTGCTTTCATTCAATATTGAACCAATATTGCATGATTGAATGATCTGGACCGAAAATTTCACAATCATTAAATTATTCATTAAATATTGTGTCAATTTCATTACGAAAATGTTAATTTGGTGTACACATCACATTTTTAGCCGAGTTCTGGCAAATATTTTAATTCGATAAGCTTAAAACGTATTTCGTTTATTGAATGTTAACCTACGCAAAAAAAAATAATAATATTGAAATTAAATTTATAAAATAATAATTGCGTTTAGTTTTATTATTTGTGTTTCATATACATAAGTATATAAAAAATAAAAATGCTTTCAATTAAAAATAAAAATTTTTGGATAGATTTTATTGAGAAATATAGACCTTTAGAAAGTTTTTGGAACGTGTATTCAAAAGATTATAGTTGAGAGAAGATGCTCTAGAAATTTTGGTGAAGAAATGCAAAGAATTTTCCCATTTTCTAATCCCATTTTCTAAATTCTGTTTTTTTTTTATCATTTTTTAGTGTCGTTAGCGCTCCACCATTTAATACTATAAATTTTTTCCGCTCAACAAAATCACACATTGTTATTGATAGACTATGAAAATCTAAATGAATTAAAAATTTATTTATTATAAATATTGTAGTAGTGTAAATGCATACAAAACGATCAATATTGTAAGGAAATTGTATCGTTTAATAAATGCAATAAATTGAAGCAATATTGCTTCAATCGAAATTGATGCAATATTTATTCAATATTGTACCGTGTAAAAAAACGTGCTTTAGATAGTGTTTAATTATTTACGTTTCATTAAATATAAAAACTCTAACCGTCTAAATTTAAGGTATCTTTGTTAATATAGTTGATAAAAAATATTTAAATTTTAGCATTGCTTTCGTTCCTTTTTAGTTTCTAATTAGATTTACTCTATATTTTCTAACATGTCAACTTATAGGAGTTAAAATTGTGACTTGCACCAAAATAGAGAGCTTTTCTAAGAATTTATTGTATAAGCCAAATATTATAAAAATTTACACATACAGTTAAAATTTCATGAAGAATGATTTATTAGTTTTTGAGTTATAGTGCCTACGGACGGACAGGCGAGCATGTTTATATCGGCATGTCTATATTCCATATCTAGCTCGCTTCCTTTAGGTGGTTACAAACGCCATACTCTGTTTCATAGGTGTTGGGTATAAAAAATATATTTAAACTATAAAAAATAACAAAATTTTTGATCAAATAATTATTCATTATTTCATATATTTTATAATTACGGAAAAAATTATTAAAGTACCTTTCAAATTTATTGGAAATTAAAAAAAAGGATAATATAAAAAATATGATAAATACGTTTTATAAAAGGAATTATTTTTTCATTATGTTTTTGCTTTTTTACTTTTGTGGCTGTCATTACGTGCAAGTACATTATTAGGCATATGTGCCGGCTTTAATCTATTAATTAAAATTGTATGCTCTTTGTTTTTAATTCTGTGGAAAATATCCAAAACTTGATAACCGCAAAATTACAGTTTTTCAATAAACGTGTTTGAAAATTTTTAAAAGTATTTTGTGACACAAAATGTTTATTTAAAACATTATTAATAACCATTTGAGGGATTTTTAATTAAATAAACGCTTATTTATTTTTGGCAGTGCAAAGATTTGATGTTAAACAGTCCACTTCAAATGTTATCTCAAAAAGGGAAAAATTACGGTTATCAAGTTTTGGATATTTTCCACAGAATTATAACTTTGAAAATTTATCGGTTCTTGACAGAACTTTATATGGACGTGCTATTGGTAAGTGTTTTTTACTTCGCGAATAAAAACATGGATGCAATTTTTTAATTCTTTGAAAACTAAACAATATGGTTTTGTTTTCTAGATTTGTTACTACTCGGTTTAATTTTAATAATTCTTTCATTGAAATCGTTGATGATGCTTCAATTGAAGTTGTTAACTGGCGATGAAATCGCTTCTTGAACCCATTAGCTTGGTCGTAATACAGTGTATTTGTTCGTAATACAGCTTGTTCGTAATACAGGCACAAACAAAATGTGTGTGCCTACTATTTCCTACTATTTTATTAGAAATTTCTTTAGAGACCAGATGATTTAAATTGAGTGAAATCGTGCCAAAATCTTGCTAGTCAATGAGTGATGCATTTTTTAGCTACATTTTTAGCTGAGATATTATACGTAAAGTAACTGTTTCAAGACAATGACTAAAAAGATGTTTAATTGTCAAAATATTAGAAAGTCCTTTTCCTGGTAATAGTAGACGAACTAAATTCATATGCAAATGATCAAATCTAGCTTTTGGAATTTCACATTTGCCACGGGGAGAAACAGTATGTTTGGTCACTTTGGTTTTTTGATAATTTATCAATGGTTTTATAATAATAATAATCGTGTTATTAACAAAAACCAAAGTTTATTTTCCAAATTTATGCACAATAAAAATAAACCTCTCAATACTAATAAAAGATAGATAAGGTTTCTAATAACGATTATAAAAACTCACATAGTATGCAAGATCGAAAAATCGTGTCAGTCAAAGAAAAATCAGATCAAAAAAGCTTCTAACCTAGCAGTTACACTAGAGAGTAATACTGTCTTGATAGTGTATAATACGAAATGCCAAAATACTGTCTGTGTGACGTAGGCTGTAAAGACAATGAAATGTGAAATTACTATTAAGGAATGTCAAATTACATTTGTCATGAGTTTGTTATTATAATTTGTATAAACAAAATTTTTTATGAAATTCTAAAAATGTTCAATAAAAATAAAATAAAATTATTTGCGAGCATTTTCGTTTTAAAAGTTAGTTTAACTTTGATTCCATTTTGAAAAAATTTTCAAATCCATTTATAACAAAAAAACACAAACAAAAATAAAACCAAAACAAAAACACAAAACTTAATGACAGATAAAACCCGATACTATCTATTTTTTTAAATTTCAACCATTTTGAATTGAATGAAATGTCAAATTACTCGACGAATTACTGGCTTGAAAATTGTCTTGCCAGTACAGAAGACAGTGGAAAAAATGTGATTGTATTGTCAAAAATGTCCATGTATGTATGCATTGTCTAGCCAGTACTGTCTAGTGTAGCTAGGTAAGTAATGATTACTCAAATTTGGTTAAAGGAGACACTATTAATATTCAAAATAATCCTAAACTGGGCAATTTAGATGAAGAACCTTATTGTTAGATTAATAAAAAAAGCGATCAAGTCTGATGAAAATACGTAAGCCTTATCTAGATTAAGAGAAAACAGAATTTAGAAAAATGTGAAATTATTTTTATCTTAATTTCATGATATCTGTTATTCAAACAATTCTAAAACTCAAACAATTCTAAAAGTATTCAAACAATTCTAAAAGTACTTACTCATCAAGAACGGCTGCTAAATAGCTATGAAGAACTAAGCAATTTATGCTTTTCTTATCCGGAACTTCGAAAAGGAAGTAATTAAGTTTATTTTAGGAAACATATTGATAATAAATACAGACAGCACTTACAAAAAATTAGAGAGTCTTGACAAAATTATATCATTAATAAACCATGATTCGTAACAAACATAATAATATAAATAGAAGTCAAAGGAAAAATATGACAGAAATCGAACTTTTTGTTAAGGACAGGGTAGATATGGACATTATTAGGATGAAGAAATTTTTTTTAATATACCTGGCTTCTATACATTTTTTTATTCTAATAATAAATCAAGAGGTGGTGGAACTGCTATTTTTATTAAGCAGAATATTCGGTATACTGTTTTAGAAATGTTTGAGCAATTCAATACTATAATTTTTTCATTAAATAACACTTCTCCATCCCTAAAAATTGCCATTTCCTACAAAACCCCAAATGAAAACAATGACGATTTGAAACAATGACAAATATTAGAAATTAATATTGATTTATTAAAAGGCAGATCTCTCCTGATCTTATAAATTGATGTTAGAATCTAACGGAGTTACTATAAAGAACGTAATAAGTTACGAATTTGCTAGAGTGACTGAAAATTCTTCTACGATCATTGATCATATTCTGACAGACCTTGAAAAGTTTGACTTTGACATTAAGCGTCACGATATAGTTAATCTGGATCATAAAGCGATTAGTGTCAAATTAAATAAAATTTTAAGAAAGATTGAACTTATTTTTAAAACTACAACACAAATTTTATGATATATAAAGAAAATTTAAGAAATTACTTGAAATAAAAAATGTGATAGTGAGGACGACTTTATAAAAATATTGCAAAAAGCAGATAAAATTACTGCAGAAGAGAAAAAATAGTAAATAAATAAGGTTCGTTGAAAAGTCTATTTTTCTAAAACTTACAGATGAAACAGAAATAAATAGCATCGTCATGCAGTTAAAAAATAGTTCTCCTGGAGGTGATAATATTTCAGCTTCAGACTTAAAGGACTAGATTTCCGCATCGCGACATCTATAAATATACATGGCAGTCTCCAGATGGATCGACGCGAAATCAAATTGATCATATCCTGATAAGTAGAACATATCACAATTCCCTACTAGATGTCAGAGCTTGTAGAGGCGCTGATATTTACAGCGACCATAACCTACTATTAGGAGAAATTAGATTACGTCCAGCTGCGATTCGTCAACGTCATAATCGTAGAACAAAATATGATGTTTCAAAACTTCAAGAATCGGGTAAGATGGAGGAATATAAAGAATCAGTTAACAATATACTGCACAACATGGATGAACCGATCACCTGGAACAATACTGAAAGTCCTTGTAAAACAGCTGCCCAAAGAACCCTTGGCACTCAACAACACCAGAAAAAGCCTTGGATAGAAGAGGATACGTAGAAGCTAATAGAAAAACGTCGCAAGCTTAAACCGCAGCTTGGTCAAGCTCGATTGCCAGCGGAGAAACAACGACTAAAAGGGGAATATAACAATATCGAACGTCAAATAAAAGCTTCAGCGAGAAAAGATCGGGAGCTTTTTGTGAATACCATCGGCTCAGAGGCGGAAAGAGCTGCATACCGCTACAACCTACGCGGCATCTACTCTGCTATAAACAAACTTTCGAGAACCAGAGTCGAAGCACCTCCTCTTAAATATTGCAACGGAAATATTCTCACAACAGAGGAAAAAAAACTGAACCGTTGGAAGGAATTTTTCGAAGACTCTACTGAACTGAGGGGGGAAAGCAGTTTGCCTGTTGAAATCATAGGACGACGCAATCCCAGACGTAATATCTCTACAGCACCATCAAGCAGAGAGGAAATAGCAAATGCCATTGCAAAATTAAAGATCAACAAATCTCCGGGCCCTGATAATTTACCAGCAGAGCTGTTGAAAAGCAGTCCCGAGGTACTAGCCACATCCCTGGTTCCAATTATCCGGGAAACATGGACAACTGGAAGAATCCCAAGAAGCTGAAAAGAAGGGATCATTGTACCAATTCCAAAAAAAGGCGACCTTAGCAAGTGCAGTAACTGGCGAGGAATTACACTTTTAAATTCTGTCGAGAAATTACTGGCATTCATCATTTTAAATCGTATTTCTCCAACCGTCAACAACTTACTGCGTCGCGAGCAAGCGGGATTCAGACCAAAGAGATCTTGTGTTGATCACATAAATACCCTACGAATCATCATCGAACAGTCGGCTGAATGGCAATCTCCATTGTTCCTTCTCTTCGTCGATTTTGAACGTGCATTCGACACCGTTTCAATAAATTCCCATTTGGGAAGCGCTAAGAGTTCTGGGAATCCCTGATAAGTTAACAGAACTAATAAAAGAAGTTTATAGGGATACCGCTCGTACAGTACGATTTAAAGGGAAAACAAGCGCTGAATTTACAATAAATAACGGAGTTCGTCAAGGTTGCGTACTCTCCCCCATACTGTTTCTGATAGTTTTAGACAGTGTAATCAGAAAAACCGACGCCGAAACATCTGATGGAATACAGTGGCGCCCATTCGAAAAACTAGGTGAACTTGATTACGCAGATGATATTTGCCTCATGTCGCACAGTTTACCATCTATTAGCTCAAAATTAGAAAAACTTATTATTAATGCTAAAAATGTTGGATTAAAAATAAACTTTAGCAAAACGAAGCTAATGCGACTAGAAACAAGTATCCAGACACCACTAACAATTGATATTAACAACAAATCTATAGTAATCGACGAGGTTGATGAATTTTGCTACTTGGGAAGCATGATAACAAAGAGCGGTGGCGCGGAGAAGGACACATCGTCCCGGATAAATAAGGCCAGGCATGCTTATCATAAACTCAGTAACGTTTGGCGCTGTAGAAACGTTAGTAGCAAAACCAAACTAAAAATTTTCAACTCGAGCGTTAAACCAGTTCTACAACACGCTTGCGAAACCTGAAAAGTCACAAATAACATATTCAGAAAACTACAGACTTTTGTTAATAGGTGTCTGAGGAAAATATGCAGGATATTTTGGCCTAATACAATTTCAAACCAGGATCTTCTAAAACTTACTGCCAGCAAACCAATAGCAACAGAAATCCTATGTAGGAAATGGCCACACCCTGCGGAAGCCGGACGATGATATTGGCAAGCAGGCATTTCAATGGAATCCTCAGGGAAAACGAAGACGCGGAAGACCACGCAACACCTGGGTCAGAACGGTCTTAGCAGAGTCCCGGCAGCAGAGTTGGGCAGAAGTCAGGCGAATAGCGCAAGATCAAGATAGATTGAAGGAGTTTGTTTCCGCCCTATGCTCCGAAAATACGTGTATTGTAGAGTTTATAATTGTATCTGTAATTTTATTTTTACTTGTAATTGTAATCTCTAATTATTATTCGTGTTTTGAAATAAATGTAAAGGAAGAAAAAAAAAAAACAAGACTTAAAGGATAACTTTAATAATTGTATGCTTGAAAAATAGATTTCTAAATTTTGGTATATATCCTGTGTCTTAAATCAAGTGTTGTTCTGACTATCTTTAAATCTGGGTTAACATTGGATGTATCAAATTATCGACCGATTGCTCTCTCAAGTTGTATTGGGAAAGTATTTGAAAAGGTTATAAATTCCAGAATACAGGAGTTCGTGCAAAAAGTTGTAGGATTTGATCCAAATCAATTAAATAAGAACATTGGAACAGACTCTGCGGTCCTAGAATCCACGAACTCAATTGTAAATAAATTGGATCAAGGAAATTATGTATGTTCGGTATTTGTTGATCTAAAGAAGTCTTTTGAAACAATAAATGATAATATTTTACTTAACAGATTGTATGAAATTGGAATAATGTACCCGTTATTAACGCTAATAACTTACTCAATTTATATCTGAATAATAGAAAAACTATTACAAAAATTAATGGAGTTTTTAGAAATGAAAATAATATAAACATTGGTGTTCCTCAAGGATCAGTACTTAGTTCTACACTGTACTTACTTTATATTTTTAATATCCAGTATGCGAATTTTCGGGCTGACTATAAGATCTTTGCTGACTATACTCTACTAATTTATAACAATAGAAGCTATAAAGATCTTGAAACTCTAGTAAATATTGATTTATTTAGGATTTAAAAAACAAAGTATATAGTATATGAAATAAAGAATAAAATGCTATAAATCCCAATCTATTGGTAAATAAAAAGAAAATTGATAGACTTTCTGCATATAAAAACATTGCAGTTATGATTGATGAAAAACTGAAATGGTTAAAATTGGTAAAAAATTCTGCTGGGTGCCCTCAAAAGAGAAAGATTATTGGAAAAATCTAAACTAATTTTGAAAATAAAAAAAAAGGTTGTAGAAAAAAAACATCATAATTAAAAAAGAAAAACTGAAATGGGAAGGGCATATTAATAAATTGGTAAAAAATTGTGCTGGGTGCCCTCAAAAGTGAAAGATTATTGGAAAAATCTAAACTAATTTTGAAAATAAAAAAAAGGTTGTAGAAAAAAAACATCATAATTACCAGAAGAAATAATATTCATAATTACAATATATGAAGGTTGACAAATTTAAATGATGCCAAATCAAGAATCGAGGGAACAAGAAATTCAAATTTGGATATTTTCGTCAAAAAAAGATCATTCATGAAGTGTGAACCAAGAGTGAACATTTACAATGCTCATAGCATATAATGGTATGACTTAGTAATATTTTTATTTATATAATTATATATGTATGTTAATATATTTAATTTCAAATAATTTGCATTGCTGAATAGTATTAGAAAGTAACTTCGATGTTTTAAAAAACGAAAACAAAAAAAAAAACAATATATACAAATAAATGCAAAAGTTTAATAAAAAAAACTAAACAAAAAAAAAACTTGTTAAAAATGTGTAGATATATCACTGCATAAATTTTTACAATAAATAAAAACAAAAAAATTACTTTTAGCAAAATTTTAAATTCACAAACTATTGGGCTTTTAGTTATGTACAAAAAAAAAAATGTAAGTCGTAATTGAACAGGCTCTTTAAACCTCTTCCAGTACACCGACTATATTTTAATGGACCCTGGCCTATTTTATTGACATAGAATAATGCTCATATAAAAAAAGAAGATTTATGGCAACTACTCGAACCAAAGACTGTCAAATCCTTTAATTATAACTCTACATCGTTTAAAATTTCTTCGTGCAGGCTAATGCAGCTCA
Source organism: Dolichopus griseipennis (assembly GCA_963082915.1). NCBI lineage: Eukaryota > Metazoa > Arthropoda > Insecta > Diptera > Dolichopodidae > Dolichopus > Dolichopus griseipennis. The sequence goes on along the minus strand of OY720445.1, from coordinate 53,280,263 downwards.
TCATATATAATTTTTATGTATAACTAATTTTCGATGATTACTATCTTTAACCTTTGAAATAATATAATAATATATTGGTATTTTTTGATCAAATCTATATCGACCCAGAATTATAATTTCCAAATATTTTTATCGAGCTAAATTATAGGCTGTATTCCACTTGTACAACATATATTTGGGACTTTTCATGAATGTGACTTTCTGATCATCAACATCATAATATTCCTTCTCATTACTATTTTTAGAAGTCTCTGAAACGTAAAGCCACACAAATAAATCTACAACTTCATCGTTAGTTATCTACAACAATTCTAATTAAAAAGCACATTTAAATATAATAAAAGACAAACTGCTGCTGCCGATTAGCGTGCCTTATGTTATGTTAAGTGTTATTTAAACACGTAACATACTTCTAATTACTAATAATTAGAAAAATACTTACTTACTAGAGTAGAATGTGTCAACTCTGGGATACCCGTATGACATAAACATTAATTACTTTTGGCAAAATTTCAAATATAAAGCTTTATTAGGTGTAGTTTATTTTTGGCAGCATTTCAGACACCAAGCTTCATTAGGTGCACTGTAAAGCTTTAATAAAAGAAGGAGTTGTATGAAAGCTACTCGAACCCTCTGCAGCAGACCAACCAAATATTGCAGAAACTTTGGCCATTACACTAAACTATTTTTAGCAAAATTTCAGACACCCAGGTTCAATAGGTATAGAGTAATGCTCATATAAAATAAGAAGTTGTATGGCAGCTACTCTGGATGCCCGATACATGGAGAACTAGGTTTTCAACTTGGTACGCGGATATGTTACAAACCGTACCATACACTATTGAACCTACCATCGAACCATCGTATAATTGTTTTTTTTTTTTTTTGTTTTGAAAAATATGTTAAATGTCAAAAGAACCGATAATTTAAAATTAGAATTTTTCACAGTTTTTGTTTAAATATATAGTTCTTCCTATTTAATTTTTTTCTTCTAATTATGATATTTAATATTTTTTTATATTTTAAAACATTTTTCAAACTTAACTTTATAATTATTTTAAATTCTTTACTTAATTATTTTGTTATTTTATACATTATAGTTTTCTTATTTTTTCAAATCGGAATATCTCAACGATCTTTCGTGTCAAAAGATGAAAAAAAACAAAAAAAAAGTAAACAAAATGACCTTAAAGTTGTTCAACTTGCCCATACACGATAAAACTAAAATGCAAACATAGGACTCCGCCCACAAAAAATCAAAATTTTTTGATTTTCTTCCAACCAACTTTTCAACCTTCAAAATAGTCTTTCAACTTGCCCATACACGATTCAACTTCGGAAGTACGCATACCAAGTTGAGGACCCGGTCCATCGTGTATGAGTTGCTTTACATACGGAATAAGTGAAAGTTAGTGAAATTCACATAAAGTATTTTTTTTTAAATTGAAATGGAAGTTTTTTTTTAATTGAATTAATGGAAGTCAATTTAATTTTGAATTATATAGAATTTTAAATAAGTAAAATACAATACAAAATATACACTAGGTATAAGTAAACTAATAGTGTTCAAACCCGAGAATAACGAAAAAAGTATACACGACAAATTTTTAGATAAAATTAACAAAAATAATTCTATTTATCTTCGAACTAAAAATATTGCCACCTCAAAGGAAGCTTATCATGATTTGCTACAAACTGGAATTTCTAGTGATTCTAATAAGTCAAATCTCATTTTAAAAATAACAATAATTTTAAGAATAATAATAGTTTAATAATAATTACTCGCCGCGACTTATAAATCAAAAACCGACCTTATAAATCGAACTTTTTTTGAAAAATATAGTAATCATAATGAGCCAAATAGATTTAACAAAAATGATAATTATAATAATTCATTTAATCAAAATCGCTATAATTCACATAATACTAATTATCATAGACAACCACATAATAATTTTAATAATAATTGACAACAACAATGATCATTTTAATTCTATTGGAAATTTTTCCAATAATTGTCGGGGTAACCGAAGTATTGAAAAAATGGAAGTGGATCCTCCTAAAGTCGAAGAAAATTTTAATTTATGGCTCCGTAAAATTTATTACCAATAGTAGAATTTACTATCAGTTAAACCAAAATTAATTATTTAATAGATTCAGGATCTACTGTATCTATAGTACATGAATCATTATTTCATCATTTAAAAGAAAAAAATTAAAACAGCCATTTATAATTTATACTGTGCTTGGTAACAATAAAATTTTATATGAAATAGTTACAGATGTTCCAATTGAATTAAATCATTGTGCCGACATGGTGTGGAAAATTCTGAAATTGAAAAACATAAAAATTAATGTTATTTTAGGGCAAAATATTTTAAAAGCAATATTAAATTGAAAACGAAAAAAATTGATTTTGGTAATGATACCAATTCATATTCGAAACCATGAATAAAGTTACAAAATTCAAAGAAACATGTCCATGTGACTATTTAAATTTATTAATTATATAAAAACCGACCATCTTGGATCTTGCCGAGGGCTTCCACAAGATAGATGAAAAAGATCAAGTTAAAAAAACTTTTTCGACGTCAGAAGGTCACTATGAATATGTCATGATGTCATTCGGATTAAAGACATCCTGACATGCCAAAGTATGATTAACTAAACCTGACTTCATTCATATTTCTATGATATACTATTTTTAGTTCATCACTCGAAGAACATCTAGCGGTTATTCAAACATTTCAAAAAATTAAAATAACACAATTTAAAAATTTAAATTGATAAAAGTGTTTTTTAGCTAAAGAATCTGAATATGTGGACCATTTATTAACCAGAAAAAGGTGTTAAACCTTACCCGGCCAAAGTCGAAGTGATAAAATATTTAACTTACCAAAATAGAAAAAATCAATAAAGAGTTTCTTAGGAATAACGGACTATAGAAAAGGAACTTCTCTTAATTTTACTGCGTGCAAACTATTATAGGCCTTACCTATACAGTGTTAAGTTTACCATCAAAACCGATCATTAAACCAAACTCTAAACTCCAAAGATGGAGAATATAACTAAATGAGTTTGTTTTCAGCATAGAATACTTAAAACTAAAAGACAACAAAGTTGGTGACTTTTTTAGTAGAATTAATTTTGAAAACAATGAAGTTCATGCTTTAGATATTCAAAAATCTACTGCAGAAAATATGAACGAAAGAGCTACAATTCATAATGCTATCGAAAATTTGGACAACTCTATTCCTATTATAGACAATATTAATAAAAAATATTTTTCTCAAATATATTTGGTAAAAAATTAATCCGAAGAAATTATAATCAAATATTTTTATACATAAAAAGATACAGAAAATTATATATTTGGACAGAAAACCTTAAAGATGAAAATTATTTAAACAATGTTTTTAGAACATTTATCAAAGCAGGTTTATCACGTAGGTAGTATAAATAGCACTAAGTTAAGTGATAATCTACTCGTAATATTTCAAAATAAACTTATTAATCTATTCAGTAATAATACAAAAATAAAATTAGACGTGGAAGAGTGTAGTAGAGTAGACTGTAACATATCAGACACCAAGCTTTAATAAGAACAGAGTAATGCTCATATAAAGAAAGAAGTTGTATGCCAGATACTCGAACTCGTGGACCCAAATGGTGGATTTAAATAGCAAATCCTAGATCCTTTATTTTTTGAGTTATCGTGCGAGTAGGTATTGTGACCCTTTGTCCTGGGAAAAAATCATGCCATATCGCACCGCCCACCCTTATTGCACGATATATTGATCTACATTTTTGATTAAGGACCAAGTCCTCTGTAAGTAGGGCACCCGGAAGTACGTAAGCTCTTAATAAACAAGTTTGTTTAATTGGTTTAAAGTAATAGGTGCACATGAAAAAGTCGTAAGAAAATATGTTTTTATAAATTTAGATGAGTAAAATAAAAAAAAAATTCAAAGGTGTATATTAGGTACAACTAATCTTTTGAATTAAAAAAAAAAGTGCTGACCAGTTTTCTACTTTTTAATTTTCTGATTCGGTACATAAAGAAAAAGATAAACAAATATTAAACCTTTGCAAAATTTTTTTTTTGTTTTTTGTTTGAAAGAACGTTAAAAAATATAAATAAAAAGAAGAATTATAAGAAAACAAAAATTTGGAAGAGTGCAAAAAGATTTATAATTTATTACCATGCGTTTTGGTAATACCAATCTTTCAAATCAATTATAATTCTTGGTAAAGAAGATGTGTAGTGTACCTTTACATAAAGAAAGAAAGAAAACAAAAGTTCAATTATAATTTTTTGTTTTATTGTATAATAAAAATTTTTATTTACATTTTATTTCTCTGAATATTTAAAACCTGAAAGAAAATAGGAATTATAACACTCTTGCTTTAACAAACAAAAAACTAAAAAATAGAAAATCTTAAATAAAAACCTAAAATAAAAGAAAAAATTTAGTTTTTTTATTTTTATATTGTTTTATTTTATTTATTTTTCCACTTACTGATTTGCAAGCGGTTACAGTTTTGTTTCAATAATAATAATATAAAATAATTCTCCTCATTGTCTTTATAAGTATATATTTCATGGGCTTTAATGCCCATTCTTAATTCCTTATTACATATTTCCTCATATTTTAGAGGAATAAAAATAATAAATTTATTTGTTTCGAAAACCCATTTTGCTTCAAAACGGGTGTTAATTTTTTTTAAATTTTTGAAAAATTTTTTTTTTTGGAATCTAGGAAACTGCATTTCCTTGGTTGCTTTTGTTGTTGTTGTGGATGTTGCTGTTGTTATTTTGGATGTTGCTTTTCTGTTGTTTCTTCAAGGAGCTGTCGTTCCTCGCTTTCGTTTTTGTTAGAGATTCTGAATTAGGAGGGATTTTAGAGTTGGATTCAAAATCAGGGTTTCAATAATTTCTTTAGCGGGGGTTTGGGGGCGGCAGCCCCCACTATTTATAAAATTTTTATTTGTTGAAATATGCATGTAAAAAATAATTAGGAGAGATTTTATAGTTGGCTACAATTACAGGATTATACGCTTTTTCAAGAATATTTATAGATTTGTATGCGTGAGATTCTGAATTAGGAGGGATTTTAGAGTTGGATTCAAAATCAGGGTTTCAATAATTTATTTAGCGGGGATTCGGGGCGGCAGCCGCCACTATTTTTAAATTTTTATTTGTTGAAATATGAAATATTTTTATTTGTTGAATAATTACATCATAGTTTGTCATTAAATTTTGATTTTTGGAATTTTTTTTTTGGAATTATTTTTTTAGAATTTTTTTTTTTGGAATTATGAAAATGGAATTTCGGAAATGGAATTTTTTTTTTTGGAATTTCGTACCCAACCCGTTTGTAACGCATCGATCTAGACGAGCTCGATATAGTGTCAAGGGTACGTGTCGGATCAGCATCGAAAAGTAAATCGATCTAGCTATGTGTGACTGTCCGTCCGTCCGTCCGTCCGTGTGTCAGCATGATAACCCAACTAGCAATTCTAGGTCACCAAAACGTTGCCACAGCAAAAATTCGCAGCTATTTAGCTATTTTTACTAGGTCCAAAAATTATGAAAATGTTCTTATGACGTGATCATGATGTTGCGGTGATCAAAGTGGTGATCATATTTTGGCTTTCTCGACGTTTTGAAAACATAACTAAGCAAATTAGCTGTGTAACTATTGTGATACTGAAACTACAAAATAGTTATAAAATAGCAATATCTGTCATGATAGCCAAATAGCAACGGATGTGTAAAAGTTACGGCAAAGCAAAGATGTTTCATTTTCGATGTCACTTACATGACAGCTTAATAGAAATATATGTTTAAAAACTGTTATAATATCACAAATTATAAATAAAATTTAATTGTTTGAATATAAAAAAAAATTTTAAAAATTACAAAGTTCTTATAATATTTCCGAATATAAACTTTGTAATAATGTAATTTATATCTAGTCTAATAGTAAGTATAAATTATAATTTTTTTATGAACAAATATGATTTTCCAGAAAATAAGAAAGGCTAAATTCACTTGCGATTAATATTTTATCGATTAATTTTCAAAAATACTTCGAAATAAAAAATGCGCCATTAAAATATTGAGTATTTAATAAATAAATAAAAAAATTATTTTCTCGAAAATATATTTTAAAAATTTTATTAAATCAAAGGTTAAAGTTGTAACAATTGATAATAATAATTTAGTAGGGGTTTTAAGCGCAATAATAATTTTTTTATAATTTATAAAACTTAAATAATTTTGGTAATTTTTTCTGCCATGTTTTTTTTCTACCATGTTTATTTTTGCCTTTATTAAAAAGCTATATATCTTTCATGATAGCTAAAAAATTAGTTTTTCAAAATAAATATTCTGATAGCGAATATGTTAAATATAAAGTCAAAATGTCACTAGAATATTGTAATCTTAATTTTTTTTTTTTAATATTAAATAAAACGCAAAAACATTATTTAGTTTTAGGTATTTACAATTTTATTAACAATAGATGTTATTATTAACATTGACTTCAACAAACTGGACTTTTTTCTAATTTTTGTTCCTATTTATTCATTCATTCTATATACATTCAATACATTAAACTGGTATAACTATTATATTACAACATTGCCACATGAAATAAAATATCTTACAATATATTAATTAGAATTTAAAGCAATTTAGATTTATAGGCAGCAAAATATTATTTTTTAAAAAGTTAAATAATTATCAGGGATTCATATCAAGTATATTTGCTAAATTGCTTGCAATCACAGCTATTATGCTGTACATACAATAAAAAAAAAACGAGGAAGATTATAGTTGCCCTTGTTTAAAACTTCTTTTTCGGTTAATCAAAATTAAATAATTAATGTCAGAAAGACAAATTCCGTATCCCTATTTCCTAAGAGGGAAAAAATCAAAACAAAAATTAATATCGGTTCAAGTTCTAACAGCAAGTTAGAAGATATAAAATTAGTCCCAGACTCAAATAATAGTTTAATGACTAACCCAGCTTCAACCGTTACTACCACTGACATTTTTAACTCCTTGCGTGTACCTGACGCAGTAAGAGACCTACCTAAATACGAGGGTAATCCTAGATTACTCTTTGATTCCATTAACAATGTTGAAGAGATATTGTCAATAATTTCCTGTACGGAAGGAACTCCCTATTATAAACTTTTACTAAGAACAATTAGGAATAAAATCGTTGGTCCTGCCAAAGAAGTTTTAAATATGTACCGAACTCCTCTGATTTGGAAGGACATAAGAGAAAATCTTATCCTTCACTATTCGGATAAGAGAAACGAAACATCTCTTATCAAAGACCTACACAAACTGAGACAAAATAATTCGACAGTAGAAAAATTTTATAGTGAGGTTATTGAAATTTTGGCTAACATGAATAATCATGTTAACATCCATGAAACTAATCCAAATGTTATATCAGCCAAAAAAGTTCTATTTGAAGAGATGAGCCTTAATACCTTTTTATCAGGATTAAGAGAACCTCTTGGCGCAATTATAAGGACTATGAGACCCGATAGCTTAGCCGAAGCAGTTTCGTTCTGCATAAAATAACAAAACATAATCTACCCAAAACCTTTTATCTCGAACAATAGTACAAATGATAATAGCCCAAATAATTATGGTAGAAACTCATCTTCACAACAACAAAACTATAGAACGACCAATATTAGAAATCAACCAAAACAAACTCAGTCATACCCAAATCAAAATTACCCAATAAGACAACCATTTCAAAATAACCCTGCATCATACCAGCCTTTTAATAATGCAAATCGACTGAATTCGTCCAACTTCCAAAAAAATTTTATATGTTAATATAAGTTCTCCATTTTGGCGCCCACTCAAATTTTTAATAGACACTGGTTCTTCCTCTTCTTTCATAAACCCGAAATTCCCAACCCAGAAGATTTTCAAAAAATTAATCCAATAACTATCACAACAATTTTAAATAAACATCAGCTCGATAAACAAATTAAATTTCCTAATTTTTCTGAATTTAACCAAAAGGGTGAAATAACATTTCTAATTTTCAAATTTCATGATTATTTCGATGGTCTCCAAGGCCTAGATGATCTAACAACTTTAGAGGCCAAAGTAGACATTTCAAAAAAGTTATTAATTACAAAAAATTCTATACTACCCTCAGCTTTTAAACTTAACTATATGTCCAATAAATATATAATAATTCTAATTCTAAATCCACTTTCAAATTACCAGTTGATTAAAAAAATAGAGATATTTTTATAAAAAGTAATGAAATCAAACCAGGTCTTTATATCTCAGAAGGAATAAATTCCGCCAATAATTGGTATAGTCAAATAGAAGTAATAAATTCAACTCCAAATTGTCAAGTAGTTTTCCTTGAACAACCTTTGAAAGTAAAACCTTATAATTCAAACGAATGCATTGAAATCAACAATTTCAATATTTCAAATTTTAATCCGGATTCTGAAGATATAATTAGACTTCTAAGAACATCTCATCTTAATAAAGAAGAACAAGCCGTTCTAATTCATCTTTGCAAACAATATGACGATATTTTCTTTCGTAAAGGACAAAATCTAACTTTTAAAAATCAAGAATAGAATACATACTAATGACGAAATACCAATTTTTACAAAATCTTATCGATACCCATACATACACAAGGGCGAAGTAAAACGTCAAATTAACGACATTTTAAACCAAGGCATTATACGACTAAGCTATTCTCTCAGGAGTTCCCCAGTTTGAATTGTGCCAAAGAAAATATATGACTAAGCTATTATCTCTGGAGAAGTGGGGAAGTTTGGATTGTGCCAAAGAAAAAAGACGCAAGCGGTAGACAAAAATGGCGTTTGGTTATTGACTACTGAAAACTTAATGAGAAAACGATTAGTGATCGGTATCCCCTGCCTTATATTGCGGAAATACGGGACAAACTTGGAAAAAGTATGTACTTTTCAACATTGGACTTAGCAAGTGGATTCCATCAAGTAGATATGGATCCAAACGACGTCAAAAAGACACCATTTACAGTCGAAGGTGATCACTTCGAGTATGTTAGAATGCCATTCGGGTTAAAAAACGCCCCGGCAAATTTTCAAAGGGTAATGGAGAATGTTCTTCAAGATTTACAAGGTAAAATCTGTTTAGTATATCTTGATGATTATTGTGTACTCTACTTCTCTACAAGAACATGAAGAAAATTTAAAAAGATTTTCGAGAAACTCCGACAATTTAACCTAAAAGTTCAGTTAGATAAATCGGAATTCTGCACAAGGAAGTAGCTTTTCTAGGACATATTGTCTCAACAACAGGTGTCAAACCCAATCCTGAAAAAATTAGTGCAATTAAAAATTTTCCTATTCCTAGAACACAAAAAGAAATTAAAGGCTTTTTGGGTTTACTTGAATATTATCGCAAGTTCATCAAGGACTTTGTAAAATTAACAAAGCCTCTTACTAATTGCCTAAAAAAGGATATTAAAATAGATCTTAACGATGAATATATAAAAACATTTGAAACGTGTAAAAATCTTCTAACAAATGACCCAATACTTCAATACCCGGACCTCATTAAATCATTTGTTTTAACGACGGAAGCAAGAAACTTCGCAATTGGAGCAAAACTCTTATAAATTTAGAAATAAACTATTCCACAATTGAAAAAGAATTGTTGGCCATTGAATGGGGGGAAACTTGTGAGGTGGCGTCTGAAATTAGAAGAATTTGATTACCAAATAGTTTACAAAAAAGGTACTTTAAATTCAAATGCTGACGCTCTTAGCAGAGTAAAAATTTCGGAACAAAATTATATCGATTTAAATACAGCTGAAACTAATACAGAACCAGGACCTTCTTCTATTCAAGTAGAACCTTCTACAACTAATGATTCAGACGATATAATACCACATTCAGAAAGACCACTTAACGAATTGAACCTTCAAATTATTCTTGATAAAACTGATGAAAAACCTTTTTCATCATTACAAACTATTTTTACTTTTCGTCTCCCAATCTTTACAATTGAAAGTCTGACAAAAATCTTTAAAGAATACTTAGAACCAAACAAACTTACTGCAATTCTCACTGACGACGAAACATTTAAATTAGTTCAAACAGTATATTCTCAATTTTTTTCCAACAGTAAAACTTTTAAACTCATTCGAAAGAATATAGAGTGTAGAAATGTTAACTGACGTAATAAATGACGATGAACAAGAAAATATTATACAAGATTATCATACAAGTAACAATCATAGAGGTATTAATGAGACATTAGGCCATCTAAAAAGAAAGTACTTTTTTCCTTTCATGAAAAATAATAAATAATTGTGATACTTGTAATAAACTTAAATATGACCGAAATCCAACAAAATGATTTTTGAAAAACCAGAAACTCCTTTTAAACCACTCGATATTTTACATATAGATATTTATACTATCAATAAACAATTAATCTTACAATAATAGACGAATTCTCTAAATTTGCTGCTGGTTATGCAGTACAAACAAGAAACAGTCTCAACATAATTAAATCTCTAAAACATTTCATTAGTACTCATGGTATACCTACAAAAATCGTATGCGACCAAGGAACTGAATTTTGTTCAAACATTTTCAAGGATTTCTGCAAACAATATAAAATTAAACTACATATCACTTCATTTCAACAGTCAAGCAGTAACTCTCCAGTAGAGAGGTTACACTCAACCCTTACCGTAATTTATCGTATAATATACTATAAATATAAAGAAAATAAAGTTCCTTTAGATCCTGACGATATACTGTAAGAAACTTTAATTACTTACAATAATTCTATTCATTCCTCAACTAAACTCATTCCCTATGATGTATTTTTCGGAAGAACTTCCAAATTTAACGAAAACATAGTCTTTAACAACGAACATGAATATTTGAAAAAATTAAATATATTTCAAGAAACTCTTTATCCTTCTATTAAACAAAACTTAGAAAATCTAGTAAATAAAAATATTGATAAGCTATCGCAAATAGAAATGAACCAATAGATTTAAATGAAAATGAAACTATATATAGAAAAGAATACAAACGAAATAAACTTACTCCGAGATTTTCAAAACATAAAATAAAGAAAAATAATAAAGTTACAATTATAACCTACAAAAACCAAAAAATTCATAAATCTAAATGAAAAAACGGAAATTTCAGGTTAATTCACCTAATACTAGGACAACGGATGGAAATGCAAGATCTAGAGGCATTTCCATAGAGGCATTTTACCAATGCAACTTGGTACTGCTAAAATTATACAGGGACAATCGAATTTCATTCATATAATTAAATTGCAACAATACGAACAAAATATAAATAAATTAGAAAATTCTATAAACTCTTTAGATAAAATACTAATTCTTGAACAATCTATTACTATAACAAGACTTAACTTAAAAGTATTAAAACAAAAATTTCAAACTTTAAAACCAACATTTAGAATAAAAAGAGGCCTGATTAATGGTTTAGGAACTGTAATTAAAAGTATAACAGGCAACATGGATGCAAATGACGCTCTCCGTTTAAATGAAGAAATAAAAAACTTAACTGAAAATGAAATGAACTTAGAAAACAAAATTAACAGTCAAAACTTTTTAAATAACAAAAAGATAGAACGTTTCGAAAACATAACCAAACATATTGACTACCAACAAGATGCTATTGTGAATTATCTCAACGATTTTAAAGATCAATTAAAAAATAAATTAGAACAGAAAACAAAAACTTTATGTACTTACAATTTCTAAATCAAATAAATTTCAACATTGACATTCTGCAAAACCACCTTAACACTATTGCAGAAGCAATAATTTTGGCTAAATTAAACTTTATATCTAAACAAATTTTAAACCCTACAGAAATAGATGATATTCATTTGAATTTTCAAAACCAAATATAATTTTAAATTCAAACGAAAATATACACGAACTTTTAGAACTTCAAGCCTATTACAATAATATTAACATAATATTTAACATTCAAATACCTTTAATTTCAAAAGAAAATTATTTATTTTTCCGCATAATCCCACTTCCAATTAACAATACTAAACAATAACAACCAAACCATTCCTAACTATAAATGATAACGATATTCAATATTTCGATAAAAAATGCCCAAGAGTAGAAAAAATTTATTACTGCAAGGAAACCTTACATAAAGAGGATGTCAACAAATCAAATTGCAATGGAAATATTATCAACAACAAATCAGCTAATTGCGAAATACAGGAAAGAAAAACGAATATAGAAATATACCAACCAGAACCCAACTACCTAGTTATTATTAATATCCCAGAAACAACAATCAGAACAACATGCAATTCTATCACTCCAAAAATCAAACGCACAATTCTCATACATTTTCAAAATTGTGACATTCAAATAAACGATATTACATATACAACCAAATAAAATTATCATTGGGAAGAAATCAACATTCATCCTACAATATTCAATATTCAATAGATAACACAATTCCAAACAAAAATATATCATTTATAAAATTGGATAAATATCAATTCACCAATAGACAACCTATAGGTCAACAAAAAGAAATTTATGTTACAATCCTCATTAAAAATACCATCCCAATAATTATTCATTTTAGTTTACCAACAAAAGTTTAATCATTTTCGCAATATATATTTTAAAAATACGTCATCCTAATAAAACATACATAGTAAATAGTCCTATCACTCCTGCCAATGAATCTTACGATGTTCAATTCATCTGGCCATCGCTCCAGACTAAGGGGGACGAGTTACGTCATCTGCATAACAACCTAACATATTTTTAAGTACAAATACTAACCTTGTAATTTTCACTTTTATTAACTTAAATTTATAAAATGTTGTTAACCTTTTTGTACAGACACAATGTCAGCAAAACTAAATTCTAAATTTAATTAAATTAAATTAAATTCAAATTAATAATTATTGGGAAACTTTTAATTATAAGTTTCCCAAGATTCAAATTACTTTTATAAAATATGTTTCGCTGGCAATGCATCTTTTTTTTAATATAAGTACTTGTAACTTTCTAATTAGAATGCAATTAATATTTTACCTAGTTAAAATAAAGTTCAAAATTATTTAAAAATATAATTTGGTTTTTTTTATTAAATATAAAAACCAAAGCTATAACTCGCGCGACTTTAATAATCGATCTTTGATTATTATAAAAAAAAATTATAAATAAAAACAACTGTTATTTAATTTTATAAGAAAACACTTTTATTCACAAACAATATTATTTAAGTACAGTAAGATTTATTTACTTATCTGTTGAACGATTTTTACAAGACTGATCTTTTTAGTATATTCTAATAATTAATTAGGTAAAAATGCTAAGGTAGCATTTTGTCAATTAAGCATTATTTTATTAAAGCTTGTAATTGGAGTATTCGCATTAAACATGTTTTGTTATGTTAATTATTTAATTTGGTGGGAAAATTTATGTTCCCATCAGTTTGAATAACGGAAAGTGCTGCGTTAGCGTCTACGATATTTATATTGGAATGTACAGGTAGATTGTACATAACTTCTCCCCCGTTTGATTTAGAATTCTCCTGAATTCTTCTAACTAAAAATTTTTCTTTAAATTTTGTTTTTAATGCAAATACTTCAATTATTACAATAGTAAAAATTACTAAGCTTATTACAATAGTTAAAACATATGATATGTTTTTATGGTAATACAATTTTTCAATACTTTTTACATTATTTAAGTTTTCTACTACAATTTCATCAAATGTTAACTTATTTTTGAAATTATAAAAATTTTGATTTGAAGGATAGTAAAATCTTTGATTTAAATTATCTTTTATATTTGAAAAATAGTGATCTAAAATTTTAATACTACAATTATTGAAATGAATTAATACATTATTTGTTAGAGTTAAATTTCTTTTATCGCAAGTTTGATTTAAATATATTTTATTAGCGTTTTTAATTAAAATAGTTTCTTCATCTATTTCATATATTTCAGTTAATTTGTTTGTTATTAAATTACAATTATTTTTATACATACAATGTTTACTTATACTTAGTTCGTTTAGAGTTTTTAACTTTTCATATTTATATGTCTGATTATTATATTCGAAAACAATTTCCTTTTGATAATCAATTTTTTTTTTATTTTTATTAGGAACTGGAACAATTGCTATTAGTTGAATGGTTTTAATTTTCTTTGGAATTTTAATTGCTATTAATAGCGAGTTTTCTAGAAAATGAGCTACTCCTAATTTTATATATTGTAATTTGTAAAAGTCTATATCGTATTTTTGTATTTCGTCCACTGTTAAAATATTAGGGTGAACTATACCGTGTTTAATGGAAGCTAAATTATCCTGAATAACTTCTACCTTTTCTTTTATAAGTTGAATTTTAAATAATAAATCTAAATATATATTTTGTTGAATGATCGGCGTATTGATTTTATTAATTTGGTTTGAAATTACTCCCCTATCATTTTCTATTATTAATTTGAGTTGTTTTATTGTATTATAAAATTGATTGTTAATTTTAACTTGCTCATTATGTTGTGATATAATTTGGTCGTTATTGGAATTAAGAGTTTGTAAATATTTTTCAATGTTTTGACGGTCTTGGTCGTCCATAGTACCGAATAACCATTTGGATGTTGTGCCCAAAGCATTAATTAGTCCACGTTTATTTCTCTTAATTGGTCTTATTGTTTTTAATTTGTTTGTTACGTCGGCAATTTCAGTTTGTAAAATAGTCTTTTGATGGTCGTCTAGTTTTTCAGTTTTAATTGATATATTATGTAGTAAAGTTAATATTTCCATTGGATGAATAATATGTATTACAATGTCAGTTTGAGTTATTATTTCAGTTTTGTCTAAGTTAATTTTAATAAATCCTGTATTTGATTCTATGTTGTTAATTTCTAGAAGGTTTGACTTAACCTGAGGAATTGCCGTTGTTATTAACATTATCATCATTAACTTCTGTAATATCTGTAAATTTCAAGGGTCTTTTAATATTAGTTGTATGTATGTTAGTAAGTTTTAGTTTTTTAAATTTTGGTTGTTCTTTATGTCGAACCGCTTTATAATTTTTAACGAAACCGGTTGATCGGGTCTCAATATAGTCTTCTCTTTTTGCATTTAATTTTTGTATTTTATTTGTTTTATTTTTTTCTAAAATTTCTTTTACTTTTATAGGTTCTATTTTATGATTATGTACGTTTGATGGGGTGTTTCTAATACTAGAATGGTATCTATCATTATAAATTCTGACAGACTGTTGTAACATTCTTTGAACTGACAAATTTTTATTAGTTTGTTTTATTATTCTGAATTTTTCAGCGATTGTGTTATGAAGTCGTTCAATGTCACCGTTACCTGTATGACTGTTGGGTTTGGTTAAATGAAGTGAAATATTTTGTTCTTGTAAGAATTCACGAATTTGAAAAGCTTTAAATTCATTATCGGCTACTATTTTATTTGGTATACCGAACTTTGTGATATGTTCTCCAAGTTTTTCTATAATGGTTAAATGATTTCTATTTGTTAAATGATAAGCAGAACCGAATTTTGAAAATTTATCGATTATTGTCAGAAAAGAATTTTTCATTATAACATATGTGTCTACGTGAATAATTTGATTAATATTATTTGGAGTTTCAGTTATATGATATTTTGTTTTTATTGGGTTTCTGTCATATTTAACTTGTTGACAGATTTCACACTGATTTATTATAATTTGGATTAATTCGAGCAATTTTGGAAAATATATTTTTAATTTCATTTGGTTGTATGTTTCTTGAATTCCCGAATGACAACTTTCTCTAACATGGTATAAGGAAATTTGTTTTACCGCTTCGGTTTCGGTTGTTAAATCTTGAGCTCTAAATGAACACTTTATAAATTTAATTTGACTGTCATTAGAGTACATCTCGATTAGTTTTAATTGAACTATATTATATTTAGAATCTGACAGTTCTGAGAATATTCCTATTTTCCCTTTATTAATAAATTTCTTAAATATTTCACCTAACCTATTGAAATCGTATTCGGCTATGTAAATAATTCTTTTACCTAAAATTGTTTCAATTTCATTTACTTTGTTATTTGTCAAAATTATCTGTGTTTTGTACTTGTTTACTATCTCCTCTTTAATTGGAATGTGGTGAAGTTGTTCCTCTTCTGCAGAGTGAACAGTAGCATAACAATGACTATTTTCATCTTCAACATTAAAATTTTCAAAACTTTGAGTTTTTTCCTCATCACTCTCTCCCTCATTTAAATTAACGTTATCATTTTCAATTCTACTGAGAAAATCTGCTACGCGATTTTCTTTTCCCTTTAAGTATTCTATTTCAAATTGGTATTCTCCTAATTTAAGAAGCCACCTTTGGTGTCTAGGTGAAAGGTCTTTGCCTCTATACTTTGCATGAAGATATTTAATTGGTTGGTGGTCAGTTAAAATTTTGAATTTTTTACCATATAAATAAGGCCTAAAGTAATTAACAGACCACATTATTGCAAGAAATTCCTTGTCGGTTGCTGAGTAATTCTTCTCGTGGTTGTTCAATGTTCTTGAAGCAAAACATACAGGGTGTCCTTCTTGTGATAGGACAGCACCCACCGCATAATTCCATGCGTCTGTAGTTAATGTGAACATTTTTTCAAAATTAGGATATTTTATAATCGGGTGTGTTGTAATCAAGGTTTTTAATTTTTCAACTGCGTCTATGTAATTAGGGTCATTGATATTAATTTTAGCGTCTTTCTTTAAATACTTTGTAATAGGTTGCGCAATTTTAGCGTAATCCTTCACAAATTTTCTGTAATAACCCGTGAGTCCTAAAAAACTTTTAATTTGTTTAGTCGTTTTTGGTAAATCTAGATTTTGTATAATTTTAATTTTTTCTGGGTTTGGTTTTAATCCGTCACTGGTAAGGATATGTCCTAAAAATTCGGTCTCTTTTCTTAAAAAGTTACACTTGTCTATTTGTATTTTTAGATTTTTATCTTCTAAAACTTTAAATATCTGTGAAATAGCGTTAATATGTTCTTTAAGACTAGTACTGAATATCAATATATCATCAAGATATACGACACAGTTCTTATTTATAAAATCTCTTAAAGTTTAATTCATTAAACGTTGAAATGTCGCAGGGGCGTTTTTAAGCCCAAACGGCATTCTATTGAATTCATATAAACCATGTGGAGTGACAAAAGCGGTTTTTTTTCTATCTTCTTCTTTTATAAGAATCTGATGGTAACCCTTAGCTAAATCAATTGTTGTGAAGTACTGGGCTTTTCCTAACTTATCTAATATAGAATCTATATTAGGAAGTGGAAATTTATCATCCACAGTAACTTCGTTCAATTTTCTGTAATCGACTACTAAACGAAACTTTTTTTTCTTAGAATTATCACTTTTCTTTGGCACTATAATAAGAGGACTGGAATATTTAGAGTTACTTTTGCGAATTATACCCTGATCCTCCATTTCTCTAATTTGTCTCCTCACTTCTTCTTCATGTTGAGGGGGGTATCTATAAATTTTAGAATTAATTGCTTGTTCTGTTGTAGTCACTATTTCATGTTGCACTTCTGTTGTACTTGTCAGTATGTCACCGTCTTTAAAAAATAATTTACTAAATCTTTTCACAATGTTTTCAATTTCTTTATACTCTTCAACGTTTAAATGATTTAAGTTTAGGTAATTTAAATTTGGATCGATAGTTTCTAAAGCACATATTTCTTTTATTTTATACGGATTATCTAAAAAATTCGTACATTTTTCATTAAAATAAATTGTTTTTTCTTCTAAATTAATAACACTATTTAAATTTCTTAATAAATCTATACCAATAATAAATTCATATTTCCGATTTGGAAGGTTTTTAACTTTCCATCTTACTAGAGCATTTGGTGGAAGATTAAATTCACTTGGAGCTCGAGTGTGAACTTCGAACTTAATTGAGTCTTTACCGTTTATTGTAGAAAAAGCGATTGGTTTTATTTCAACTTTTTCGAATTCGTTTATAGTATCAGTGATTATACTAAAGCTTGATCCTGTATCAATCAAAGCTTTATATTCCTTATTTTTAAAAGTTAATTTAATAATTGGTAGTTCCGAGGCTAATTTGTAAAAAAATCTGCACTATTAGATTCAGGTAATTCTTCGTTTTTAGTGTTTTGAATATTTTCTACTTCCATAGGTTCAAACCGTCCTTGTCTAGAGTCACCCTGTTCTAAGCGATTTTTGCTCGAGTTTTGTCTAGAGTTTCCTGACGTTTGATATGGATTTCGAAATTGTCCTGAATTACGGTTATAATTGTTATTATTATAAGATGTATTAGGATTATTATTATTCCTACTATATTGATTACTCCTTTGGTAATTTGAACTATTATTATTCCAATTTTTATTGTTGTTATACCTATCGTTATGATAATTATTATTGTACCTTTCGTAATTATTAAATTGATTATCATAGGATTTTTTTAATTGAAACATTTGATTTTTGTTTTCTCTATTTTTATTGTTATTATTAAAATTATTACTTTTTTTACTAATATTATTATTAAATTGTTTTTTGAATTCTGGCCTAATGCAAGAGTCTTCGTAAAATCTCATATGCATAATTTCTATTACTTCATTTATATCATTTTTTTCATAGAGTTTATCTAACAGAGTACCTTGACTCATTTCTTTTATCGTATTTAATAGAAATGTATCTATGTTACTTAAATCTATAAAATTATTATCACTAAAATATATTTTTAATTCTTCAGCTTTATTTTTTAAACTTTGAATAGTAATAGCTAACTCACTTACCGAATTAACTTTTATACTGCTAATTCTTCTATACAGCTCGGCTGGTTCCATATCTGGTCTGAATCTGCGTTTTAGCTGCCGTTTAATTGATTCCCAATTATCTGGATCTGGTAATCCGATGATAGAATCCTTAGCTTGGCCTTGAATTTTTTCATAGTAGATTGATCTCACAGCTTGTCTCCTTAGGTTTAAATCCTGAATACTTGTTAAATAGTATTCAACACTATTGATGAATGAGTTGATGGTTACTTCGCTGCGTCCGTTAAATGTGGACATATAGCGAATTTCTTTAAGAATTTTTTCTTTGTTATTTTGTTGGTCTTGTTGATTTTGGTTTGGTTGATTTTGTGCTGCTTGAAGTTGGTATTGTTGAATGATGGAAGTCAGTGTTTCGACTTGTTGCGTTTGCAATATAAGTTGTTCTTGTAGTGATGCTATTTGCACTTGTTGTTGTTCTTGTTGAGCCATGTTATTTGTTCTATTATTGTCGTGAAATTTTTTTTAATTTGTTTTAGTTTTAGTTTTTATTTTATTTTATTTTTGTGTTAGTGTTCTTAATTTTTTTTTTTTTTTTAACTTTCCGGAATTACCGTAAGAAAGTAAAATTATGAATGCACTAAAGTTTTATTATTATTTAATTGTATTAAAAATTGTTTTTAATTTTAATTAAATGTTTATGTAGTATTCGAATCACTGGATTGCACTTTTTTTTATTTTTATTTTTGTGCAATCCTACCGACTGCGCCACTTTAATAATCGATCTTTGATTATTATAAAAAAAAATTATAAATAAAAACAACTGTTATTTAATTTTATAAGAAAACACTTTTATTCACAAACAATATTATTTAAGTACAGTAAGATTTATTTACTTATCTGTTGAACGATTTTTACAAGACTGATCTTTTTAGTATATTCTAATAATTAATTAGGTAAAAATGCTAAGGTAGCATTTTGTCAATTAAGCATTATTTTATTAAAGCTAGTAATTGGAGTATTCGCATTAAACATGTTTTGTTATGTTAATTATTTAATTTGGTGGGAAAATTTATGTTCCCATCAGTTTGAATAACGGAAAGTGCTGCGTTAGCGTCTACGATATTTATATTGGAATGTACAGGTAGATTGTACATAACTCGCGAGTTATATGTAACAACAAATAAATAAAACATGTTTCGGCAACGTGTCAAATTTGCAAACGTTGCAAAAACATTAAATAATGATTTTCCCAGGGAAACAAATTCCCACAATATTATTCTTTATTAAATATAATTTAGAAATATCATATTTCAGAATTATTTCACACCTGTTGTAAAATCTAATTAATCAGCAATTTAATTTATTCTAAATTCCCTTAATTTTAGTAATTAAGTAGAGTTTGTTTTCTAACGTCTATTAGAACGGTTCTATACTTAAGTTAACATCAATAAAAGGTTTATATTAAAAGTTTATATATAAAATCAATGTGTTTTATTTATGTGGAAATATTTTTTTTATTGTCAACATTAAATAAATAAATGACTTGCGTATCGTTTTACGGATATGTACATAGCCATATTGACGTACTGCCGTATAAATAATATAAAATTTTATTCGATCATAAATTTATAAATGTGAACTTAGGTAAAAATTTTTTATACCTTGGAATCGTTTACTTTTCGCCCAATACTGACAATTCCTCATATTCTGATTTCTTTGATATATATCATGATATTATATCAAAATTGAATGAGGATGATTCAATATTCATTTTTGGGGATTTCAATCGTCCTTCACTATCGTTTATAGTAGACGATTCTGATAACTTGCTACTACCGATTAATTTTAATGACGAAACTGATTTTGATATTATCAGTGAGTTTTATGGTAACGACTTACAGCAAATTATCAGATTTCCTAACAAAAAAGTGGTTAGATCTTGCATTTTCTAATGCATATAATAAAGTGGAAGTTAAACTGGCTGATGATACAGCTAATTTATTCTCCAACTCACTTCATCATAACGCAGTCATCTTTGAATTTTCTTTCATCACGTCACTTTTTGCTAAATCTTACAATAATAATATTGTATTTGATTTTCTTAATGCCGATTATCAAAGCATTAATAATGCTTTATCGGTTTTTAATTGGGACGAACTTTTAAGACAACAGAACATAGGACTTTGCGCAATTAGCGCAACAAACTTTATAAAAAAAGTAAATTTACAAAGGAGCCTGATAATAATTTATTGAATATGTATAAGGATCTCGCTTTAGAATTTAAAAATAAATCAAATTTGGCATATGATAATTATGTATCTGAGATCGGTAGTAAATTAATTACGGATCCAAAAAAATTTCTTGACTTTGTCAATACAAAACTAAAGACTTGTGAGTATCCAAACTCTATGTCTAAAGATAATGTTTTCTCTTCAAATCCTAATGTAATCTGTAATTTCTTCGCAGATTGCTTTCAAAAAGTTTTTCGTCCGCTTGACGTATCCATCAATATCCCAATTTCAAACTCGGTTAATAATACTAATTCAATTATAAAAGATTTGTATATTTCGGAAAATGAAATTTATGAAGCAATTAATAACCTCGATCTTAAAAAAGGTGTGGGCCCGGATTTAATTGCTCCTTCTTTTTTATACAATTGCATTAGTTATTTGACGTATCCACTTCACATTATATTTAATATATCACTTTCTTCAGGCACCTTCCCATCTGCTTGGAAATCATCTTTTTTGACCCCTATTCATAAAAAAGGAGACAAAGCTTCTGTCGAAAACTATCGAGGCCATCCTTTCGACTATCCCAAAATTGTTTGATAAAATTGTGGTGGGCAAAATCACACCTATTATTATTATGAAACTAAATGAACAACAGCATGGTTTCAGAAAAGGTCGCTCTACTAATACAAATCTTGTAGTTTACACTTCTGAAATCTTAAATGAAATAGAGAAAGGTTATCAAGTTGACGCAATATATACAGCTTTCGATCGCGTTGATCATAATATTTTGCTGAAGAAACTTGAAACTTTGGGCATATCTGGTTCTTTCTTGGCATGGCTTGGCTCTTATCTTACTGGAAGAAATCAGAACATAAAATTCCAAGGCCATTTGTCAAACCCAATTTATGTTACTTCTGGTGTGCCTCAAGGTAGCCATTTAGGTCCACTTCTATTCAATGTATTCATTTCAAATCTTTCTGAAAAATTATTAGGTGTATCTCATATTGCATTTGCTGACGATCTTAAAATTTTTCATGTTATTAAGAATAACTCTGATGTTCAATTACTTTAAGAAAACATGTATTATTTACATGAATGGTGCATATCCAATAGATTAGAACTAAATATTGAGAAATGCAAGGTCATAAGCTTTACACGTAAAAGAAATACAATACTTTTCAATTATTCAATAGACAATTTAGCTCTCGAAAGGGTGAATAGCATGACCGATCTTGGGATTCTTTTGGATGATAAATTAAATTTTAATCTTCATTACGAACACATGCTTGCAAAGGCAAATAAAATGTTAGGTCTCATTAAAAGAAGAGCCAAAGAATTTAATGACGTAGCAGTAACAAAAGCACTTTATTGTTCTTTGGTTCGATCTACTTTAGAATATGGTCACATTGTTTGGGATCCGGCATTTCAAACACACTTTAAAAGAATTGAATCTGTTCAAAAACAGTTTCTTTTATTTGCTCTAAGAAACCAATATGACCCTTCAGAGTACTCCACTCTTCCAAGCTACATTACAAGACTAAATACCTTGAAAATGTTAACTCTTGCATCACGCAGGGAAATTCTTTCATCCTGCTTCACTTTCGACATCTTAAATAAAAATATTGATATTCAGTTTCTAACGTATAAAGTCAGAATAAATAACGAAGTTAGACAAACAAGAAACACTAAATTTTTTATTGAAAATACTCACAGAACTCAATATTTCAACAGATATATCTAGAAACACTATTAAATATAAACTTAAGCAAAAATTTTTAAATGAACCTATTTTGTAAACTTAATAAACTTAATAATAATTTCAAGTTCAAGTACATATTAACATATTATATGATATTATATCATAAGTAATTACATTCATACAGTGCTTTTGGTTTTTTGTTTTTGTTCGGTAAGCATTTTTTGCTTTTTGTTTAAATTTTTAATATTTTTCACAGTAAAAAAAACTTTGTATTGTAATTTGACCTAAGTATTCTAATTTTTGTTAATTGTTCTTACACTTTTTTTTTTTTTGTAAATTCTGTTTAAAATTTTAAATTATGAATAATAGTATAAGATATTTTCTTTTTTTTTGTTTGTAAAAACCTTGTTTTGGTTAATGAAATAAATAAAAATTGTACGTTGTATATTTTAATTTAGGCGAATTTAGGCTCTATTAAATAAAAAGTTTTTTCTACATTTTAAACATGTTTTTTTATAATAAAAAACTCTTTTTAGTTTTACTTTGACATAACGCACGAATTTTATATAATGCATGCGTTCCTTTTACCAAAAATGGTTGATGAAGAGTAGGTAGAAGTTGTTTGTAAATGTTGTTGTTTGTAAATGAAATATGGGTATTAGCTAGTAAAGAATAAAATTTATATAAATCCCAATCTATTGGTAAATAAGACTAAAATTGAAAGAGTTCCTGCATATAAATACCTTAGTGTAGTAATTGATGAAAAATTGAAGTGGGAAGAGCATATTAATAAATTAGTTAAAAAATTGTGCCTCTGCTGGGTGCCTTCAAAAGAAGTGGAATAATATTGAATAAACAAACTGCAGATAAGTTAAATTATTTTCATAGTATTTCGCACATCAGATACGATTTATGTAACTGGTTCAGCTGTTCATTATGGTTTAAAGATAAAATTAGTGTTCTAGTAAACAAAGCCATTAAATGCTTACATAAGTACGACTGGCTTACCCCAACAAATGAAATTTTTAAACGCACGGGATATCAATTATTTGGCATTAAGGGTTAGGCTTTTAAGTGGTTTGCTCCTTATTTATGCAATCGAATTCAATACACACATTGGTATACCCCAAGGTAGCTTTCTAGGACTATACTCTTCATACTGTATATTGAGGGTATTCAACAAATTGACATTAATGCAGAAATATTCTTGTATGCGGATGATATTTGTTTTGTATTTTAAAAATTAACGATAAATATTGGAAAAACCAAATGTAATTCTCCACAAAAAATAAATGTTCAAATTGCTGATAAAAAGTTGGAGCAAGTTGAAGAATATAAATATCTTGGTTTTTGGATAGATTCGAAATGCAAGTGGAACGTGCATACAACATATTTATCTAGAAAACTTTCGTCAATTGCTGGAGTATTTAAAAAAATATTCATATGGGTACCATTACCCAATTCTGTGAAAAAGTAAATATATTTGGCCCTTTTTCGTAGTTACTTAATCTAATATACAAGTAATACAAAACAAAGCCTTAAAAAATTTATATTATTATAAATATTTGGAAAATACACAGTATATTCATAGTGCAAACAATCTACTTTTAGTTAAAGATCTGATACACGTCAAACTTATTCTACACACACATAATATATACCATGATAATGTTCACACTGCAACAACATTAACTAAACGCAGTGACCATCATAATATGAATATTCTAAATCAGCAATTATTGCATGTTGATCGTAAACGAATTTGGTCTTTCAACTACAATGTATATCGCTGTTAATCTTTATAACAAATTTGACAATAGTGAATATAGTATATCTAGAATCTAATATAAGTAGAATCAGTAAACACTTATATTTATAATATATTTTTCATTTATCTAAAATTAATTTAAATTTCAATTTATAATTTGAAATATCTGGTAACTTCATTTATGTCAAAATTTCTATTGTCTTATAAATTTTAATTGATCAAAGTTTTATATTTATACCCTATACCCATAGAATAGGTAAAGGGGTGTATTAACTTTGGTATGGTGTTTGTAACCACCTAAAGGAAGCGAGCTAGATATGGAAAAGTATATATATTTGTGATCAGCGTGACCTCCTAAGTCGATATAGCCATGTCTGTCCGTCCGTCCGTCCGTAGGTACGATAACTCAAAAAATAATGGAGCTCTCTTTATGAAAT
The DNA here is from genome assembly GCA_963082915.1 of Dolichopus griseipennis. NCBI lineage: Eukaryota > Metazoa > Arthropoda > Insecta > Diptera > Dolichopodidae > Dolichopus > Dolichopus griseipennis. The sequence continues at coordinate 53,255,264 of OY720445.1, read as the reverse complement.
TTTAACTGTAGGTTACTATGACTGAAAGTACGGCGGGGATTGCCAATTGGCGAAATCGGCCGATGGGTTCGGATTCTGGACCTTTTAATTGGTCCAAGGGCTAACGAACATATAGAAAAAATCATGATAACTCAACAACTAATAACGCTATCTTCATCAAATTTGTGCTGTAGGTTACTAGTAATGAGACTAAGGCGGGTATTGCATACGATCGAGATTGGACAATAGGTTCGGATCCTAGAACTTTTTGATCCAATTTAGGACAAACTGGCATAATTTCGAAACCAAGGAAGATAGAACCTTCAAATTTGGTATCAGGGTGTCCCTTCCTATTTCCTTAGTGTGCTTGTAATTTGGGCCCCATTGGAGTAGTAGGTCGGGGACCAGCCACACATTTCTGAAAACCTTAAAGCATATCTTTAAAATTAATAAAGATAACAACTTGAAAACATGTAGAAGCTTTAAATTTGGCACAAGGTTGTTCTTTACCATTTTTTGTGTGTCCCCCTAATTTGGGATCTATTGGAGTGGTAAATCATTAACCCTGTTAGACCTCCGAAGGTTTAAAAGCTTATATTCGAAAATACTAAAAATAGTAACTTAAAAATAATATTGAACGTTCCAATTGTGTATAAAAGTTAACCAAGGGTGCGGATTCTGGACCTTTTAATCGGTCTAAGGGCTAACGAACATATATAATAAATCATGATAACTCAACAACTAACGACGCTATCTTTATAAAATTTGTGTACTGGGTACTGGTGATGAAACTACGGCGGTGATTGCGTACGGAGGGGAGTGGACGATTGGTTCGAAACTTAGAACTTTTTGATCGAATTTTGGCGAAGCAAGCATAATTCCAAAACCATAGAAGATAGAACCTACAAATTTGGTATCAGGGTGTCTCTTTCTATTTCCTAAGTGTCCTTGCAATTTGGGATCAATTGGAGTAGTGGGTTGAGGACCGGTCACAAAGTTCCGAAGACCTTAAAGCTTATTTTCGAAATTAATAAATAATTTTGGTGGTTCAGTACCCCGCTTAAACCACCTAAGGTTTAAAAGCTTATCATTTAAATTAATAAAAATAGTAACTTAAAATTAAGATAGAACATAAGTTAACTCATTGTTTTGGAAAATGTAAACTTATTTTTAAAATAGAAAAAGGGGTGTACAAAAAAAACTTTACAATTACCAGAAGAAACAATATTCACAATACAAGAAAGTTAAACATTTTAAATAATGCCAAATCAAGAATAGAGTTATCAACTATTCCGTCTCTCATCATCAATAAGGATTTATAATAAACTGTCATTGGAGTTAAAATGAAGTTCAAACTTGGTTATATTTATCAAAAAACGTTAAAGAATAACCATTCATTTGTGGATAGTAAAACGCAAGAGTGAAATTTTTCAACGCTCATAGCACATATCTGTATGAGCTGTAATATTTGCATTTATATAATTATATATGTATATATATATGTAAATTTTTATTTTTAAATAATTTACTTTGTTGAATACTTTTAGGAACTGGGCTATATATGGTATAATAAAAGTATAAAAGTATATATCACAGTTAGAAAAAATAAAAATAAAACAAAAATAAATATTAAAGTTTAAAAAAAACAAAAACAAAGAAAATTGTAAAAACATATGTAATTTTTTAACAATAAATTAATATATAAATAACTATAGCAAAAAAAAAACAAAGCCACATATTGTTTGTTTTTCTATTTAGGATATTCAAATAAGTTCAAAAAATTTGTATGGCGGCTACCAGACTTGTCCGATTTTACCCGAAAAGAATAGGGAACCTACAAATTGTCTAAAAATTATTTTGTGAAAGTATGACGGGGACTGCATATGGGCGCAATCGTACCATGGTTTTGGTTTCTGGAACCTTTGAAAAATTCAAGGGCTAACAAAAATATATCTTCAAAACACCATAACTCAAAAAATAATGCCGCTATTATGATGAAATTTAAACTCTGGTTACTTGTAATGAAAGTACCATTGGAATTGGTTCTGGTCGAGTTCGGACAATGCGTTCGGATTCTAGAATCTTTTGATCGATCTGCCTTAGAAATTAATAGGAGCCGGTTAACAAAATCTTTTTTTTCGCGCCCTCCGTTAAGGGACTCGAACATTGAAATTTTGCTCTTTTAAAACACCTGTAACTTAAATACCTGTCCATTTTTTGTTTTATTTATATACAAAATTTAAAGGTCCAATATTATGTTTAAACATATGTTAAAGGTTTTTCTTAAATTTAAAAATGGTTCTTTGGATTTTTGTTTAGAATTCTAATAAAAATTCCAAATTTATTTTACATTGTGATTCCTAGAATCTAAAAAAATGGGTGTAATCTTTAAGAAATTTAGCAAACAATTTAGCAATTTAGCAACAAAATTGATGGACTATTAAAACTTAGAAATTAAAAATCTATGTTTTTATAAGTAAGCAGTAACTTAGTCACCAACATATATAATTTCCTAAATTAAACGTTAACATTGCTCCAACATTATATTTCGATGTATGAAACACTATATTATTTTGAAAATGTGCTTTTTATAAACCCTTGGTTTTTTCAAAGCTTGTTTTAATATTATATCCGTGTCCTTATTTGTATGCAATTGAAATAAATAATATAAAATTTTCAAATGAACTTAAAAAATTTAAACTAATCATTGAAATTCCAAATTATGATAAAATTAGATTGGCCTGTACGCGTAATCGCGTAATCAACTGTGAAAAGTTTTGTAAAGTTTATCTCATTTGAATGTGATCTCATATTCTTTTTCAAGTGAATTAAAGTTACTTTATTCTTATGACAAACCCTTATTACAAATTTAACAATTTTAAATTTAAACCTATATGTCTCCCATTTTTTTTGAAATACAAACCTGAAACTTTGTGACATCTTTAATTAAGGTATGGTAACGTTGTTCAAATGTACCAAGATATTTTTCTGTACATTTTCTATGTAAAGTAGCAATTTTTTACATCTTTTAAGAAAAATTTAAAAAAAATTTTACCTACGACCTGTGCGGGATTTGAACCCACACTCCCTTGATTAATACGTCATGTGCTTAACCACTCGGCGATTTAACTCTTTTTGAAAGTTAGAATTTTGTTCACAATAATTTGAATTGATAAACAAAAATCACAGATGAAAATTATAAAAATATATATAATAACTGTACCTCAGAAAAGTTTAATCAAAATAAAAATAAATATTCTTGATTTATTATAATAAATATGAACGTATTGGAAAATAAAGTGTAACATGGATGATATCGTGGATATTTTAAATCGATTTCATTCTGCAAACGAAGTGAAAAAACAAAAACTTCAAAATAAAAGTACAGAATTGATTGGCAGTAAAGAAATAGAAGATGATGAATGTGAAACAAGCACTTTTCAGGATATTAATTTACCAAATCAAGAAGAGTAAAATGTGAATATGGATAGTCGAATTTTAGATGGGGAGGTGTCTGATGTGGAATTAGAATATAATATTGAAGTTGAAGAAAGTATAAACAGAAACGATGAAGAAGAGGAGTAAATTAATTACAGCTGCGGAATTTTGATTGACGGATTGAATGGATTTCAATCTGTCTTGCAAAAGATGGAACAAAGTGGGCCAAAACTGAACCTTCAAAAAGTCAGACACGTGTTCAACATGTTTTTCCTTTTATAGGTGGGCCATGTAAAATACTACGTGGTTGTAATTTACTAGAATTATTCAAGAAAATTATCTCACCAGAAATTATTTCAATTATTATAAGGGAAACTAATAGAAAAGCAAAGGATGTTACAAACAGAGTGAAAATTAACAACAATTGGCAAGTCTGGAAGGAGATAACAAGTATACTTTTATCAAGCGTTCATTATACTACCCACACCAACATAAACAAAATAATAAACCAGAAGCCATATTATACTACTACAAATATAAGGGTGGAGTAGATACGATGGACCAGATGGTTACTAAATACACAATAAACGGCGTACTCAAAGATGGCCTTTAGCATTTTTCTATAATATAAATGATGTTGCAGCCCTAGCCACTTATATTATTTACGATGAAATATACCCAAAAAACAAAACATGTGCACGACGAAAAGCATTACATAAGCTAAGCGAAATGTTTGTAAAGGGCATCTACCGATTATTGTAGAATTTAAAACAAATGAAATTTTTTTTTTAACATCTTTTTCAAAAATATTAATAATTTTATTTTGGTTTTCCAGAATAAACCTACTGAAACATAGCAGCAAAAACGGGTCGTAAGCAAGTTATAGGAAGCTGTGTAATATGTGTAAGTTGACAAAAAATATAGAAAAACTAGAAGTGGGTGCTCCACATGTCAGGAATCAGTGTATAACATACATAAAATTACCAAACAGTATTGCTATGATTGCACTTTAACAAATTCATGTCACAACAATAAAATTTTTTTTTTTCATTTTATTTATATAATTTATTTTTTTAATATTATATTATAAACTGTTAAATATGAACTAAAGTTATAAAAATAAAAAAATATATTTTTTATATATTTCTTATACAAAATGTATGAAGAGCATAATTGGTACAAGTGTACCGAGGGTTTGATTAAAAGGAGGATTAAAGGAGGTTTGACATAAAACTTAGGCCAGATTACACAATTTTGTATACATGCTTACACTATTCTAACTCTGGCTCTATGGAAATCAAGTGGAAGGATTTGTCGAAAATCATTACTTTTCCACCCATTTGTTCATTACATTGAGTTAAATCTTTTCAAAACTCCGCCATTCCAAGCCCGGATGTAAAAGGAGGAGGGGGAGGAGTAACAACCTCGTTAAAAAATCTTGGTTCAGCTGGCCCGGCTGATAGCACCTTGTAAGGGCTCCTGGCGAGGGTTCACGTGGGTAGCGTCTGTCCAACACTTGGCGGCTACGAGCGGGCGTCTGACTTGGAACAAGCGGCTCGCTATATAAATGTGAAAATTACCTGGAAGTGGGTAAAAAGGAAGAGGGATTAGTAACCTGAATGGCTATCTAATATCTTATAGCGTCTCAGGAAGTAGGCATGATAGAACATAGAACAATCATAGTAGAACTGGTAACATAGCTATCAGAACTTTTACATGAAAGTGATGTAATTCTATCTGCTGAAGCTACCCCGACATTTCGACTTAAAGGTCAAGGAAATAAACGTAGCGTCTGACCTATAGTAGGCGGCTACAAACAGCGTCTGAACCCTATGCTAAGGGCGGCTGATTTATAAAGATGAAAAACTACCGGAAATCCTTCAGAAGGCAATGAGAAACCACTGAAGTAACATCTCAAGAAAATCACATTATGCAAGTACAACCAGAAATAAAGCCCTCAGTCTGCGGCATTACGAGGGTGCTAAGAATCCCCGGAAGTAAAACAAAAAGAAAACTAAAAATAGGTACTTGGAATGTACGTAGTCTTTACGAAAGTGGTAAACTAGCAAACACTATACAAGAAATGAGTAGATTGCAAATAAGTATACTTGTTGTATCGGAAACATGGTGACCAGATTCCGGGAAATGTAAAACAACAGGTGGAACAATATATTACTCCGGAAATCAAAACAAAGATCATAGAAATGGAGTCGGTATAATTATTTCTGATGAAATAGAAAAAAGCATAATTGGCTTCATACCCAACTCGGATAGAACTGTGATGATTAAAATATGTGCAAAGCCTGTAAACCTGAATATAATTCAAGTATATGCACCAACGGCAGATAAATCTGATGAAGACGTTGAATCTTTTTATTGTGAAATCGAAGAACTTATGAAACAAACAAAAAGGCATGAGATTAACATCGTTATGGGAGACTTCAATGCCAAAATAGGAAGTGGTAAAGTAAAAAATATTGTTGGACCCCTTGGTTTAGGCACCAGAAACCCGAGGGGTGACATACTAGTTCAATTTTGTACAGAGCAAGAACTTAAAGCCATGAATACAAGGTTTTCTTTACCACCTCGCCGATTATACACATGGAAATCCCCACAAGATAACGATCAAAACATAATCCGAAACCAAATCGATTTTATTTTAATAAATAAACGATTCAGTACATCAGTGTCAAGAGTTTCAACGTATCCAGGTGCCGACGCCCCATCAGACCACAACTTACTGCTATCGCAAGTCAAAATCAAACAAGCAGTAGCGAAAAAACCAACACGGAAAAAAGATTTAGATCTAGGAAAATTAATGGATAACTCTAGCAAAACTGTAATTGCAGAAGAACTTAATAATCAAATCACATCTGTCATCAGAAACAACAACATGAACAATGTAGGTGGACATGAATTGTGGAACCGAGTGAAGAACGCAATGAAAAATGTAGCTTAAACCAAGCTGGGACCACGAACATATACACCGAAGCAGAAGTGGATGACAAATGAGATTTTAGATTTAATGAATCAGAGACGTTTCTATAAAAACACCGGAAATGGTGACCACTATAAGCGCCTGCAAAACATAATAAGATCAAAAATTAGAGCAGCAAAAACACAGTGGCTAAGCTCACAATGTCAAGAAATTGAAAATTTACAAAACTTACATGATGATTTTAATATTCATAAAAAAGTTAAGGAAGCTGCTGGAGTTCATCGTAAGCAAATATATTCGAATCTAGTTGACAGAAATAACCAAATAATCCTGGATCCAGACAAGAAAAAACATGTTTGGGAAGAATACATAGCAGAGTTATTCAATGATCTAAATAGAACCGAAGTCCACACTCTACCACAAGCAACACTCTCAGGTCAGCCAATAACAAAAGATGAGATCAAGCTATTACAACAGCAAAAAATAATAAAGCTACTGGCCCTGATGAATTACCCGCAGAAATTCTTAAATTAATTGATGATGACAATTTAACCATCTTAGAAAGAATTTTTAACCAAATCTATGATACGGGAATATACCCAGAAAAATGGCTTAAATCAACATTTATTACGCTGCCTTAAAAAGTAAATGCAAAAAAGTGTAGTGACCATCGGCTTATAAGCTTGATGAGCCATGCATTAAAGATCTTTTTAAAAATTATTCACTTCCGAATCTACAAGAAATGTGAAAGTACAATTAGTAATACACAATTCGGCTTTAGAGCAGGTCTTGGTACTCGAGAAGCTCTCTTCGGCCTCCAAGTTATGGTTCAAAACTGCCGAGACGTTCATAAGGATATTTTTCTCTGTTTCATAGACTATGAAAGTGACCGCAGCAGACTTTTCGGCTTAAATATTAATATCGCTAAAACCAAGTTTATGGTTATTTCTAGAACCAACACATTCAACAACGCAACATTAACCATAAATGGCACCATAATTGAACGAGTTTCAAGTTTTAAATATCTAGGATGTTGGCTAAATGAAAACTGGAACTCAGATATGGAAATAAAATGCCGAATTGAATATGCTTGAAGCAGTTTTGTAAAATATAAAAAAGTTTTATGCAACCGTGATATCAATCTCGAAACAAAAATCCGGTTTGTTAAATGCTACGTGTGGTCCATACTCCTCTATGGTATGGTAGCGTGGACTCTAAAAATAACGACCATCAATAAGCTTGAAGCATTTGAAATGTGGATATACCGTAGAATATTGAAAATATCATGGATAGATCGAGTGAGCAATAGTGAGGTTCTAAGTGGAATAAATAGAGACCGTGAGTTGTTATTAACAATCAAGCGTAGGAAAACATCTTATCTAGGTCATATAATGCGCAATGACAAATATTATATTCTACAACTGATGATTCTGCAAGGTAAAATTGAAGGCAGAAGACGTGTCGGCAGAAAGCAAATGTCATGGCTTAGAAACATCAGACAATGGACGGGCCTCCAAACGGTGGGAGAATTAATGCACGCAGCACAAGATAGAGAGAGCTTCAGAAATGTTATCGCAGACATCCAGTAGTGGATAAGCAGCTAAAGAAATATCTTTCAACTGTAGCATGAACCATTGAAGCCTCATCAATTAAAATAAGTTTAACTTGACGAAGTGCTTTAGTTTTTTCAAAACTCGCTTGTAAAGAAGAAACTGAATATCTGTTTTCGGAATGTACAGTCTTTCCCTCGTTTGTTATATTTATTTATTTTATAAACCTAAATTCTTAACATGTAAATTCTGTTCTGCTAAAATTATATATTTTTTCTATATTACTAAAATTTTCTTTGCAGTACACAAAAGCAAACAATAAAATTTTATTTTTTCTTTACATAATATTTTTATTATCCCGATCAAAAATGATCACATCGCGAATAATTTCAACTAGCTTTTTCTAATTGTAAAAAATTAAAGTACAATAATTATAATTTGGGTTTTAAACCAACCGAAAGATAAAATAATATAAGTAAAAGTTTTGAAGAAAATCAATGTAGTTTTTTGTTGTTGTTTGGTTGACAGGAAGTGACTAACCTAACAAACTTTACAGAACCTAAAATTTATACAGTGGGATTTTTAAATTTTGCTAAATTTTGATTTAATTTTTATTAACATCTTTAAATAAACCATCGATTAAATCATCGAAAGAAATTTAATTTTTTACAATATTTTTTGTAACTCCTTCAATTTTTTTTTATTTGTTCTTTGTCTTCAACTTAATATAATACATTTTTGCTGTCAAATCTACAAATTAAGACAAGATATTACCATTTAATTCATCTTTCATTTGACCAACAATTTTTTTATTTAATTGTGGTATTGACCAAATTATTTACTTGAAAATCACAAGTATCAAATTGAGTATGGCAATCATTTGTCATACTTTCATAAATATTAGTATTGGAAATTTCATATATTAAATTATCAGTATCAGTATAAATAATTCAACAATTTTCACCACATTTGGGCTTTATATAATCATAATGATAATTATAATTTAATGTTTTTGAAATATTATCTAACATACACTTCTGATTTAAAAAATTCTATTGCAACCAAATTTTCTTTAAAAACTGTACAACTTTTGAAAAAAGGAGATGCTATCATAGCACTAGATCCATATATACTTACTCATTTTGAAACCAGTTTTACGGAACTATTTTCGCACATTTTCCATAGTTTTTCCAAATACAGCAGTACTGAATAATATGTAATGATTTTTTTCTAAATCATTTGTCGCTTCAGCTCTTAGTTTTGCATTCAAATCAATTAATGATTTTAACCAAGGAGATTGATTAAATTTCATAACTCTATGAATTTTTATTAATTTTAAACGATATTTCAGAGCTTGCTTCAAAATTGTAAATGACAATCTAAATCATAAAGTTCTTCAGGGTATTCCAAACCTACTTCAAAAATAAATCCCTTATCACAGTCATTAGTAATAGAAGAATTTGTATCAACTGGAAATTCATCAATATTTTCAACCCATATGGTAAATGTTATGTCTCTCAATAAACTTTATCATATCAATATCTGTGAGAAGTTCCAAATATATATTTGTATACAATAACATTACATTTCATGTATAAGCAGGAAGTGAATAATAATTAGCTGGATCTAGTTTGTGGGTTTTCAAAGAAGTAAACCAATGAAGATAGAACCTCCAAATTTGGTATCATCGCGCTTTTTCCAATTTCCTTAGAATCCTTGATATGTAAGACCACCAAAAAGTGGTGATTCGGTGTGGGACCATCCACACAATTGTGTCCAAAGACTAACTAGTATTGAAAGAACGGTGGGGTCAGCATATGGACGAAATTCTGCCATGGGTCAACAAACAACGAAATCCTTATACCTTCAAAGGATTTAAAGCTTATTATCGAAACTAATGAAATTGGTAACTTAAAATTAAGATAGAAGGTGTACAAGGGTTAACTTGTATTGAAAGTATGACGGGGACTGCATTAGGGAAATCGTATCATTTTTTGATGAAATATAAATTCTAGGCTTCTATTATTTAAAGTAATATGGGAATTGGTTCTGGTCGAGTTCGAGTTCTAGAAGCTTTTGATCGAATTGAGGCCAAGCGAGTATAATTTCGAAACCAAGGAAAACAGAACTTTATATTTGGGTCACAGGTGTTTCTTCTTACTTTTTTTGGGTACGTGAATTTTTCACCCCCACTACTCGCAAGACCTTAAAGCATATATTCGAAATTAATAAAGATAGAAACTTCAAATTTGATACACTATTTCTATTTCCGTTCTTATTTAACAATTTTACATTTTTAAAAGGCTAAGAATTTTACTATAAAACATATTATGTATTATATTTTATATATTAAAAACAAAATACTTTTTTAATAAACCAGGAAATTTTTTTTTTTTTTAAATGTTATTATATCATATCTATATTTTATTGAATTATTACCATAGGTACTATATAATTGAGAAATTGTGTATAATACTTGTAGGGAAGTTGTAAAATTTATTTTTATATTTAAATGAGTTATATGAAAAGTTCTAAATTTGTTATTGTATTTAGAAATACATTTATTGCATATTTGGATTATAAAATTTCGTGATAAAAAGCTAATGAAAGCATTAATGGTTTTAATTAACATTAAAAACCATCAAATTATATAAAATTTTATATTTATATTATTACAAATTAATATTTCTTCTGAATAACTTTGAGTTTAATTATATAAAACATTAAAAAATAAGTAAATTAAGAGAATAAATTTAAAAATTATTTAAAAGGTACTAAATCATTCAACAGTAAATGCACTACAGCTAAAAATCCTGAAAAGAATTAAATGCTGCATGTGTGTAAAATTTTATTGAATTGGATAAAAAGTTTTAAATATGTAATTTTGTAATTGCATTTTACGAATCCATTTATTTCAATTTAATTTGTTGTTTAATATTTTTAAATAGATAAATTAGTAAGAATTTTTAAATTGAAAAAAAATTTAATTTATTTTTGAATTGATAAAATAATTAGAAAAAGGTTTTAGTATTATAAAGTTTATTCCGTTAGCTATGTCTTACGGTAAAACTAATAAAATTCATTTGGTTTTAAAATGACTTATGGACTTCCCATTAAATTTGAATCAAATAAGTGTAGGGTATTTCAAAGACTTACTGTTTCTTTACTTGTTCTTTCTTTACTTGTTTGTGCTGTCAGCCGATTTATGGTTAAAGCCTTTGCACTTGTAACATTTTCTCACACTAATAGCATCAAAAAATTGCGCCTTTCCCAACCAATACTTAATTTTTCCGCAGCTAATATTTTTGGGTAGAAATCCTTATCCACTTCAATTACAGGTTTCTGCATTTCTTGGTTGTATTTATTAACCGTACTTAATTTTATTATTTTTAACTCACTCAGTCAGTTCCAAAAAACTATTTTGTTTCATAAGCTTTTCTATTATTTCATCTTCAATTAATTTATTGTTCATTGGCCAGATTTCAAATTTTGGTTTAATTTCCACAAGAATTTTGATAACATATTTTCCTTCATTTTATTTTCTAATTCACTCTTTTATTTTTTCAATTGAAACACCATTTTCAATTAAAATAGTACCATTATTTCTCATCTCAACATTATTTATTTTTAAATTTTTTGGATCCACCTTAGTATTTAACTCTTTTTTTGTAATTTCAGTTTCTTGCTTATTTTTTTGTTTTATTAATAAATGCTTTTTTTCACTATTGGCAATGCATTAGTCTATTTTTTCTGACACTTGCACTTTGTTTCACAATATCAGTGAATGAAACGCTCTGACCTACATTTAGTTTCAGTTCATTTTTCTTTAAGCGTTTTATTTTATTACAAAGTTCATTGCTTCTTAATAAATTATGGTTTATGACTGTAATTAGTTTTCACTATCCATTTTGAACTTAACAGTTATATTTAAAAGACAGTTATTTTTTTTTCGAATTCTTTTTAGTAAAGAATTATTTCATTTTTATTTTTTTTATTGCACTTTTAATTTCTTTTTTTATTCATTCAAATAATCCTTATATTTTTTAACCGCACAATCAATATTTAGTAATACTTAATCTTCATTTTGTATATATAGAATACAATCATCCCAAATAAATTTAATGTTTTTTTAATGAGTCTGACAAATTACTTGCAGCATGTTCAAGTACCGAGCACTTGGTGGCGCAGTGAAAAATTTTTCCGCACACTTCGACACATCCGATAATACCGGTTTCACCTCTTATTTTAGTACGGCATATATATTCGTCACAAACAACTGATAAAACCGAACACGAAAACGTAATAATATGCAATTATTATTATTTTTTTATTATTATTATTATTGAATTTAATTTATAATTTTCTTCCGAAAATTACGTCCTATCAGTTCAAAATAAAAATGGGTTTTGAGATGTTTATTGGTTAATAACTTAAATGTAATATATTTCTTTATTGGGTACAATTCAAATTCTGCTGATTTAATTTTTCTTGAATTTTAATTGTACTACTGGCTTGAACTTGAACTTATATTGTGGTATACTACTAATTGAATACTAAATTAAGGAATTGTAATTTGTAAAAGTTTATCTCATAGTTTTCTATTTCAATTTATCTCATAGTTTATCTTCTCATAAATTTAAGGTGTATAATTCCGTCCCTAATAGAAGCTATAATAGGTTTATTGTATAAGGTTTGTGTTGAATAAGGTTTATTTTTAAAAGTAGAAATAAGTATAGATTTAGTTTACAAGATATTCTTCTAAAATATTTATTTGATTTGAAGCTATTATATACTTTTAATTGAACTTGCCTCTGTCTATGGCTTTATTTTTCATTCTGTCAGTTAGTGATACATTTATATTAGAAATCTGACCATAAATTTATAAGAATTGTATGGTTCAGTTGTTAGCAAAGTGGCTGACGGTGTAAATAGGTCTAAGTTTGATCCTCCTTCAAAGATAAAAATTTTTTTGTTTGTTTTTTTAAATTCAACAGAAATAATAAAAAAAATTACAAATAAAATCAATTTACTTGTATCTTTATAAATTTGTAACTTTAAGAACTAAAATACTTCACTTTGATAATACAAAAGCATAAACCAAATAATTACATATATAGACGATCAGTTTCATAAAAAAATTTTTAGGGTTTTTTTTACATATATCAGTTCGTACATTTTTGGTTCATTAATTTAAAATTTATACAAGTAGGTAGGTACTTAAAAAATAAAAATTTAGATTAAAATTAAAAAAAAAATTTCACCATGAAGCGAATTTGAACCCTAACTTATTCATCTTCAAATTTTTAAAATGCAACAAAAAAATTTATCAGTCATTTGCTTTTGTTTATTTTATACTTTGAAGCATAATTTGCGTAATAAAAATGTAATGGTTGTGAAAAGATTTTGTATTAATATGGAATATATGTATTTCGCACAACCCATTCTAGTGTATCGTAACTTGACTTACGATATACTAGAATAATATGACCATTTGAAAGATAATTACAAAGACCATCTTCTGTCAAAATTTCATAGTTCTACGACAACTCCCTCAAAAGTTATAAGAAAAAGAAAACATACAATATTACTTAGTTTTTCAAAAACTCCATTCTTATGCATTGTAAGTCAACTTACAATATAATTGAACGGACAAAATACAAATCACGTAGTCGTAAGTAAATATACAATAATAATGACTGAATCTTCTTTAAATGTTCATGTAATAAGTCGATTTACGATAAGATATGAATGACCTTTTCTTTTTTTATTCTTTTTTTGCTTTTGTAAGTCGTAGTTACGATAATATTTTTTGGCAACTAAATTTAATTATTATATTGTAAGTCTACATACAATATACATGTTTGGATAATTTCCGATACAAAAGTGCGCCAAAAAATTTTAAGCGAATTTTTTTGTCCTTCCTATAAGGCAATGAACGTCAAAACATTTGCTGTCGAAAACAATTATTAAATAACGATTTTTTTACGTTTAATTTTTGTGTTGTTTGATTTTATCTATTTAAAAAGTGGTTTTATATTTTTTGTGTGTAATAATTGTTTTAAAGCGATATTGGAAGTCTCTAAATATTTAAGATATCGCCGAAGTGCTTTTATTAAACGTATTATTTTAATATCTTATTCAAATAAATTGATTTATATTACTAAAATAAATTTATAACATAAAAATGCATCGTGGTTATTTGATGGTCAATGCTGTAAGACAAAAGCAAAAAGGTCAGTTTTTTTCACTGCAAACTAAGTTTTTAAGAATATTGTTTTTCGAATAGGGTAAATAGCCAAAAATAAGTTAAGTTTTGAAAATATTTTAATGTAAAATGAAATAGATGATCGAGATCATAATCCTCTTATCAATATTGATGAGCAAGTTGCACCTTACAACCAATCTACGCTATTTTTCGATGAACGTGCAGAGGGTAATATACCTAACAATTTTAATTTTTTTATTTCAATTAATTTTATTAAAATTTATTTGATACAGAAATAATAAACTTATCTGCCATAGAAAAACCAAGTACTAGTGCATATGGCCAGCTACCAGAATCTGGTTAGTATTTATTTTGTTACCAAGGTAAAATAAGTAAACATAAACGGGGAATATTAAATTATGTAAATTGAAATTCAAAAGAAAATATAAACAAGTAAAGAAACAGTCAGTCGGTGCAACCGACTTAGAAATACCCTACACCTATTTGGTTCAAATTTAAGGACATATCCATAAGTCATTTTAACACCATAAAAGCTGTTGTTATTTGATCGTAATACATAGCTAACCAAATTAACTTTATAATACTAAAAACATTTTCTAATTACACTATCTATTAAAAAATATTACAAATTCTTACTAATTTATCTATTTAAAAATATTAAAAAACAAAAAAACTTGAAATAAATGAAAATATATTTATTCCAATTCAATTACAAAATGAAAAAATTCTAATTATTAAATTTTGTGATAAAAAGATAATCAAAGCATAATATATTTAATAATCCAAATTTTTCAAAATAGCAATTATTTTAAATGGTTAGTTTATATACCTAATAGCAAAGCTTATAAAAGCAAAATATGCAATAAATGTATTTCTAAAATACAATTACAAATTTGGACCTTTTCATATAATTTATTTAAATATAAAAATAAGTTTTACATAAATGCAGCAACTACCTTTGAACATAGCTGAACCACTACAATTAAGTCTAAATTTTGGGGACACATAGGAAATATATTCTTTGGCTTCGAAATTAAACTCGACCAGAACCAATTCCCATGGTACTTCCTTACTAGTAAGCTAGAGTTTAAATTTCATTTATTTTTTGAGTTATGGTGTTTTTAAGATATATGTTTGTTAGCCCTTGAACTTTTCAAGGGTTCCAGGACCCGAAACCATGGTACGATTTCGCCCATATGCAGTCCCCGTCATACTTTCAAAACTAGTTAACCCTTGTACACAATTGGAACGTTATATCTTAACGTTAAGTTCCTAGTTTTATTAATTTCGATGATAAGCTTTTACACATTGGGGGGTCTAAGAGAGGTACTGAACCACCGCTGCAATTGATCCAAAGTTAGATGGACACGCAGGAAATAGTAAAGAACACCCATGGGCCAAATTAGCAGCTTCTACTTTTGTTTCAAGTTACTATCTTTATCAATTTCGAAAATATGCTTTAAGGTCCTCGGAACTGTGTGGCTGGTCCCGACGCACTACTCCAAATGATCCCAAATTTCAAGGACCCTAAGGAAATCGAAAGCGACACCCTGAGACCAAATTTTGAGGTTCTATCTTCATTGGTTGCGGAATTATGCTCGTTAGGCCTAAATTCGATCAAAAAGTTCTAAGTTCCGAACCCATTGTCTAATCCTCACCGAACGCAATCGTCGCCGTAGTTTTATTAGCAATACCTTACAACACAAATTTCATGAAGATATCGTCATTAGTTGTTGAGTTATCGTGATTTTTCATATATGTTCGTTAGCCTTTAGACCGATTAAAAGGTCCAGAATCCGAACCCTTGGGCTAATTTCGCCCATATGCAGTCCGCGCTGCACTTTTAATACTAGTTAACTTTTGTGCACAAAAAGAACGTTCTATTTGAATTTTAAGTTACTATTTTTAGTAATTTCAATTATAAGCTTTTAAACCTTGGGAGGTCTAAGAGGGGTACTGAACCACCACTCCTGTTGATCCCAAATTAGGGGGACAAGCAAAAAATAGTAAAGACCACCCTTGTACGAAATTTAATTAAATAAATAAAATAAATTTTTCTTTATTAATTTTAAAGATATGCTTGAAGGTCTTCGGAATTGTGTAGCTGGACCCCAAACCCGTATTCCTAATTAAAATTTCATCAAGATAGCTCGATTATTCTTTGAGTTATCGTGCCTACGGATGGACCGACGGACGAACATGACTATGTCGACTAAGGAGGTCACGGTGATCACAAATATACTTACTATTCCATATCCAGCTCACTTCCTTTAGGTGGTTACAAAAAGCATACCAAAATTAATAAACCGCTTTATCTATTAGGGTATGGTGTTAGGGTTAGGGTATAAAAAGATAATAATATTAATAAAAACCAATTCATTAATGATAAATGTGCCAATAATGATAATATAGCTAAGTAATATACTCCGAGAGATGAGTATCTTAGTAATGAGAATGAATCTTGTCGTAATTATAACAATAATACTATTATGGATAATAATAATAATAATAACAATAAAAATAATACTAATAGTAATAGTACAATTTCCAATAATAAATATGAAAATTTAAACAATTAGAATGAAAAAGAATGTCAACTGGGTTAAAAGAGATATTCTGAATGATAGATGTACCGACTTAAACACCACCGATAATCAGATAAACAAAAAATGCCATTGCATCTGGTGATAATATTTATGCCACTTCTAGATTTAGAGTTCATAGAATATATAATAATGTAAAATTGTTCTTATCTTATTTTTATGATCATGGTGACATTTGCTATGAGGGTATGACACAGACTAGCCTGAAAGTACTTATCCATAAAGAAGATGAACTTATCCATCATTACCAAACAACTTCCAAGAACTCTCTAAACTATATTATAATTACGATGAATCTAGAAAATTATCTAGAAAATAAGTACTAAAAGATTTGACTATTTTCGGGAGGCATATAGATAATAAATATAAAAATAATTTACAGAAAGAATGAGAATCGTGATAAAACTATATGAAAAGAAATCCATGATGTTTGATAAATTACTTAATATCAAAATTGTGCACTTAAATTCCAGAAGTCTAAAAAAAAATTTAATTGAAATAGAAGCATTTATAAAAATTAAAACTGGTGTTGACATTATTATGGTCGGTGAAACATGGTTATATTCTGATGAGAAAAAATACTTCAATATTCCTGGATATACAGCATCATTCATTTAAAATAATTTGCGCAGAGAAGGTGGAGTTGCAATATATGTAAAAGAAAGTATTAGTTATAAAATTCTACAGACATCCAATTTATTCAACACTATTGCATTTTCTTCAGAAGAAACTAAGACTGTTATCAACATTGCGGTATGCTACAAAAGCCGGAATGAGAACAATTATGCATTTATAGAGTACTTAAACCAATTGTTTGATAAGTATAAAAATATAATATTAATTGGTGATACAAACATTCATCTACTCTCTGAAACGGATGTAAGAAGGCGGTATCTAGACATGCTGGATGTCAATTCAGTTCATGCTAAAATTTTATTGTTCTTGATAATGCGACTAAAGTTACGGCAAATTCAGCGACACTTATTGACAATGTACTTTCATTAATGATATATAAGTTTTGCATAATAGTAAATTTTAGTACCGTATGGCAACCATGAACATTTGTCTTTTAAAAATTTATAAAGTTTATAAAACCAGCTATCTTTTGCCGTTTTCAGATTGAAAATACACCTAATAGAACTCTTGTTATAACAATTTGAATATAGGGCTTTTCCCAACTTTGGGGGGCTGCAGCTCCGTAACGGGTGGAGCTACAGAAAAAAATTCTTCTACGAAATAATTTTTTTTGTAATACCTACTCGTGGTTAGTCTTTTATCTATTTCAAACGATGCAAAAGTTTTTGTAAACATACGGACAGACGGACAGACAGACGGACGGACAGAGTGAAACTATATAGGCACATTTTTACAAAATTTTTTGAAAATGTGCCAAAAATTATGCTAAGTTATGTATGTATTTAGTTTCACAGCCTTTGTTGAGATTCAAATCAAAATATTTGTTCCTACGTTCTTAAAGTATCTACTCAATATGCCTAATACTACTCAATATGCCAATCTTGTACATATGTATATAAAAGTATATGTAAAATTGTTTTAAATAAATATTTATGAATACCTATTGAGTTTGCATTATCAAAGTAATACTTCACTTCACTTCACTTTTGAAAGTTTTAAAAAAATGTTCCACATAAATAAATTTTTTTCGTAATTTTTGTTGAATTTAAAAAAAAAAAAACTTAATTTTTTAACGGGGATCGAACTCAGGTCTGTTTACACCCGAAGCCACTTCTCTAACCACTGCACCGTACAACTCTTATAAATTTGGGGTCAGATTTCTAATATAAATGTATCACTAACTGACAGAATGGAAAATAAAGCCATAGACAGAGGCAAGTTCAATTAAAAGTATATAATAAGGAGTTGATGGCAGCTACTTGAACGCATCGCAGTAGACCAATCAATTTATCAGCAAATTTGGCCATTACACTAAACTATTTTCGGCAAAATTTCAGACACCCAACTTCATCTATTGTTTATTTATATATAAAAGCGAAAGTTTGTTTATTTGTTTGTTTGTTTGTTTGTATGTAGCGAGTAGACTCCTAAACTGCCCAGCTGATTTTCATGAAAATTTGTATATAGAGGTTTTTTGGTACGGAAAGAAATCTTGGCCCAAAAATTTTGCCCTAACGGACCGTCAAGTTGGGGCTGTGGTGCAAGTATTTAAACTTCTTTGTTTTAAAATGAAAACAGTTCGACCGATTGACTTCAAATTTTGTATACGTGATGCTTTTTGAGAATTGAGTAGACAATATTAACAGTTTTGGAATTTGTTAACCCATGTCGGGCCGACGGATGGTCAAAAAAAATTTTGGGTCCAAATTTTGTCTGATTTTACAAAATTCTGCTTTGGCTTAAAAGAAAGCCCCAAAAAAAATTTTGTTGAGTTCCATTAACCCATTGCGGCCCAACAGCTTTTTATAGGTTTTTTCAATATTTTACTCTAAACTAGAAACGGTTTGACCAATTGACTTCAAAGTTTGCATATGTGATGCTACTTGAGAATAGAGTTGACACTATTAACAGTTTTGAAATTTGTTAACCCATGTCGTGCCGATGGTTGGTCAAAAAAAATGTTGGGTCCAAATTTTGTCCGATTTTATGAAATTCTGCTTTGGCTAAAAAAAATTTTATTGAGTTGCATTAACCCATTGGGGCTTAACAGCTTTTTATAGGTTTTTTCAATACTTAACTCTAAATTAGAAACGGTTTAACCGATTTTCTTCAAATTTTGTATATGTTTTCTTCAAATTACGTCCAATTTCCCGTTAACCCAATGGGGCACAGTGGCTTTTAATAGATTTTTGCGTTACTTAATTCTAAACTAGAAACGATTAGCCTGGTTGATCTAAAATTTTATATGTGCGAAGAAACTTGAAAATTGAGTTGAGTCTGTTAACAGTCGGTCCTACGATTGGTCAAAAAAAGTTTTTTGGAAGTAAATTACGTCAAATTTTGGAAAGTAGTTTGTACTGCTTTGAATTACAGAAAGTTTCAAAAATTACTAGAATAATTCTAGAAAAATCGTTTTAAAAAGATTGCTTTCATACATTTTAAAATTTACATGTGTAAACCGTGTGTAATTTTTGTGTTAACTTTTTGCAGTAACACCAACATCAATTAAACCTCCATTGAGAGGCGCAGCAACGCGCACCGGGTATTAGCTAGTTAAGTATAAAGTAATGCTTATATAAAAGAAGAAGTTGTATGGCAGCTACTCGAACCCAGTGCACTACCCCAATTTTGTGGAAAGTTTGGCCATAAAACTAAACTACTTTGGGAAAATTTCAGACCCCAGCTTTAATAGGTATAGATTATTGCTCATATAAAAAAAGAAGTTGTATAGCAGGTACTCGAACCCGTGGACCAAAATTGTTGGATTTCAATAGCGATGTCGGCTATTGCATAAAAACGAATTTCTAAATTTCAAAATCCTAGCTCCAAGCTTCAACCCGAAAAATTACGAACAATATAACAATGAAATAAATGAAAGTCAAGAGGAAACGAATTACGATGAAGTAATACAACCTATTTTAAATGGAAATTTTAACGAACCTTTTAATTTAGATAAACAGTTTTAATTATGCGCTAAATTGTATTGTATTCATAGTGCTCAAGAAGATTCTAATGATCTTTATATCACGGAAAAACCTATAAATCAATTTAAAAACCAAATATTTCTAAAAGAAGGAAGTAAAGAAAAAGTTTCTTTAAAAATTTTGCATAAAAAAATCCAAAATACAGTGCAGTGCATAGCCATTTATTAGAGCTAATTCAACGAATTTCACCAGATAAAGGTCATATTTTTTTATATTGGAAAACACTAAATTATTTTTAGAATTTCAAGAACTTAACTGCAAAAACTTTACTTCAAATATTAAAATTTTGATAACATTGCGAAACCATTATAGACAAAGTAAACATTATAGACAAAAATTAATTAATTAGAATTATCAAAAATGAACACTTAAAAAATAATCATAGGGGTATTAACGAAGTCTACTTAGAACTAGCACTAAAAAATTTTCACCGAAATCTTCCAAAAAAAAATACTAAATTTATAAATAATTGTGAAATTTGCAGTCTCGCTAAACATGATAAACATGAGCCTTACATCAGTTCAATTCAAAGACATAGTTCATATGGATATTTGGTTTCCAGAAAGAAACCAAATGCACCTAACAACCATTGATAAATTTTCAAATATTCTACATTGCATAAATTAAATCATAGAAATTGGATTAGCATTTTAGAAGGCATTAAAAAATAAAAAAAGGTATATTGAATTCCACCAAACCACTGCCGCCTTAAAAACTGGCAATAGTGACATAGAAAACTCCGCCGTAGCCGGTCCCAAGCCCGGTTGAGAAAGGAGGAGGGAAGAATAGTTGCAACCTGAATGGCCACATACATTGGCGTCTCAGGAAGTAGGAAAACGCTATATAATACAGTTGAACTCGTAACATAGTTATGAGAACTTCAACGCATTATATGGCAAATTCTGAAGCAACTCTTCAAACCCAACGGCCCTCCAGTCTGGGGGTTGGCGTAAGGCTAACTACCTTATGAATGACGAAAATGCCTCGGATATGAGAACGAATAGATTACACGGAAAACGACCATGGAACAACTATAAGGACAAAGATTTAAGAATTTGCTCCTGGAATGTAAGAACACTCTACACCCCAGGAGCATCTAACAATTTGGAAAAGGTTCTCGCGCAGTATAAAGCCGATATTACTGCGATTCAGGAAATACGTTGGAAAGGAACCGGTACACTAAAAAAGCGAAAATGCGACATTTACTACAGCTGCCATGAAAAGCACCACATATTATGATGCGGTTTTGTAGTGGGAGAAAGGTTGAGGTCGTTGGTCATTGACTTTACACCTGTCAATGAACGACTTGCAACCATCCGCATCAAAAGCAGATTTTACAACATCTCCATAATATGTGCGCATGCTCCTACCGACGAAGCAGAGGATGCAGACAAGTATGAATATTACGATACCCTTGAGCGAACATACGCAGCCTGCCCCGAACACGATGCCAAGATTGTAATCGGAGATTTTAATGCTAAATTCGGTAGAGAAGCAATACATGGAAAAACAATTGGTAATCATAGCCTCCACAACACCACCACAGACAATGGTTACCGATTAGTTAATTTTGCAGCTGCGCGTAACATGGTTATAAGTAGCACCAAATTTCCACATAAGAACATCCACAAAATAACCTGGCTATCCCCTGATGGTCGTACATCTAATCAGATTGACCATCTATTGATTGACGCACGACACTCAACATCCGTGCTAGATGTACGAACCTTCAGAGGGGCTAACATCGACTCTGATCATTACCTAATAGCAGCACAATTCAGAGCACGAATATCTAATGTGAGGAAGCTGCAGAACACACGATCACAAAAATTCCACATTAGAAGCCTACAATCGCCTGATATAGCCAGAGAATACAGCCAACAAATTAGCTCTAGACTCCAATCGGCACCTCCTTTGAATAATCCATCCATCGATGAACAATGGCAACATTGTTCTAACATTATCAAGGAGGTGGCTTCAAATACCATGGGTTTCGAACCAACACCTTCCAGAAACCCTTGGTATGATGAAGAATGCTCAATTAAAACAGCACTCAAAAATGTAGCATACCGCAAGACCCTGCAGAGGAAAACCAGAGCGGCGCAGGAGGAGTACAGAGCTAAAAGACGAGATGAAAAGTACACCATTAGGCGAAAAAAAAGGGTTTATGTAAAATCTCGTGGACATAGAAACATGCAGAGACAGAGGCGAAGTACGTAAGTTCTACAAACAAGCCAAGCAGTTGGCAGCTGGCTACAAACAACGTACACACGCGCTTAAAGACAGCATGGGAAATTTGGTAACTGATACGCGAGAGATATTGAAGACATGGAAACAACATTTCGAACAGTTGTTAAATGATGGGCATACAGAACAGCAGAATAATGCACCAATCACAATGATCAACGATGACGAAACAGTACCACCGAGCCTAATGGAAGTTGATCAAGCCATTCAGAAACTGAAAAATAACAAAGCTGCTGGTTCAGATGGAATCCCAGCTGAGTTATTTAAGGTAGCAGGAGAAGATTTGGTTAGGAGCATGCACCAAATCATCACCAGAGTCTGGATGGAAGAATGCATGCCCGATGACTGGAACATTAGCACCATATGCCCCATCCACAAAAAGGGCGATGCCATGTCATGTGCCAACTATAGAGGAATATCTCTATTGAATGTCGCGTACAAGATCCTTTCCAACGTAATATGCGAACGACTGAAACCACATTGCAATAACATCATAGGCAACTACTAATGTGGTTTCCGTCCTGGTAAGTCTACCATCGACCAAATCTTCGCATTGAGGCAAATCCTGGAGAAGACCCATGAATTTCAAATCGATACACACCATCTTTTTATCGATTTTAAGGCAGCCTACAACAGTATCTATCGCCGGGAACTGTACATTGCAATGTCGGAATATAGCATACCATCCAAGCTTATCCGACTTTGCCAAGTAACATTGGAGAACACTAAATGTGCAGTTGCTATTGGAGGAAATATGTCGGAGCTCTTTCGCACATGCACCGGCTTTCGTCAAGGTGATGCACTGTCGTGCGACTTCTTCAATTTAGTGCTCGAACAGATTATACGCCGCTCTGGTGTCAACACCGAAGGAACAATCTTCAGAAAATCTGTTCAGCTTTTAGGCTTCGCGGACGACGTCGACATAATAACAACATCACAACGAGCCGTCATCGAAGCCTTCGTCCGTATTGAAGAAGAAGCAAAGAAAATGGGTCTTCTAGTGAACGAGAACAAAACGAAGTATATGTTATCAACGAATAAAGAGGCCACAATACATCGAGCAGGTCCAAACATCACTGTTGGTACATATAAATTTGAGGTAGTTAAGGAGTTTGTCTACCTAGGTACAAATGTAAACTCCGCAAATGACATCAATGTGGAGATCCGACGAAGAATAAACCTAGCAAACCGCTGCTACTTCGGTTTGTCAAAACAACTGGGTTCAAAACTCCTCTCGCGCAGTTCCAAAGTGCAACTGTACAAAACGCTCATACTTCCGGTGCTACTATATGGAGCAGAATGCTGGACATTGCCCAGAGCAAGTGAGCAAGCACTTGGAACTTTCGAGCGAAAGATTCTTCGTCGAGTGTTCGGTCCTTACTGCGACGATGGGACCTGGAGAAGAAGATACAATGCCGAGATCTATCAGCTTTACGGTGACGTAGACCTAGTTCAAAAAATTAAGATCAAAAGGCTGCAATGGCTAGGTCACTTTGAGCGAATGGACAACAATGCTCCAGCTAAAAAGATACTCGAAGCCAGGCCAGAGGGAACACGTCGCAGAGGTCGCCCAAACCTTCGTTGGAGAGACGAGATTTCGACAGACATCAGAAGGCTCCAAATCTCCAACTGGAGAGAATCTGCTCGGGACCGAACGAGGTGGAGAGGAACGCTACGTCAGGCCCAGGACCTTCATGGTCTGTAGCGCCAACTAAGTAAGTAAGTAAGTGACATAGAAAGACTACATGGAACTCTAAACGAACACATGAGAATCATTGATGTCGAAAGCACCAAAGTACTTTAGACAACAAGCTGTTCAAAATAATAAGTTACTATAACAATTCTACACATTCAATAACAAAGTTCAAACCTGTAGACTTTTTAACAAAAAATCTAGACAAAACTGATATAGAAAAACAGAAAAATAAGATTCTAATTTAAAAATTAACTCACAACGAAAAAATGAATAAAGCTAGGCTTCAAACCCCTAAACTGAGAATATTGTTAAAAAAAGAAATATAATCAAATGATTTCCAAAATACAAGAAACCAACAAATTACGCAAAAATTAATGACTACATAATTGACAAAAACACAAAAAGAAATACAAAATTTTGCAAATCACAATTAAAACGGAAGTATAAATATCAAACGTTTACTATTTTTAGGAATGAAGTTTAAAATTTTAATCGCAATCAAACTACTAGCTTTGATGAACTTAACATCAGCTTTGCTCAAGAAATGGAAATCACACCTTTATTCGGAGACAATGGTTATACAATCATAAAACTAAATGAAATGCAACTCGTATACATTTATTCAAACAAACAAATAAACATAAACCGGAAACTAATAACCTCAATAGATAAAATAAAAACGCATATTAATAATCAACAAAACAGATTCAAAAATATTTATCATAAATTATTACTGAAACAAACAAAATAATACAAGATGATTCAAAAGATGTATTACAAAATATATACGTAAACAGAGCACATATGAACAAAGAAATCGACGGAATCAAAGACATAATTTGCTTAGTAAACTGAACGTCCTAGCAAATGACATTCGTTCGCCTAATGAAATCCAAGATTTCAATATAACAATAGAAACTTTTCCATTTATTAAAAATAGCGTAATTTTAAAAGAAAGAAAAATTATTGTAGCATTCCAAAATTCACTATTGAAACATATTTTAGTGCTATTGTGAACCAATTTCCCAATCAAGTAAACCAAGAACTAGTTATAAGTATTGAAAATATTATAAGTTAACAGGGTTAGCATACTTTCCAATTTGATAAATGCTTATCTCTTTGCCCTTACTTTATAAATTTAAGTTGATATGTAAACTATGTAGATATGTAATATTGGTAGCAAACAGTAAAATGTCGCCACATGTCAAATTTTTGTTTTGTATCATATGATTTTTAGTTTGGAATATTGTAATGCAAATCATTCGAGTTGATACCTCTAAACTATATAGTTTGAGTATAATTAATAAAGAATTATAAACTCGCAAATAAATGTTTTATTAACTGGCACCCAACGTTTTAAATTAAATATTTAATATTTAATAGTGAATTAAATATTTAAAAAAAAAAAAAAACTCACTCACAAGCCTTAGTAATTTTCAGGCTAAATTTTAATAAATAATTATTATTGATTTTAATAGTGATAATTATTAAAAGTTAAATATTATCAGTAAATTCTAATAGTGAATTATAATTATCAAAAGTTAAATAATTTCAAATAATAAGTGAAAACATTAACCAATGAAACGTTTCTCAAAGAAGCATGTGCTACACGTGTTTATTTTAACTATCAAATATTACTAAATTGGACACAAACTTTAACTAACTGAATAGAACTGATTATTTGTTAATTTGTTAATTTAAATAAAAATTATAGTTATAGTGCTACACGTGTTTAATTTAACTATCAAATATTACTTAATTGGATAAAAACTTTAACTAACTGAATAGAACTGATTATTTGTTAATTTAAATAAAAATTATAGTTATTAAAACCAAAAGCAGTAATCTATTCTAAAAAATGTATTAAAAAAAATTTAACAAAATAAATCTTAAATCTGTTGTTAAACAGATCGAAAATTCAAAATAGTAAAAGCAAACCAAAAAAAACATTTCTAATAAATTCAAGAAAATTATATATGAATGAGTATATATATATATCTATATATTCAAAAAATACATAAACCTAAATTGTAAAACAACAAGTAAAGAAACAGTCAGTCGGTGCAACCGACTTAGAAATACCCTTCACCTATTTGGTTCAAATTTAAGGACATATCCATAAGTCATTTTAACACCATAGAAGCTGTTATTAATTTGATCGTAAGACATAGCTAACCAAATTAACTGTATAATACTAAAAACATTTTCTAATTACACTATCTATTAAAAAATATTACAAAATCTTACTAATTTATCTATTTAAAAATATTAAAAAACAAACAAACTTGAAATGAATGAAAATATATTTATTCCAATTCAATTACAAAATGAAAAAATTCTAATTGTTAAATTTTGTGATAAAAAGATAATCAAAGCATAATATATATAATAATCCAAATTTTTAAAAATTGCAATTATTTTAAATGGTTAGTTTATATACCTAATAGAAAAGCTTATAAACGCAAAATATGCAATAAATGTACTTCTAAAATACAATTACAAATTTTGAACTTTTCATATAATTCATTTAAATATTCAAATAAATTTTACATAAATGCAGCAAGTACCTTTGAACATAGCTGAACCACTACAATTTAGTCCAGATTTCGGAGACACATAGGACATAGGAAATATATTCTTTGGCTTTGAAATTAAACTCGACCAGAACCATTTCGCATGGTACTTTCAGTACTAGTAATCTAGAGTTTAAATTTCGTCAAAATACCGGCATTATTTTTTGAGTTATGGTGTTTTTAAGATATATGTTTTTTAGTCCTTGAACTTGTCAAGGGTTCCAGAACCCGAAACCATGGTACGATTTCGCCGATATGCAGTCCCGTCATACTTTCAATACTAGTTAACCCTTGTATACAATTGGAACGTTCTATCTTAATTTTAAGTTACTAGTTTTATTAATTTCGATGATAAGCTTTTACACATTTGGGGGTCTTAGAGAGGTCCTGAACCACCACTCCAAATGATCCCAAATTAGGGGGGCACGGAAGAAATAGTAAAGAACACCCTGGGCCAAATTTGAAGCTTCTACATTTTTTTCAAGTTACTATTTTTGTTAATTTCGAAAATATGCTTTAAGGTCCTCGGATCTGAGTGGCTGGTCCCCGACCCACTAGTCCAATGGGGCTCAAATTTCAAAGACACTTACGCAATAGGAAGGGACACCCTGATACCAAATTTGGAGGTTATATCTTCATTGGTTTTGGAATTACGCTAGTTTGGCCTAAATTCGATCAAAAAGTTCTCAGTTCCGAACCCATTGTCCAATCCTCACCGTACGTAGTTACCGTCGTAGTTTCATTACCAATAACCTACAGCACAAATTTCATGAAGATAGACTCATTAGTTGTTGAGTTATCGTGATTTTTAATATATGTTCGTTATCCCTGACACCGACTAAAAGGTCCAGAATCCGAACCCATGGGCTGATTTCGCCCTTATACAGCCCGCGCTTTACTTATAGTACTAGTTAACCCTTGTACACAATTTGAACGGTCTATCTTAATTTTAAGTAACTATTTTTAGTAATTTCGATTATAAGCTTTTAAAACTTGGGAGGTCTGAGAGGGGTACTGAACCACCTCTCCAATTGATCCCAAATTAAGGGAACACGCAAGAGATAGTAAAGAACACCCTTGTGGCAAATTGGAAGCTTCTACATTTTTTCAAGTTGTTATCTTTATTAATTTTAAAGATATGCTTTAAGGTCTTCGGAAATGTTAGGCTGGTCCCCGACCCACTACTCCAATGGGGCCCAAATTCCCAAAACACTTAGGAAATAGGAAGGGACACCCTGATACCAAATTTGGAGGTTCCACCTTCATTGGTTTCGGAATTATGCTCGTTTGGCCTAAATTTGATCAAAAAGTTCTAGGTTCCGAACCCATGGTCCAATCCCGACCTTACGCAATCCCCGAAGTAGTTTCATTACTAGTAACCTACAGCACAAATTTGATGAAGATAGCGTCATTAGTTGTTGAGTTATCGTGATTTTTTATATATGTGCGTTAGCCCTTCGATCGATTAAAAGGTCCAGATTCCGAACCCATGGGCCGATTTCGCCCATATGCAATCCCCGCCGTACTTTCAGTCCTAGTAATCTACAGTTAAAATTTCATCAAAATAGCTCCATTATTTTTTGAGTTATCGTGCCTACGGACGGACGGACGGACGGACGGACGGACGGACGGACTGACGGACGGACGGACGGACATGGCTATATCGACTAAGGCGGTCACGCTGATCACAAATATATATACTTTTCCATATCTACCTCGCTTCCTTTAGGTGGTTACAAACACCATACCAAAGTTAATATACCCCTTTACCTATTCTATAGGTGTAGGGTATAAAAAGATATAATTAATGATTAAATAAAAAAAAATACAAAATGTACTCCTACATAATTACATAAATGCAAAGTTCTTAATAAAAAAACAGCAAATCAATAAAAAATATACACACACAAATATATAAAAAAATTTAATATTTTAACCCTAATTATTAAAAACTCATATATTGTTAAAAATAAGAAGGAAATTTTATTAAAACAAACAAAATACAAATAGTGTTTAATTGTAACAATTTCTCAGCTGAAATAAATAAATAAATTAATATTTGTCATTAAAAATCTTAAAGCAAAATTAAATTTTTAAATTAATTTTTTTTCCCAACAAAAAATATCAAAAACATATTATTTTCTGAATCAATGATGTAAATTGCAAATTAATGTTGAACCAGTGGCGTGCTTTATTACACACGGCGGCAAATTTATCAAATTTTGAATAGACGATTGGACAAACTGCTGTTCTGTATTCTTTAATTTACTGTAAGTAAACCACGGATGCTGATTAATAATTTTTTGATTAAATAAAATTTTTAATTTTATTAAATTTTGTAAAAGAATTTTGTAACATTTTAAAAAAATGCAAACAGTTAATTAGTAAGTAAAAATTTTTTTGAAATGAATATAGTAATTTTTTTTTATAAAAATATTGAAATAAATTTAAAAAATTTTTTTGAAATGAAAATCCATATAATTTGAATTTCTTTATTGAAATCATAATTAAAACTACTTATATAGAGAAAAAAATAATAAAATATAAATTTTTTTTTCTTCCAAAAAATTAGTAAAAAAAAAAAAAAATTTAATTTTGTAATAGAATTTTGTAACCTTTTTTAAAAAAAATGCAAACTGTTAATTAGTAGATGTAAAATATTAGTAAATTTTTTTTATAAAAATATTGAAATAAATTTAAAAAATTTTTTTTTTGAAATGAAAATCCATATAATTTAAATTTCTTTATTGAAATCATAATTAAAACTATATAGAGGAAAAAATAATAAAACATAAATTTTTTTCTTCCAAAAAAATTAATAAAAAATTAAGATATATTGAATTAAGATTTTTGAAATTAGAAATTAAGATATATTGAATTAACTATTTAAACATTAAGATTAAGTGAGAAGACAAAGAATTAAAGTTTTTTCTCTCAAAATATTATTAAGAGAATTTAAGTTTAAATTTTTGAAATTAGAAATTAAGATATATTGAATTAACTATTTAAACATTAAGATTAAGTAAGAAGATAAAGAATTAAAGTTTTTTCTCTCAAAATATTATTAATAGAATTTAAGTTTAAATTTTTGAAATTAGAAATTAAGATATATTGAAATAACTATTTAAAACGTTAAGAAGTAAGAAGATAAAGAATTAAAGTTTTTTCTCTCAAAATATTATTAGGGGAATTTAAGTTTAAATTTTCGAATTTAGAAATAAAAATAATTATCTTAACTAGAAGTAAACAATTAAAAAATAGGAACCTTTTTTTGTTCCTTCCCAAAAGTAATTAATTTAGAACTTAAGTTTAAACAAATACTGATAGTGAAGGATTTTGATTAAAATTAAATTGAAGTGTAAAAATATTGAGATATTTTAAATTGGAAACTTTAATAATTTAATTTAAGTGTAAAGTTGCAATACCTTTGATTTAGATTCTTTTTTATTATTAATCATATTGGTTCACTAGTGCTTTACGGATCAATTTATTTGAATTTTTCTTCTTAAAAGCCATTCTATTCTGTTCTTATCTTTTTTGTTTTGTTTTTCACCATTTAAATCATAATTAAATTTTAAACAAATAAATAATGGCCAATTAGCGGAATTTCAAGCTACGATCGCGCAGCTTCTTCAACAAAATAATGAGAAATTCGAGAAAAAAATTCAAGAACTGACGGAAAAACTGTCTGTACTAGAGATGAAACCCGTGATACAAAAATACGAACCTATTGATATGTCACAATGTAAACCTTCAACCCTCGAAACAGTTCGAAACTTACCCGAATTCAACGGAGAAAGAATAAAATATCCTTCTTGGAGACGCCTTTTTCTTTATATGAGGGATATTTATGAAGGAACAAATCTTTATGCTCAAGCTTCTTTCGTGAGTTTTTTAGCACTTCATATAGTGATTCTTCTTTTATGCCAAATGAAAATTATTTCTCCTATATGAATACATATCAAAAAACTTCTCTTACTGACATTAATATTAATGAACAAATAGTTTCCAGCTATCTAAATAAACTGGGTGATAATACTTTTCCTAGACCAGATGGTATAAGTGTTCTAACATTCTCAATACGCCTTTAACAGTACTCTTTAAAAATTCATTAAATTCCGGATATTTTCCTCCTATTTGGAAAATTTCTTATATCAGGCCAATTCACAAAAAGAATGCTAAAAATAAAATCACTAACTATCGCCCAATAGCTAAATTATCTTCAATTCCTAAATTATTTGAATTAATTATAACGGATTCAATTTATAATCATTGTAGGAATCTTTTAATAGATAACCAACATGGCTTTGTAAAACAAAAATCTACGGTGACTAATCTAGTTGAAACCACATCTCTTCTTCTTAATAACATGGAAGAAGGATTTCAAACAGATCTTGTCTATACTGATTTTAGTAAAGCATTTGATCTATTGCCACATAATATTATTTTACTAAAACTTGAAAAATATGGTTTTCCACAATTTTTCCTTAAGTGGATACATTCTTATTTATGTGATCGCTCCTATAGTGTTATATTTAAAAATGTGATTTCAGAACCTTTCGTGGCAAATTCGGGAGTTCCACAAGGTAGTCACCTTGGCCCTCTACTTTTTATCTTATCTGTAAATGATGTTTCTTCTTTAATTTCTAATTGCGAGCTTCAAGTTTACGCTGATGATATGAAACTTTTTAAAAAGATTACATCTTATAATGACGCCATCCTTATGCAGAATGATCTTCAAAATTTTAACAATTGGTGCGTTAATAACTGTTTACTACTTAATGTAAATAAATGCGCACTAATATCTTATACACGCCGATCTAGTCCTATTTGTTTCAATTATAACTTAGATGGTATTAGTTTATCTAAAGTTACCTCAATAAAGGACTTAGGGGTGTACTTCGATTCCCAACTTAGCTTTAAAATCCATTATAATAATATTATAAATAAAGCTAATTCACTATTGGGATTTGTTAAACGTTCTGCAAAGGAATTTTCAGATCCTTATGTACTTAAATCATTGTACACTTGTCTTGTAAGACCAAACTTGGAATATGCTAGTCAAGTTTGGTCTCCGTTTTATATGGTACACATTGATAGGATTGAGGCAATACAAAAAAATTTTCTTAGATTTGCCTTACGCCATTTGCCATGGTCGAATCCCATTATTTTACCACCATATGAACAAAGGCTAAAATTAATTGATTTGTGTACTTTAAATTTTCGACGTGAAGTTGCTGATGTCATTTTTATTACAGAAATTGTCAAGGGTAACGTTAAATCTAATTTAATTTCTAGTAAAATTATTATTAGAAATCTTCAACGCCTTCGATCTTGCAATTTATTTAAAACTAATAATCATAGGACTAACTATGGCAAATTCGAACCTATTAATAGAATGCTTATTATAGGTAATAAACATAAACATTATATTGACTTTACACTTTCAAAACACTCCCAAAAACAAAAATTATACAATCGCTATTATTAGGATTATTGTTGTTTTGTTTTTCTTGTAGTAATGTAAAGTTTATAATTTTTAACTTTTATTTTAATTAGTTTGAACATATTTATAATTAGTCAAAAATGTAATTTTTTATATTGATTTTAATTGTATAATTTTAATTGTTATTTGTATGCTTTTTTTGTAAACTGTTTGTGTTAAGCAGTATAATATAATAAATAAGCTCTTTTAATAATTAGAACAAAAATAACTGGATCTGCCGACCAAATACTTTCGGAGTATAACACCGTACTCAATGCAGAAGCTATAATTGCTAGGTTTGATCACGCTTACGCAGACAGACGTCCTTTACACATACTCGAACAAGAACTTAACCTCCTAAGACAGGGTAGGCTTTCTATCGATATTTATTACGATAAGGTTGAGAAGCAATTAAGCCTCATCACGACTAAAATCATGATGGAATATACAGACCAGAACTTAATTGATTCCTTTATTATCAAGTATCATGAAGATGCACTTCGTACCTTTATTTCCGGCTTCGATCCGATCATTGGTAACGTGATTTATTCAAAAAGTCTTATCGATCTTCCTTTAGCTTTAGCAATTGCGCAGGAGCTCGAAAGCAACAGGTGGCGACACCGTTTCGCAAATTCTGTTGCAGAATTCAACGGTAAAACCTCGAATAACCTTCATTTTAGAAGAGTCATCCCGCAACAAACACAACAACAAAATTTAAGTAATCCACTCTTCAAAAAAAGCCCTCTATATTCTAGTTCTCACAAACCAACTCCTGGATGTTGATCCATCACTGTCAAAACTTCGGTAAAGAACTCTTCATCAACAAACCAATAATACATCCGAAAATTTTAGAACCTTCCATCAAACTAAACCACGCAATAACCAAACCCCAAAACGAGAAAGAGAGTATTCACATAAGTCTAACCCTCACAAAACCCAAAGGATTAACAACATAAATCTCGAAGAAATAGACTTCTTAGGCGTGTCTGACCATGAATACAATATAAGTCATTCAAATTGGGGGGAAACATTTGAACATACAGGTTCTACATATTCTGACGAAGTGAATTTTTTAGAGTAAATTCCTCTTCTCTACCTTACGTAGAGAAGAGGCTCAACGAATCAACAACTCTAAGAGTTCTTTTAGATACCGGCGCTTCTAAAAATTATATAAAAAAGATACCTATATTAAAAGGAATCAAGCCAGTCAATAAAACTTTTAATATTAAAACAGTCACTGGAATTTCTCAAATCAAAGAGAAATGTAAAGTAAACTTTTTAGGTAAAACCTCGGCTTTTTATATTCTGCCAGGATTATCAAATTTTGACGCCATAATTGGCTACGACCACCTTAAAGACATTCATGCTAAAATAGACACTTCTAAAGGAGAGGTATCTTATATTAATGGAGTTGAAAGATTAAAATTTCTTCCATGTCAAGAAGTTTCTCATCTTAGCATAGATTATAATAGCATCCCCCTAAATATACTTTCCGAGTTTAAGTTACTTATGACAAACAATATAAGAGCCTTTGCAGAACCCAATGAATTTCTACCATATAACACAAATGTCAAAACTACCATAAACACAGTAACTGAAGACCCTGTTTACACAAAATCATATCTTTATCCATTAGCATATGCCGGATTTGTTAATAAAGAAGTTCAGGAACTTTTGAAAAATAAAATCATACAACCATCTCGTAGTCCTTACAATAGTCCTATATGGGTTGTCGTAAAGAAAACTTTGGACGAAAGTGGAAAAAACGAGCTTCATCTCGTTATTGATTTTCAGAAATTAAACAAATTTACTGTTTCTGATAGGTACCCAATTCCAGACACATCCGTAATCCTTTCCAATTTGGGCAAAAAGAAATTCTTTTCTACTCTGGACCTAAAAAGTGGATTTCATCAAATCCTAATGAGTCCGAAAGATAGAAAGAAAACAGCGTTTAGTGTTAACAATGGGAAGTACGAATTTTATCGGCTTCCATTCGGTTTAAAAAACGCTCCGAGTATTTTCCAACGGACGATAGACGACGTTTTAAGGGAAGAGATTGGAAAAACTTGCCATGTTTATATTGATGATATCATCATATTTTCAGAAAGTGTAGAACAACACTTAAAAGATGTAGAAAAAATTTTAAAAATGCTAACAGAAGCAAATATGCGTGTTTCCCCAAAAAAATCCAGATTCTTTAGGAGAGAAGTTGAATTTCTTGGGTTCATAGTGGGAGAAAAAGGAATTAAAACGTGTCCCAAAAAAGTATGTGACATTTTGCAATATAAAGAGCCTACCAATCTTCGTACCCTTCGCGCCTTTCTCGGTTTATCCGGATACTATAGGCGATTTATTTACGATTATGCGCGGATAACGAAACCTCTTACAAGGTATCTTAGAGGTGAAAATGGTAATATTGGAACCAAAAATTCAAAAAAGGTAAAAGTTAAATTGGACAAGGAAGCACTACATGCTTTTAACGCTGTCAAACAAGTCTTGGTATCAAAAGAAGTATTGCTTCAACATCCCGACTTCAACAAACCTTTCGAACTTACAACAGACGCCTCCATTGTAGCATTAGGATCAGTTCTGACACAAAATGGTAAACCGATAACTTTCATTTCAAGGACCTTGTCAAAAACGGAAGAAGCTTATGAAACTAATGAACGCGAATTACTTGCTATGGTGTGGGCATTGCAAAGTTTAAGGAATTATCTTTATGGCGCTTCTGACATTCGAATACACACAGACCACCAACCCTTAATTTTCGCAATTTCAGACAAAAATCCAAATAGTAAAATGAAGCGATGGAGAGCCTTTATAGAAGAATTTTCTCCAAAATTTTTCTACAAACCTGGTAGGCAAAATGTAGTAGCTGACGCCTTGTCAAGACAAACAATTAACACGATAGAAACACTCGCTACTTGTCACAGCGAAGAATCACTGACTTTCACAATACATACTGTAAAAACACCCATTAATTGTTTTCGAAATCAGATAATAATCTCTCTTGGAGATCCTAAACATAGAAGAACGGTAGTTTTCACAGATAGGCTATACATCTAATACCCCTAACAAAATGTTAGAATTTTTGAAATTAGCTGTTAACCCTCAAATAGTTAATGACATACATTGTTCTTTGGTAATTCTTTCACAAATCCAAGATCAGTTAAGGAAAACGTTCCCTTCAGTAAAATTTAAACACACTGAAAAAATGGTTATGGATGTATTTAATGCGGATGACAAATTTGAAATACTAGCAAACGAACATAATAGGGCACATAGATCCTATAAGGAAAACCTATTACAAATACTCGATGAATATTTTTTCCCTGAAGTTAAAAATATTCTAAGAAAATTTACAAACGGATGCAAAATATGTCAAAAGGCTAAATACGATCGAAGACCTAAGTCTCATCCCATAGGTAAAACCCCAATTCCTAATGAGGTCGGTAAAATTCTACATTTGGATATCTTTTCTACAGAGGGAACTTTATTTCTCATCTGTTTAGATAAATTTTCAAAGTTAGCCAGTATTAAACCTTTAAATTCAAAATCAACCGTCGATGTTAGACCATGCATACTAGAAATTATTGCTACTTTTAACCCAAAAACTATTGTTACCGATAATGAGCGAGCATTTTGCTCCAAAACAATCCAAACAACATTAAGTAATCTTGGAATATTACACCATAAAGTTCCTACATTGCACAGCACAAAAAACGGGCAAGTGGAACGATTCCACTCAACTCTTATAGAAATAGCAAAGTGTAATAAAAATCACAATGAAACAATAGACCTTAAAGAACTCTTACTTACCAGCACTCATAAATACAACACCTCGATTCATTCTGTCACTGGCTATAGACCAGCTGATATTTTGAAAAACCAATCAGAAAAACTCCAATCCGAAGTTAAAAATAAATTAACAATAGCTCAAAATAAAAGCCTACAATACCATAATAGAAATAAGATAGAAAAAACATTTCAAACCGGAACAAAAGCTTTACTAAAGATTAATAATAGATTAGGAAGTAAAATTAAAAATAACTATAAAGAGGTTCAAATTTTACAGGATCTAGGTTCGACTGTTAAACTAACTGATGGTCGAATCATTTACAAAGACAATCTAAAACCATTTTCCAATAATTTACAAACATAATAGAAGAAAATTCAAATAATATCGTCATTTTAATTTCAACCATGATCTAAAATAGAATAACAGCTTTACGCCTAATTAATATAATAAACGGTATTGCACTTTCAAAACTCAACATTGCAAATCAATTAATTTGAAACACTTTTAAATATATAAAGCAACTGATCAAAATATTTCAATATCAATTTTCGATGTAACGATATTGTTAAAAGTAAAAATTACAGTTTAACTAACCAAATTAATCGCGTTGTAAAAAGTTCCGATACTAAAAGAAATTTATGAGCACGAGTTTTATAGCATTTAGATTTACTAGAATTATCATTATAATAGTCGCCGTTACATTCATTACAACAATTAATGCCATACGATAAATTACACGAACCGAGGACGCTTCGTCTTAGAAAGGGAGTAGTTAACAGGGTTAGCATACTTTCCAATTTGATAAATGCTTATCTCTTTGCTCTTACTTTATAAATTTAAGTTGATATGTAAACTATGTATGTAATATTAGTAGCTAACAGTAAAATGTCGCCACATGTCAAATTCTTGTTTTGTATCGTATGATTTTTAGTTTGGAATATTGTAATGCAAATCATTCGAGTTGATACCTCTAAACTATATAGTTTAAGTATAATTAATAAAGAATTATAAACTCGGAAATAAATGTTTTATTAACTTATACTATCTGAAAAAAAAGTAAAATTCACATTTGAAAAACAAATTGTAAAAAAACAAGTAAAGAAACAGTCAGTCGGTGTAACCGACTTAGAAATACCCTACACCTATTTGGTTCAAATTTAAGGACATATCCATAAGTCATTTTAACACCATAAATGTTGTTATTAATTTGATCGTAAGACATAGCTAATCAAATTAACTTTATAATACTAAAAACATTTTCTAATTACACTATCTATTAAAAAATATTACAAATTCTTACTAATTTATCTATTTGAAAATATTAAAAAACAAACAAACTTGAAATAAATGAAAATAGATATATTTATTTCAATTCAATTACAAAATGAAAAAATTCTAATTATTAAATTTTGTGATAAAAAGATAATCAAAGCATAATATATTTAATAATCCAAATTTTTAAAAATTGCAATTATTTTAAATGGTTAGTTTATATACCTAATAAAAAAGCTTATAAACGCAAAATATGCAATAAATAGTATTTCTAAAATACAATTACAAATTTAGACCTTTTCATATAATTTATTTAAATATAAAAATAAATTTTACATAAATGCAGCAAGAACCTTTGAACATAGCGGAACCACTACAATTAAGTCTAGATTTCGGAGACACATAGGACATAGGAAATATATTCTTTGGCTTCGAAATTAAACTCGACCACAACCAATTCCCATGGTACTTTCATTACTAGTAACCTAGTGTTAAATTTCATCAAAATACTGACATTATTTTTTGAGTTATGGTGTTTTTAAGATATATGTTTGTTAGTCCTTGAACATTTCAAAGGTTCCAGAACCCGAAATTATTGCACGATTTCGCCCATATGCAGTGCCGTCATACTTTCAATACTAGTTAACCCTTGTACACAATTGGAACGTTCTATCTTAATTTTAAGTTACTAGTTTTATTAATTTCGATGATAAGCTTTTACACATTGGGGGGTCTAAGAGAGGTTCTGAACCACCACTCCAATTGATCCCAAATAAGGGGGGCACGCAAGAAATAGTAAAGAACACCCTGGGCCAAATTTTAAGCTTCTACATTTGTTTCAAGTTACTATCTTTATTAATTTCGAAAATATGCTTTAAGGTCCTCGGAACTGAGTGGCTGGTCCCCGACCCACTACCCCAATGGGGCCCAAATTTTAAAGACACTTACGAAATAGGAAGGGACACCCTGATACCAAATTTGGAGGTTCTATCTTCATTGGTTTCGGAATTATGCTCGTTTGGCCTAAATTCGATCAAAAAGTTCTATGTTCCGAACCCATTGTCCAATCTTCACCGTACGTAATCACCGCCGTAGTTTCATTACCAATAACCTACAGCACAAATTTCATGAAGA
Organism: Dolichopus griseipennis; assembly: GCA_963082915.1. Classification (NCBI taxonomy): domain Eukaryota; kingdom Metazoa; phylum Arthropoda; class Insecta; order Diptera; family Dolichopodidae; genus Dolichopus; species Dolichopus griseipennis. The sequence continues at coordinate 53,216,704 of OY720445.1, read as the reverse complement.
TAGCCTCATTAGTTGTTGAGTTGATTTTTAATATATGTTCGTTAGCCCTGACACCGATTAAAAGGTCCGGAATCCGAACCGTTGGGCTGATTTCGCCCTTATATAGTCCGCGCTGTACTTATAGTACTAGTTAACCCTTGTACACAATTTGAACGGTCTATCCTAATTTTAAGTAACTGTTTTTAGTAATTTCGATTATAAGCCTTTAAAACTTGGTAGGTCAGAGAGGGGTACAGAACCACCACTCCAATTGATCCCAAATTAGGGGAACACGCAAGAGATAGTAAAGAACACCCTTGTGGCAAATTGGAAGCTTCTACATTTTTTCAAGTTGTTATCTTTCTTAATTTTAAAGATATGCTTTAAGGTCTTCGGAAATGTGTGGCTGGTCCCCGACCCACTACTCCAATGGGACCCAAATTCACAAGACACTTAGGAAATAGGAAGGGACATCCTGATACTAAATTTGGAGGTTCTATCTTTATTGGTTTCGGAATTATGCTCGTTTGGCCTAAATTCGATCAAAAAGTTCTAGGTTCCGAACCCATGGTCCAATCCCGACCTTACGCAATTCCCGAAGTATTTTCATTACTAGTAACCTACAGCACAAATTTGATGAAGATAGCGTCATTAGTTGTTGAGTTATCGTGATTTTTTATATTTGTTCGTTAGCCCTGAAACCGATTAAAAAGTCCAGAATCCGAACCCATGGGCCGATTTCGCCCATATGCAATCCCCGCCGTACTTTCAGTCCTAGTAACCTACAGTTAAAATTTCATTAAGATAGCTCCATTATTTTTCGAGTTGTCGTGCCTACGGACGGACGGACATGGCTATATCGACTCAGGCGGTCACGCTGATCACAAATATATATACTTTTCCATATCTAGCTCGCTTCCTTTAGGTGGTTACAAACACCATACCAAAGTTAATATACCCCTTTACCTATTCTATAGGTGTAGGGTATAAAAAGAATAAAACACAATTAAACAAATCGCGTATTATTATTTTTATAGAATATGTCACAGACTTTATGATTATTGTAAGAACAGTAAATATCAAAGTAAATGGTAATTATGCATTTTAAATGTACAGTTAATTTCTAAGCTAATACTATTTTACAAAATTTAAATATAATAAAATTCAGTCTTATTAGAACCATAAAAGAGGGTCGATTTTTTTGACCATAACTATATTTTATAAATTGAAAACTAAAATATATCTTTAATAAACGACTGAATTTCTTTTTTTAATTTTTATTATATCATATATTTTATTGAATTATTACCATAGGTAATATATAATTAAGAAATTGCGAACGCTACTTAAATTGGGTTAAAAGGTACTTGGTGCATGGAAGAAAAGTTCTTAATTTGTTATTGTATTTTAGAATTACATTTATTGCATATTTTGCATTTATAAGCTTTTCTAATAGCGACAAATAGTAGGAATGTAAACTATTTTCAATTTTTAAAAATCAGAATTACTAAATTTTGTGACAAAAAACCTAATCAAAGTATTAATGTTTTTAGTCCATTTTAGTTTACATTAAAAACCAAAAAATTATATAAACCTATATATATATATATATATATATATTATAACAAATTAGTATTTCTTTCGAATAACTTTGAGTTTAAATGAAAATTAGAATGGTAGATAACCGGAGAATTATTGTTATAATACTTATTTATAACAGAAGTGCTGAAAACTCCATATCATAAACATATAAGACGAGAATTAAGCAATTCCCAATATTTAAATCTGAAATTAATCTTTTTCATCCAGTTTACAGATCAGGTCATATTTCAAGGGAAACTAAATATGAATCCTATAAATCCTATAATAAACATCCCAAGGTTTAAAGGCTTATTAGCAGCATCATCGAATTAATAAAAATAATAACTTAAAATTAAGATAGAACGTTCGAATTGTGTACAAGAGTTAACTAGTATTGAAAGTATCACGGGGACTGCATTTGGGCGAAATCGTACCATGGTTTCGGGTTCTGGAACCTTTAAAAAGTTCAAGGGCTAAGAAACATATATCTTAAAAACACCATAACTCAAAAAATAATGACGCTATTTTGTGAAATTTAAATTTTAGGGTATTAGTAATAAAAGTAACATAGCAATCGAATTCGAGTTCGGACAATGAGTTTGGATTCTAGAAGAGTTTGATCAAATTGAGACCAAACGAGTATAATTTCGAAACCAAAGAAAATAGAACCTTATATTTGGGGCACAGGTGTTTCTTCTTATTTGTTTTGTGTACATTAAATTTTGGGTGAGTTGAAATAGCGGTTTGGGTATCACTCCCACTACTCTCAAAACCTTAAAGCATATATTCGAAATTAATGAAGATAGAAACTTCACATTTGATACACTATTTCCTATTTCCGTTCTTATTTAACACTTTTATATTTTCAGAAGGCTAAGAATTTTACTATTAAACATATTATGTATTATATTTTATAAATTAAAAATAAAATATTTTTTTAATAAACGACGAAATTTTTTTTTTTAATTTTTATTATTTCAGATCTATATTTTATTGAATTATTACCATAGGTAATATATAATTAAGAAATTGTGTAGGATACTTAAGTTGTAAAATTTATTTTTATATTTAAATGAGTTATATGAAAAGTTCTAAATTTGTCATTGTATTTTAGAAATACATTTATTGAATAATATTTTGATTATTACATTTTGTAATAAAAATCTAATGAAAGCATTAATAGTTTTTATTAACACGAATAACCATCAAATTTCATAAACTTTTATGTTTATATTATTACATATTAATATTTTTTTTAGAATAACTTTGAGTTTAATTATATAAAACATTAAAAAATAAGTAAATTAAGAGAATAAATTTAAAAATAATAATAGCAATTACTACAATCACTTGTATCAATCTCGTGAAAATTATAATAAGTTTTTTCGGCCGAGCAGCAAAAAACAATTTAATTTTCTAATTTTCAAAATTCTATATCGATTCTTACACTAATTCCAATTTAGTCACACTGTCTAACCATAGTATCAAAAATAGCGTTAGTTCCACTAATAAACTGAAATTATTCTACCACAATTGCAGTGGTATGAGGGGAAAGCTTAAGAAATTATATATTGATGCTAAGTAATGTGAATTTAATATTATTGCTATCACTGAAACATGGTTAAACGATTCCTTTGTAAATGAAGAAAGTTTGGACAGTACTTGGTCGATTTATAGAAAAGATTGGGATTATCTTGCTACAAATTGTTCCGGTGGTGGTGGTGTACTACTTGCAGTAAACAACACCTTATCTAGTGTGGCATTAATCACTAGGAATTACTACTCTTTCGATCACCAATTTATTAAAGTTAACTTAGGTAATAATTTTTTATACCTTGGTATTGTTTACTTTTCTCCGAATTCTGACAATTCCTCATATTCGGAATTTTTCGAGATATACCAGTATGTTATATCAAATATGAATGAGGATGATTCAATTATAATTTTAGGGGACTTTAACCGTCCTTCTTTATCTTTTATTGTTGACGAATCTGATAATTTGTTACTACCAATCAACTTTCAGGACGAAATAGATTTCAATCTCATTAGTGTATTTTATGGTAATGATTTACAACAAATTATCAGCATATGATAAAGTGGTGGTAAAGCTCGCTGATGATTCAGAAAACCTTTTTACAAACACTCCGCATCATAACGCAATCATCTTTGAATTTCCCACTGCTATACATCTTTTTACCAAATCTTACAATAATGCTGATTATCAAAGCATTAATAATGCTTTATCAGTCATCAGTTGGGACGACCTGTTAACCGAACAGGATATTGATTTGATTATATCTCAATTCTATGTAAAGCTATTTGATATAATTAACTCCTTTGTTCCTAAAATTCGCAAAAAGGACAAGACAACCGAACTTTGGCTGAACAGTGAACTTAGGACATTGCGTAACCAATGCAATAAACTATACAAAATAATTAAAAATTCAAAAGAACCTAATAATGACTTATTAAACAAGTACAAGGATCTTGCTTTTGAATTTAAACAAAAATCTAATTTGGCTTATGATAGATATCTCACTAATGTAGGCAACAAATTAATTACAGATCCAAAAAAGTTTTTTTACTTCGTTAACACAAAACGTTAAACTTACGGTTATCCAAGCTTAATGTCAAAAGACAATTCTAATTGTCGTAAAACGATCTGCAATTTCTTTGCTAAATCTTTTCAAAAAGTTTATCGTCCACACGAGTCTCCAATTAATTTCGATTTCTCTAACTTAATTAATAATTCAAATCCTATTATTACGGGTATCAGCAAAGCATTCGATCGTGTTGATCACAAAATTCTACTAAACAAACTTGCAGCCTTAGGAATTTCCGGCCCTGTTCTTTTTCGGATATTCTCCTATATTACAAATAGGACGCAAAATATCAAATTTCAAGGATTTTTCTCGGACTCAATCAATGTTACATCAGGAGTACCGCAAGGTAGCCACTTAGGTCCACTCTTGTTTAATATATTCATTTCCGATCTTTCTAGTAAACTTTCCGGTGTGTCACATGTTGCATTTGCTGATGATCTCAAGCACAAGAATGGTGCTTCTCTAATAAGTTAGAACTAAACATTGAAACTGGAAGGTTAAAAGTTTTACACGTAAGAGATCTACCTTTACTTTCGGTTATAAAATAAATAATGTAAACCTCGAAAGAGTTAAAACTTAGGGATTCTGTTGGATGATAAACTGAACTTCCATCTTCATTATGAGTATACAATTTCTAGGGCAAACAAAATGCTCGGGTTCATAAAAAGAAGAGCAAAAAAATTCAGCAACATCGCTGTAAATAAAGCTCTTTATTGTTCCTTAGTATGATCTATTCTTGAATATGGTAACATTGTGTGGTATCCAGCATTTCAAATACATTCTGATAGAATAGAATCCGTGCAAAAGCAATTTCTTTTATTTGCTTTGAGAAATCAATATAATCCTAGAGATTATTCAATTCTGCCTAGCTATCTCGTAAGACTTAAATCATTAAATATCTTAACTTTATCACGCAGGCAAAATCTTCTTCTTGCTTTACTTTTGACGTCTTAAGAAAAAACATTGACGTTCAGTTTTTAGAGGATAATTTTAAAATAAATAATGGGGGCAGAAATACGAGAAGCACTAAATATTTAGTGGAAAATACTTATAGAACTGAATATGGAAAAAATTAACCAATAAACAGATATTGCATTACATTCAATAAACACAGTCATCTTTTTCAACACAAATTTCTAGATACACTTTTAAACGTAAATTAAAATTTAAATTTCTTAATAACCTATGACAATAATTTTAACCTTCAATATATTATACTCATATTACACTTCAAGTTCACATAATTTTATAATTCTATAATTTAATTATTTTTGTTTTTTTTTTACTTTATAAATTGCATTTTAACTGTGTTTTCGCTATGTATGCAACAATCTACAAACAAAAAATAAAACAAATAAATAAACTTTTGATTTTTATGTATTTAAATTTATGTTTTGTAATCAAATTTCATGTTAATTTTAAGTTTTAGCTATAAGAATTTTTTTTTGTAAAAACCTTGTTTTGGTTCAAAATAAAATAAAATGAATTGGATAAAAAATTTTAAATATGTAATTTTGTAATTGCATTTTACGAATCCATTTATTTCAATTTTATTTGTAGTTTAATATTTTTAAACAGATAAATTAGTAAGAATTTTAATATTTTTAAATTGATAAAATAATTAGAAAACGTTTTTAGTATTATAAAGTTAATTTCGTTAGCTATGTCTTACTAATCTAACCATCAAACTAATAAAAGCTTGTATGGTTTTAAAATTACTTATGGACTTCTCATTAAATTTGAAGCAAATAGGGGTAGGGTGTTTTTAAGTCGGGTGCACTGACTTACAGTTTCTTTTCTTCTTCATACTGGGTAGTTATTTTAAAGATACAAATTTTTTAAATTATGTTAAATTGAGTTTAACTCTTTTCCAAAACATAAAATTTATCCAATTTATTTTTTTTTGTTGCAAATTTTCAAAAGATTTTGTAAAAATGTGGCAGAAGAAAACGGTAAGAGACAGGTGTTTTAGAAGCCTTATAAATTTTTGAAGCGCAAATTTGTAAGGTTGCGGTAATGAAATTCAACGTCATACAAAACTAAATTTTGTTCAAATTTTTGGTCTATCATATCTTCTGAACGGCTTAAGATGGAAACGTAAAATTTTGAAAGAAGCTATATTCTCAGTACGGGTGGAAATTAGTACGAGGGTGTAAAGAAAATTTTTTTATTTCACTCCCGTTTAGGAGCTTTTAGGAGTTCAAAATAGATATTTTGGTTATTTTAAAGATCTGCAACTTGAATACTTGCTCAAATTTTTTTTTTGGTCTATCATATCTTCTGAACGACTTAAGATGGAAACGTAAAATTTTGAAAGAAGCTATATTCTCAGTACGGGTGGAAATTAGTACGAGGGTGTAAAGAAAATTTTTTTATTTCACTCCCGTTTAGGAGCTTTTAGGAGTTCAAAATAGATATTTTGGTTATTTTAAAGATCTGCAACTTGAATACCTGCTCAAATTTTTATTTAGTAATATAAAAAATTTAAAAATCGAACACCATATTTGGACATATGTCAAAGGATTTTCTTGACTTTGAAGGGTAACGGAGCTACAGCCCTTCCAAGTTTCAAAATATCCTATATTTAAGTTGTTAAAATAAGTGCTTTAGAAGGTATATTTTCAATCTGAAAACGGCATAAGACAGGGGCTGCTTTCATAAACTTTATCACAATACTATAATGTATAACGTTACTATTCTGTTGTAAAAATAACAATTATGTGAAACTCAATTTTTAAAAAATTTTGGCCCCTCCAAGCTAGAAACTTAAAATTTTGGGAGATGCTAGATACTCAGAAAGGGAGTCACTAAAGAAAATTGTTTTGTCATGCCCCTTGTTGTTTAGGAGTGAAAGGGGTCGAAAATTTTAAATTTAATTTACAAAAGTAATATTTAGTAATATACTAAATTTAAAGCTACAATATTATATTTTAAAATGTGGAATTTTAGAGGAAGTCTAATTTTGGGTGGGAGAGGAGTGGTTAGATTCGTGAGAATCACCATAAGTTTGCTTAGTAAAAATTTCGCGCAACGTTCTCCATTGAAGGACTAGTACGATTTAAAAATTTCTAAAATTTGATCTCAAAATGGTCTCAAAAATTTAGTATATCTCTCCGAAAATTGCGATTGGAAATTATAGCTCATTTTCTGTTTAAATATTTTTAAAAACGTGTTTCAGATACACGAGATTTTAAAAAGCAAACGCTTTTGAGGCCCGAGATTTTAATTCGCGATATTTCGAAACACTCCCTTTCAATTACACTTAAATTTCAAATAAGTAACTTCTAATCGAATAGATGGCAAACGAGCATAACTCCGAAACCAATTGGATAGATTCTTCAAAAATGGTACACATAATTTTTCGTCGTTGAGTTAACACCGACACAACTCCCAAGATCTTAAAGCATATATTCGAAATCAATTTAAATTTGATACAAGAGTGTTCTGGTATTGAAAAATAGAACCGTAATGGAAAAAGTTCCTTACATTAATTGGAGTGGTGGTTCAGATACCACCCAATATCTTCCGAGAGAAACCTTAAATGTGACACATGAGTGTTCTGTTATATTTGCTTTCTTACTTAAATCTTTTATATTTTTATAAGGCTATAAGGTAATTAATTTTTAATATAAAACTAATTATATATTATATTTTATAAATAAAGAACTACAAAATTTTGTCAATAAACGACTAAATTTCATTTCGTTTTAAATTTTTATTATATCAGATATTGAATGTTATATATACTTCGATATTTCGATATTTCTATTTTCAGAAAGTATTTATTAAATTAAAATTATACGCAAAATTTGAATATTTTTATAGATTGCTTGATAAATCTTTTTGAAATATTTAATTAAATAAATATTTAAGATATAAATAGATATTTTTATATCTAACTTTGATTACAATTTATACAATAAATATCGGTTTCATTAAAAATACTACCATCATAATGATACATATTATATGAATAATTAACTAAATATGTATGATACTTAAGATATTTTGAAAGTCTACTAAAAGCATTTGCTGCATGTATGTAGAATTTATTTTTATATTTAAATAAATTATATTAAAATTTTTACATTTGCCATAGTATCTTGTATTCATGTTTTACATTTTCATTTATGCACATAGGTGCAAAAATATACTAAAAATTCAAATTAATTTACCACATATTCTAAATTTGAAATTTTATAATCCCATTTTAAAAATAAATTTATTTAATGTTCTTGTACTTGTAATAAATAAAATATCTTGCATGGCGTGATCGGCGACCATATGCAATCTCCCTTACTTTGGAAGCTAGAAGATTTTAATCAGATTAAGGCCAAACGAGTATAATTCTGGAACCAATAAAGATAGAACTTCCAAATTTGGTATAAAGATGTCTCTTCCTATTTCCTTAGTGTCCTTAAAACGTGGGAGGAATTGGAGTAGTGGTTTGGTGACCACCTACACAATTCCGAAAACCTTAAAACATATCCTCGAAATTAATATAGATAATATCGTGAAACAATTGTAGAATTTTCAAATTTAATACAAGAACCTCTTTAGTATTTCTTGCGTGCCCCCAAAATCTGGGCTCCATTAGAGTAGTGGTTCAGATACCTCTCTTAGACCTTCAAGATTTAAAAGCTTATCATCGAAATTAATAATAATAGTAACTTAAAAATACAGATAGAACACGCAAATTTGGTACATGTGTTAACTAGTAATTTAATGGAGTTCTTTCCTATTTCCTTCATGTCCCCGAAATTTGCACTTAATTGTAGTGGTGATTCAGATACTTTTTTAGACCTCCCACAAATTAAAAGCTTATATTTGAAATAAATTATTATGTGGTAGAAGGGTTTTTTTTCCTCATGTTCCGAAAATGTGGGAACAATTGGAGCGGTGGTTCGGGTATCTCCCACGCATCTACCAAAATCAAACAAGCTTTAAAAACTAGATAGGAACTTCAAATTTGGAACACAAGTGTTCTATTTTGTTTCCATTACGTTCCTTATATAGGGCAATATTTGGAGTCTTGATTCAGATGCCTCCCACACTCTTAGAAAGATCTAACAAGCATACCGTAGAAATTAATAGCAATAGAAACTTGAATATTTCTTTTCTTATTTAACAATTTAATATTTTTAAAAGGCTTCAAAAGTACCTAATTATATATTAATTTATTAAAAGAATTTTATGTATTATATTTTATAAATTAAAAACTGAAATAGTTTTTTAATAAACTACTAAATTTCTTTTTTTTAATTTTTAAATCATTGATCTAGGCGTGTTAGATTTAGTGTCAAAGGAACGTATCGGGTCAACATCGAAAAGTAATGTGTTTCTGTCTGCTCGTCCATCTGTTCGTGTGTCAGGAATTTCTTCAAAACTAATTATACTAGGACATAAAAATTACACACGGTTAGTTATATAATAAAACAAGCAACTACGTGAAGTTTTAAAATTATACAGCTTGCAATATGAATTTCTTCAAAACTAGTTACACTAGGAGGAGGAATGTTAAATATGAATTTCTTCAAAAGTAATTATACCAGGAAGATGAAAATTACACACGGTTAGTTTTATAATGAATCAAGAACTTATATGAAGTTTCAAAATGTTACGACTTCATTTTCGGGGGGCTGCCATACAACTTTTTTGCACCAATATGAATTTCTTGAAAACTGATTATACTACGAGGATGAAAATTACACACTGTTAGTTATATAATGAATCGAGCACTTATATGAAGTTTCAAAATGTTACGGCCCCGTTTTCGGGCAACTGCCATACAAAGTAATCAATTCGATAACTGTGAATCTAATGAAGCTACGAGGTTAAAATCAAAACTGGGCAGATAAAGTAATAGGGCAAGTTAGTTGGCAAAGTTGGACATCACTCGGACCAACTTTTAGGGCCGGCTATTTTTTTTTTTTTTTTTTTTAAGCAAAAATTATGGTAGTATAATGGAATTAAAAATTTAATTTTTTTTTTAAGCTAAAATTATGGGATAAAAAGGTAAATTTTTTTTTAACTATTTTACTTTCTTATATTTTTTTTGTAATATTTATAGAGGAAATAAATAACGGTTAGTGGGTATGCACGGGTATGACAAGGGCAACTATAATCTTCCTCGTTTTTATAATAAATTTTTAATTCATCAGCTTTAAATTTAATTTTTTGTACTTCAATTAATAATTCACTTACCGTGTTTACTCTGAGGTCACTAATTCTTCTATAAATTTCTGTTGGTTCGATGTCTGGTTTGTATCTCAGCTTTAATGTACCTTTAATTAATTCCCAGTTGTCTGGTTGAGGAATGTTGATTATTGCGTTCTTCACTTCTCCTTGTATCTTCTCGTGAAATATAGTTCTTGTCATTAGTTTCTTAAAATCGATGTTATTTGTTTCAGCTAAATAATACTCCACGTTGCTTTCAATTTCATCATCTTTACCGGTGAAACAGGATATAAATCGTACTTCTCTAAGTACTGTTTCCCGTTGTTGGTTAGTTGAGTCTTGTTGTTGGTACATTTGAAGAGCTGCTGCCATTTGATTTAATCTTATATATCTTTCTTGTATTTATTTATTTATTTATTTATTTATTATACTGCTTAACACAAACAGTTTACAAAAAATCATACAAATAACAATTAAAATTATACAATTGAAATCAATATAAAAAATTACATATTTGACTAATTATAAATATGTTCAAACTAAAATTAAAATTAAAAGTTAAAAATTTACATTACTACAAGAAAAACAAAACAAAAAAAATCCTAATAATAGCGATTGTATAATTTTTGTTTTTGGGAGTGTTTTGAAAGTGTAAAGTCAATATAATGTTTATGTTTATTACCTATAATAAGCATTCTATTAATAGGTTCGAATTTGCCATAGTTAGTCCTATGATTATTAGTTTTAAATAAATTGCAAGAGTGAAGGCGTTGAAGATTTCTAATAATAATTTTACTAGAAATTAAATTAGATTTAACGTTACCCTTGACAATTTCTGTAATAAAAATGACATCAGAAGTACATAAGGATCTGAAAATTCCTTTGCAGAACGTTTAACAAATCCCAATAGTGAATTAGCTTTATTTATAATATTATTATAATGGATTTTAAAGCTAAGTTGGGAATCGAAGTACACCCCTAAGTCCTTTATTGAGGTAACTTTAGGTAAACTAATACCATCTAAGTTATAATTGAAACAAATAGGACTAGATCGGCGTGTATAAGATATCAGTGCGCATTTATTTACATTAAGTAGTAAACAGTTATTAACGCACCAATTGTTAAAATTTTGAAGATCATTCTGCATAAGGATGGCGTCATTATAAGATGTAATCTTTTTAAAAAGTTTCATATCATCAGCGTAAACTTGAAGCTCGCAATTAGAAATTAAAGAAGAAAGATCATTTACAGATAAGATAAAAAGTAGAGGGCCAAGGTGACTACCTTGTGGAACTCCCGAATTTACCAATTTGTTGTTGCAATTATTCCATTTTTATTCCTTTTGTATAATTTTTCGGTTTAAGTCAAATTGTTCGTTTTTATTTAATCTTCTCATAAACAATTTTTTGTTATTGAGAAGTTTGTTTCTACGCACTTTTTACTTTTAATAAATTAAATATTTGTACTTTCTCGAATTAGTTGATCTTAATTATTTTTTTTGTTTTAATAAATTTTTATTTTATTTTAATAAAATTTTTATTTATTCTATTAGAGTTTGTTTAAATATATTTTGTTTTTCGATTCGATCACTGGTTTAATTTATTTTTAGCAATCCTACCGACTGCGGCACTTATATAATTTCTTTTAAAAAATTATAAAAAAAAATATCAAATCAATAAAAACTGTTTAGTTTTGTTTCGAGAAAAACCTTTTATTTAACTTTTCAAATTAATACAGAGAACGCTGTACAGTGCGGACTGCATATGGGCGAAATCAGCCAAAGGGTTCGGATTCTGGACCTTTTAATCGGTCTAAGGGCTAACGAACATATATAAAAAATCACGATAACTCAACAACTAATGGCGCTATCTTCATAAAATTTGTGTTGTAGAGTACTGGTAATAAAACTACGGCTGTGATTGCGTACGGTGGGAAATGGACAATGGGTTAGGAACTTAGAACTTTTTGATCGAATTTAGGCCAAACGAGCATAATTCCGAACCCATGAAGATAGAACCTCCAAATTTGGTATCAGGGTGTCTCTTTCTATTTCTTTAGTGTCCTTCAAATTTGGGATCAATTGGAGTAGTGGGTGAGGACCAGCCACACAGTTCCGAAGACCTTAAAGCATATTTTCGAGATTAATAAAGATTGTAACTTCAAACAAATTTAAAAGTTTTAAATTAGGCACATGGGTGCTCTTTACTATTTCCTGCGCGCTCCCCTAATTTTGGATCAATCAAACCACCCAAGATTTAAAAGCTTATCATTGAAATTAATAAAAATAGTAACTTAAAATTAAGATAGAACGTTCCAATTGCGTACAAGGGTTAACTAGTATTGAAAGTATGACGGGTACTGCATATGGGCGAAATCGTACCATGGTTTATTCTGGAACATTTGAAAAATTTAAGGGCTAACAAACACATATCTTAAAAACACCATAACTCAAAAAATAAAGCCGCTATTTTGATGAAATTTAAACTCTAGGTTACTAGTAATGAAAGCACCATGGGATGGTTCTGGTCGAGTTCGGACAATGAGTTCGGATTCTTGAAACTTTTGATCGATCTGAGGCCAAACGATTATAATTTCAAAGCCAAAGAATATATTACCTATTTCCTATGTGTCACTGAAATTTAGACTTAATTGTAGTGGTGGTTGTCCTAAGAAATCCCAAAATTAAAAAGCTTATCTTCGAAATTCATGAAGATAAAAACTTTAAATTTGGTGAACAAGGGTTCTTTCCTATATCTGTTTTTATTTAACACTTTTATATTTTTAAAAGGCTAAGAATATTGTACCATAAAACATATTTTGTATAATATTTTATAAATTAAAAACAAAATATTTTTTTAATAAACGGTTAAATTCCTTTTTTTTAATTTATATTATATCATACATGTTATTGAATTATTACCATAGGTGATATATAATTAAGACATTGTGTACGATACTTAAGCTATGTTCAAAGGTACTTGTTGCATTTATGTAAAATTTATTTTTATATTTATCTAAATTTGAATTGTATTTTAGAAATATATTTATGGCATATTTTGCGTTTATAAGTTTTTCTAAGAGATACATAAACTAAAAATTTAAAATAATTGCAATTTTGAAAATTTTTAATTATTAAATATATTATGCTTCACTGAAAAAAATATTAGCTATATTTGCTATTTTTTTTACATATGAGTGACTATTTATATAGCTCATATCGGGATAGTAGCATTAAATTGCAGAAAATGATATAATTTATAGGAAAGAATTATTTAATTATTTCTAATATTAAACGTCATCAATTCCTACAAAATATAATAAAATTTCCGATAATTGTTTGGTAATTCTCTAGTATCAGAATCAAATTCGGCTGTAATTATATAAGAAGAATTCTAATTACAAAATATTACGAGGTCTAATATTGAAAATCATTTGTGGCTATTTTTATAAAAAAGTTTTAATATAACAAGATAGCTATATTTGCATTTATATGAAGTAAATCATACTAGCATAACAAAGCTAAATTCATTAATCGACGTATGAAAATTTGTAAGGATAAAATTAAATGTCAACTAGTATTACACTAAAGAGTATATTAAAGTAAATAGCAAAATTTGCAATTTTATCTTACAAATCTCGAACTTCTGGAATTACTTCCAAAAGTTAAACTTCTATCTAAATTTGTAAGGTAACATTGCAAATTTTGCTATTTATTTTATTACACTCTTTAATGTAACTCCAGCTGTATTTGACTCTTACCTTCCAAAGGTGGAGAGAAATTCTCTCAAAATTTCTAAGGTAACATTGCAAATTCTGCTACTTTTTTACATATACTCTTTAATGTAATACCAGCCGATATTGACTTTCATTATTGCAAATTTTCATATGTCAATTAATGGATATTAGCTTTATTTTGCTAGTATAATTTAGTTTAGATGATAGCAAATATAGCTATGTTGTTACAATAAATAATGTAATATAAATTATTAAAATTTTGTTTCTATTGTTGGAACATAAAATAATAATAAAATTTTGCTGAACTGATTGTATTTATTTGTTATTTTTAGATTAGATTTTATTTTACATTTAACATTTTCATATTTTTAAATATAATTTCTTAACATTTGCAATATCCTTAAAATAAATAATTAAATGCTATATAATATATATATAAATATGTATATACTTAAATGCTGAAAATATACTGAAAAAAATTTATTTGAATTCAAAAGTATTTAATTATAGATTAAAAAGTATTTAAAAATTAAAATTTTATAAAAATTATAGAAATTATTTATTTTTGATTTGATCTTAAAAATGTAACATTTTCAAATTTTTAAAATAGCTTAATAATTTTGTGTACCTACAGGTATTTTTTAAATGATTAAATTCTCACCCTTAAATTTAATTAAGTTATAAAGTTTAATATGACTCACTAAAAAGAGTTGTAACTGTTGAATAATTCTTGTCGTAAGGCGTCTGAATTTCGTATATGTATTTCTGCAAAAATGTCCAGATTGGTTTGGATTCGGCTGAATACTCACAATTCAATGAATAAATAATTTTAAAACAGGCATCAACAGCTGACTCTGCAGATGAAAATGAATATAAATTATCATTGACTAAAACAAAACATTTGTCAATAATATCTGAAAATGAAAATAAAAATAATTTTTTTTGTGTATAAGAAAAAATTTTATACAAGTATATACCTAAAAGACTGGACCCAACAACTAATACGATAGGTTGTACAGTACTTTTATTCTCAAAGTGTGTATTTTTTATTTTCCTAATGTCTTCTAGCACTAGATTTTCATCCTAAAAGAAAGATTTCAAAATTATTTATTTTTAATGTGCTTTTATAATATAACAACAGCTCACTGTTACTAATTTTAGAAAAGAGTTTTCTACTTCTTTTACAGTGAGTTTTCTTCTTTTTTTATTAGCAGATGAATTAGTCGAATTAGAATAAGCTGATTTTGATAAAAAATGTGGTAATAATGCTAGTCCTTTAAACTGACATTGCGATTTTAAAATATTTTTTATTTCTGACTTATGTTGAATTTTAGCGTAATTAATTAGCTTTTTTTCAATATTTCCCCAATTTGTAAAAAAGTTATTCGTTTTTTCTGGATAAATTTGATCAAAATCATTCAGAAAAAGTGAAGAGCCTTTGTTAGATTTTAGAATAGGGAATTTGTTAATATAATCGGTTATATCAATTTTAGATTGAAACAGTAATGATTTCCTATAGTTAAAAGTGTCTATCCAATAGCCTTTAATTTTATCCCAGTCATGCACATTTTTTTCCAGGTAAGCAATTTTATCATTCGATTCACTGGCTAATGTTTCGTGAAGGTCTACTTTAGTGTCTTTTCTTAAATCTTTTTGTAATTTACTTAATTTGCATTTAAAATGATTAAAGGCATCCCATAATTTTCCACTTGCATTAGTTTTAGTTTGCTTATCGAAAGGAACGTAGTAAAGAGTTTTATAATTTTCTTCAGATAAAAATTCTGAAACAATTTCGGATCTTAACTGTAAAAATCTTTCGGCTTTTATTTTATACTTATCAGGAAAATTTAATCTCTCGTATTCTTTGTTGATAATTAACCTGGCCAATGAATTTCTTGAAGAATTGTCTAAAGATTTATACATTTGATAATGAAGTAGTATTAACTTTCCATCTGCGCACTTTAAAAAATTTCTTAAAGAATTGGTTAAAACGAAAGAAAAATCGTTTTGTAGCACAGAAATATTAGATATGTCGAGGTAGTTTTCGTTATTTGAATCAAAAATATAATTATTTTCACTTTGTAAAATGTGGTTGTTGTCACCTTCAGAACTATTTGGAATGTCAGATATTTCTGTACATTCACTTTCAAAATTGCTTGATTTGACGGATTCCTTAAAATATTAAGTAAATTAATTTTATCAAAAACACCTTAAACCTTTATGAAAAAGTAAATAACTGCATTTCTGGTTTAAATTTTTTTTTTGCGAAAAATGCTATTAATAAAATAATTTTTCAAAAAAGTAGGTACACCTAAATGTAATACTAAATTATAAGAATAAATAACTTCACTTAATAACCAAGGCGATATAAACTAACACCCAATTTTTTTGCTAAAATTTAACTTGGGTTCATTATTTTTGGGCATTAGTTCAGTGTTTTTGGCGATTAATTCATTTGAACTAAACCCCAAATATTTGAAAAATATTTTTGGGGATTAGTTCATTTTTTTGTTAATATTAATATTGGCGATTAGTTCATAATAAATATTGGTTCTTATCAATTAAACAAAAGAATCAATAACACAAAAGAAAAATTAAAAACAAATTTTTGTGTCATTTATACCAGAAATGGCAATTGTTTAGTTTTTAACAAATGACTTAGTCTTAATGGATACTCAAATTTAGATTTAAAAAAATTGTATAACTTACGTTGTCTCTGGTTAAGAAAACCTCCTTAAATTTTTTCCAAAAAATGGCTCTTGTGCCTTGTTCTTTAATTATTGCAGAAATTCCTAGATAGTCCAAACTTTTAAAAGCCACTTCATCAAATTTTTCTTCTAAAAAATATGCATTTCCATAAAAATGTATGTATGTATATCACAACAATTAAAAACTTACTGTAAAATTAAAATGCATGTTAATTAAAATATACTTACCCAAAAAGATTGGTAGAAGCTTTTCTAATTTCCAATCTTTTAAAATATTCTCCAAAAATGACATCGAAAACGATAATAAAAACGATAACAAAACAGAAGCTAATTTTATAATCGACGCGAACACGTTTAAACAACTTTAAAACTTCAATTTCTTATTAGGAAATTCAAAAATTGAATGAATTTAAATTCACACATTGAAAATAATCATGCCATATAAAATTTTTGCTATCGCACTAACACAATAACACATAATATGTGTATGCATATTCATCTCACTTTCATAAGTAAAGTAAAGACACAAAATTATCATAAACAAACGAGTGTAGCGCAAGTTGAATGATGAAAAAAATAAAAAAAAGTAAACATAGTTAATTTGAAAATTTTTATAAAAGATTTTTGAAAAATATATTGATTTAATACAGATTCAATGAAATTATTTATCGCACAAAATCTTATAAACTAGATTGAAAAAAGTAATAAATGATTTTTTAATAACAACAATTTAATATTACATAATATGGTTGATACTAAATAATTTATGTTTTGAATCAAATTTTTTTACAGTTTCGTTTAAATTTTTTATATTCTTTTAAGTCACATTTTATTGGTTAATTTATAATTATAAATTCCTAAATATAAGGAAAATATAAATCGTAATATAAAAAAAGAAGTTCGCCAACGGAAACACCTTGTAGAATTTGAGCAGCTTCATATAAAAGTAATACATTATAAATAAATAAAAAATCATAGATGTATTAGATAATAAATAGATAGGCAACTTCTATTTCTATCTAATGTTTTTTATGTATTTTCTATTCAACAATTTTAAGCCAAAAATGAACAAATGTTTTTTTTTACCTAATAAATGCAGCTATGTGGTTGTAGAAAATTTCTATAAACAAATGATCGAAAACTGCAAATAAACATAGCTAATTATTTATTTCAAATTAAGCAAGGTTAAAGGTTTAAATAAACACTTTCTTAATTTTTTTTTTGTATTTTGTTTTGTACTCTTATTAAATATTAATAATTTACATAGGAAAATTTGCAATGCTGCTTTATGAAAATATCATATGAAATATTTAAAGTACAAATTACTAAAACTAAAAAATAAAATAACAAATCTTTTTAGTTAATATAGGAAAATTTATTAAATTTAATTGAAAATATGTTATAATTATTTTTTTAATTTTCTTTTAAAATTTTATAACTATTATTTCTTTTTTGATAACAAAAATGTTACTTTACATATGATATTATTCATTTAACATTTTGTTATAAATTTTATTAAAAGTTAATAGTGTATAATGAATTTGGAGTGAATAATTTAGTATGTATTGTTATAATTACTATTGCCTAACGTTATTTTTTCACTGTAATGTTTTTTTGCAAATTTGGCAAACAGCTTTTTTTTCAGTGTTTGATTAGCTTTTTATCACAAAATTTAATAATTCAAACTTTTTCACTTTTATAATTGAATTGAAATAAATGTATTTTCATTTTATTTCAAGTTTTTTTGTTTGTTAATATTTTTAAATAGATGAATTAGTAAGAATTTGTAATATTTTTGAATAGATAAAGTAATTAGAAAATATTTTTAGTATTATAAAGTTAATTTGGTTAGGTATGTCTTATGATCAAACTAATAACAGCTTTTATGGTTTTAAAATGACTTATGGACTTCCAATTAAATTTGAACCAAATAGTTTTCTTTACTTGTTTTATTTTTAACGAAAGAAACTGAACGGTTGCTTTGATCGTTTAAAATGCAATATAGAAAATAAATGCATATTGTATGGTCATATCAATAGGGCTGCCATTATGAAATTTATATATTTTCCACGTCGAAATGACCTAATTTTTTTTTTTATTAAAATAATGTATTTTAGGTTTGGGTTAATAATAAAAATTGAGGTATTTTTGTTTTGAATTATTTTAACTATATGTAATTTCTTTATACATTATAAACACAAAAAAAAACATCTACATACCTACATACTTTATAAAACAATAACAGATATGCAAAAAAACAAAAAAAACTAAATTTTATATTCCATCAATTTACGAGATACACATACAAGAAAATATTTTATTTAACAAAGTTAGTAGAAGACATGCTTTTCTTTAAAAAATAACATATAAAATCTATGGTATGTATCAACTTCATCATATACATAATATATAAGTGTCACACCAAATTATAATGATGGCAATGCTCTTAAGATAAATTTAAATTTATTATCATGCATCCCATACAAGATAAACCTGTTTTGTTGTTATGCATCCCATACACGATTTTTTCAACTTGATATGCGTACTTGCTGAGTTGAATCGTGTATGAGCAAGTTGACTAACTCAAAAGTCCTGTTTTTTTTTTGTATTTTTCTTTTATTGACACGAAAAAACGTTGAGATATTCCGATTTGCAAAAAATAACAAAGAATTAAGCAAATAATTTTCAATAATTATAAAATTAAGTTAGGAAAATGTTTTAAAATATAAAAAATGTACATACCTACATATTCATCACAAAATACAAACCGATTTTTTAAGAAATTGTAGCAAACAGTTCTCTTATCCAAAACGTTTAATTTGAATTATAAGTGTAGTATAGAATAATTCCACGGGCTGTCAACGTCTTTTTTTATGTAAGCTTTATATACATAAACTTGACAGTTGCGAATTTAAGATGATTGAAGAAAAGTGCAACTTTTGGATTGTGTAGCGGTTTTCAATTGACGTTTAAGTATTTACATTTTAATGTAAAATGTGTTAAAGATTTTACTGATAATTTTTGAAAGTAATGCATTTTTTATAAAATTAAAAATATAAATTGATTAAAAAATAAAAAATATAAGATTAAATATAACATAGTTAATTTTAAAAATTGGAATTTTAATAATATTTTAAATAAAAGAATAATAAGGATAGAAATAGAATTATAGAACTGATTTTGAATACATAATTTAAGTAAAATAAAAATATAAGTCATTTAATTTTGCTGCAAATTGTTCAATGCATCAATTTAACGCTAGAAGCTACACCGCTGCGATTAAGTGTAGCGCTACTTCATTTTAAACGTGACTATAGCTAAAATTTTTTCGAAGATTTTTTACATCAAAAAAAGTGTACAAAACCAATATACTATCGGAGTAGATTACATGGAAAAAAAAAATTTATTAAAAAAGACATTTTTCAGTGGTGTGGTGATTTTTGTTTTTTTTTTCAAATATTACAAAAAGATGAGTCTAAAATTGAAATATTTTGAGTTTGATATACATAATATATTAGTTTTTTTTTAATATTTTTATTAAAGTACAATATCTAAATTGCAATTTTTTATTTTTTAAAAACGATAACCAATCAAACTACTAATACACAAATATGTTAGATTTATATATAAATATAAATTAATAATTTAACTACATTTCGTTTGTTTTTCTATTTAGTAAATAGACACTTATTAATTTTGAAAATATTCATATAATTTCAAAAAATTTGTATGGCAGCTACCCGAAGCCTTTTCCCGATTTTAACAATAGGGAACCTACCAATTTTCTAAAAATTAATTTGTGAAAGTTTTGGAACTTTACCTTATAGTTTTTGAGTTATCGTGCTAACAGACGGACGGTCGAACGGACACACATAGCTAGATCGATTCACTTTTCGATGCTGATTTAATACGTACCCTTGACATTATATCTAGCTCGTCTATTTCGATGCTTTACAAACGGAGGAGTAATTTTAATATACCCGATCCATATTTGTATGCACGGGTAGAATTATAATTTTATTATCAATGCAGAAAAAACTGAAATTAATTTAATTTATTAAATAAATGTATTTTATTTTGAAATTAATCATTAAAATTAATTAAAAAAAAAATTTTATTTAAAAATATCGAATATTTGCGTAAAAATAATTGTTAAAAATTTCAAGAACAATTTATTTCTTGTTTCGGACAATTCCATTTTTTTTGGACAACTCCATGAACATGTACATAAAAATTTCTTAGTCATGGGATTTAGCCAATGATGAAAAAACATGGTCTTAGAAAATGTTTCATAACTAACTTCAGACTTAAATTTAATTCTTAAAATTTTCAAAATTAATAATAAACCCTACTATAACTTAATAGCGAAAATTTGAATAAAATCTATAGAGTAGTTTTCGAGTAATTATACTTTAAACTTTAAACTCGTTTTCAAAATATTGAGTAACCCAATTAACCAAGGTAGTCAAAAAAATCCAGTTCTTCAGAATCAATTAGATGACTACGCCTAACTAAACGCCGCATCAAAAATTAAAATACAATCATTTTACGAAGCCGATCCAGAATTGTGGTTCATATTATTGGAAGCACAATTCATTACCCGACGTAATACAAGCGATATAACAAAATATATAACCATTGTAGGACTTCTAACACAGAACATCGCCGAACGTTTAAGAGATATGACCAAATCACCATACGTAGACGGAAAATATCTATTAATAAAATATCGTTTAATTAAAGAATATGCTGACACGGCAACAGCGAAAATAAAAAAATTATTGTCACAACTCATACTAGGTGACAAGAAACCATCTCAACTATTGCGCGAAATGCAATCCCTTGCTGGTACCAATGTTGATGAAGATTGGTTACGCACGTAATGGTAACAACGTCTACCTCGGACAGCCAAGGCTATTTTATTTGCCTCATTCGATGCATTGGAAAATTTAGCTGTATTGGCTGATAAAATATGGGAAAACAATGAAAAAGTTTCAATCAGTGCAGCATCAACATCAATATCAACACCAGCACAAAAATATTCACCCGAAATGGAAATGCTAAAAAATTTATTCGAAAGAATTAATATAATTTCCGAACGCGTCGAGAAAATCGAAAAAATAATTATCGTGAAATGGCACCAGTACAAAGTCTGGTCAAATTCGCGCTGGTCATCAAAAACACGATCACCTTCGCGTCTTCAAGATAAACCAGAGAGATGGCAATTTGAAAACTGCTGGTATCACCACATTTATAAACATGCAGCAACACAATGTAGACCACCATGTAATTTTAATAAAAATTTTAATTCAAAAAACTAAATAAACGAGTTTCAGTATAGACGTCTGGACTCAAAATTTTATCAAATCGGCTTTTTATTTATGATGAAGTTAGCAGACGAAATTTTTTAATTGACATCGGCGCTGACGTTTCAGCTATTCCACCAACCACCACATGGCATGTTGGCATGAACACCAAAAACACAGACAATACTCATCTGTATGCAGCAAACGGCACAAAAATTCCAACTTTTGGTGAACAAATCTTAAAAGTTTTGCTGGGACTACGACGCGAATTTTCATGGAAATTTCTTAAAGCTAAAATTGATACACCAATAATTGGCGCAGATTTTTTGCATCATCATGGCATCATTGTTGATTTAAAACAAAGAAAACTTATCGATACAGTCACAGAACTACAATCATCATCATCAAAATCAAAATCAAAAAATCATCAACACCACAAATAACTATTGTAGATAATAATCACAAATTTGCAATTCTTTTTCACGAATTTAAAAAATTATTATCTGACCAACCAACTGTCAAAAATGATATCATGACAAACGTCACACACCACATCACAACAGTGGTGGTCCAACTAACGTCACGTTCAAGACGATTGCCACCGGATAAATTGGCAGCGGCAAAAAGCGAAATCAACGAATTAATAAGGTTAGGAATTTGCCGGCCGTCCAAATCAAATTGGTCAACGCCACTGCATATGGTATTAAAATCTAATGGTATGTGGAGACCATGTGGTGATTATCGTCGCCTCAACTCCATTACGGTCCCAGACAAATATCCCATACCTCACATCCAAGATTTTGTCAACATTTTAAATGGAAGACAAATTTTCACCAGCATAGATTTAAAAAAAGCATTTCACCAAATTCCAATGGAACCTTCAGATATACCAAAAACGGCAATAATCACACCGTTTGGGTTGTATTCACACATATGACATTTGGTTTAAGAAATGCTGCGCAAACATTTCAACGCCTAATTGATGAAATATAGCGGGGTTTAGATTTTGTTATTTTGTTATTTAGACGATATTTTCATTGCGTCACGAAACTATGAAGAACATATTAAACACATTCGCATAGTTTTCAACGTTTATCGGATCATGGTCTAAGAATCAACGCGGACAAGTGCAAATTTGCACGCGTCGACATCGAATTTCTTGGACATCTTGTCACCGTCAATGGAGTGAAGACACTACCCAGCAAAGTTGAGGTGATCCAAAAATTTAAAAAACCAAACACAGTTCAAAAGCTTCGAAGATTTATTGCAATGATAAATTTTTATCGCCGTTTCATCCCTAATGCTGTCAAAACACAATATCGGTTACAAACTTTAAATAAAGGCAATAAGAAAAACGATAATACTATCATTGACTGGACAGATGATGCTTCATCAGCATTCACCGAATATAAAGAAATGTTGGCAAATGCAGCATTATTAGTTCATCCATCAAAAACAGCAATAATCGCATTGGGAGTTGACGCGTCTGACAACGCAATTGGCGCTGTATTACATCAAATCGAAAACGATCAGTGTAATCCACTAGGTTTTTTTCACGCAAGTTGAACAACGCTCAACGAAAATATTCAACATATGACAGAGAATTACTGACAATTTATGAAGGCATCAAATATTTCAGACACATGCTAGAAGGCAGAGATTTTGAAATATTCACCGACCATAAAACCATTAATTTTCGCGTTTAACCAGAAAAGTGACAAAGCGTCACCACGGCAAGCATGTCAACTAGATTATATTAGTCAATTTTCAACAAAAATACGTCACATAAATGCAGAAACAATATTGTACCGGATTTACTCTCACGAATTCAGCAGATCAAGACAACAGAAATTGATTACCCTGCACTTGCAGAAAGTCAAAAAACAGATGACAACTACAGCAAATTCTACATTCAAATAAAACTTCGCTACAACTAAAGTTAATGGAATTACCAGGCACCAGAACAAAATTGTTCTGCGACATTTCAGGTAATTTAATTCGACCATATATTACTGAAGATTTTGGTTTTTGGTTTTCTGTTGTAGAACAAATTCATAACCTGAGTCATCCAGGAATAAGGGCAACCACAAAATTAACCCAAAACCGTTTCGTTTGGGTTAACATGAAAAACGACTGCAAAAATTTCGTGAAGCACTGTATTTCATGTCAACGATCAAAGATTTTCCGCCACACTAAAGCACCTTTTTCAAAATATAATTTGGACAGCAATAGGTTCGAACACATTAATGTCGACATTGTTGGTCCATTACCACCATCAAATGGACAAATGTATCTACTCACAATAATAGATAGAAATACTCGATAGCCAGATGTGAAACACCACAGCAGAAACAGTTGCCAGATGTCTCTTGTCAGGTTGGATTTCTCGGTTCGGAGTTCCATTAAAAATTTCAACAGATCAAGGGCGACAGTTTGAGTCAATCTTGTTCGAAAAATTAAATGCATTACTTGGTATACGTCATCTACGTACAACTGCGTATCAAACGCAAGCAAATGGATTAATTGAAAGATGGCATCGATCATTGAAACAATCGTTAAAAGCTCGATTAGCGGAAAACTGGACTGATGAATTACCACTGGCAATGCTTGGTCTCCGGTCGGTATTGAAAGAGGACATTGATGCGACACCAGCAGAACTCGTGAACCATTACAGTTGCCGTACAACGGCCCGTACAAGGTAATTAAGCGAGGAGAGAAGTTTTTAAAATCGATGTTAATGGCAAAATTCAGAACATCACAATAGACCGTCTCAAAGCTGCATTCGACATTTCTGACAAATCATTGTCACCTTCACTTTAATAACACCAGTCGAAAAGGCAATACAAAATCATAATATTTAATCGGCTTATTTTTTCCCATACAAATATAAACATCCTTTTTTACGACAAACTATTTGACCAATTTTAATGAAACAACAACCAAAAGAAAGGTTTTTTTTGTTTTCATAGGACAATGATATTTTTTTTTTAGAATATTGCGTTTTTTCAGGTGAAAACCCGTCTTTAAATTAACGTAAATTTGAATTTAACGGTCACGCTGTTAAAAGTTAAGGCTTATGACTCTAATATTATGCGCCGACTTTCTGGGCAAAAGTAATGCATTTTCGGTTGTATTCGCAGCTCAATCAAACTATATATTATAGGCGCCGACTTGTGTATATCTTTCTTTTTTTGTTTAGTTCAAATATTCAATGAACAAGGAGATTTAAATTTTTTTAAAATTTTTTTTTTGTTTTGGTTTTTTCTTTGTCTTAAAAAGTGAACGAAAAAAATGAGTTCTCTTCGAAATGAAAGCAATACATTTGGTTTATACAGTTTAGTTTTCATTTATAACGAACTTGGTGCAATTTTAATTATACTAAACTTTACACTTTTTGCCAAAGATTAAATTTTACCTAAAAATGTAAGTTTTTTATTACATAGATATTTCTTTTATTTAAACTTATTATATCTAATTATGTTGCTTGGCAATTAATTAAGTCTTTTTTATTTAGTTTTGAATATAAAAAAAATCCTAATAACGTATCAAAAATACAAAAAAAATTTCATTAGAAGAAAAAGCACTATACATAGGCTTGAGGCTGACATATCAAATAAAATTTTAGGAAATGAGTTCGAAGTGTCCATTCTAGAATCAGCACATTGTTCAAGTTTTATACTAATTTTTCAAAATTCACAGCATTCTTTTAAAACGACATTCGTTTATTACGACGAATATTTTCCGTCCCATCATGGTCGTAATAACCGAAAAGTACTGTACTTTGTTTTCGTATGCTTAAAAATTTTTTTTTTTTAATCGTATATTGTTGTTGGTTTTTGTTAAGTTCTTTGTAAAATAAGAAACCGACTTCTGATAAATAATATTTCTTAAGAAAAATGATTTGTTACTTATGGATCAACCAAATTCAGCGTGTACGGCGTTCACTTTCTGTCAAAAAATTTTTAAATAAGTTGTTATGTAAATAAATTTACATGAAAGCATACGCGACGTACTGTACCTCGGAGTTTTAAAATTTAAAAATTGACAAAGCGTATAAAAATATTGTGAATTGTTTTTTCTTATGTTGCTACGATTAAATTTTAAAAATAAAATATTTTAAAATAATATTTTTTTAAAATAATTTTTTTTTAAAACATATACATATTCAAAATAATTGAAATAAGTTTGCAAAAAATTAGAAACGAAAAATCTTTCTTAAAAAAATAATTTGCAATTTAAATGATTTGTTCCTTTGGGCCTAACCAAAATCAACGCTTATGGTGTTTTAAATTAGTAGTTAAGTACATGATATTACATGAGAATAACTTACTGTACATCGAATTTTTAAAATTTAAATATTGACAAAGCATATAAAAAAGTTATTGTTTTTTCTTATGTTGTTATTGTTCTAAAAATAAAATATTTTAAAATAATATTGTTTTTAAAAATACCTATATTTTTTTAAAAAATACTTTACATATATTCAAAATAATTGAAATACCTATAGTATGTTTGCAGAAACAAAAAAATAACATTTCTTAAGAAAAATTATGTGTTCTTTACAGATCAACCAGAATAAACGCGTACGGCATGCAGTTTCTGTCAAAAAAATTTTAAATAAGTAGGTATGTTGGGTACTGTATTCGGAATTTAAAATTTTAAAATTTGACAAAGCGTATAATAATATTGTAATTGTTTTTTCTGATGTTGCTACGATTTAGATTTCAAAATAAAATATTTTAAAATAATATTTTTTTTTTTAAAAAAGATACATTCAAAATAATTGAAAATACCTATAATATGTTCGCAAAAAAAACTAAAAAATAATCTTAAACTCAAATAAAAGTTGACGTATAATTTCTGTCAAAAAATTTACAAATAAATAGGTGCATGAATTTTCATGAGAGCAACCAAAATACGCGTAACGCGATGTACTGTAATCGGATTTTTAAAATTTACAAATTGACAAATGGTTTTTGGTTTTTCTTATATTTCTAAGATTATGTTTTAAAAAATATCTTATATTGAAAAAAAATTCAAAATATACCTATTATATGAAATTAATAAAAATTTTTGTTGTAAATTAAAACATTCAAATAAATATTTTTGTGTGTACGCGCGTATCAATTTACGGATATATAGATAGACATATAAAAATTGTACGTCGTATGCTTTAATTTAGATAAAATAAATATTTAATTATCTACTCCTTTCATTTACTATTCTTCAAGAGGCGGTGTGGTTTAGCTGTAAAAAGAGTAGTTCACTCCTATACAAATAGGTGTAATATAAAGTAAAGTAAAGAATTCAGAACCATTTTTTGTATATGTACATACATTTGTAGTAAAAATTTCAGATTTTATTATTGAAATGTAGTGCTTATTTGCCTATGTAGCTACTAAATTTAAAAATGGAATAAGAGGAGGAAAAAATCATCAATATAGATATATATATATAAATAGATATAGATATAAATCTTAAAATTGTGATTTTAAAAAAAATCTCGACTTCTGTCAACTTAACTATTATTTTGTATTTTGGCAGCTTCAATATAATATAATACTAAGTACTTAACTTATTTACTTATGAATTATGATAGGTATGTTAAATTTTGTTGTACATATTATGCTCTATGAATAAGCTTTTTAATTACGATACAGAATACATCATCATCAAAATTTCAGATCATTATATATTAGAACACTATTTATATTTAGAATGTAAATCGCTTTTTTTGTGTAATAACTGTGCAAAATTATACTCTCTTTAAAGCGCATTAAGCTACAGGAATAAAATTCAAAAATACTTAAAAACGTTTTTATAATTGAAAAAATTATAAATTTTTTTTTAATAAGGAAATTTCAAACGAAAGAACTGTTGCCATCAATTTTAGTATGCATAGGAAAAAAAAAATAAGTTTCGTATAATATTAGTCTAATATAAACTATACAAAACGGATTTTTTATGTAAATTTAAAAGCACAAAGAGCTCGAATTTCGAGCACAGGGCGTTACTAGTAAATCATTAAATAACAACATTCCAGAACCTAAAACAACCCATCACGTCTGGACATTTAATTAGTACATGTCCATGACTGGCGAGGGAGTAGTGTAGCGGTCAGGTCTCGTCTCAACTGTATAAAAACTCAACAAGCTCAAAACCCAAAAAACTAAAAACCCGACAAACTCAAAACCTAACACAATAAAATAATTAAGGTTGGACAACTTTAAAAATAAAAATTCTATTGTGAATAGCTGAGTAGTCTCCAAAAAAATGCTTTAAAAACAGAAACGGAACAAATTAGAATTTTTTCAAGTTGTCGTTCGCAAATCATCTAGTCATTCTATGAATTAACAAGTGATGAAAAAAAACCAAGGGTTTTTAAAAAAGCACATTTTCAAAATTATATTGTATTACATACTGAGTTTAACTTTGGAAATATTTACTTGGAAATAGTTACTACTGACTTATAAAATTTACAGCTAACAGTAAATTTTTTATTTAAAAGTTGTTATAGCCCTTCAATGGGGAAGGTTGCCAAATTTCTCAAGAATCTAACTTCAACTCCCCCCCCCTCATCCTCCAATTTTTTAGGTTCTAGGAATTAAAATGTGAATTACACAAAAATTTGGAATTTTACTTAGAATTTTATTATCTAAGCAAAAATGGGTAAAACTGAGAGACACTTCTTCAATTTAAGGAACTCCTTTTAAATTTAAGGAAAACCTTTAACATATGTTAAAATATAATGTTGGACCTTTAAGTTTTGTATATTAATAAAAAAAAAAATTGGACAGGTATTCAAGTTACAGGTGCTTAAAAATAGCATAATTTCAATTTTCGGGCCCTTATAGCTCCTAAACAGGGGGCTTGACAAAAAAATTTTGTTAACTGACTCCTACTATTTTTTTAGGATCTAACTTCTCCCAAAATTTCAAGATCCTAGCTTGAACCGTTTAGAAGATATGTGGGGCCAAAAATTTTGAAAAAATTGAGTTTTATATAATGGTAAATTTTAGTACCGGATGGCAACCCTATACATTTAAGCGATATATTTTTGTAAAGCCTATAAAAGCGGCTCTCTAATACCGTTTTTTGATTGAAAATAAACCTAACAGAACTCTTGTTATGTTTATTTAAATATAGGGCTTTTTTGGAATTTGCAGGGGCTGTAACTTCGTCACCCTTCAAAATTAAGAAAAACCTTTGACACATGTTGAAATATAATTATAGAGCTTTGAATTTTGTCTATCACTAAAAAAAAATTTGGACAGGTATTCAAGTTACAGGTGTTTAAAAATAGCAAAATTTCAATTTTCGAGCCCTTATAGCTCCTAAATAGGGGGCTTGACAAAAAAATTTTGTTAACCGACTCCTACTAATTTTTGAGTATCTAACTTCTCCCAAAATTTCAAGACCCTAGCTTGAACCGTTCAGAAGATATGTGTGGCCAAAAATTTTGCGAAAATTGAGTTTTGCGTAATGTTAAATTTTAGTACCATATAGCAACCCTAAACATTTGCCTTGTAAAAATTTATAAAGTTTATGAAACCAGCTATCATTTGCCGTTTTCAGATTGAAAATATATGTAATAGAACTCTTGTTATAACAATTTAAATATAGGGCTTTTTCCAACTTTGGGGGGCTGTAGTCTCGTAACAGGTGGGGCTACAGAAAAAAATTCTTCTACGAAATTATTTTTTTTGCAAAAACTATCCATGGTTAAAATTTCTTTTCTGTATTTCAAACGGTGTAAAAGTTTTTGTAAACATACGGACAGACGGACGGACGGACAGAGTGAAGCTATTATAGGCACATTTTTACAAAATTTTTTGAAAATGTGCTAAAAAGGAACCAAAAATTAAATTAAAATTGTTAAGTAAAAATTAGAAATAAAATTATTGAAATAAAAAGTTAAAAAATTGTCTATTTAATAAATAATAAAATTATAGCTACATAACTAAAATAAAAGCTATAGAACAATTGAAGAAAAGCTTTGCAGTCAAGGAAAGTTACCTGAAACTGAAGGAAGCAGCGGACTCAATTAAATACCAAAATGTAAGTCAATTTAATAAAAAATAACGAAAAAAGCATTCTTGAAAAATTTCTTAACAAACTTCCAAGAGAAGTTAATATGTTTTTACGGATGAAAGATCCAAATACCCTGGAAGAAGCTTATGACGAGCTTATCCAAACTGGTGTTAATAATGTTAACCCAACCAATAGAAATTTTAGCTCGAATCAAAGAAATTAAAATTTTAATTCAAGGAATAGAAATAATAATAACTATAATAATAATAATCATAAAAATAATAATAATAATAATTATCATCATAATCGGTAAAATTCTAATAATCCAAATAATAATAATAATAATCCTACATCTAATAACCTGTAAACATCAGAAATTTACCGCGAAATAATAACTACAATAATCATAATTACTATAGTAATCATAATTCGTTTCGTAACAGCGATTTTTCTCAAAATAATAACAATCGGTAAAACGGTAAATATTATAATAATATTCAGGAAATAGACGAAATTATAATAATTATCCAAATAACAAAAATAATCAAAGAAATAGCATCCAACGTTCCAACCAAAATCGTAATTATAATAATGAAGTAGAACCATTGGTAGTAGTAGAACCTAGTGAACAGAATTTTAACATAGGACGGTCCAAAATAATCTACCAATAGTAGAATTTACCATAAATAAAATAAAAATTAAATGCTTAATCGATTCGGAATCTTCAATATCCATATTAGACCAAAATTTATTCCCAAAAATTAAAAGGAAAAAACTAAAATATCCCATAAGCAATAATAAATATCCCGTTAAGCTACCTTAAGAGCGAGTTTAATCACGAGGCTGAAATGGTATGAAAATTATCAAATTTGAGAAATAAAGATTTCAATTATATTTTAGGCCAAAATGTATTAAAACAAATTGGAGCAAAAATTGATTCAAAAAATGGCACAATTGAAATCAAGGGGAAAACTATAAAGTTTACCAATTCATGTCCATTTTCAGAGATTTATCTTTATCTCTAATTGTATTCCGTTAATAATTCAAATCATAATAAAATCATAGATCGGATTAATACTGATCATATGAATCAAAAAGAACTACAATGTTTAAAAAAAATTATATACAAGAATACAAAGAAGGTGACAGCCTCACCCACGTCAAAGAAGTAAAACATCAAATTATAACAAATCATTCTAAATCACTATATGTAAAGATTTATAGAATCCCAAAAATTCACGAACTTGAAGTTGAAATCAAGTAAAAGAAATGTTAGAACAAGGGATAATTAAACATATTAAATCAATATATAATTTACTATATGGGTGGTCCCAAAAAAATATGACCAATCTGGGAATAAAAAGTGGAAAATTGTCATCGACAACAGGAAGTTAAACCAAATCACTGTAAATGACAAATTTCCTATTCCCAATATTGATTCACTCTTTGATAAATCAGATAGAGATCAATATTTTACGACGTTAGATTTGGCTAAGGGATTCATCAAGTCTTGTTGGATGAGAAAGACCAGCCAAAGACCACGTTTTCGACATCCTAGGGACACTTTGAATACGTCAGGATGCCATTCCTGAATGCTCCTGCCACATTCCAAAGAATGATGAGTTATGTCTTAAGAGAGTTAATTCATATTTCTTGTGTTGTTTACTTGGGTGATATATTAATATTCAGCACATCCATGCAAGAACACGAACAAAATACAAATCGACAAATGTTGTTTTTTTTCCAAAAATACTGAATACTTTGGACATTTATTAACGGATCATGAAATTAAACCTAATCCGAAAAAGTTCGAGGTTATAAAAAAAAAATTAAACTACCAACTACAAGGAAAACGATAAAAAGTTTCTTTGGAATTATGGAATACTACTGTAAATTTATTTGAGATTATGCTAAAATTGCATAACCTCTAACAAACAGTTTAAAAAAGAACAATAAAATTAAAATAGATGATTTAAAATATCAAGGAGCATTTAATAAACTCAAAGAACTAATAACAAAGGACCCAATATTGAAATATCCCGATTTAAATAAAAAGTTTATACTAACAACCGACGCAAGTCAAAATTCGATTGGCGCTGTCGTGTCTCAAAATGGACATCTAATCTCATTTGTTATTCGAACATTAAATTACCATGAAATCCGATATAGCACGATAGAAAAGGCTGTGATCTGATCCACAAAATACTTTAGACCTTATCTTTATAGTACTAAATCCACTATAAAAATAAAAAATGGACCACAGACCTTTTGTCTGGCTACACTCTTTAAATGAGCCAAATTCCAAACTTCAAAGATGGAGAGATGAATTCGATTTTGACATTAAGTACGTCAAGGGCAAATATAATAAAGTATCAGATTTTTTAAGTAGGTTAGATAATGCTAAACACCAAATAAACAATATAGAATGTCAAAACGAGAATTTTGATAAAACAAGTGATATGGCTACAATCAATAGTGGCATCGAGAACTTAGATGACCACATTCCAATTGTAGACAACATAATAAGTAAATATATTACTCAAATTCGTTTAATTGAAAATAAAGCAAAAGAAACTGAAATTAAATATAAACAAGTGACGAAAAAAACCAAGGGTTTTTAGCACATTTTCAAAATAATATAGTGTTTCATACTGAGTATTTTATCAGAATATAATGTTGACGCTTCAATGTTAACGTTTAATTTAAGAAATATATACGTTGGTGACTAAGTTACTACTTACTTATAGAAATAGTAAATTTTTTAATTTCTAAGTCCTATTAGCCCCTCTATGGGGAAGGCTGCACAATTTCCCAAGGATCTAATCCTCACTACTCCCCTCCACCAACTTTTTTAGGTTCAAGGAATTAAATTGTAAATTATACCAAAATTTTGAATTTTTCTTAGAATTTTACTATTTAAGCAAAAATGGTTAAAACTGAGAGACACTTTTTTCAATTTAAAGAACCGCTTTCAAATTTAAGAAAATCTTTTAACATATGTTAAAGTATAATGTTAGACCTCCAAATTTTGTATATTAACAAAAAAAAATTTGAACAGGTATTCAAGTTACAGAAAATAGAAAAAATTCAAGACAATATTATGTCTGCAAAATATCAGTTAATGAGTAGATCAATGTTAACCTCAGAGGAAATTGATTCCCATAACATTGATATCATAAAACTTCAGGAAATAAAAAGTGGTTTAGTTATTAAAGATTTTTTCATAGGAAATATCAAATGTTATTTTTTTCCGTATTAGGACATATTATGACACTCGGAAAAAATATCAAAATAAATTAAAATTAGCTTCAGAATGCTTATCGAACTTTTTAAATAAATCACATGAAGGCTGTTTAAAAATTCTCGATAAAACCGAAAAAAATTGTTTACGTACAAGGAATTATTTTCTATCAAAATGCAGATAAAGTAAAATTAAATAATTATTGTAATAAATCACAAATTATCTTAAATAAAAATAATTTAATAATGTTTAACAATTGTACAATAGAAATTAAAGATGTTAAATTTTCAAACAAACAAACAGAATTTAAACAAAAGTTTGCTATTTCAAGTGATTTAAATTTACATACCGTTAATTTTTCCTGAAATTTAGAAATAGTAAACATTAAACAAATTGAAAATAATCACGAAATAAAAAATATGTACTATAATAATAATAAGATGAATATTATAAATTATTTTAATTTTGGACTAGTTGTAATTTTCTTTATTTTAATAATTATTATAATATTGTATAATAAAAAGAAAGATCACATGATTCCTGGTAATGAAAACAGACGTAAAAATGTTGTTCAGTAGAACCACAATCTTAATGAGGGAAAAGTCACGTATTCACCTAGTAATAAATTGATATTACCATCAAACTCAATACCAAAAAACCTACTTAATATTTAACTACAAACCTAAAATATTTTTTTTATCAAAAAAATTAAAATAAAAACATTTTTTATCCTCTTTGCATTTGAAAATTAACTTTTTTATCAAATAAAAATTTTGATTATATTAAAAAAAATGAAAGTACAGTTATGTAGTTAATAAACTAGTTTACAATATTGAAGTATAAAAATGATGATCTTGCAATTCATGTTTTTATTTTGTTCGTCGCTGTTGGATTAAGTTCCCGTAAGAATAAAGTTGTACAAAAGCAAAATTAAAGCTAAAAGGAATAAAATATAAATAAAATATACATATAAAATTTTAATAAAATTGAAAGTTTAAATTAATAAGTAAAGTCATTATAATCTAAAAATCAAAATAAAATATATAAATTGTAAAACTGATATAAAATATAAATTGTAAAATTAAAAAGATAAAAAAAAAAAATTGTAAAGTAAAATCTAATATATAAAGAAGAAAATTTGTTTGTTTATTTGTTTGTTTGTTTGTTTGTTTGTCCAGGATTCACGTGAAAACCACTGGTCCGATTGACACCAAATTTTAGAGGAATAATTTTGGGAGTCCGGGGGGTGACATAGGCTATGTCGTCGCATTTTTATAAGTCAGCAGGTTGCGGCTCCAGAGCCGTTTTAAGCTTTTTCGTTTTTTTGATGTCGAGTCGAAACGGTTTGACCGATTCACTTGAAATTTTGCACGAATGTTCTTCTTATTACACGGAATTAATGGTATAAAACTGGTTGGAATAAATTAACCCCTTTCGGCCCGTCGGGCTTCCAAAAAATTTTGTGTTTCCGATTTGTGTCCAATTTTACAGGGTGGTTTTGCAGTCAAAAAGAGAGGCTGGCACAAATTTTTGTTGGGTTCGGTTAACCGGTTTGGGCACGAGGGCGCAATGAAGCTTTTTCAATGTTTTTGATGTCGAGCCGAAACAGTTTGACCGATTGACTTGAAATTTTGCACAAATGTTCCTCTTAGCAACCGCAATTAGTTGCATAAATTTGGTTGGAATAATTTAACCCATTTCGGCCTGGCGGGCTTCCAAAAAATTTTGTTTTTCCGATTTGTGTCCAATTTTACAAGGTGGTTTCGCAGTCGAAAATAAAGTCTGGGACAAATTTTTGTTGAGTTCGGTTAACCCGTTTGGGCACGAGAGTGCAAAGAAGCTTTTTCAATGTTTTTGATGTCGAGTCAAAACTGTTTGACCGATTGACTTGAAATTTTGCACAAATGTTCCTCTTAGCAACCGCATTTAGTTGTATAAATTTGGTTGGAATAAATTAACCCACTTCGGCCTGGCGGACTTTCAAAAAATTTTGTGTTTTCGATTTGTGTCCAATTTTACAGGTTGATTTTGTAGTCTAAAAGAGAGGCTGCAAAAAGTTTTAGTTAAGTTCGATTAACCCATTTTCCACGACGATGATATGAAGTTTTCTATATATTTTATTTTCTTATACGATTAAAAGTATTTTATTGAAAATTTTGTACCAGCATTTTAATTAAAACCCACAGGGTTAATTTGGTTTTGACCTGTTTGTGCGTTTTGAACAAAGATTCAATGAAATTTTCAGTTTTCTTCAAATGAAATCTAAAAATCAAAAAATTCAATTTGTTATATATAATGCTTAAATACATAGTATTTTAAAACAGTTTTTCCAAAAAATAAGCCTACATTTCTCTCATAAAATCATAAAAAAACGAGGAAGAGCGTATTACAACTTTCAGGTGAGTACTACACAAAATATAAGTTGAAAAGCGAATTTTTAAACCTTTTCTAAACCCTCGACTATATTTTATTCAAGCGTTAGCAATTCAAGAAAATCCCCTTTTGACCTATAGTCATTTTAATTCAGTTAACATTGTTCACCGGAAACCTACCATCATCAATTATATCGTCAAGGAGCACCAAATTGTCAAGAAGCAGCATGTATAGAAAAATTAGAGATAATCGTTCAAATTGTTTTGCAAACTGTTTTTTAAAGTTTTTGTTTCGCAATCGATTAAAAGAACTCGACAAACCTTTTTTTTAAGTATTCCCCTAATTCAAAGAAGTTGTACCTACTTTAAAAAATTGGACATAATTTACTTACAAATTTTTTTTTGAACAATCGTCGGCAGGGGTTAACAACTTTCAAGTCTGTTAGTAAATTGAACTTCATTTTCAAAGAAGAACACATATACGAAATTTGAAGTTAATCTGTTAAATCATTTCTAATATATAGCAAAGCAACGAAAAAACCTATAAAAAGCTGTTGGGCCACGATGGGTTAAAGGAACTCCACAAATATTTTTTTGTGGCATTTATAGGCAAAGTAGTATCTCAAAAAATTGGCTGAAACTCGCTTTTTTACAATTTTCAAGCTTCCGGGCAACGCCGGGTAAATCTGCTAGTAAAACTTAAAATAAATAAAATAATAAAAAACAAGTAAAGAAACAGTCAGACTTAGAAATACCCTACACCTATTTGGTTCAAATTTAATGGGAAGTCCATAAGTCATTTTAAAATCATAAAAGCTGTTATTAGTTTGATCTTAAGAAATAGCTAACCAAATTAACTTTATAATACTTAAAACATTTTCTAATTAGTTTATCTACTCGAAAATATTACAAATTCTTACTAATTTATCGATTTAAAAATATTAAAAAACGAAAAAACTTGAATCAAATGAAAATATTCATTTTTTTTTGTTTATTTCAATTCAATTACAAAAGTGAAAAAATTTGAATTATTAAATTTTGTGATAAAAAGCTAATCAAAGCATAATATATTTTAAAACTTTTTAAAATTGCAATTATTTTAAATTGTTAGTTTCTGTACGAATTAGAAAAGCTTATAAACGCAAAATATGAAATAAATGTATTTCTAAAATATAATTACAAATTTAGAACTTTTCATATAATTCATTTAAATATAACAATTAATTTTACATAAATGAAGCAAGTACCTTTAAATATAGCTTAAGTATTGTACATAATGTCTTAATTATATATCACCTATTGTAATAATTATAAAATATTATATAAAATATGTTTTATAATAAAATTCTTAACCTTTTAAAAATATAAAAGTGTTAAATAAACAAGTGATGAAAAAAACCAAGGGTTTTTAAAAAAGCACATTTTCAAAATTATATTGTATTACATACTGAGTTTAACTTTGGAAATATTTACTTGGAAATAGTTACTACTGACTTATAAAATTTACAGCTAACAGTAAATTTTTTATTTAAAAGTTGTTATAGCCCTTCAATGGGGAAGGTTGCCAAATTTCTCAAGAATCTAACCTTAACTCCCCCCCCCCTCATCCTCCAATTTTTTAGTTTCTAGGAATTAAAATGTGAATTACACAAAAATTTGGAATTTTACTTAGAATTTTATTATCTAAGCAAAAATGGGTAAAACTGAGAGACACTTTCTTCAATTTAAGGAACTCCTTTTAAATTTAAGGAAAACCTTTAACATATGTTAAAATATAATGTTGGACCTTTAAATTTTGTATATTAATAAAAAAAAAAATTGGACAGGTATTCAAGTTACAGGTGCTTAAAAATAGCATAATTTCAATTTTCGGGCCCTTATAGCTCCTAAACAGGGGGCTTGACAAAAAAATTTTGTTAACTGACTCCTACTATTTTTTTAGGATCTAACTTCTCCCAAAATTTCAAGATCCTAGCTTGAACCGTTTAGAAGATATGTGGGGCCAAAAATTTTGAAAAAATTGAGTTTTATATAATGGTAAATTTTAGTACCGGATGGCAACCCTATACATTTAAGCGATATATTTTTGTAAAGCCTATAAAAGCGGCTCTCTAATACCGTTTTTTGATTGAAAATAAACCTAACAGAACTCTTGTTATGTTTATTTAAATATAGGGCTTTTTTGGAATTTGCAGGGGCTGTAACTTCGTCACCCTTCAAAATTAAGAAAAACCTTTGACACATGTTGAAATATAATTATAGAGCTTTGAATTTTGTCTATCACTAAAAAAAAATTTGGACAGGTATTCAAGTTACAGGTGTTTAAAAATAGCAAAATTTCAATTTTCGAGCCCTTATAGCTCCTAAATAGGGGGCTTGACAAAAAAATTTTGTTAACCGACTCCTACTAATTTTTGAGTATCTAACTTCTCCCAAAATTTCAAGACCCTAGCTTGAACCGTTCAGAAGATATGTGTGGCCAAAAATTTTGCGAAAATTGAGTTTTGCGTAATGTTAAATTTTAGTACCATATAGCAACCCTAAACATTTGCCTTGTAAAAATTTATAAAGTTTATGAAACCAGCTATCATTTGCCGTTTTCAGA
The DNA here is from genome assembly GCA_963082915.1 of Dolichopus griseipennis. Taxonomy (NCBI): domain Eukaryota; kingdom Metazoa; phylum Arthropoda; class Insecta; order Diptera; family Dolichopodidae; genus Dolichopus; species Dolichopus griseipennis. The sequence continues at coordinate 53,178,366 of OY720445.1, read as the reverse complement.
TTGAAAATATATGTAACAGAACTCTTGTTATAACAATTTAAATATAGGGCTTTTTCCAACTTTGGGGGGCTGTAGTCCCGTAACAGGTGGGGGCTACAGAAAAAAATTCTTCTACGAAATTATTTTTTTTGCAAAAACTATCCATGGTTAAAATTTCTTTTCTGTATTTCAAACGGTGTAAAAGTTTTTGTAAACATACGGACAGACGGACGGACGGACGGACGGACAGAGTGAAGCTATATAGGCACATTTTTACAAAATTTTTTGAAAATGTGCTAAAAAGGAAATCGGAAAAACCATCGTGTATCAAATTTAAAGTTTCTATCTTCATGGATTTCGAAGATAAGCTTTTTAATTTTGGGATTTCTTAGGAGCCACCTGAACCACCACTACAATTAAGTCTAAATTTCGGGGACACATAGGAATTAGGAAATATATTCTTTGGCGTCGAAATTATAATCGTTTGGCCTCAGATCGACCAAAAGCTTCTAGAATCCGGACTCGACCAGAACCAATTTCCATGGTACTTTCATTACGAGTAACCTAGAAAGTTACTAGTTTAACTTTCATCAAAATAGCAGCAATATATTTTGAGTTAACCTGCTTTTAAGATATATGTTAGTTAGCCCTTGAACTTTTCAAAGGTTCCAGAAACCGAAACCATGGTACGATTTCGCCCATATGCAGTCCCCATCATACTTTTAATACTAGTTAACCCTTGTACACAATTGGAACGTTCTATCTTAATTTTATGTTACTATTTTTATTAATTTCGATGAAAAGCTTTTAAACCTTGGGGGTCTAAGAGGGGTACTGAACCACCACTCTGATTGATCCAAAATTAGGGGAACGCACAGGAAATAGTAATTAGCACCCATGTGCCAAATTTGAAGCTCCTACATTTTTTGAAGTTGCTGTCTTTATTAATTTTAAAGATATGCTTTAAGGTCTTCAGAAATGTGTGGCTGGTCCCCGACCCACTACTCCAATGGAGCCCAAATTTCAAGGACACTAAGGAAATAGAAAGAGACCCCTGATACCAAATTTGGAGGTTCTATCTTCATTGGTTTTGGAATTATGCCGGTTTGACCTAAATTCGATTAAAAAGTTCTAGGTTCCAAACCCATTGTCCAATCTCGACCGTACGCAATCCCCGCCATAGTTTCATTACTTTTAACCTACAGCACAAATTTCATGAAGATACCGTCATTAGTTGTTAAGTTATTATGATTTTTTTTATATGTTCGTTAGCCCTTGTACCGATTAAAAGGTCCAGAATCCGAACCCATGGGTCGATTTCGCCCATTTGCAATCCCCGCCGTACTTTCAGTCCTAGTAACCTTCAGTTAAAATTTCATCAAGATAGCTCCATTATTTTTTGAGTTTCGTGCCTACGGCGGACGGACATGGCTATATCGAATCAGGAGGTCACACTAATCACAAATATATATTCTTTTCTGTATCTAGCTCGCTTCCTTTAGGTGCTTACAAACACCATACCAAAGTTAATATACCCGTTTACCTTTTCTGTAGGTGCAGGGTATAAAAATTAAAGGTGAATAAAAATAAAAAAAAAATTATTGTTTTTTATTTTTCTAATTAAAGGTAAAGGTCGAATCAAAATTTACATAGAAAGTTCTTTATTATTTTAATAAGAATATTGGAAAATTTAATTACATATATGGGTGATTATCAAAAAATTTATATATTTATATGTCAAAAAATGGACAAGTCACTAAAATCTTTAAAAATAAATAAAATTAATTTATTTTTTAATTAGTAAGTTTTTTATGCATGTCTAAAAGTGGAACGTAATAGTTTTCTTATTTTTTTTGCCTTTTTCAATTTTTTTGAAAACAGGGGAATAATTTGTTGACAGGGGAATGGTTGTTTTTAATGGTATACAAGGGAATGATGTTCCAGCGGAATTTTAATAATATTTTTAGATAAAAGTCATAATATGGCGTACTTTATTTTTGGGCGATTGTACAAAATTTCATTATGAATTATATTTGAAAACATTTAAAATGTTTTCTTATTAAAATAAAAAATTAGAACTTGCCAGGGATTAATTTGATTAATTTTCCGTTCCAAATAAAAATATTTTTTTATAAACACCTAGAGCACTTGATAGACGCACCAAGAGAAGTGAATATGCACTGACCGTAAAAATGACATTTTTTTGTACAATAGGTAAAGATTTGTTTTTTTTTTTTTTTCTCTTTTTTCATTTTTGCATAGATTTTAAGTAAGAACGGAACAGGCACAGGGTAATGATGTTTGTTTCAGAGACATAAGAAAATTATGAATTTTTCTAAAAAAAAGTACGAGAAAGAGAAACACAAGATAGGGGATGAAAGATAATTCATATTCTCATTTAATTTCGTCGTTTTGATTTCTCTTATGTTTCTTGAAAATGAAAAAATTTTTGTAGACATGTAAAATTTTGTGTTAAAGACATGTCAGGGGACTGATAATTTACACGTTTAAAGTAAAATTTGATGAAAAATATTATCAAATTAAACGCTTTCTTAAATAAACAAAATTAATAATGATTTTTTAATTTATAATATGACGAAAAAACGAATAAGTTATGTGATTATATTTAAAAATTTAAAGGTGGACATTAAATATATACATTTTTTGATAATCACCCATATATATTTATGAATTAGCCCATCATGCCAAACCGAATTGACAGCTTTTTCAATGACACGAAATATCATTTTGAAAACTAGTTTTGATCTTGTTATGAATTCTAGTTACTTGATGACAAGTAGGGTCTTTGGCTCGGACACCGAAGTGTTCCATTTGATTCAAGGAGTTATTATTAACATGATTGATGATCTTATCTTTTAGGCATTTTCAAAAAATCAGTGAACTTAGTAACCTTATGGGTCTATAGTTATTTGGATCAGATTTTGTTTTATTAGGCTTACTAATTGGTGTAATAGATGCAGTTTTCCATGCAACTGGAAAATATCAATTTAATATACTAAAGCCTTTTTTTCAACGTTTTTTAACAATATATTTTTAATATTGTTAGGCCTTGACGCTTTTCTGTTTTTTAGTGAACGGATTTGATTTTTTATTTCTTTTACAGAAATATATTCAATTGAATGATTAGGTTGATTTTCTATTAAGTTTATTGAATCAGAAATTAGTTTGTTTGTTTCGGCACAAGTGTAGTTTGCAGTAAGTTTATGGTTATTTGAAAATATTTCTCCTAATAAATTGGCATTTTCAGAAATTGTGAGCACGTATTGGGACACTTTGTGCTGGGAATTCTGAGCCAGAAAGAGATAGCAATAGTTTGACATATTGACCTACATTTTTGATTAATGGCCAGGTCCTCCGGAAGTAGGGCACCCGAAAGTAGGTTATCTCTTAATAAACAAGTTTATTTACTTGGTTTAAAGTAATAGGTGCACATGAAAAAGTAGTAAGAAAATATGTTTTTAAAAATTGGAAGAGTAAAATAAAAAAAAATTTAAAGGTCAACAATCTTTAATCTTTTGGAATAAAGAAAAAAAAAAATAAGTGCTAACCAGTTTTGTACTTTTTAATTTTCTGATTACATAAAAGAAAAAGATAAAGAAATATTTAACCTTCGAAAAAATTTTTTTTTGTTTTTGTTTGAAATAACGTTAAAATATTAATAAAAAGAATTATAAGAAAACAAAAATATGGAAGAGTGCTTAAAGATTTATAATTTATTAAGATTCGTTTGGATTTAAAAAAAAGTGCAAATTCTTTAAAAGTAAACCAGTTTTTGTGTTTAAAAAAAAGCTATGTCACTCCGAGCGCAAAAATCCCATGTATTTTAAAGGGGCAAAATTCAGATCTTTGCCAGTGTGGCCGTTGTTAAATTTTGCGGTACATGTTAATGAACTAAACTTCAAAGCTTTTTCATTTCAAGACTGCCTGATACTGAACATATACACTTACTGTTATGTCTGATCTACAAATATAACCTTGCTGTAAAGAATGAAAAATAAAAACAGGTTAATTGCTTTTAGTACCTATAGTAAAAAATAAAACAGATGAGTTAATATGTTTAAATAATTTTTATTTAACTGAAAAAGCTTTAACAATTTTGCGAGGATCAGATGTTAAAATTCTAGAAATAATGATACCAACATTTTCAATGCGTCTTTGAAATCTACTTCTATCACATGCGTATTGTTGCCAATGACCTTTGCGAGCAGCTCTGTAGGCATAGTCCCATACATACATGACTTGAATTTCTATATTTGTGTTGAAGTGAACTTTTTTACTTTTATTATTTAATTTCATATTGCATGTGTGAAGGTCTTAGTTTAGAATTTTTTCTTTTAAGAGATACATATATACGTTAAAACAATTTTTAACTGCACATCTAAAATTGTGGTTTGATAAATGTATAGGACATGACGTTTTAAAGTTATCAATCTTTTCTAATGGCGACAAAACTCTGCTTAGATCTTCTATTTTGACATTGTCAATGTACTTTTGAAGGAAAAGTTTTTTTTGTTCTCCTTTAACATAAATTTTTTCAGCTGGTTCTAAATAATGTTTTATTATACATTTTACATCTAAATATTCAACTAAACCACTACCCCATTTAAGTCCATTTATTTTATTTTCGCAATGCTGATTGGTATATCTGACTTCTTGACTAAGTTCTTCTGCAGAGTATGGTGGTTTAAAGTGATATACAGTCGGAATTAAACTTCCTTTTTCAAGTATGGCTAGTTCTTTTATGAAATTTTGTTTATCATTTCCTAATAAAAATTGAAGATCAACTACTAAAACTTGTTTAACCATGTTGAAGGTTATTGGTGGAATAATCTTTTCATTATTCAAAGTTCTATTAATATTCATTTTTAAAAATAGTTTTTATATAAATATAGGTTAGTAATATTAGTCTTCACTAATACAACTATGTTGTTTAACCCATTTACTATGATGGTGGGAGGACCATCCTGTTGTGGTAAAACTACTTTTATTCATAATTTAATTAAATATAAAAAAGAAAATATACAACCAGAAATTATTAGAATGGTTTGGTGTAATCCAGACAAAAATGCTGTTCCACAATATGATGTTGATGTTGAATATAGTGCAACTATACCAGATTTTAATGATAATCAAGAACCTTTGTTGATTGTAATCGATGATATGATGTTAAATTCTCATGATAAGTATTTGTGATTTATTTACTAGAGGTTCACATCATAGGAATTTGTCTGTAATATTTGTAACTCAAAATATGTTTCATCAAGGTAAATTTTCAAGAGATATTTCACTTAACTAGTACTTTTTAAAAATCGAAAAGATAAATCACGGATTTTACCTTTAGCTCCTCAGATTTATCCAAATCAAATCAAAGCATTTGAAAAAGTGTATAATGAAGTGATGTCAGACTAATACTGGTATATATTAATAGATCTTACTCAAGACATTAATGATATATTTCGATTAAGAAGTGATATATTTGGAAAAAATTTCTGATTTGACAAGAGATCAATTAGAACAATTTGGGGGAGAATATGAAACGCTTGAAAACCAATCGACCCATATTGCATCTATTAAAAAGTTCTAAACCAAAATTTCAAAAAGTAATAATAAAACATTGTGATGCCGAAGTAATAAAAACTTTTTGTGAAATTGCTATAAATATTTTAAAAGTCAATTGTAATCTGAGTAAAAAAGCAACAACGAAAATATAAAAAGGAATTGAGATCACTCATTTGCCGTAAAAAATCTATAAATAGCAAAAGAAAAATCATTATTCAACGAGGTGGATTTTTACCTACACCTCTTTATTGCACTACTTTCAGGAATAATAGGAAATTTTATAAAATGAATAATTCAACATTTAACAAAATGCTTATACTAAAACCAGAAGTTTATGAGAAAATGAAACAAAATGCAGACGTAGAAGTGAATGAATTGGATAAAGCTATGAAAAAAATTTTGTTAAATAAACACCTGACAGATACACAAAAATGGTATTTATATCGTCAAAATCTATTTAAAGTCAGAAACCAAAATAGAGTTCTTCCTCCAAATAAAGAGGAACAAGTAAAAATTACAGAAACAAAGGGTACTCAAACTCGTGCAAAACCTATGTATGTAGATGAAGAAACTCAATCAAATGTTCCTGTATATAAGGATGCTGCAACACAAGCTTTTCCTCAAGAAGATGTATATGAAAAAGAAGTTGAGGAAGTATTCGATGACGAAATAGATGAAGAAGTTTTTAAAAAGCATTGTCTGCTGCTTCAGCTGGAGAACGTCTAAGAAAAAAAAAATCTATTAGAAATAAAAATGTACAAATTTTTGAAACTGATACAGGAGACATAATATTAGTTCCTTTAGACAGCCCAAGCCCACCAACGAAGAAAGAAAAAACTATAAATGGCAAAGAGTTAAATAGTTCAGCAAGGCGTGTTTTACGGTCAGCAACAGGTAATACTCAAACATAACTTAATTTTCCAATACGAAAAAATAAATCAACATCCTCATGGACAACATACAAGTAAATGATGAATTTTACGTCACTTTACTAAGCGATTCATCCACGAATTATTACCCTGAAAATACATTATCCTCTTTTACAAATAAAATGGATAAATACATGATTGATTCAAATTGGAAAGTCGGTATTTCTGAAATATATGTTAATAATTTTATACCAAATGTTTACAGTGAAGAGTGGGATAAAGATACACAAATTTATATCTCAGGTATGAAAAACGATATGCTTGGTGTAGGATCTACATACATACCATACAATTCAACACAAATGTTATGCGAGTGGAAGATATTTTTAATACCAACATTAATTCAAAATGTACGACCATTTCCTGGTTATTCTAGGAACGAAGTTGTGCGGCGGTTGATTTGGGGAATTTTTAACTTTTTGAATGATGATAAAAACTACACTGCATCAGATAAAAAGTATAAATTTCCTACAAATTTGACCTATACTAGTATCTGTTTAAGTAAACCAAAGGTAGATATTAAGATCAGAACAGAATTCGCATATACTTTAGAGTCACTTTTAAAAACATGTTTTCAGCAAGTATTACTCAAGACAAAGGCGGAGCTTAAACAACATAAACCTCGAGTACTTGAAGCTTACAAACTTTTAATTAATAGTTTAGGTTTATTTCCTATAGGAAAACCTGATATGCTTTTTATATATACCGATATTATTAAACCACAGAATGTAGGTGGAAAAGATGTAAGATGTTTAAGAACTATCAACATAGAGAACACTTTTACAGACATAGTGAAGGAATATAACAATATTCAATATTGCAATGTGGAAAAATCATTTGATAGTATTTCGATATTATTATGTGATAAATATGGTTATAAAATAAATTTTTCCGGAAGTATTCCCACAAAAGTTGTATTGCATTTTAAAAAAATATAAATAAAAGGAATTTAAAACATTGTATATTATTTATTTAAACATTATGGAGAGAGCATACCATAAATATTATTTAGTTCAATCAGGAAAAGGTTTTGACGATATTGGCCCTTTGTTGCATTCAGTTGTACCTTACCAAAGGGGGCGAGGATTAGAAAGCTTTTTCGGTGGACTTTTCAGATATTTTAAACCAATATTTACGTCTGGAGCTAATATACTAAAAAGGGAGTTTATTAACTCTGGTATTAATGCATTGTCTGATATTGCAACAGGTAGAAATTTAAAAGAAGTTGTACAAGATCGAAGTAAAGAGATAATTAAAAATCAATGAAATGTATGGACAAGGGAAAATTAAAAGAAGAAAACCTATAAAAAAACCACTCATTAATAATTTAAATTATTTTACGTCAAAGCGACGCAAAGTGAGTAACAAAAAGAAGCAAAAAGATATTTTTGGTTAATTATGATTAAATGTATGAAGTCTGAGTTGGATATTTTTAGAAAACAACCTATTCAATCGAGTATATTACGATCTGAAGAAGTTTCCTACAACCCTATTGCTTCTTTGGATAATCCATCAGTCATAGAATTTGTTTCATTAGGTCATGGGGACACATACAGGAATCTTTCTTCTGCATATCTAAAATTGAAAGTACAAATTTTAAAAAAAGATGGAACTCAATGGAATAATGATAAAAATACTGAAGGCAAATTAATTCAACAACCAAGTGTAGTCAATAATCTTTAACATTCATTAATAAAACAATGTAACGTTCAGCTAAATGGAAAGAATATATCTCCATCTGATGGAAATTATCATTATAGAGCTTATATTGAATCATTATTAAATTATGGTACAGATGCCGCTACTACTCATTTGGAATGTGCAGGACGGGGTCTCGATAAACCAAATATAGGAAAACCTGATAATAGTGGTTCAAAAGAACGTCGAAAATTATACCAAAATAGCAATGTAGTAGAACTTATGGGGAAACTACATTTCGACATGTTCAATCAACCTACACTCCTCATAAACAATGTTAATACTCGAATTCTTTTAACACTTGAAAAACCACACTTTTCTGACGAAAATCTGACGAAATTCTGACGAATCTCAACTAAAAATTTTAGAAGCTACTTTATTTATGAGACATGCAACTATTAATCCAAGTGTACTATTAGCACACAATGCTGTATTAGATAAAACTAATGCCAAGTAAAATTACAAACGTGTAGAAGTAAAAAGTTTTACCATTCCATAGAATAGTTCATCGATATTACTTGATAATGTTTTCATTGGTCAGTTACCAAATTCAATAATATTTTGTATGACAGAAAATATAGGTTATTCTGGAAAAAGATAAAAAACCCATACAATTTTAAACATTTTGATATTTCACAATTTGTTTTAAACGTAAATGGAGTTCAAATACCTAATTCAGCAATTGAAACCAGTTTTTCGGATGAAAATAGTTGCTACACAAGAGCATACAGTACACTATTTTCTGGTACTGGAATTTACCACAATGATATAGGTCATCAGATAACAAAGTCTATGTTTAGTAATGGATTTTTTATGTTAGTTTTTGATTTAACTCCAGATGCTTCAGGAAATGAAGTGTGTCAAGGTTTATTAAATCAGGGTACAGTTAGAATTGAGGCAAGGTTATCAAAACCACTTCCATCTACACTAACCGCTATTATTTATAGAGAATTTGATGCAAGCTTACAAATTGATAAAAACCGAAATATATTTACAAATCTATAAATACCACACATAAAAATGAATTTAAATAATTGACAAAATGTCGCTGTCTTGTGCACTACTGGATGTAACGTTTTGTTGCGATGATAATAATTTTTTTGAAAATTATTCTTTTGGAACTGTGCAAAACGATAAAATAAATAAAGAGCTCTGTCAAATACTAGAAAAAATTTATGTTATTATAACAAATAAAAAAATTAAAAAAGATTTTAAATTCCAGAACTACATAAAAGAAGCAACCAAGGTATATGACTTGAGGCAATTTGATTAATGAACACACTGGAGATAAATAACGTGTTGAGATGTAACAAACAAACGAGTAAAATTTTTAAAGGAGTTTTTGCTTTAGATCAACTTCCCAAAACAATTAAAAAACAAACTTTTTTAATTGTAAACACAGATAAAGCAAAAGATCCAGGAACACATTGGTTGGTTATTTATATTCCTAAACATGGTTGTATCGAATATTTTGATTCTTTTGGCAGAAAACCTGATAAATTAGAAATTTTAAGTTACTTAAAAAATCAATGTGTAGTTTTTAATGAAAAACAATTACAAAGCAATTATTGAGATGTCTGTGGACAGTATTGTTGTATTTATTCATGGTATAGATGTTGCGGTTATAGTATGAATACCTTTTTAAAAAAATTTAATATAGATAATCATGTAGAAAACGACGAATTAATTATAAATACCTTTCAAAAGCTTTTTGGAAAATACAAGTCGTTCCAAGCTTGTGTTCCTAAAACGTATAAGTATTAAAACACTATAAATAAATGTTAGTAAAATTAAAGAAATGGAGGCATTAGGTCAGAGTTATAATTTATTGCTAAGCTATACATATTTTCTCAATAAAAGTCACACATTAAAAATTTCTGTTGGATTTGACTGTAAGACTTTTGAAGCTTCATGCATATTTCATCGTATTGGTAAAAGGGAGATTGTCTTAAAATATCACGAATGGACTAAATGTTATTATCAATTTAACGCAAAACTCAATATGCAGATGATAAAAGACATAAAAGAGAGCTTACATCATGGGTTAAGATCTGTGAATGGGCAAAGCATAAGTATTAACAGAGAAGAAGCAGAAATGTTTTACAATTTAAACGATTTTATTCAAGCAGTGATGACACAGTATAAATCTGCTGAGTTAAATGTAAAAGAATATGTTGCAGAATATCTGAAATTATGTGATGAACAAAAAGTATTAAGGTTACAGAAAGAAATTTATATACCAATGCAGCGTTTTAATGTACAATGTAATTATTCAAGACTATTTGAAATCCCTGTAATGTTAAAACAAAAAATTTGTAACAACCTCCATAAATAAATAAAATAAATCACAATGAATAATATAACTAATTTTTATTTTTATTAATATAGTTATTTAAACAGACTAAAAATTATTTCTAAAAATATCTGCAAAGTAGTCAGGATCTCCCTGCTGATTATTTATACCCCAAACTTCGTTAAATGGAACTCCTTCCTCATCTTCAGCAATTTCTTCTTCCACTTCTTCTTCTTCATCTTCCGATTCAACTATGTGAAAGGGAGGTATAAATTCCTCCGTTTCTGTTAATTCTTCATCGTCTATGGTGGACGTAATTTCATTCTCTTGTATCTGGCATTCTGTATTTACATAATCAGTTTCATGAAACGGATATGTTGTAGAATCAGGCTGCATTTTATTGAGTTGCTACTAATAGTCAAAATGGAAATGAAATAAGATTGAAAATAAAAGCCCAGTTATATACTCATGTAGAAAAGTATAAAAGCAAATTAAACTCAATCAGATAATTAGTTTAAACCATGCTTTGTTCTATCGTTTTATGTATAATAATTATTATATCATTATCTTTAACATTTTTAAAACAAAATGTCCAGAGCTCAAATTGTGGCTGAGATTCATAGGCAAGACGTAAATTTCTTAGAAGAAAATTCAAACAAAAGGGTTTAAATGACACATTGCAAATTGATTTAGTAGAAATGTTACCATATGCAAAGTTTAATGAAGGTTATAAATATATGTTGACAGTCATTGACACTTTTTCCAAATATGCCTATGCTGAACCTGTGAAAACAAAAAATGCTGAAAATGTTTTAAATGCCTTAAAATCTATTATTAGTAGAGCTAAAGTTATACCAAAAAACATTCACTCTGATCAGGGTACTTACTTACTTAGGTGGCGCTACAGACCATGAAGGTCCTGGGCCTGACGTAGCGTTCCTCTCCACCTCGTTCGGTTCCGAGCAGATTCTCTCCAGTTGGAGATTTGGAGCCTTCTGTTGTCTATCGAAATCTCGTCTCTCCAACGAAGGTTTGGGCGACCTCTGCGACGTGTTCCCTCTGGCCTGGCTTCGAGTATCTTTTTAGCTGGAGCATTGTTATCCATTCGCTCAACGTGACCTAGCCATTGCAGCCTTTTGATCTTAATTTTTTGAACTAGGTCTACGTCACCGTACAGCTGATAGATCTCAGCATTGTATCTTCTTCTCCAGGTCCCATCGTCGCAGTAAGGACCGAACACTCGACGAAGAATCTTTCGCTCGAAAGTTCCAAGTGCTTGCTCACTTGCTCTGGGCAATGTCCAGCATTCTGCTCCATATAGTAGCACCGGAAGTATGAGCGTTTTGTACAGTTGCACTTTGGAACTGCGCGAGAGGAGTTTTGAACCCAGTTGTTTTGACAAACCGAAGTAGCAGCGGTTTGCTAGGTTTATTCTTCGTCGGACCTCCACATTGATGTCATTTGCGGAGTTTACATTTGTACCTAGGTAGACAAACTCCTTAACTACCTCAAAGTTATATGTACCAACAGTGATGTTTGGACCTGCTCGATGTATTCTGGCCTCTTTATTTGTTGATAACATATACTTCGTTTTGTTCTCGTTCACTAGAAGACCCATTTTCTTTGCTTCTTCTTCAATACGGACGAAGGCTTCGATGACGGCTCGTTGTGATGTTGTTATTATGTCGACGTCGTCCGCGAAGCCTAAAAGCTGAACAGATTTTCTGAAGATTGTTCCTTCGGTGTTGACACCAGAGCGGCGTATAATCTGTTCGAGCACTAAATTGAAGAAGTCGCATGACAGTGCATGACCTTGACGAAAGCCGGTGCATGTGCGAAAGAGCTCCGACATATTTCCTCCAATAGCAACTGCACATTTAGTGTTCTCCAATGTTACTTGGCAAAGTCGGATAAGCTTGGATGGTATGCTATATTCCGACATTGCAATGTACAGTTCCCGGCGATAGATACTGTCGCAGGCTGCCTTAAACTCGATAAAAAGATGGTGTGTATCGATTTGAAATTCATGGGTCTTCTCCAGGATTTGCCTCAATGCGAAGATTTGGTCGATGGTAGACTTACCAGGACGGAAACCACATTGGTAGTTGCCTATGATGTTATTGCAATGTGGTTTCAGTCGTTCGCATATTACGTTGGAAAGGATCTTGTACGCGACATTCAATAGAGATATTCCTCTATAGTTGGCACATGACATGGCATCGCCCTTTTTGTGGATGGGGCATATGGTGCTAATGTTCCAGTCATCGGGCATGCATTCTTCCATCCAGACTCTGGTGATGATTTGGTGCATGCTCCTAACCAAATCTTCTCCTGCTACCTTAAATAACTCAGCTGGGATTCCATCTGAACCAGCAGCTTTGTTATTTTTCAGTTTCTGAATGGCTTGATCAACTTCGAATAGTGGGTGGTAGTGTTTCGTCATCGTTGATCATTGTGACTGGTGCATTATTCTGGTGTTCTGAATGCCCATCATTTAACAACTGTTCGAAATGTTGTTTCCATGTCTTCAATATCTCTCGCGTATCGGTTACCAAATTTCCCATGCTGTCTTTAAGCGCGTGTGTACGTTGTTTGTAGCCAGCTGCCAACTGCTTGGCTTGTTTGTAGAACTTACGTACTTCGCCTCTGTCTCTGCATGTTTCAATGTCCACAAGACGAGATTTTTCATAAACCCTTTTTTTTCGCCTAATGGTGTACTTTTCATCTCGTCTCTTAGCTCTGTACTCCTCCTGCGCCACTCTGGTTTTCCTTTGCAGGGTCTTGCGGTATGCTACATTTTTGAGTGCTGTTTTAATTGAGCATTCTTCATCATACCAAGGGTTTCTGGCTGGTGTTGGTTCGAAACCTATGGTATTTGAAGCTACCTCCTTGATAATGTTAGAACAATGTTGCCATTGTTCATCGATGGATGGATTATTCAAAGGAGGTGCCGATTGGAGTCTAGAGCTAATTTGTTGGCTGTATTCTCTGGCTATATCAGGCGATTGTAGGCTTCTAATGTGGAATTTTTGTGATCTTGTGTTCTGCAGCTTCCTCACATTAGATATTCGTGCTCTGAATTGTGCTGCTATTAGATAATGATCAGAGTCGATGTTAGCCCCTCTGAAGGTTCGTACATCTAGCACGGATGTTGAGTGTCGTGCGTCAATCAATAGATGGTCAATCTGATTAGATGTACGACCATCAGGGGATAGCCAGGTTATTTTGTGGATGTTCTTATGTGGAAATTTGGTGCTACTTATAACCATGTTACGCGCAGCTGCAAAATTAACTAATCGGTAACCTTTGTCTGTGGTGGTGTTGTGGAGACTATGATTACCAATTGTTTTTGCATGTATTGCTTCTCTACCGACTTTAGCATTAAAATCTCCGATTACAATCTTGGCATCGTGTTCGGGGCAGGCTGCGTATGTTTACTCAAGGGTATCGTAATATTCTTCCTTATCTGCATCCTCTGCTTCGTCGGTAGGAGCATGCGACTTTAATAATCGATCTTTGATTATTATAAAAAAAAATTATAAATAAAAACAACTGTTATTTAATTTTATAAGAAAACACTTTTATTCACAAACAATATTATTTAAGTACAGTAAGATTTATTTACTTATCTGTTGAACGATTTTTACAAGACTGATCTTTTTAGTATATTCTAATTACTAATTAGGTAAAAATGCTAAGGTAGCATTTTGTCAATTAAACATTATTTTATTAAAGCTTGTAATTGGAGTATTCGCATTAAACATGTTTTGTTATGTTAATTATTTAATTTGGTGGGAAAATTTATGTTCCCATCAGTTTGAATAACGGAAAGTGCTGCGTTAGCGTCTACGATATTTATATTGGAATGGACAGGTAGATTGTACATAACTTCTCCCCCGTTTGATTTAGAATTCTCCTGAATTCTTCTAACTAAAAATTTTTCTTTAAATTTTGTTTTTAATGCAATTACTTCAATTATTACAATAGTAAAAATTACTAAGCTTATTACAATAGTTAAAACATATGATATGTTTTTATGGTAATACAATTTTTCAATACTTTTTACATTATTTAAGTTTTCTACTACAATTTCATCAAATGTTAACTTATTTTTGAAATTATAAAAATTTTGATTTGAAGGATAGTAAAATCTTTGATTTAAATTATCTTTTATATTTGAAAAATAGTGATCTAAAATTTTAATACTACAATTATTGAAATGAATTAATACATTATTTGTTAGAGTTAAATTTCTTTTATCGCAAGTTTGATTTAAATATATTTTATTAGCGTTTTTAATTAAAATAGTTTCTTCATCTATTTCATATATTTCAGTTAATTTGTTTGTTATTAAATTACAATTATTTTTATACATACAATGTTTACTTATACTTAGTTCGTTTAGAGTTTTTAACTTTTCATATTTATATGTCTGATTATTATATTCGAAAACAATTTCCTTTTGATAATCAATTTCTTTTTTATTTTTATTAGGAACTGGAACAATTGCTATTAGTTGAATGGTTTTAATTTTCTTTGGAATTTTAATTGCTATTAATAGTGAGTTTTCTAGAAAATGAGCTACTCCTAATTTTATATATTGTAATTTGTAAAAGTCTATATCGTATTTTTGTATTTCGTCCACTGTTAAAATATTAGGGTGAACTATACCGTGTTTAATGGAAGCTAAATTATCCTGAATAACTTCTACCTTTTCTTTTATAAGTTGAATTTTAAATAATAAATCTAAATATATATTTTGTTGAATGATCGGCGTATTGATTTTATTAATTTGGTTTGAAATTACTCCCCTATCATTTTCTATTATTAATTTGAGTTGTTTTATTGTATTATAAAATTGATTGTTAATTTTAACTTGCTCATTATGTTGTGATATAATTTGGTCGTTATTGGAATTAAGAGTTTGTAAATATTTTTCAATGTTTTGACGGTCTTGGTCGTCCATAGTACCGAATAACCATTTGGATGTTGTGCCCAAAGCATTAATTAGTCCACGTTTATTTCTCTTAATTGGTCTTATTGTTTTTAATTTGTTTGTTACGTCGGCAATTTCAGTTTGTAAAATAGTCTTTTGATGGTCGTCTAGTTTTTCAGTTTTAATTGATATATTATGTAGTAAAGTTAATATTTCCATTGGATGAATAATATGTATTACAATGTCAGTTTGAGTTATTATTTCAGTTTTGTCTAAGTTAATTTTAATAAATCCTGTATTTGATTCTATGTTGTTAATTTCTAGAAGGTTTGACTTAACCTGAGGAATTGCCGTTGTTATTAACATTATCATCATTAACTTCTGTAATATCTGTAAATTTCAAGGGTCTTTTAATATTAGTTGTATGTATGTTAGTAAGTTTTAGTTTTTTAAATTTTGGTTGTTCTTTATGTCGAACCGCTTTATAATTTTTAACGAAACCGGTTGATCGGGTCTCAATATAGTCTTCTCTTTTTGCATTTAATTTTTGTATTTTATTTGTTTTATTTTTTTCTAAAATTTCTTTTACTTTTATAGGTTCTATTTTATGATTATGTACGTTTGATGGGGTGTTTCTAATACTAGAATGGTATCTATCATTATAAATTCTGACAGACTGTTGTAACATTCTTTGAACTGACAAATTTTTATTAGTTTGTTTTATTATTCTGAATTTTTCAGCGATTGTGTTATGAAGTCGTTCAATGTCACCGTTACCTGTATGACTGTTGGGTTTGGTTAAATGAAGTGAAATATTTTGTTCTTGTAAGAATTCACGACTTTGAAAAGCTTTAAATTCATTATCGGCTACTATTTTATTTGGTATACCGAATTTTGTGATATGTTCTTCAAGTTTTTCTATAATGGTTAAATGATTTCTATTTGTTAAATGATAAGCAGAACCGAATTTTGAAAATTTATCGATTATTGTCAGAAAAGAATTTTTCATTATAACATATGTGTCTACGTGAATAATTTGATTAATATTATTTGGAGTTTCAGTTATATGATATTTTGTTTTTATTGGGTTTCTGTCATATTTAACTTGTTGACAGATTTCACACTGATTTATTATAATTTGGATTAATTCGAGCAATTTTGGAAAATATATTTTTAATTTCATTTGGTTGTATGTTTCTTGAATTCCCGAATGACAACTTTCTCTAACATGGTATAAGGAAATTTGTTTTACCGCTTCGGTTTCGGTTGTTAAATCTTGAGCTCTAAATGAACACTTTATAAATTTAATTTGACTGTCATTAGAGTACATATCGATTAGTTTTAATTGAACTATATTATATTTAGAATCTGACAGTTCTGAGAATATTCCTATTTTCCCTTTATTAATAAATTTCTTAAATATTTCACCTAACCTATTGAAATCGTATTCGGCTATGTAAATAATTCTTTTACCTAAAATTGTTTCAATTTCATTTACTTTGTTATTCGTCAAAATTATCTGTGTTTTGTACTTGTTTACTATCTCCTCTTTAATTGGAATGTGGTGAAGTTGTTCCTCTTCTTCAGAGTGAACAGTAGCATAACAATGACTATTTTCATCTTCAACATTAAAATTTTCAAAACTTTGAGTTTTTTCCTCATCACTCTCTCCCTCATTTAAATTAACGTTATCATTTTCGATTCTACTGAGAAAATCTGCTACGCGATTTTCTTTTCCCTTTAAGTATTCTATTTCAAATTGGTATTCTCCTAATTTAAGAAGCCACCTTTGGTGTCTAGGTGAAAGGTCTTTACCTCTATACTTTGCATGAAGATATTTAATTGGTTGGTGGTCAGTTAAAATTTTGAATTTTTTACCATATAAATAAGGCCTAAAGTAATTAACAGACCACATTATTGCAAGAAATTCCTTGTCGGTTGCTGAGTAATTTTTCTCGTGGTTGTTCAATGTTCTTGAAGCAAAACATACAGGGTGTCCCTCCTGTGATAGGACAGCTCCCACCGCATAGTTCGATGCGTCTGTAGTTAATGTGAACATTTTTTCAAAATTAGGATATTTTATAATCGGGTGTGTTGTAATTAAGGTTTTTAATTTTTCAACTGCGTCTATGTAATTAGGGTCATTGATATTAATTTTAGCGTCTTTCTTTAAATACTTTGTAATAGGTTGCGCAATTTTAGCGTAATCCTTCACAAATTTTCTGTAATAACCCGTGAGTCCTAAAAAACTTTTAATTTGTTTAGTCGTTTTTGGTAAATCTAGATTTTGTATAATTTTAATTTTTTCTGGGTTTGGTTTTAATCCGTCACTGGTAAGGATATGTCCTAAAAACTCTGTCTCTTTTCTTAAAAAGTTACACTTGTCTATTTGTATTTTTAGATTTTTATCTTCTAAAACTTTAAATATCTGTGAAATAGCGTGAATATGTTCTTTAAGGCTAGTACTGAATATCAATATATCATCAAGATATACGACACAGTTCTTATTTATAAAAATTTCATTCATTAAACGCTGAAATGTCGCAGGGGCGTTTTTAAGCCCAAACGGCATTCTATTGAATTCATATAAACCATGTGGAGTGACAAAAGCGGTTTTTTTTCTATCTTCTTCTTTTATAAGAATCTGATGGTAACCCTTAGCTAAATCAATTGTTGTGAAGTACTGGGCTTTTCATAACTTATCTAATATAGAATCTATATTAGGAAGTGGAAATTTATCATCCACAGTAACTTCGTTCAATTTTCTGTAATCGACTACTAAACGAAACTTTTTTTTCTTAGAATTATCACTTTTCTTTGGCACTATAATAAGAGGACTGGAATATTTAGAGTTACTTTTGCGAATTATACCATGATCCTCCATTTCTCTAATTTGTCTCCTCACTTCTTCTTCATGTTGAGGGGGGTATCTATAAATTTCAGAATTAATTGCTTGTTCTGTTGTAGTCACTATTTCATGTTGCACTTCTGTTGTACTTGTCAGTATGTCACCGTCTTTAAAAAATAATTTACTAAATCTTTTCACAATGTTTTCAATTTCTTTATACTCTTCAACGTTTAAATGATTTAAGTTTAGGTAATTTAAATTTGGATCGATAGTTTCTAAAGCACATATTTCTTTTATTTTATACGGATTATCTAAAAAATTCGTACATTTTTCATTAAAATAAATTGTTTTTTCTTCTAAATTAATAACACTATTTAAATTTCTTAATAAATCTATACCAATAATAAATTCATATTTCCGATTTGGAAGGTTTTTAACTTTCCATCTTACTAGAGCATTTGGTGGAAGATTAAATTCACTTGGAGCTCGAGTGTGAACTTCGAACTTAATTGAGTCTTTACCGTTTATTGTAGAAAAAGCGATTGGTTTTATTTCAACTTTTTCGAATTCGTTTATAGTATCAGTGATTATACTAAAGCTTGATCCTGTATCAATCAAAGCTTTATATTCCTTATTTTTAAAAGTTAATTTAATAATTGGTAGTTCCGAGGCTAATTTGTAAAAAAATCTGAACTATTAGATTCAGGTAATTCTTCGTTTTTAGTGTTTTGAATATTTTCTACTTCCATAGGTTCAAACCGTCCTTGTCTAGAGTCACCCTGTTCTAAGCGATTTTTGCTCGAGTTTTGTCTAGAGTTTCCTGACGTTTGATATGGATTTCGAAATTGTCCTGAATTACGGTTATAATTGTTATTATTATAAGATGTATTAGGATTATTATTATTCCTACTATATTGATTACTCCTTTGGTAATTTGAACTATTATTATTCCAATTTTTATTGTTGTTATACCTATCGTTATGATAATTATTATTGTACCTTTCGTAATTATTAAATTGATTATCATAGGATTTTTTTAATTGAAACATTTGATTTTTGTTTTCTCTATTTTTATTGTTATTATTAAAATTATTACTTTTTTTACTAATATTATTATTAAATTGTTTTTTGAATTCTGGCCTAATGCAAGAGTCTTCGTAAAATCTCATATGCATAATTTCTATTACTTCATTTAAATCATTTTTTTAATAAATTTTTTCTAACAGAGTACCTTGACTCATTTCTTTTATCGTATTTAATAGAAATGTATCTATGTTACTTAAATCTATAAAATTATTATCATTAAAATATATTTTTAATTCTTCAGCTTTATTTTTTAAACTTTGAATAGTAATAGCTAACTCACTTACCGAATTAACTTTTATACTGCTAATTCTTCTATACAGCTCGGCTGGTTCCATATCTGGTCTGAATCTGCGTTTTAGCTGCCGTTTAATTGATTCCCAATTATCTGGATCTGGTAATCCGATGATAGAATCCTTAGCTTGGCCTTGAATTTTTTCATAGTAGATTGATCTCACAGCTTGTCTCCTTAGGTTTAAATCCTGAATACTTGTTAAATAGTATTCAACACTATTGATGAATGAGTTGATGGTTACTTCGCTGCGTCCGTTAAATGTGGACATATAGCGAATTTCTTTAAGAATTTTTTCTTTGTTATTTTGTTGGTCTTGTTGATTTTGGTTTGGTTGATTTTGTGCTGCTTGAAGTTGGTATTGTTGAATGATGGAAGTCAGTGTTTCGACTTGTTGCGTTTGCAATATAAGTTGTTCTTGTAGTGATGCTATTTGCACTTGTTGTTGTTCTTGTTGAGCCATGTTATTTGTTCTATTATTGTCGTGAATTTTTGAACGTGATAATCTCATAAAATTTTTTTTAATTTGTTTTAGATTTTATTTTATTTTATTTTTGTGTTAGTGTTCTTAATTTTTTTTTTTTTTTTAACTTTCCGGAATTACCGTAAGAAAGTAAAATTATGAATGCACTAAAGTTTTATTATTATTTAATTGTATTAAAAATTGTTTTTAATTTTAATTAAATGTTTATGTAGTATTCGAATCACTGGATTGCACTTTTTTTTATTTTTATTTTTGTACAATCCTACCGACTGCGCCACTTTAATAATCGATCTTTGATTATTATAAAAAAAAATTATAAATAAAAACAACTGTTATTTAATTTTATAAGAAAACACTTTTATTCACAAACAATATTATTTAAGTACAGTAAGATTTATTTACTTATCTGTTGAACGATTTTTACAAGACTGATCTTTTTAGTATATTCTAATAAATAATTAGGTAAAAATGCTAAGGTAGCATTTTGTCAATTAAACATTATTTTATTAAAGCTTGTAATTGGAGTATTCGCATTAAACATGTTTTGTTATGTTAATTATTTAATTTGGTGGGAAAATTTATGTTCCCATCAGTTTGAATAACGGAAAGTGCTGCGTTAGCGTCTACGATATTTATATTGGAATGGACAGGTAGATTGTACATAACTTGCGCACATATTATGGAGATGTTGTAAAATCTGCCTTTGATGCGGATGGTTGCAAGTCGTTCATTGACAGGTGTAAAGTCAATGACCAACGACCTCAACCTTTCTCCCACTACAAAACCGCATCCTAATATGTGGTGCTTTTCATGGCAGCTGTAGTTAATGTCGCATTTTCGCTTTTTTAGTGTACCGGTTCCTTTCAAACGTATTTCCTGTATCGCAGTAATATCGGCTTTATACTGCGCGAGAACCTTTTCCAAATTGTTAGATGCTCCTGGGGTGTAGAGTGTTCTTACATTCCAGGAGCAAATTCTTAAATCTTTGTCCTTATAGTTGTTCCATGGTCGTTTTCCGTGTAATCTATTTACCAAACCAAATTTACCCCAGAATGAATTTAAAATTAATTTAGCTAAAGATCTCTTTCCTGGGTTTTTGTTTATTTTAGTTGATTCCAGTTTGACATCCTCCTTATTTAAGAAATCTTCAATATATTTTATTTTTTCTTCATTGGTCACACATTTGTTTGGCCAACCTGAAGCTTCTTGTTTAATTTTTATAAATTTATTCATCATATCGGTGAATAATCCGCTCGTATTTTTATTTTTATTATACATTGCGGTTTCATATTCCCAAATTTCATAAATTTCTAACAGTTTTTGAAACCTCATCAATTATCCATGTTCCTACAAAGGCCCTTTCTTCGTCTGAATGTAGACAAAATTCCCCCAGTGTTTTAGTGGAAGAACAGGATGTAGTAAGTGTGCGGGGGGTAAAATTTTGCATTTAATTAGTCCATCTATGTTATCTATTTTTAATTTAGAACAATCCATTTCTCCGAAATAAATTTTAGGGTGACCAATAGGAAATTTTCCCCATTTACACACATACATTCATTTTTGTTTTGTTGAATGTAGCACAGGTGATTATCTAGAACAAAATTTTGACAATTTTTGCAAAAAATCTCTCCACATGTATGATTTCTATTTGTTTTAAGAACTTTAAAGCAATTTTTACATTTTTTAATTTCTTCACACTTGCTTATTTTGGTTGAAGTAGAAGCTTTATGATTCTCCAAACATGTAAGACCTCGAAAAGATCGATTACAGTCATTGCACAATATATTTTTTATATTACCATAACAGGCGGGCTCTTTTTGATAGCAAGGACAGCTTTTTGAGCATCTATGTGCATTTCTTTCAGAGTATGGAATGTGTCATTCTTCACAGTAATACCTTGCAACAAAAGCAGCGGTGAGAGAGCCAATTACATTGTAAAGTTGTTTGTAGTGTAACAAATTTAATCTTTTACCATCATTGGTTCCTTTGAATATTACATCCCTACCTCTTGTTCCATATTTATAGACAACTATTTTGTATTTTGTTAAATACTCCTGATAGTTTTTCAATTCAGGAATACCACAACAATCTGGTGGTATAATTACCCCTGCCCTTTTTGTTAATTCTGTAGCTAATGTAGTTTGAAGTTCTCCTATATTCTTTAAGATACTCCGATAATTAACAGATTTTTCAACTTTGGCTATTGAAACAATAATTGCGCGGGATAGACATAAATTATCCGTGTTTTTGATAACAATAATTCCTTTTCTTTTCCTGCATTCTTCATTGTAGCTTGAAAATTTGTTTGTTCTTCCTCTTCCAGTAGGTAGTTTGTGATGTTCAAACAAAATTTATCTGTACTTAATCCTGCAAATAAAAGAAATAATAAATAAATAACATTCTTTAAAAACAATCTTAAAGTGTATATAGCTTCTAAATTACTCTGAAAAACTTTCGGTATTATATCCCTAATATCATTAAACTTCAAGTCGCTTTCAGTTTTAAAGTTGAGAAATGCTGGACGATCTTGAAAGCTTTCACCACAAAACGTTATCCCGATCTTATCCATGGGACTTACTTCTCTAGTTACATGTTTGATTATTTGTTCGATGGCGTCTTTAATCCAATCTATTGGATTTCTATTAACCGGTATTGCCCTAATTACAAACTTTGTTTTTCGACCGTATATGTTGAACCTTTTAATGTACGTTACATTTTCAATTTCGATTAAAAATCGCGGAAGATTTTCAGAGACTGGATTAATAAAATTTCTTTAAAATTATTTTTTTAGCTATGTTTCTTCTTGATAACTTGGAGTGTACTATTATTAAAACATTTACCCTTACTATATTTATAAATGAAATACCTACATTGTATTAACTTTAATATAAAAATTTTAACAACATTGTAGTCAAGACATTTTGAAAATGTGATAAATCATAGTTCTATAACAACAATTTATCTTAAATTCAATAATTTTTTATAATATAATATAGTCATATGATAACAAAAAAGTATAAAAAATACTTAACCTGTATGGTGAGGTGGTGCGGAAAAAAGAAAATAACTTCTTATAAGTAGGTATTAAAATAAATAAATTCAGAGAAAAATTATATTACCTAATAAATCATAAAAAAATGATATCAATATGTTATTGAAATCTATAAATTTAGATTTTAAAATAATTATTTTAGAACATTTTATGCATAATAAGATTTTGAAAATTTAGATAATTTAGAAATTTTCAGTTAAAACAAAATTACAATTGATCTCAATTCAACAAAAAACCTCTAAAGATTAAAGAATTTAGAAATAGAAATTTTAATATACATACATACATCTATACATAAACACCTTATAAAATTTCATAGATTCCATTCACAACTATGCACTTTGCAAGTTTTAGAAAAATTTATTTATTTAAACAAAGATGAAAAAATCAAAACAAAAAGTTTCCCGTTACAATAATTGAAACCTCATAAGAAATTGAAAATAAAATATTTGGTCACCTTCGAATATTCATAAAGGTTATTTGTTATTGAGATCTATAAAGTTAGATTTTAAAATAATTATTTTAGAAACTTTATATGCATACATATCTATATAGGTATGTACGCAAGTACGAAATCAATTCGAAAAAATGAACTATGAATTTATGAACGAAAAAATCATTGTTTATACTAGTATGACTATTTGTCAAAAGGGTATACTAAATTTGCCATTACGTTTATGACGCAGAGAAGTAGGGGGGTAGATATAGACTCAATTGTATGGATCGGATCAGAATTGAAAAATAAATCGATTTAGCTATGTATGTCCGTGCGTCTGTCCATCCGTAATTACGATAACTCAAAAATTAAAGGAGCTAGGATTCTGGAACTTTCAATAAATCGGATTTTTAAAAAAAACCGTCATCGCCATTGAAATTCAGCCAGTTTGCACAACGGGCTCGGGTAGCTGCCATATAACTTCTTGTTTTATATGAGCATTACTCTGTACTTATTAAAGCTGGTTATCTGAAATTTTGCCAAAAGTAGTTAAGTGTTATGGCCAAAGTTACTGGAAAATTTGGTTGGTCTACTGCAGAGGGTTCGAGTAAGTGCCATACAACTCCTTCTTTTATATGAGCATTACACTACACCTAATAAAGCTGTGTGTTTGAAATTTTGCCAAAAGTAATTAATCGGATGATATTATAATGTTTATACTACGGTCATACGGGTATCCCAGAGTTTTTTTCTTATTCGATTTTTTTCTTTTCTTTAGTGTCATAGTATTCACATTCTTGAATCATGTTACATGTACTTTGTAGAGTGAAAAATTTTTGAGAGAATAAAAATAAAGGGTATACTATAAAATAGAAATAGTTACAATACATTTAAAACGTGCCAACAATTTTGAGAGAATTTTAAAAAATATGCGAAAAAAGTTTCATACAAATTTTTAACATGAAAATGTTTATCTATATATAATTCTTAATCAATGGTTTAACTTACTTAAAAAAGTACAAAACAACAATTTGTTTATAAATAAAATGATACAATTACTATAATTTGATTAAAGTTGATTTTAATTATGATAGGTACAATAAAGACAAAAATTATTTTAATTTTTTTTATTTTGTAAACTAAGTCATTGTAATTACTCTGGAATTTATTATTATTTTATTTTTTTATTTTAATTTATGTAATGATATTACCTAAACTTTTTTATTGCTTAAAATTATGTCATTTTAAAATTAAAGTATATCACTGTGTTACGATTTTTTAAGAATGTTGTGTAATTTACATTTGTAAGCATTTTTTGAAATTGTGTCACAGAAAAGGTTGTTGAATTGATTAAATAATTATGCAACACCTGTTTATGGGTTCATTTTTTCCATATTCAGTTCTGTGAGTTGTTCCAATTCAAAATTTGGTATGTCTTGTTGGCCTCACATTACTATTAATTTTGATGTTATCTTTAATAAGATTGACATTGATCTTTTTGGATAGGACATCGAACGTAAAACAGTTCGAGAGTAAGATTCTACGGGAATTTAAGCTCAGTAAATTAACTAATTGTAGCCTTTCATAGTATGAAAGGTTATGAAAGTCTCTGGGATTATGTAAATGCCTTAAAGCAAAACGTGGTTGAACGTCCTTTTCTAAAACCGTGTCGCTCTGGGTTAAGAGATGGATCTATTATAGGTGTAATTTTATTGGTTACAAGTTTTTCAAATAATTCAGGTATAGTCGACTGACTTGCTATACCTCTAAAATTTTCTATTAATGATTTATAATTGCTTATGGATGGGAATCAAGTATGAGGTATAATACTAAATCTAAATCTTGCTGCATTAACAGCTCGTCCCAATTAATATTAGCTAAGGCAATATTAATGCCTTCGTAATTAGCATTATTGAAATCGTATACAATTTCTTTATTGTAAGAGTTAGAGAATAATTGTTGATTTATATTGTTTAGTTCGATAATTACTGCATTATGATGAAGTGAATTTGCAAAGAGGTTTTCACTTTCATTTGCAGTATGGACTAAAACATCGTCATAAGCATTCGAAAAGGCTAGGTCAAACCATGTACCATTATTGTTTGGGTGTTGAATAATTTGTTGCATGTCATTTCCATAAAATGAACTTATAAGATTAAATTCGATTTTATCCAAAAAATTAACAGGTACTAGTTGATTATCATCTTCGTCAATAATGAAAGATAAAAGAGGACGATTAAAATCCCCACAACGAAAATGCTATCATACTCATTCATAGTAATTATAGTATTACATTATGTTTAAAAAGTCACAATAGGAGGATTCTTCAGAGGTGAGGTAAAATAAACAACACCTATGTATATATTTTTCTTATCAGTAAATATTTTTATAAAAATATGTTCGAAAGATACAAAAGTGCTGCAAGATACTAATTCAGTAGGCATGCCGCTGTTAACAGCAATTAGTACACCATCACCTCCAGAAAGTCCAGTTGATATGTAGTAATGTAATCAGCAAGAGGAAAGGACAACCGGAGCTACCTTTCTCATACCGCCGGATCTGTATGATGGACAGCAGGTAGATTACTATTTCGAGTAATCGAGGTAGATTACTATTTCACTCAGCTGCTGAGCGCGTATGGATACTTTCGGGTCTATCTGCACAAGATGGGGAAAGTAGGTTCAGCGGAGTGCATATATCGCCACATGCACGATGACGCTGAGCACACTTTCTTCGTCTGTCAGAGATGAGCTCGAGAGCGGATGCAGCTGAGGGACGTAGTACCGCGGCTCTCTTCGAACACAGTGGTGGGCCACATCCTACAAGATAAGGGAGCTTGGGACGATTTGTCACATTTTGTGCAGAAAATACTGCGCAAAAAAAAGTTGGACCTAGACATCACAGAGGTCCAACCTACATACTTCAGCTAGGCAGCAGCCTCTGAGATGATTACTCTGGACCAAGCTCTAATAATGTGATAAACGGTTCCAGGCAAGTGTCCGTGGAGAGCGGGAGGTTTTTTAGTCGGTATGCCTGTGCTGGGAGATTCCGACACTGTTGGGCGTACGTACGTCCTTCGTTGACAAAAGATTTTCCCTCATAAAAAAAAAAAAAAAAAATTAATATTATTATTATTATTGTTATCATTATTATTACTACTATTATTATTATTATTATCATCATTAATATTATTATTATTATTGTTATCGTTATTATTATCATTTATGTTATCAATGATAATATTGCCAACACCCGATGATATTGTATGGGAATACACGAAGTTACTATAATTATTACTAGTAGATGGTTTTGTATTATCTACTTCTGATAAAGTAGAAGAACGATTTGCTGCTATTTCAAAGCTAGTATCTTTATCAAATACCAATGAAGTAGAAGATTTTTTTCGGCTATATCTACGCTATTGTTAGGTGTAGCGTTTAATGTATCTGTTTGTGTATATATTGAATTATTTGGAAAGAGTGTCAATTATGTGGTATCTACAGATTTATTTTTTTTTTAAATGGAAAATTTAGTGGAGGCTGGTGTATGTTCTGGATGAGTTTGGATTGAAATGGAAGTACTTGTGTTAAATATATTATTGTACGGATTAGGAAATTTTTTGGCTTTAGAAGCATTACCTTTCTTAGATCTATTCTTTAACTTAGGTAGAATTTTTTACATTACAATTTAAATTGTTATCTTTATTTAACTTAGCTTACCTGAATTTCCAACGACTTAAACTGAAGTTGTTGTAGAAATCATCATTGTTGTGTGCAAAGAAGAATCAATCGTACTTTACTGCGATATATATCTTAAAACAGTCGTACTTGTATCTTTTCCTTTTCGTTAGTTGTTTTAGAACAATTCTTTCTGCATTTATAATAGGAATACCAAAGTTCTCATAAAAACGTTTTTTATTATGCTTAGGTTTACTTCCAAATGCTACTCCTTTCAACATGTTCACTGCTGTATCGCTGTCTAATTTTCCACTGTTAAATTTACTGGTATTTGCATTAAAAACTTTATTATCAACTTCAGTTGTGTATGTTTTATTAGATATAATTGAAATGGCAGACTTTAACTCATCATGAATTGATGCGCACTTTGGTGGAATGATATTAGATTTACACGTACACGTTGAGATTTCCGTGATTTTATGTTCCAAAGAAAGAAACATATCATCCCATTTATTGTTTGTGTTTACAACATTGTTAATTCCATTACGAACTTCAGAAGACAAAGAAACCAAGGTATCTTGTAATGGATTTACAAAACTGGGTACGTATAGCTCGATCAAATTTGCTGGCATGTATTTATGCATTTTGTAAATTACTTGTCACGGTGCATTGCTTTTTAATTATGACATCCAACGAATTACTAACATTAGACATGACATTAGCTAGTTTAAATTCTCTATTTTTGATTAAATATATTGATTATTGAGAGGCCACTATTACTCTCTGAGATATTATTAGATAGATTGTCAAAGTTCTTTGAGGTCTCCAATAGATTTTTAATTGTTAATTTGAATTACTCCATGTAATTTATTAGCCATACCGTCTTTTTCTCTGCTTAGAGCAGTTATTCTTTCATCGATGTTATTGTAGTGATCTAATATTTTTATTCTAACCTAAAGAGTGGGGAGTATACGTTGTTTTTAATATTCTGTTTATTGTTTACAGTTACATTTCCTACGTGTTCTCTTACAATAGAGAGAACACGTAGGAAATGCAACCGTACATATGAGAACATATTATAAGAAATGCAAGTGCATTTTATGCGAATTTGGATACAGTGCGTGACATAAAATAATGGACACTACAGTACTCCCCTCCAGCACAGCGTATCCTAAATTTTGAGTATGTAAATTAAGATTTTGAGTTTTTAAATTAAATTTTGAAATTGATCTAAATTTAAATTTTAAACAAGATCTTGAATTTTTACATTAAATTTGGAATTTAAATAAAATTTTTTTTAAAATTAAATTTTGAAGTTTAAACAAAATTTTGAATTTTTTTTATATAGATTTTGAATTTTTTATATTAAATTCTGGGATTTTATTAAGTTTTGAATTTTACTGATTTTTTATTAATTTGGGTTATAGACGAATCCTTCGAAATGACGGCTGGTTTCAGTCTGTCTATTGAGATTGACTTGTTCTTTCCGTTCACATGAATTACGAAACGTTTCCGAAATTTTCGCAATACTTTAAAAGGGCCTTCGTAAGGTGATTGAAGAGGGGTATGAACTTTGTCTACGCGGATAAAAACAAACTGACTGTCGTCTAGAAGTTTTGGTATGAAACAGCTCCTACCTGTAAAAGTTCTGGTTTCCGTCGGTCGTAATTCTCTCATAACCCGTCTAAGCCTGTCGACTAAGTCAGTAGGATCGATGTCGGTGTTCGTTTGTGACTCAGCGAATAATTCACCAGGAACTTTCAATGGTTGGCCATAAATCATTTCGACAGGAGAGAATCCGAGATCTTCCTTAACCGCAACTCGTAAACCTAACAAAACCAAACCCAATTCATCACACTAATTGACGGTATTGCACCTAGACATCAAGAAAGCTTTCAAACTACAGTGAAACCTCCAAAAATACATTTTGCGGGTTTAATATTTAAACCAAACTCGGATAATCTTTGAAAAAGCAAGGACAGATGGTGCTCGTGCTCGTTGCTGGTTTTTGAAAATACTAGGATTTCGTTTTTGTCTACATCGACGACATATGTAGATAAAAACTTAATCCAGACCGTTTACGACCTGGTTCATGAACCGTTGAAATGTTTGCCCAGCGTTGCGAAGGCCGAAGCTCATTCGGGGAAATTCGAAAAGACCGAATGGTGTGGTGATGGCGGTTTTATGTATATCATCGGGTGCGACGGGAATTTGGTGGTAAGCCCGGAAAAGATCTATTTTGGAGAAAATCGTGCAACCTTCCAATTTCATGGAAAAATCGTGGATGTGGGGGATTGGATAGCGATCCGGAACTGTTGCTGCGTTTAATCTCCTGTAATCCCCGCATGGTTTCCAGTCGCCACATTCCTTCTTATGTACCATGTGTAATGGTGAAGACACGGGAGAGTTAGAGAGCCTGCATATTCCCAAACTAGTCATTTGCTGGAATTCCAATTGAGCTGCCTTGAATTTAGCTGCGTCCAAACGGCGAGGTTTACAGAACGGTAGTTGGCCGTTGGTTAAAATGTGATGAACCACATTGTGTTTTGATGTTATAGAAAAATCTGGTGCGGCGATCAGCGAAGGAAAATTTTTTAGCAAGCTGTAATATTTATCACTCACCGAAAGTATTTGAGGGTTGGGTGTGTCCACCTTGGCAGAGAATGCCGAAATTTTAAGTGATGTTGTATTGTTTATTAGGCGCTTGTTTTTTAAATCAACCGAGATCCCGAATTTGGCCAAGAAATCAGCGCCAATGATTGGCCTGTTAACTGTGTGGAAGCACTGAAAGATCTGCGCCGGTGTCAATAAGGCGTTCTTTTTATCGAACACGAATAAGCGACGGCTTGTACTAGTGGTTCTGCTTAAGTCCAATTGCTTAAGTCTTCGGTAAAATTCCGAGGGCTTTCTATCGCCGATCTCTTCGTCTGATATAATCTTTATTATCCTCCGTTCTATGCTAAGATAGTTACGTGAAATTATTGCCTCTTTTAAACTTGTGTACGGGGTTTCTGCAGACGGTTCATCAAGGATGTCCGTTAAGGACTCGGTAATATCCTGTGGAAGGGCTGCCACAAGATAGTTATATTTCGTAGATTCGTTTACAATTCTGTAAATTTTGAATTGCGACTCTACTTGAATGAACCAGGTGGATAAGGAGCCGGGCCAAAAAGGAGGTAATTTTAGATTGACTGCTTGAACTTCACCAGACTCGTTTCCTGTTTCCGTTTTCGACATTTCGTATTAGGTAGCCTATATTAAATTAGTTTTTTTTACTTACTTCAATACTGAGTGATTAGTTATCTAATCCAATATTTAATTCGATATTTAATGACCAATTTAGTTTTTAACAATTAGGAAAAGATTTAAAGAGAAAAGAAAAATTTTTTTTACGAATTGAAAGTAATTTTATATGAGGAAAAAAAAAAATTTTTTTTTAAATTCAAAGTTTAAAATAATTTGTAACTTTATAATTTAGTATAAAAAATTCAAAATCAAAAGAAAATATATATTTTGCACGCTGCTGTAAAAAAAAATATATTTTACACGCCACTGTAATAAAAAATATTTTGCACGCCACTGTAAAAAAAAAATATTTTGCACGCCACTGTAAAATATATTAGTAGCCTGTGTTTACCTTTATGTATTATTATATCAAATGTTGATTTTACTGTAATAATCATGTGTGCATACCTATATTGTACCTATAATTTGTTCTTTTGTTAAATATGTGTTTAAAATATGTTTATATAATCATGAAACTCATTTTCATGTTTAAGAAAAATTAAACGATGAATACAAAATTTATGTTTAAATTATTATTTTATATAATATTAAATTCAGAATTATGGTTTTTTTTATTAAACAATAAATACAAAGTTTATGTTTAAATTATTAATAAATTTATATAAAAAAAAAAAAATGAATAAATTTTATGACTTAAGATGATTTTTTTTTATTAAAAAAAAAAGAAAAAGAGAGAGATAGATGAATACTGTTGAAAGAAAAGTTT
Organism: Dolichopus griseipennis; assembly: GCA_963082915.1. Lineage (NCBI taxonomy): Eukaryota > Metazoa > Arthropoda > Insecta > Diptera > Dolichopodidae > Dolichopus > Dolichopus griseipennis. Next base: position 53,147,067 of record OY720445.1, on the reverse strand, counting down.
TGCTGATGTCTGTTTTGTTGTGAATGTGATTTGTTGCTGATTTTGTTGATTTTGTTGCTGATACAAGAAGAAAATAAAATGGTGAATGATGTGTGGAGATGCTTTTTTTTTGTGGCAATTTCTTTTTTTTTTTAAATTTTTGTATATAAGCGGTTTTTTTTTTATTTTTTTTTAATTAAGATCTTTTTTTTTTTTGGATGTAGTTTTCATATTTCTATTTTTTTGTATTGTTGTATCAAAACTTTTTTTTTAGAAGAAAATGTTAAGAGAATGTTAAAATTTACTTTTTTTAAAATATTAAAATGTGGTTTTGTTTAAAAATGATGAAATTTAATTGTTTTTTTTTTAAATAAAAAAAAAATGTTAATCACTTATTTTTATTTTACTGACTCATTAGGAGATTTTTTTTAAATAAAATGGAACTTTAAATTGTTTTTTTTTTTTTTAAATAATTTTTTCTTCACTTAAATGTTATTTAGCTTTTAAAATTTTTTGTGCCATGTGGAATGTGGAAAACATGAGGCATCAATATGGCGTTCGCGTCGGGGTCACCACTGTAGTGATCTAGAATAACCACGATTTCTTATTTTTATATATTATTTTATTTTAAATTTAAATGTTTGTTTATGAGTATTTATAATAAATAAAGAAAACGATTTATTAATTTTTAATTATTAATTTATTCTTACATTAATTAACAACTGATTGTTTTAATTATTTTACGAGTTTCTTGATTATATAACTTGGTCTCTTCGACCTCTCTTTAACAATTCTAATTTCCTAATGATGATATTCTAATATTTTTATTCTAACCTAAAGAGTGGGGAGTATACGTTGTTTTTAATATTCTGTTTATTGTTTACAGTTACATTTCCTACGTGTTCTCTTACAATAGAGAGAACACGTAGGAAATGCAACCGTACATATGAGAACATATTATAAGAAATGCAAGTGCATTTTATGCGAATTTTGGATACAGTGCGTGACATAAAATAATGGACACTACATTATCATACATCGTTTTAAGAAGAGCATGGGAATTTTGACAGTCGGTACACACAAAGAAATCATTCAAGGATTACTTAAATCGCACTTCTTCTCCCAATGCACGCACCATGGAGTTGCATGGAGTCCTGTTGCAGAAACCTTTGTAGATTAAAATTTTTGAAGAATTACCCATAGCAGTGCAATAACTCATATCTTATTTGAAATTTATATTTATTATTGAAAGAACTAAAAACCGAAATTTAACACTTTTATTTTTCAATTCAAAGTTAAGAACAAAGAAATTAACGGAAAAGTAAGTGAAAATGACTAATTTAATTAAGTAACTTAAATGTTTAAAGAAATAATTTTTATTTTTTTTTTTAGAATGTAGAATTATTGAATTAGTAATTTAGAAAACTACAGGTAAATGGTCAGAATTTAGTTTATTTATAGTTAGGGGAGCGTAAATGAAAGGAGAATAATTAGTCAATACTTGGTCAATAGTTGAAGGATTACCCCTCGTTGAGTTAGTAAAATAAGTTGGTGAATGGGGTAGTACAGAGAAAATTTACTATTTATTAGTTTATTATGCAAAATTTTACTCCAAGCATTATTTTTACTACAGTTCCAGTTTGTATGATGAGAATTAAAGTTTCCCACTATGATATAATTACCTTGAATGTAGTTAAAAACATCTAAATCAATTTTAAATTTGTTACTTATATTTATTACTGTTTGATTGATTTATTAACTAATAAGGATAATCCACCTCCGCTTTTTGAGCCTTCTCTATCATTTCTATAAATATGAAAAATATTACTATAAAATTTATTGTTATCCTTTAAACAGGTTTCACATAAAGCGGGAATATGTATGTTCTCATTTTCTAAAACATGAAACAATTCAATTTGTTTACACTTATTGGTAATGCTTTGAGCGTTCCAAAATAATATATTTATATGGTTATTATGGACCATTTTTGACTTGATTATTATTACTATTATTACGGACATATTTAAAAATTGTATCAGCGATAACATTAAAGGGCGAAATCGTACCATGGTTTCGGGTTCTGGAATCTTTGAAAAGTTCAAGGGCTAAAAAAATAAATCTAGAAAACACCATAATTCCAAAATTAATGACGCTATTTTGATGAAATTTAAATTCTAGGTTACTAGTAATGAAAGTAACATGGGAAATGGTTTTTTTTTATATGTTATCTCCCTTGAAGGCTTACTAAAAACTGAACTTTTATTTTTTGTATTCAAATTTAATTTACTTAAACTAATATAGTTTAAAGAACTGTACTTTTTACATAAAATGCTTAGTAGGCATTCTGTGATATTTATAAAAATACTCAAGCATTAAACACTGTGATATAGTGTAGACGATAACCTAATTTATGTATTACGAGGAAGATTATAGTTGCCCTTGTCAACTTTTAGATACCCGTGCATACCTACTATGGTGTATAAAATAAATCGTAATTTACTTCCCTTATACATTTAACTCATTATCCCATAATTTTGGCTTAGAAATCAAAAAAACAAAAAAATTAACAAAAACAAATAAAAAAAATAAAAAAAAAAACAATAAAAATTTTTTAATTCATTCTGCCATCATTTTAGCTTAAAAAAAAAAAAATTTTATTTATTATCCCATAAGTTTTGCTTAAACACAAAAAAAAAAAAACCAAAAAAAAACAACCAAAAAAAACAAACAAAAAAAAAAAAAAAATTGGCCCACCCTAAAAGTTCGATGGTCCGAGTGATGTGCAATTTTGCCAAGTAACTTGCCCTATTACTTTACCTGCCCAATTTTAATTTTAACCTCGTAGCTTCATTAGATTCACAGTTATTGAATCGAAAACTTTGTGTGGCAGCCCCCGAAAATGAGGCCGTAACATTTTTAAACTTCATATTAGTGCTCGATTCATTATATAACTAACCGTGTGTAATTTTTATCCTCGTAGTATAATTTTTTTTGAAGAAATTCATATTGGTGCAAAAAGGTTGTATGGCAGTCCCCCGAAAATGGGGACTTAACATTTTGAAACTTCATATAAGTGCTCGATTCATTATATAACTAACCGTGTGTAATTTTCATCCTCGTAGTATAATTTGTTTTGAAAAAATTCATATTGGTGTAATGAGTTGTATGGCAGCCTCCCGAAAATGGGGCCCTAACATTTTGAAACTTCATATAAGTGCTTATTCACTATAAAACTAAATTTGTGTGATTTTCATCCTCGTAGTATAATTAGTTTTGAAGAATCTAGCAATTGTCTAAAAATGACTTTGTGTTTATTTCAAGACTCAAGCCCTTTTAGTTTTTGAGTTATCGTGCTGACACACAAACGGACGGACAGATACACATAGCTAGATCGACTAATTTTTTAATTTTTCGATTCTGATCCGATAAGTACCCTTGACACTATACCCAGCTCATCTAGATCGATGCGTTACAAACGGAGGAGCAATTTTAATATACCCGATGTCATATATGTATGCACGGGTATAAAAATGCTACGTTACGAAATTTGAAAAGATTAGAGTTAAGCTAATTTCATGAGATAGGAAAATAACTTGTAAAATGTAAATAGAAAGAAAGAATTTATAATTTACAGTGCAGGAGGTTAATGTTATGTTCCGTATATGACTCCTACACACCTAGATTTTTCCATCCCGGAAAAATTATTAAGTGTTGCGTTCTCTATCTTAGTTGCATCGCAAACTTTTTGTGCAATAGTACTTACTTTATTTCTTTGACGATATTTTAAAAGTAATATAAACATTATAATAATAAGTATTATTACAAATGTCACAAAGCTTAGCGAGTATTGAACTATTTTGTTCTTAAAATCTATGTATTTAATAGTTTTTCTATATTCTATATTTTCTAAATTTACATTTTCCAAAGTTAAATTATTTATTATTTAATTTATTTTTAGGTTCAACATAGTTAATATAATTTTGTTTTGATAAGTATTAATTTTATTTATTAATTTTAAATTATTAATTATTACATTACAATTTATAAACTTTATTAAGTTATGTTTTTCAATTATGTCTTCTTTTTGACAATTTTGTGATAATTTGTATTGTTCAATATTTTTTGTAATCCCGAATCTATTTCATTAATAGACGGTTTATTATTGATCTTAAAATTACATGTATTCTTTTTATTAAATAAATTGGAGATACAATGATTTTTATGCGTTTTTAATTCTTTTTAATTTACAATTTGTTTTTCAAATGTGAATATTACCTTTCTTCAGATACAATAATTATTTTTTCGTTACTTATATCTAATTCTTGCTGTATTTGATTAGGATATGAAATAACAATAGCATCAAAATACTTTTCATCAGTAAATTTTGGAATTAATATTACCAAAATTATTTTTCTGTCTTTTAAAATTAAACTGCTTTTAATAATTGGAAAAATTTCTATAGTTATATTGAAGTCTTGGATTTCGTTAGATGAAAGAATGGCTGTGAGTTTTTGGTTTATAGTTGTTTGCTTATTAGACTGTTCGGTTTGTTGCTGTGTATTTTGTTTTAAGTTGTCAATATACTCAGAAATCTGTTTTGTGTCATCTGCGTCTATTGTACCAACGATCAATTTTAGTCCAGAGCCATATAAGTTGACGAGACCCATTTTTTCTCTATGGATGGGAGGAACGATGGTCTCGAAATTTTGTTTCAAATTCTCTAATTCCTTAGCAAGTACTAAAGAGTTAGGATTTGAATGTTGCTAGTTTAGTGAATCGATTTTCGTTTCTATTATATTAATAAGATTTTCATATTCTTTTAGATCTACAATATGTAGTATTTTGGAGTAGTTTTGTACCATTTGCCTCTCGTTTATTTTTACTATTGGGAAGCCATTATCTCCGAATAGCGGTGTAATTACAATTTCCTGTACTCGGTTAACATTTAGGTTCAGCAGCATAATTAATTTAATTATGGCTAAGATTTTAAAATGCATTCCTAAAAAGTTTAAACATTTGGTAATTATATTTTCGTTTTAACTGTGATATGTAAAATTTAGTGGTTGGTTTTTCTATAATTTGTTTTTTTTTTATATTTTGGAGATCATTTTGCTTCATTTCTATTTTTCACGATTTTTCGCTTTAATTAGGAGTGTGGTGCCTATCTTAATTAATTTTTTGGATTAGGATTTAGTTTTTTAGTGAAATAAATGAAATTGGATGATTATTTTGACTTAACACGGCTCCCAGTGCAAAATCAGATGCATCCGTGGTTAAAAGCAAATTCTTACTAAAGTCCGGTTATTTTAAAATAGGGTCTGATGTAATCAGATGTTTTAATGTTTTAAAACCTTTTAAATATTCTTTATCTCTTAAATTAATTTTTGCTCTCTTTTTTAGGTATTTTGCTAAAGGATATGCTACTTAAACATAGTCACGTATAAATTTTCTATAATAGCCCGTGATGCCAAGAAAACTCTTTATTTCTTTTTGCGGTATTTTTAAAATTGATTCTATTTTTTGGGATTTGGTTTAACACCTTTTTTTGTTACAATGTGTCCCAAAAATCTGGTTCCCCGATTTAAAAACGAACATTTGTCTAACTGTATTTTTTGCAAAGAGTCTAAATGTTCTTGCAAAGATGAAGAAAAAATTAGGATGTCATCCATATAAACTACACAAATTTCGCAAATTTGTTTTTCCAAGACTTGTTTCATTAGTCTTTGGAATGTTGAGGGTCTAGGGATGTGCATTCTAGTTACTTTGAAGTAATCGTGAGTATTCGTAACTTTTTTTGCCAATACCCGTTACTTTATACCCGTTACTTTTTAAATTTTTTGCTTTAAGAAAAATTAATGTATCTAATATGAAATTGTTAACTAAATGTAAAACCCTAAACTTAATCTGCTTATCAAATATAAATTAATTTTTTAATATTTTCTTTTTTAAAATTTAATTTTTTCTTTTTTAAATGTTTCCTTTATTCATATTTAAATTTAACGTATTCAAAAATTCTTTCCAGAATGCATTTGTCACTTTTCTAATTAAATAAAAGGTTTTTAACCACATAAAAAAAATCCATCATATAATTTCTGATAAGAAATCGCATGCAAATAAAAAATTATTATTTATGATATTACTATATACATTCTTTACTCTCCAGTATGTATATATATGTTTCCCTACCCATAGTACTTATAATAGCATTTTATACCACATAAAATTCGAATACGATTCTGGTACATTTCAAATACTCAATACACACCTACAGTATATTATGGTACCTATAGTTATAGTACCTATAATATCACATTATCCCGGTAGTATTCAAATACTCAATATGACACAAAGATCACACTACCACAGATATTCAGTTACCATATTCAAATACTCAATATGACACATATACCATATGTATCATTATAGTATATTATGGTACCTATAGTTATAGTACCTATAATATCACATTATCCCGGTAGTATTCAAATACTCAATATGACACAAAGATCACACTACCACAGATATTCAGTTACCATATTCAAACCAAGAAACAGTGCAAATTTGAAATTAGAAATGTCACACATAAACAAAATTATACCGAATACCGATTATTGGAATTGCAATGGAATTTGTTCCTAATAATACATATATACATTATACAATAGAATATAATATAAGTGTATTCATTTTACTTTAGTTGGAAAAAACAAAAAAAAAGAAAATCAAAACCAACACTATATGTTTAAAATTTCAATGTTTTCATTGTTAAATATATGTTTGTATTTATTTTAGTACAATACCATGAAATAAAAATAATTTAATTTGAGTAACTTATAACTTGAGTAACTGATATTATTTTAAAACTTGTAACGTTACTTCGGATCTTCCCAAGTAACGAGTACTAAAGTAACGAGTAGTTACTATTCGCACATCAGAATGCACTGCATTTTTTAACCCGAATGGCATCCTCATAAAATCATAATGTCCCGTAGATGTTGAAAACGCGGTTTTCTTTCTATCTTTCGGATCCACTTCAATCTGGTGGAACCCTATCTATTTCTCTGTTGACCTCTTTATGTATTTCTGGGTATCTGTATAGTTTGGTCAAAGATAATGAATACAACTAGATGTGCACAGTCCATATAAAACAAAAACCTTAAAATTCAAGCTCTTTAAAATAAAAAAAAGAAATAAAAAAAAAGCTTAAAGCTTTTTACTCTCTACATCAGAGGTGGGCAATTTCTATGATTAACTGGGCCATATTGAACCACAAGTACATTTTTGGGGCCGGACAGAAATATATGAATGGAAAAATGTATAGACGCACAGTACAGAATTTAAATTTTTGCAACGTTTTTTCTTAAACTTCTAAGTTATAAATATGTTGTTATATTATTTTTGTTATAAATATAAATTGTTGTTATAAATATTTTTTGCAGTATTTTTATTTTGTTTACTCAAATACAAAAACTTTTTTGTTTTCTGTATTAATATGTACATAAAAATTTGAATTTAAGCCATTTTTGTTTTTTAGGTACATATGGACACGAAAAAAAAGTTGCCTGATAAGCATAAATGCACAACACGTTTTAGTACAAAAAACATTCATACCTATTCGATGTTCACTTAAGCGCGTTTTATCGTACATATTATTTAAATTTTTACAACGGTTTTTTTTAACTTCTTAGTTATAAATGTGTTCTCATGACAACAATTTATTTGTTTGTTTTACGTTTGATTTATTTTTCTTACTTTTTTAATATGAAATTAGTAGTTCTCTTGCATAAAGTTTGCATAGAAAGTAATTTAAATATATTTTTAATAAGTTACCTACCGTAAAAATTATAAAATGGGCAATTTAAAAAAAAGAAAAGCTGATGCTGAATGTCGTAAATTTAATAATGAATGGAAGTCGAAGTATTTATTTGTTGATATTGGAAAAAAAGCTGTTTGTTTAGTTTGTTGGGAAAAAGTGACAGTATTTAAAGAATATAATCTAAGACGACATTATATATCAAAACATGAAAATACTTATAAAAACTTATCAGTAGCTGAAATGAATAGGAAAGCTTCTGAATTAGCAAATGAACTACAACTCCAACAAAATTTCTTTACTAAGCAATCAACAACAGAAATAGCCATAACTAAGGCAAGCTTTGTTGTTGCATATAATATTGCACAAAGCAGTAAATCATTTATGGATGGTGAATTTATTTAAAAATGTATGGTAGATGTTGCCGAACTATTAGTTCCAGAGAAAAAGAAACTTTTCGAAAGTATAAGCTTATCAAGAAGAACAACGGTGCGACGTATTGCTGAAATATCAGACAATTTGTTTTTGCAACTGAAAGCCAAAGTAGAAAGTTTTACTTATTTTGCTCTTGCGTTGGATGAGAGTTGCGACATAATGGACACTGCTCAATTATTGATATTTATAAGGGGAATAAATAGTCGATTTGAAATAGTGGAAGAACTCGCAGGATTGCAGCCAATAAAAAGTACCACTACAGGTGAAGATTTATTGCTAGAGGTAAATATGTGTTGTGAAAAATTAAAAATTAAATGGAACCAAGTTGTCAACATTACAACAGATGGATGTCCAAATTTAACTGGAAAACATAACGAATTATTAAGAAAAATAAATGATCAAATGAGTTTCCAATATCCTGATAACGAAATAGTTTTCTTACATTGTATTATTCATCAGGAGGTACTATGCAAAGGTGTACTAAAATTGAATCACGTTGAGAAAGTAATTAGGCGTGTTATTAATGCACTTCGTGTCAGTGCTTTAACTCATCGCCAATTTTCCCAGTTTTTAAAAGATTTGGATTGTAATCATTTTGATGTCCCTTATCATACAAATGTTAGGTGGTTAAGTCTTGGAAATGTTTTAAAACGAATTAATGAACTATTGGCAGAAATTATACTATTTCTAGATTTGAAGGAGAAGTTGGTAGATTTTCCCGAATTGAACAATAACGATTGGTTGAATGACTTTGCTTTTGCTGTTGATATTATGGTATATTTAAATGATTTAAACACAAAATTACAAGGAAAAGAAAAGTTTGTGCACCACATGTTTAGTGAAATTAATTCGTTTATGACCAAGCTAAAGTTGTTCGAAGAAAATATCGTAAAAAATGAACTTGCTCACTTTCCTACGTTACAACTAAGAAAGGATAATTTAGGATCAGAGAGCTTAGATAAGTATGCTTCAATAATTTCGGCGTTGCATAGTGAATTTTCACGACGATTTCAAGATTTTAAAAAAATTGAGAAATTCTTAAACTTAGTAGGTTTACCATTTTCGTTTGATGTGGCCGAAGCACCATCAGATATTCAGTTAGAACTAATAGATCTTCAATGTGATCCAATTTTAAAAGATCACTTCGGCAAGTATCCGTTATTAGAATTTTATAATTCATTAAAAGAAGAAAAATTTGGAAAATTGAAAAACATTGCAAGAAAATATCTTGTTATGTTTGGATCAACATACATATGTGAGAAAACTTTTTCTCTAATGAAATACAATAAGTCAAAATATCGTTCAAATATAACTGATGAAAATCTACAGTCAATTTTACGTACAGCTACAAGTGAACTGAAACCAGACATTGATGGTATTGTAAAGAACCAACAACGTTATCACCCATCACATTAAAAAGTTATTATTAAAATACCATGTTCATATTTTGAAGAGTCATTATTTCTTATGTTTATTTATTACATTTTGTTTTACATAAAATATAAATCTTGGAATAAATTTTTTTCTTTAAAATTAATACTTATTGTTTTTTCCTAGGAAATTTGCAATTCGTATTGGGCCGGATGATGAGCGTAACTGGGCCGGCTTTTGCCCACCTATGCTCTACATTATTAAATTAGAGAACGAAAAAAAAAACACAAAATAAAAGCTTTGTTGACTTTATTTTTTTAATAAAAATTTTGAAATATCTGAAGCCGTCGAATAAAAATATTTTGAAGCCATCGAATGAGTATATGATCTTTTAAATTCAGAAAAAAGAAATCTAATAAAGAAAAAAATTAAATTCTTGTAAATGTAAAATTTCTTGCATATGAATAAAATAATACATATAGAGAAAGACGTGTAGACACATTAAAGAAAAAAAAATGTAAATGTGTTTCAGTAAAACTGAAATACTTAAAGAAGTGCATTAGAATTTGATTTAGGTACATATTATATACAGTTCTTCTTTTAATAATAACGAATAATATTATACAGATAATATATTTAGATTACCTATAATAAATTATAAAAATTTAAATTATTAATTAATAATTATATTACGTTCCAACTTTTAATAAATACTATATCTTTATTAAAAAAAAGTATTCCCTAATAATATCTACTAATACTATTTCCTAATAGTTTTCTAATAATACTATCTGCTAACAAGTACTATTTTATAATCTGGTTTTACTAAGTTTCTTGTACTTTTTTCTAATACAAAGTAATATAATATTTTAAAATTTTAAATATTATTATTATTTAGTATAAGTGGTATAAGAAAAATAATTTATTTCATTAAAATTTAAAGTTAAAATAAAGTTTTAAGTAATACTGCACCAAAGAATACTGCAAAATATGAAAAGTAGGCTAGTGAATCATTTGACTACATAAAAAATTTAAAAAGTCCTTATATTTGCAGCTGCCATTATGAGGAATCTCATATTGGCCTGAGGAAATTATAATCGGAGGCTTGTCCTTCACTTTTTTTGTCAGAAGAAACCTCATTATAAGAAATAAATACTGTTCCAAATAATTTAATTATTGATGATGATATTATTATGGAAAATTTAGATGAAATGAATTGGGAAACGATTCATTCAAATTTCTTGTAAGCATTGTCATAAAAAAGAAAGAAATTTAGCGTATTATAGAATATTAACAGGCAAATTGAAAAACGAAAACCAAATTTTAAAAAATGAAAATAAAAATTTAAAAGGCAAAAACAAAATTTTAAATAAACGAAAAGCAGTTAAGATTAATGAAAATTTAACTAACCGAGAAATATTTTGTCGTGCAAAATAAGAATGATATATATTATTCAAAGGAGGAAAAACAATTATCTCAGCTAATATTTTTTAAATCAACAGCCGTTTATACCTTTTTACATACCTTTTACGGAAAAACTTGAATTTCGTTTACCTTCCGTTCTCTGTATCTATAATAATTTGCCAATAAAAAGCTTAATTTCTTCAATATTACCAAATGAATCATTTTTAAAAATTAAAGAATATTTTTCTAAGCTTCCTAATCAGTCTAGAGAAGTTACATTAATATTTGATGAAATAGCAATAAAAAGACATTTTACTTATAGTGAGAGATATGATAAAATTGAAGGTTTTGTTGATTATGCATGTGGTTCAGACAAGCGTCAGCCAGAAGTAGCTAAAAATGCTTGTGTATTTATGATACGAAGTTTGCATGACAGTTGGAAACAAATCTTGGGATTTGTTTTGTCAGAAAATTCCATACCTATAAGTAAATTAAATTTTACCGTTATGGACACAGGATACCGTTAAAATTGACACAGGATTTGAAAATAAAAATACGTGCTATAATATGTGACCAGTCAAGTACTAATAAATCTTACAAAAATAAATACTAATAAAAAATTCTTTCTCAAATTATTTTCTATTAATCTTTATCTAAAAACCTTTTTGTGAAGTAAAAAAAAAATCTATTAAACTTCATTCAACAACAATATTTAATAGCATGTATACATATCGCATTCATATACATGCTTACAAAAATAAATACTAATAAAAAATTCTTTCTCAAATTATCTTCTTTAAATTTTTATACTATAGTTAATCGACAGTCACGTGACTTATTTATATTTTTAGCTCTCTTAAAAGCTTTTTTAATTTTTAACGTGTATGAATGTATGTTGATATTAGACCCATATTAGGGTTTTATTTTTTAAAAAAATTTTTATATGAGAGTGCACATCTAGTTGTATTCATTATCTTTGGTTTGGTTTTGGTATATATAAGTATGTCATTTTGCGTATTTATTGAGTGTTTAATAATATTATTAGTAAATGAAAGGTTATAATTTTCTTTACAAAAAACATTTTTATTATTTAGTATAATTTGTAATATAAAAAGAAGTTGTATGGCAGCTACTCGATCCCACTGCAGTAAAGCAACCAAATTTTGCTAAAACTTTGCCCATAAAACTAAACTACTTTTGGCAAAATTTCAGACACGCAGCTGTAATAGGTACAGAGTAATACTCATATAAAAAAAAGAAGTTGTATGGCAGCTACCTGAACCCATGGACCAAAATGGCTGGATTTAAATAGTGATGACTATGGCAAAAAAACGATTTTGCGAAAATTTCAAGATCCCAGCTCCTTTAGTTTTTGAGTTATCGTGCGGACGGACGAACGGACATGCATAGCTCAATCGATTTATTTTTCGATTCTGATCCGATTCATACACTTTAGTCTATATCTACGCAAACGTAATGGCAAATTGATTATTCCTGATTATATTGTCTTGAAAACTTTTGGCAAAATCATTTACCTCATTTCCAGTTAAAACGAGGAAGAGTGTAGTAGAGTAGACTGTGTCAACTCTGGGATACCCGTATGACCGTTACATATACATTATATCATCCGGTTAATTACTTTTGGCAAAATTTCAAACATACAGCTTTTTTAAGTTTAATGGAATACTCATATAAAAGAAGGAGTTGTATGGCAGCTACTCGATTCCTCTGCAATAGACCAATAAAATTTTGCAGAAACTTTGGCCATTATACAAAACTGTTTTTAGCAAAATTTCAGACACCCAGCTTCAATAGGTATAGAGTAATGCTCATATAAAATAAGAAGTTGTATGGCAGCAACTCGAACCCACTGCAGTAGACCAACCAAATTTTGCAGAAACTTTGGCCATTATACAAAACTGTTTTTAGCAAAATTTCAGACACCCAGCTTCAATAGGTATAGAGTAATGCTCATATAAAATAAGAAGTTGTATGGCAGCAACTCGAACCCACTGCAGTAGACCAACCAAATTTTGCAAAAACTTTGGCCATAAAACTAAACTACTTTTGGCAAAATTTCAGACACGCAGCTGTAATAGGTACAGAGTAATTCTCATATAAAAAAATAAGTTGTATGGCAGCTACCCGAACCCATAGACCAAAATGGCTGGATTTAAATAGCGATGACGGCTATTGCAAAAAAACGGATTTGCGAAAATTTCAAGATCCTAGCTCCTTTAGTTTTTGAGTTATCGTGCGGACGGACGGACGGACGGACAGACGGACAGACGGACAGACGGACAGACGGACAGACGGACAGACGGACAGACGGACAGACGGACAGACGGACAGACGGACAGACGGACAGACGGACGGACGGACATACATGGCTAAATCAATTTATTTTTCGATTCTGATCCGATCCATACACTTGAGTCTATATCTACCCCCCCTCCTTCTCTGCGTTACAAACGTAATGGCAAATTTATTATACCCTTTGCCTATATAGTCATACGGGTATAATGAAGGACAGAAACGTGTTATTAGTTTTAATAGTTCAATTTTTATAATCGATAATTGCATTTATAGGATTTAAAATATTATTGCCGATTAAACCGACAAATATACTGTGAAAATCTATTTCAAGAAATTCGACTAAAAGGTTTTCTTTAAATATTTCAAAAAGTGGAACCTTATATTTAATATTAGTTTGTACTTAATGTTTTAAAGTTTTAAGTTCTTGAACATTAGAATTAATTTTATATTTGGGATTACATAAGTTTGGATTTAATATGCTGAATTCGGCTCCTGTATCAATAATAAGTCTCAATACTTTTATATATTTTATTAAAGTAACTAGGGTTTTGATCATTTTTATACCCTACACCTATAGAATAGGTAAAAGGGTATATTAACTTTGGGTAACCACCTAAAGGAAGCGAGCTAGATATAGAAAAGTATATATATTTGTGATCAGCGTGACCTCCTGAGTCGATATAGCCATGTCCGTCCGTCCGTAGGCACGATAACTCAAAAAATAATAGAGCTATCTTGATGAAATTTTAACTGGAGATTACTAGGACTGAAAGCACGACGGGGATTGCATATGGGCGAAATCGGCCCATTGGTTCCGATTCTGGACCTTTTGATCGATCGAAGGGCTAACGATCATATATAAAAAATCAAAATAACTCAACAACTAATGACGCTTTCTTCATCAAATTTGTGCTGTAGGTTACTAGTAATGAAACTACTTCGGGGATTGCGTAATTTCGGAATTGAACCAAGGGTTCGGAACCTAGAACTTTTTGATCGAATTTGGGCCAAACGAGCATAATTCCGAATCCAAAGCAGATAGAACCTCCAAATTTTGTATCAGGGTGTCCCTTCCTATTTTCTTAATGTCTTTGAAATTTGGGCCCCATTAGAGTAGTGGGTCGGGGACTAGCCATACATTTCCGAAGACCTTAAAGCATATCTTTAAAATTAATAAAGATAACAACTTAAAAAAATGTAGAAGCTTCAAAATTGGCTCAAGGGTGTTCCTTACTATCCCTTGCGTGTCCCCCTAATTTGGGATCAATTGGAGTGGTGGTTCAGTATCCCTCTTAGACCCTCTTAAGTTTTAAAAGCTTATAATCGAAATTATTAAAAATAGTAACTTAAAATTAAGATAGAACGTTCAAATTGTGTACAAGGGTTAACTAGTGCTTAAAGTTAAGCGTGGACTGCATAAGGGCTAAGTCAGCCCAAGGGTTCAGATTCTGGACCTTTTAATCGGTTTCAGGGCTAACGAACATATATAAATAATCATGATAATTCAACAACTAATGACGCTATCTTCATGAAATTTGTGCTGTAGGTTATTGGTAATGAAACTACGGCGGCGATTGCGTACGGTGAGGATTGGACAATGGGTTCGGAACTTTGAACTTTTAGATCGAATTTAGGCCAAATTAGCATAATTCCGAAACCAATGAAGATAGAACCTCCAAATTTGGTTTCAGGGTGTCGCTTTCGATTTCCTTAGTGTCCTTTAAATTTGAGCTCAATTGGAGTACTGGGTGTGGACCAGCCTTTCAGTTCCAAGGACCTTAAAGCATATTTTCGAAATTAATAAAGATAGTAACTAGAAGCTTCAAATTTGGCACATGGCTGTTCTTTACTATTTCCTGCGTGTCCCTCTAATTTGGTACCTTTCTTAGACCCCCCAATGTGTAAAAGTTTATAATCGAAATTAATAAAACTAGTAACTTAAAATTAAGATAGAACGTTCCAATTGTGTACAAGGGTTAACTAGTATTTAAAGTATGACGGGGACTGCATATGGGCGAAATCGTACCACAATTTCGGGTTCTGGAACCCTTGAAAAGTTCAAGGGCTAACAATCATATATCTTAAAAACACCATAACTCAAAAAATAATGCCGCTTTTTTGATGAAATTTAAACTTTAGGTTACTAGTAATGAAAGTACCATTGGAATTGGTTCTGGTCGAGTTTGGTCAATGAGTTCGGGTTCTAGAAGCTTTTGATCGATTTGAGGCCAAACGAGTATAATTTTGAAGCCAAAGAATATATTTCCTGTTTCCTATGTGTTCCCGAAATTTTCACTTAATTGTAGTGGTTCAGTTTTCTTCAAAGGAACTTGCTGCATTTATGTAAAATTTATCTTTGTATTTAAATGAATTGTATGAAAAGGTGTAAATTTGTAATTGTATTTTAGAAATAAATTAATTGCATATTTTGTGTATAAGGTTTTCTATTAGGTATATTAACTAGCCATTTAAAGAATTGCAATTTTGAAAAATTTGGATTATTAAATATATTATGCCTTGATTACCTTTTTATCACAAAATTTAATAACTAGAATTTTTTCATTTTGTAATTGAATTGGAATAAATATATTTTCATTTATAACAAGTTTTTTTGTTTTTTAATATTTTTAAATAAATAAATTAGAAAGAATTTGTAATATTTTTTAAGAGATAGTCTAATTAGAAAATGCTTTTTGTAATACAAAGTTAATTTGGTTAGCTATGTCTTACGATCAAATAAATATTATGGCGTTAAAATGACTTATGGATATGTCATTAAATTTGAACCAAATAGGTGTAGGGTATTTCTAAGTCGGTTGTACCGACTGATTGTTTCTTTACTTGTTTTTATTAAAATTTGAATTTGATTGGCCTGAATATGCTTAATGTGAATTACTTTTATTAAAATTATTTGGGTTTGTATAATTAATTTTACTTGTATTTGGGTATGCCTCATTTGAATTTGAATAGTTTGGTCTTGGTATGAAATTTTTTTGTTAAAATTATTATTAGAATTTAAATTTGGTTTGGGGTTTTCCGCACGAAGGTTTTGATAGTTACCTTCATTTATTATTCCGTATGGCTCGTTTAAGGTTTTAGGTTTAATACTGTATATATAATACTACGTGCAGGTTCAGGTAAATTAGTTTCAAATATTTTTAAAGCTATTCTTTTATTGCTTTCAACATTGTCACTATTTAAATTTTTATTTAAGAGATAATAATTATTTAATCTACAGAGGTAATTGTTTATTTTTTCATAAAATTTTTAAATATTTTTTGTGACACGACATAATCTCATTTCGTCTAAAAGTGTATCAGCTGATAACTTTTCGCCATTATTTTTTATCCAAATTTCTTTTATTTGGTCCCAAGTATTAAGATTTTCATTTTTCCTTAATGAAATCGTAACTTCGTCAATAATTTTGCTTTTAATGTACCCTATTATTAGCGCTGTATTTGTAACGGCAAAAGTATTAAGTGATGGTATCAGTATATCTACTCGTTTAATAAACTCGATCAAGTCATTTGTATTTTTCCCGTGAAGGGTGAAATTTTAATAACAACTCCGAGCATAATTTTAAATTTTTCATTTCCATTTTTTTTTTGATTTAAATTATTTATTCACTTTTAAAAAAAAATATGGTAATTAGGTACCTAAAATTTTAAACATAGATTTCAAATAATTAAATTTAATAGTAAAAGTAGTTTACAGTAATTAAAATTTTCTAGTAAAATAAAACAAATTAGTTGTTATATTAAATTTACTTTAATTATTATTTTTTTTGTATTAGTTTTCGTTTATGTCTTCTTAAATTGAAATTTTATGTAATAAAAAGTGAATGAAGAAGAATGTTAAAATTTATGTTCAAATTTGTGTACTTTTTTGAGATATAAAATAATAATAGTATTAAAAAAAATTATTTTTTTTTTGATTTACTAGTATTAAGGATTAAAGATTAACTTATGTTTAAGTAAGGAAAAATTTTACTAAGCAGATATAGATATTGTAGATATTGATATTCCATTGATGAGCTGATTTGTTGATTTGATGATTTTTGTTGTTCTGTGATATTTTCTGGTACTATGATATATGTTGTACTGTGATATTTTGTTGTACTATGATGATATTTGTTGTACTGTGAATTTTTGTTGTACTATGATGATAATTGTTCTACTGTGATATTTTGTTGTGCTTTGATGACATTTGTTGTACTGTGATTTTTTGTTGTACTATATTTGTATGCAATTTTTGTTGAAAATCCCAGTTTTTTGTATGTATGATTTATAACACTTGATTATAATTTGCTTTATTATAAATCTTTTTATAATTTTTTGTGTAATTATAATTTATAACTTGTTTTTTATTTAATTATAAATACTTTTTATAATTTTTTGTTTAATTTAATTTTAATTCTTTTTATAATCTTTTGTTTAATTTAATTACAAATCTTTTTTATAATTTTTTGTTTAATTTATTGAAAATCTTTTTATAATTTTTTGTGTAATTATAATTTATAACTTGTTTTTTATTTAATTATAAATACTTTTTATAATTTTTTGTTTAATTTAATTTTAATTCTTTTTATAATCTTTTGTTTAATTTAATTGAAAATCTTTTTATAATTTTTTTATTGTAATTTACCGACTGCAGTTATGTAATTAATAAAACATTTTCCTTGATGGTATACTAAAAACTTAATTTACGTAAACGAATATAATTTGCAGACTGTACTTTTTACATAAAATGCTTGTAAGCATTCTGTGATATTTATAAAAATACTCAAGCATTAAGCACTGCGATAAAGTGTAGACGATAATTTAATTTATGTATTAAAATGCTACGTTAGCAAAAGTAAGTAAGTAAGATATTTGAAAAGATTAGAGTTAATCTAATTTCATGAGAAAGCGTGTAAAATTTAAATAGAAAGAAAGAATTTATAATTTATAGTGTAGGGGGCTAACGTTATATTCCGTATATGACTATATAAATGAATTATATGAAAAGTTCTAAATTTGTCATTGCATTTTAGACAGACATATTTTAATTATTAAATTGCATATTTCAATTATTAAATTTTGTGATAAAAAGCTAATGAAAGAATTAATGGTTTTAATTAAAATAAAAAACCGTCAATTTATATAAAATTTTATATTTATATTATTAAAAATCAATATTTCTTTCGAATAACTTTGAGTAAAACATTAAAATATTAGTAAATTAAAAAAATAAATTTAAAAATATTTTAAAATTGAAATAATTAATCAGGGGTACTAAATCATTCAACAGTTAATGAACTACAGCACTATGTAATTTTGTAATTACATTTTATGAATAAATTTATTTCAAGTTTATTTGTTGTTTAATATTTTTAAATAGTTAAATTAGTAAGAAATTTTAATACTTTTGGATTGATAAACTAAAATTGAATAAACTGTTCCTAGATAGTTATTATTTTTAGACTTCATCCATATTGTTATTTTAAACTTTTTGATAAAATTTTACATACATGCAGCAAGAACTTCTTTTCAGGATTTTTTTCTGTTGTGCATTTACTGTTGAATGATTTATTACCCTTGATTAATTATTTAAATTTTAAATAATTTAATTTTAACTTATTTTTTAATGTTATTATAATTCTATATTTTTAGATTTTTAGGAGCCCTATTTAGTTTTCCTTAAAATATGACGAATCTAATCTAGATTACCGATTTGGAAAAGATTAATTTCAGATTGAAATATTGCGTTTAGAATTGACTTATTCTCATCTTTTTTATTTATGATAAGAAATTTTGCACACTTCTGTTATACATAAGTAGTACAATCATAATTCTGTTAGCCCTGTCTCTAATTTTCATTAAACTCAAAGTTATTCGGAAGAAATATTAATTTGTGATAATATGTGTATAAAAATTTATATAAATTGATGATTTTTAATGTTAATTAAAATCATTAATGCTTTGATTTACTTTTGATCACACAATTTAATAATGCAAATTTTTCAAAATTTAAATGAATTTAAATTCCTAGTATATGTACTTATTAGAAAAGCTTATAAATGCAAAATATGCAATAAATTTATTTCTAAAATACAATGACAAATTTAGAGCTTTTCAAGTAATTCATTCAGGTATAAAAATAAATTTAACTACATGCAGCAAGTCACTTTGACCACAATTTAAGAATCCTCCACAATTTCTTAATTATATATTATCTATGGTAATAATTCAATAAAATATATGATATAATAAAAATTAAAAAAATTAAACTTAATCGTTTATTAAAAAAATATTTTGATTTTAAGTTATCATATATATAATACACAAGTGTTGGCGAGACCTTGTCACGATGTTTTCAACTTGGTACGGTCAACTTGGTATGCATCCCTTACACGATGCTTTCAACTTAGTACGCGTACTTGGAAAGTTTAATAGGTTGCATTACACGTAAAATTGTGAAATTTTTATTTTTCTTTATCATTAACACAAAATTTTAGAAAAAGAAGCATATAAAATTCAATATTGTAAATGTACATACCTAGACATTCAGAACAAAATACAAACCAATTTTTTAAGAAATAGTGGCAAGCAGACAAGAGAACCAAAACGTTTAATTTGAAAAATTAGTGAAGTAAAGAATAGTTCCACGGGCTGTCAAAATCTTTTTTTCTGTAAGACAAAAGTACAATTTTATTTAAATTTGCTCACATTCGGTACAATGTTAAAATTTGTTTGAATGTTTTGAAATACAAATAAAGCAGTTCCAAATTTTGACGTTTTATAAAATTACAAATCAATTCGTAAGACTATATAGTCAAAGGGTATACTAAATTTGCCATTACGATTGTGACGCAGAGAAGGAGGGGGGTAGATATAGACTCAAGTGTATGGATCGGATCAGAATCGAAAAATAAATCGATTGAGCTATGTATGTCCGTCCGTCACCACGATAACTCAAAAACTAAAGGAGCTAGTATTTTGAAATTTTCGCAAATTCGTTTTTTTGCAATGGCCGTCATCGCTATTTAAATTCAGCCATTTTGGTTCATGGGTTCGGGTAGCTGGCATACAACTTCTCTTTTTATATAAGTATTACACTGTACCTATTACAGCTGCGTGTCTGAAATTTTGCCAAAAGTAGTTTAGTTTTATGGCCAAAGTTTCTGCAAAATTTGGTTGGTCTACTGCAGTGGGTTTGAGTAGCTGCCATACAACTTCTTATTTTATATGAGCATTACTCTGCACCTGTTACAGCTGCGTCTCTGAAATTTTGCCAAAAGTAGATTAGTGTAATGGTCAAAGTTACTGCAAAATTTGGTTGATCTACTGCAGAGGGTTCGAGTAGCTGTCATACAACTCCTTCTTTTATATGAGCATTACACTACACCTAATAAAGCTGGTATGTTTGAAATTTTGCCAAAAGTAATAAATATTTTAAATAAAAATGATATAATGTTTATGTAACGGTCATACGGGTATCCCAGAGTTGACACAGTCTACTCTACCACACTCTTCCTCGTTTTTGTGTAAAACAGAAGTACAATTTTTTTTTATAGTTACATTTGGTACGATTTTAGTCTTACACAATAAAAACATTATCATATAATAAAAAAAATGTTTAGAACTAATTTTTGGTTTCGTTTTGGAAATTTTGAAGAAAAATATAATTTTGCAAACATTTTGAAAATAAATTACATTAAGTAGATTTTAATAGTGAAGACTTTAGACACTACATGTGAAATATTTACAAACATTAAAACATTTTGTTTAACAAACTAGATAGTGGGATAAAGATTTTATCAAGTAGGTATTTATAATGCTTCTTAATGTTTTTTCTTCTCTCTTGTTAATTAAATTTAAATTAATTTAGATAAATTTACTAGAGGCATATTTTAATAAATTAATATTAATTAATAAATAAACCGATTACCTATTAATGAGTTGGATCCAACTTGGAAATTGCCAAATTAAATATTTTATTTAAAAATTTTATATAAATAATTGTGTAAAGAAATTGAAATGAAACTAAAAAGTATAAAATAAAATAAAATAAAAAAAAATATTTTTTTCAATACATACTTTTATTAAAGTACTATACTAGCCCCCTAAAATGTAGAAAATAAAAAATTGAAGGTAGATCTTGGGAATTTGCTACTGTTTTAATATAAAAGTATATTGCTGGTTTAAGAAACAGTTCCTTTAAAGTTTGAAAACTTTTGAGCTTAAAATATTGAAAATTTTCATTAACCAAAAATTGATGGTAGATCTTTTGCATTTAAAAGTGTTTTAATATAAAAGTAAATTGCTGGATTAAGACTAATAAGAAGAACTGTCTCATTCTAGGATCCTAGAACTTTTTCATTAAATTTAGGCCAAACGAGCATAATTTCGAAATCAAAGAAGGTAGTACCTCCGAATTTGGTATCAGGGAGCCTCTTGGACTCTAGGTTACTAGAAATGAAAGTACCGCGATGATTGCTTATGGTCGAGATCGAACTACGGGGTTCAGATTCTAGAAGATTTTGATCGAATGAAGACCAAAAGTGCATAATTTCGAAACCAAAGAAAATAGAACCTTAAAACTTGGGGCACAAGTGTTTTTTCTTATTTTGTGCCCATAAAATAATGGATGAATTGGAATAGTTGTTTGCGTACCACCGCCATTATTCTGAAGACCTTAAAGCATATATTCGAAATTAATACCAATCAAATTTAGACGTTTTATAAAACGACAAATCAATTGAATCGGTCATTTCAAAAACAACATAAGTCAATTTTTTTCCAAAAATGCTTTTTTTATTTAAATAAAATATTTAAGGGTTTTACATCTTCCGTGTTAAAATCACATAAGTCATATTTACCGTGCTTTTAATATTGACTGCTCTTTTTTACATTCACTGCCAAAATGACTTAAGTCATTGACTTATAATGTTTTTGCAAGCATTCATTACGTAGCACGTGAAATTTATGCATTTAAAGTTTCAATAGTTTTCGATTTTTAATTTTAATAATTTAATTTTTAATTTTGATTTTAATTGTTTTTAATTTAAATTTTAATAATTTTTAATTTAATTTTTAAAGTTTCAATAGTTTTCGACTTTTAATTTTAATAATTTAATTTTTAATTTTGATTTTAATTGTTTTTAATTTAAATTTTAATAGTTTTTAATTTAATTTTTGATAAATTTTTTAATTTGTTTTTTAACTTTTAAAAAATAGTTTTTAATAGTTTACACCACAAATAGTTTTTAATAGTTTTTAATTTATCTTTTTTTTTAATAAATTTTTGATTTATTTTTTAACTGTTAATTTATCACAATTTTTTTCTTTGGTAACTATTCACTATTTTCTTTATCAACACTGAATGGTCCCTGCTCGGGCGCCAGTTAAAGATTGTAATACTCCAAGTCACCCAAAAATGTATTTATTTCCAAAAAAATATTTATTTCTATAATTTAATAAAAGATTTATATAAAAGAAATTATAACGCTTTTTATTTCTTTTTTTAAATCAACTTTATTATTCGAAGCTAAAATTTGAATTGGATTTTTACAGTTTTAATTTTACATTAATAGCATTGTTCTACCTGCATTATGCTGATTCAAACATATGTAGATTACGCGTGATTTATGTTGGGAAATAATGTTGAACTAATTTCACAGGTTAATTTGCTGATTCGACAGGTAAATGTTTTAGAAAAAAATTTAAAAATTAAAATTTATAAAAATGTAAAATGATGCGTTGGAATTCGGGATTACAATTTTAGCTGTTGTTAACTTATATATATATACTTATATTAGAATTTAATATTTCTTTCGAATAAAAACAGGAGAACAGGAGAACTAGTACTTAAAATTTAATATCATAATAGTTCTTAAAATAGTTCTTAAAATTTCGTATCATAATAATTATAGAAGATGAGTCTTAACCAATTCCAATGCCAATATTGCAATATGAAATTAATGCTTGGATCAGTATAATTTCAAGGAAAAGTAAATAGATAAATTTTTAAGAACTTTTAATATTTTTGAATAGATACATTAATTGGAAAATGTGTTTAGTTTTATAAAGTTAATTTCGTTAACTACGTCTTACGATAAAACTAATATAAGCTTTTATGGTTTTATGTTAATTAATTGACTTCTCATTAAATTTGAACCAAGGTGTAGGATATTTCTAAGTCGGTTGGAACGATCTACTGTTTCTTTACTTGTTCTAAAATTATTAAGAGGTACGTAAAAAAAGATTACCTCCTTTGATGAAAGCTTTGCCAGTCCATAAAAATTTTATCTGCAGCTTAGAAAATATAAAAGTATTTATAATTCTCTTCACCAATTTCGTAACATCGTCTGTATACATGGTCCTTATTATGTTCGTTTGCTACTATTCCAAATTTGTTGTCCGCATTAAATACGTCCATAACTATTTTTTCAGAGTGTTTCAATGTAACGGAAGAGAACGTTTTTCCTAACTGATCTTGGATTTGCGAAAGAATTGACAAGGAACAATGTATGTTAACAATTTTACAGCGAATCTCAAAAATCCTAAAATTTCGTTTGGGGTATTAGACGTACTAGTGTGTCCCTATTTGTGAAAACTACCATTATTTTATGTTTTGGATCTCCATCAGAGATTATTATCTGATTCAGAAAACAATTAATGACAGTTTTACAGTTTAGATTGAAAAGTCAGTGCTTCTTAGCTGTGACAAGTAGCTAGTGTTTCTATTTCCGATAGTGCGTTAATTGCCTGTCTTGACAAGCCATCAGACACTACATTTTTCTTACCAAGTTTTCTAGAAAAATGTTGGAGAAAATTCCTCTATAAAGGCTCTCCATCAATTCATTTTGCTACTTCGATTTTTGTCTGAAATTGCGAAAATTAAGGGTTGATGGTCCATGTATATTCAAATGTCAGAGGCGCCGTAAAGGTAATTCCTAAAATTTTGCCATGCAGACACATTGGTAAATAATGCAAGTTCATTAGTTCCATAAGATTATTCTGTTTTTGAAAAGTTTTCGAAATTAAAGTTATTTGTTTACCATTTTGTAATGAACTACTTCTAATGCTACATAGGAGGCGTCTGTTGTTAGTTCAAAAGTTTTGTTAAATTCGCAGTGTTGAAGTAAACTTCTTTTGATGCCAAGACTTGTTTGACACTGTTAAAAACGGGTAGCGCTTCATTGACCAATTTAAGCTTTACATTTTTTGAATTTTTGGTTCCAATGTTTCCATTTTTACCTTTAAGATACTTTGTGAGAGGTTTTGTTATCCGCGCATTATTGTAAATGAATCGTCTAAAGTATCCGGATAGACCGAGAAAGCCGCGAAGGTACGAATGTTGACTGGTTCTTTATATAAAAATCCCAAGAATTTCAACTTCTTTCATTAAGAATTTGGACTTTTTTGGAGAGACATGCATATTCGCTTTTGTTAGCATTTTTATCGTCTTTTCTACATCTTTCAAATGGTGTTCTGAAATTTCTGAGAATAACATTATATCATTAATATAAACGTGGCAAATTTATCAATTCTCTTCTTTTAAAACGTCGTCTATGGTACGTTGGAAAATACTCAAAGTGTTTTTTAAAACGAACAGAAGACGACAAAATTCGTATTTTCCATTGTAGTCACTAAATGCGGTTTTCTTGTGTCTTCGAATTCAGTAGAATTTGGTGAAATCCGTTTTTTAGATCTAGAGTGGAAAAAATTTTTTTTTTACCAAATTGGAAAGGATAACAGATGTTTCTGGAATTGGATACTTTTTAGAAACGGTAAATTTGTAGCATGAATGTCTTTAAGCTGGTAGTATTCAATTATAGCGTCAAAGTTTGATAATCCTGGAAAGAAAGTTTACTCTACATTTCTCTTTCATACTTTCCAAGTATGAGTAAAGGACGTCTGTCTGCATAAGGGTGATTAAGTCTAGCAGTGATAGCCTGTGCATTGGGTACGGTGTTATACTGGAAAAGTATTTGGTCAGCTGATCCAGTTATTTTCGTCAAAATTATTAAAAGAGTTTGAGCATAATGGTTTGTTTTTTTATAAATATGTTTCATATAAAGAAAAAGATGTCTCCAAGAGGGATATTTTAATCTTTATCCGTTTATATATTATAAATTCTTGTAAGTTTTGGACAGTTTCGAGTGGAGAAGGTTCTCTATTGTGGCATATCAATGGGTTCTTATTATTGTATCTCTAGTTCCAAAAATTTTTTTCTTGCATTTCTCATTATTTTGTTAAAGAAGCTACGCGATTGTAACTTGAAATTCCGCTGAAGTAGCCTTTATTTATTTGTTTGAAATTTAGTGATGACTTAAATGGTCAAAAACAACAAAAAAAAATAAACAGAATGTTTTTTAAGAAGAAAAATTCAAATAAACACAGCATTGGACAAAAATAATTTTACAGTCGCTATTCTTTTAGACTTAAAAAAAGCTTTTGTTTCGGTAAATCATGGTATACTACTAAATAAAAAATGGGTATTCGAGGAGCCAATCTATTCAATTCCTATTTAAAATATCGTAAAATCAAAACTAGAATAAATGAATTTATTAGTGAAGAAACCAATCTTGAAGTTGGAGTTCCTCAAGACGCAGTTCTTTGTCTTTTTTTTTTTTTTTTTTTTTTGCGAGGAAATGGAACGCTCGAAAGCCACCCATTGAAACTGTGCGGTATTTCGTTGGGTAGTGTGCGATTTTAACGCACCAAAACCACACCCTTTTTGAACCAAACTTTAGGAAGGAACCTGTGATACAAATGTACAGTTTGGTTACAGGGATGGGATATGAAAGGATTTTAGGATTGTCGGAGGATATTTGGGAATTTTGAATTATGGTGGATGGGGAAAATTTGGAGGGATATTTAGGAGAAAGATGTTAATATTCTTCTTAAATTTATTTAAGTCGTACACATACGAATTATCAACTTTAGGAAACACATTGGACGGAATGTGATTCCATAATCTCGACATGCGCATAACAAACGAATTTCCATAAGCCGTGTTTCGTCATCTTAACAATTCGACGCAGTAGGGATGAGCATCTGTTGTTTCACGTTGGAAAACTTTGAGTGGAGGCATTAATTGTTTTATTTCCTTTGAACAGGTGTTCGTCCCCATTAGGTATCTATAAAACAGGGTAAGTGACCAGACTGTGCGCCGATGGCTAAGTGGAGTGAGCGTTGAGGTAACACTGGGATCATTTATAAGACGAATAGCTCTGTTTTGCACTTTATCAAGATATCCCAGCGCTGATTAGGGTGCACCAGCCCAGATATGTGCATTATACTCCATTTTTAGTCTAATATATGTTTTATAGATATTGAGGAGATCTAATGGAGAGAAGTAAGTTTTATAGCGATACGAAAAACCCAAACACTTAGCTGCATCTTTAGCTATACCAAAAATGTGATTAGACCAAGTCAATTTCTGGTTTAACTCGATGCCCAAAATATTTAAATCTGTTGAGTGCTGCAAAGCTTCTCCCTGAAAAATGAAGTTGGGAATGGAAGTTGCTATTTTTCGCGAGATGAGACAGCATTGGGTTTTCTTCGTGTTGAATTGAACACGATTATTTTCACCCCATTTGTGAATTTTTGCTAAATCGTTATTTAGCTCACTGACAGTGAAATTTTTTGCTGTTGTATTAACCTGATGATTAATGTTACAGCGGCTATGAAATTCATAGGAAGCTACAAGGGTGCTGTCATCTGCGAAACTGTGAATTGGATTGGAAGTTAAAGGTAGAAGATCATTAATGAATATTAAGAAGAGGGTGAGAGAAAGAACAGAACCTTGAGGTACATCAGCGTTTAGTTTAAATTTGTCAGATGATAAACCATCGACCAGAACTCGAATCGTACGATTCGAAAGGAAATCTCATATCCATTTGAGAAAGACTCTACTTAACCCTATAGCTCTGCATTTTGCTAACAAAGCAGCATGCCATACACGGTCGGAAGCTTTAGAAATATCCAGTGCTACCACATCAGATACACCAGAGTGGTATTGAGCTTTTCACAAAGGTAAGTCATGAGATCACCAGTTGAACGACGGGCTCTGAACCCGTATTGTCGATCATGAAGCAAACCTTTATGATCCAGATATTTCAATAGCTGTTGGTTTATAATTTTTTCCATTACTTTGGAAAGGACCGAAGTTATAGCTATAGGGCGGTAGTTAGAGGGATCGCTTTTGTTACCTTTTTTTGGAATTGGAAAAACGTGCGCAATCTTCCATTGGGCAGGTTGAATACCCGAAGTAAAGGATAAATAGAAGAGGTTACGTAGAGGTTTTGAAATGGCTTATGTGTATAGTTATAACAAAATTGGGCTAAGTGGACATTATTCAATGTTGGCGGATGATACCATAATTTCATATAAAGGCAGCAATCAGCTAGAAGAAAATATTAATTGGGATTTAAATAAAGTTGATGAGTGGCTAGATCATAAGAGACTAGCGATTAACTCTAAAAGTGATCTCATCATATTCAAGCTAAAAAATAAAGAAAACATTAACCTATCAATTACTATTAATCAACAAAGAATACAAATAGTAAAATCCACGAAATACTTAGGATTTGTTATTGATGAAGACCTATCTTGGAAAATATACATTGAAAAACTAAAAAATTTTCAATAATGTCACTAATAGGTGCCATTGGAAGATGTCCTAGATTAAGCGAAAATGTAGCAAAATTAGTCTTTTACTTTCACATTCAGTCTAATTCCAGTTTGGAGCCATGGTTGCATAAATATTGTTACATCCTCACAGGATTGCCCCTCACCACCGGATCGCCCTGTAGCAATAAACAGACGTATGCCATTCCAATGATAATATTTATTCTTATTTTTTTTTCTTTTACCAACATTTTTTGTTATCACTAACATTTTTAATTTTTATCCTCAATTCCATTTCGAAACCACTTGAAATAAAAAATACCCAAAATTACCAAATCACAACTATCATATAACATTTTGTTTCCCAATCAATAAATTATTAATTTTTATTCAACTAAAACAAAATGCTGAATTATTCCTTTTTATTTTACAAAAAAACAAGTGCATTTGAATTAGCCTAAGTAAATTGTAATGTTTAAAAAACAAAAGTTTCAAATTACATTTTTTATAAAAAGAAATTTCGTAAAAAGAATTTGTTACGAAATCAATTTAAATTTTTATTGCTATCAAAAAATAAACTGTCAATTCTAAAGAAAAAATAATTAATAAATTAAATTTTATGTAACACTTTAAAAAAAATCCAAATTGCTGTAAAAAGTAAATTTTGGAAAATTGTAAAAAGATCAGTTCACTTTGAACAATCTAAAAAGAAGGATTAAAAAAATATTTTTGTTAAAGGAAATTAAAATTAAAAATAAAAGAAATTTAAAAGTGAAAATTTTAATGCGTTTTATTTTTATTAAATTATAACTAACTAAGTTTCGAACTAAACATTTTTGGCGCAGTCGGCAAAGGTTCTAAGTAAAAGAACCATATTGATAAAGAACTTTAGTGCGGTGTAGTGAAATTTTTAATTTTCCTAACAAAAAAAAAAAGTGAAATCAAAACAATTTTTCCAAAGGAAAAAAAAAGGATAAGATAAAATTTATTTTTTTGCAAATCTTATCTGAAATAAAATATTTTTTTTTGAAGAGACAAAATTCATTAAGTTTTCAAAGAACCCTACCTTTCAAAAAGAAAACTGAAAAATTTTGAAATTATAAAGGTAATTATCACAGTGTTATCACAGTATTCAGTATAAATTCTTGGTTTCTTAAAACTAAAACAAGAATTGTAAAACTAAAACTTTATAATTTATACAAGCACTCTAACAAAAAAAAAATATAATAACATAATAATAATAAAACAAAAATAAATAAAATAAATAAATTTCTTAAAAAATTAAAACTTTTTATTATAATATTTATACAAACATTTTTTGAAAAAAAAAAAAAAAAATAAAAACAATAATAATAAATAAAACAATAGTAAAATAAAACTATACAAAAAACAAAAAAAAAAGTGATACAAAAATTACAATGGCAGATCCAGTACCATCACCAGCACCATTGCTACAACCACCGAGACTTTTGATTCAACAAGAGGAACTGAGTTTAACAATCGACCCGTTAAGGTACATCGAGGGGCTACCGGAATATAATAGCAAAGGATTCCTTTATAGAATCTGTAGAAAATATAATTGTGTTAATATTAAGATATAATATGGAAAGTCAAAATATTTTGTTAAATAGAATTAAGAGTAAATTAGTTGGTAGGGCTAGACAGGTAATTGAAATAAATAATAACGCTACAAACTGGTCTGAAATAAAAACTGTTTTAATTAATAATTTTGGAGAAAAAAAAACAGCAAATCAAATTTTTGATGAAATGAGATCAGTTTCCTTCACGTCCAATAGTGTCGAGCTTTACAATCAAATTATAAGTATTCTAAGACGACTTAATAATAAAATAAAAGACGAAATTAACGCACAAGCTAGAATGTTAGAAAATATTGAGTCAAGTTTGCAAATTTTTAAAGATAAATTACCCGAACCAATGCGGTCGATCTTATTTAGCAGAAACCCTCAAACTCTCGAAGAAGCCCTAGATATTTTACATGAAGGGAATTATGCATATTACAATCCTAATAATAAAATAAATCGTAGCGTAATAGAAATCTCAATTATAACAGAAATTATACATCTAATAATTATAATAGAAATAGTAACGGTAATAATAATTTTTCAATTAACAACAGTAATAATTCTACTTACAATAACAACAATAGAAATTTAAATTATAACGGAAATAATAACAGTTATATTAACAATAATAATAAGAATTTAACTAACAATAACAGTACTAATTTTAATCAAAGTAATAGAACTAACCAAACTTCTAACTATAGAAATTCCCAATCAAATAGATCACAAAATTCTCAAAGAAGAGAACAATCTAACACAAATTATCATCGTACTCAAGACGAAGCAATGGGAGTCGAGCCGTCGAGAAATTCACGAATCACAATGGAAGTTGATCCGTCGAGAAACTCGCGAATCAACACTTTGGAAATACAAAATCCAAGTGAAGAAAATTTTCTATTGGAAGCCTCGAGCAATCATCAGGTTTCCTACCTTATATAACAATACAATCACGAGGTAGATCCTTAAAATTTATTATTGATACAGGTGCTACAACAAGCATCATAAATACCAAAATTTGCAATTCCATATACGCTACTAAAATAAAACCCATTCCCATTAAAACTCTAACAAATATGATTTATTGTAATACTAAAGTTATTTTAGATCCATTCATAGAATTTAATTCCGATGATAAAATAGAATTTTTAGAACTTAACTTTCATAAAAAATTTTATGGATTAATAGGAAATAATATTTTAATACCCCTACAAGGTATAATTAATTATAAAGATAAAACCTTAAAATTAAAAATTGGGGTTGAACTCCCATTATTCTTCAATGAAAATGAAGAAAAACAATATTCTATTCCTTTTCCGCTTAAAGAACTTGAGATATTTCAAAATGAAATTTTTCTTGACGAAAAAGAATTTAGAACTAATCATTTAGATGTAGTGACAAGACAAGAACTTCTGAAAGTAATAAAGAGGTTTGACAAAGCTTTCTATCACGAAGATGATGACTTAACGTTCACGCATGCAATAAAACATAAGATCAATACAACTAACGATATTCCAATTTATAGAAAACTCTATCGGTATCCAGAAATACACCGTTTAGAACAAATCAATGATATGGTAAAACAGGGAATAATAAGGCCCAGTGACTCCTCATTTTCGGCACCCATATGGGTGGTTCCAAAAAAATCAGATATGTCCGGGAAGAAAAAATGGCGCATTGTTATCGACTATCGAAAATTAAACAATGTGACTGTTGAAGATAAATATCCTATACCGAACATAGATGACATACTGGACAAACTTGGTCGTGCTATGTACTTTACTACTCTCGATTTGGCCAAAGGTTTCCACCAAATCGAAATTGATAAAGATGATATAAAAAAAACAGCATTTAATACCAAAAATGGCCACTTTGAGTTTGTCAGGATGCCATTCGGCCTAAAGAATGCTCCTGCCACTTTCCAAAGATTAATGAATTCCGTGTTAAAAGAATTTATCGGTAAAAATTGTTATGTCTAGTTGGACGACATTATTATATTCAGCACTAGTAAAGAAGAACATTTTGATTCGTTATCTAAAATATTAAAGCAACTTGAAGAAGCAAACCTAAAAATACAACTTGACAAAAGCGAATTCATGAAACAAGAAACGGAATTCTTGGATCATATAATAACAACAAGTGGGATAAAACCAAATCCCAATAAAATTGAAGCTATAAATAAATTTCCCCTACCAAAAACTACGAAACAGATAAAAAGCTTCTTAGGATTAGTAGGATATTATAGAAAATTTATTCGGGATTTTGCAAAAGTTGCAAAACCAATGACAGTATATTTGAAAAGGAACAAACGTATGAATACAAGTAATCCTGAATACGTAGAAGCTTTTAACAAATTAAAACTTTTAATTACAACAGACCCAATACTGAAATACCCCGCTTTTTCAAAAAGGTTTTGTCTGACCACAGATGCTAGTGGTTATGCTATAGGAGCTGTTCTTTCTTAGGAAAACCATCCTGTCTGTTATGCTTCACGCACTCTCAACGAACATGAGATTAACTACTCAACAATTGAGAAAGAATTACTGGCGATTGTTTGGGCAACCAAATACTTCCGCCCTTATCTCTACGGTCGAAGTTTCACAATCAGAACCGACCATAAGCCCTTACAATGGCTCCATAATTTGAAAGAACCTAATTCAAAATTACAGAGATGGAAAATAAAGTTAGAAGAATTCAATTTCAATATAGAATATTTAATAGGTAGAGACAATAAAGTAGCTGATGCATTATCTCGAGTAGAAATCAACATAAATGAAGTGGAAGATTTTGAAATACGCTCGACAGATGCTACCATACATTCAGCTGACGAAGACAACACGGATTATATACCAATTACTGAACTGCCCTTAAATTTCTATAAAACACAAATCATTATAAAAGTCGGACCTTTAGAAATATAAAGACAGAAAAATATCGTAATAGAACTAGAAAATTATTTACGCACCCAAATCCATGTGAAAATTATTTTATTGAAATATTGAGAAACCATATTCCAAGTAAAGGAATAATTGGAATCATGATAGACGATATTAAAATTTATAGTCTCTTTCAAAATACTTACCTAAAACACTTTTCTAAAAATAAATTATTAAAAATTAATGAATGTTCTTTTGTACTTACGGACATCGCAAACCGAAAGATCTTCAAGAACGAATACTAGAACAACATACAAACACCAACCATAGAGGTATTAATGATGTTTACTTGAACCTCAAAAATAAAATCTATTTTCCTAAACTTAAAGTAGAAATTCAAAAAGTACTAAATAACTGCTATATTTGTAATACAGCTAAATATGACAGACATCCTATAAAATTACCATTCAAATTCACTGAAACTCCAAACAGACCTTTAGAAATTATACATATGGACATATGGTTCAAGAATAAAGGAAACCCTTACTTGACAATAATAGACAAATTTACAAAACACGCGCAAATCATTTCATTAAAATCCAGAAACTGGAATGATTTGAAAAATGCATTAATGCAGTACATCGCTTCATTTGGGCGACCAAACAAAATTATAACGGATAGAGAAAAAGGCTTTAACTGCCTAAATTTTAAAAACTTTCTAGAAAACGTAGGAATAGATATTCACTTCACAACTCCCAATAATCATACTAGCAATGCAGACATAGAAAGATTTCATAGTACGTTAAATGAACATTTACGAATTCTAGGAGTCGTCGAAAAAGAACAAGGATCACCCTCAAACGAAAATCCTATTATTAAAAGTTTGAAAATTTATAACGAATCTATCCATTCCTCCACAGGTAAAAGGCCAATTGATTTCCTGAACGGAAAAATTTCATCTGCATTATATCCATTAATAAAAGATACCTTAATAAACGAGGAAGATTATAGTTGCCCTTGTCAACTTTTAGATACCCGTGCGTGTATTAAATAAATAAGAAATTCTTATTGCAATTGAACTGTTTGACAGAAAATTCAAAATATTTGTTTTTTTATATTTAATTACAAAAAAAATTAATAAAAAAAAAATGAATTAAAAAAAAAGATGAATTTAAAAAAAAAATATGCTCTCAACGAGATTCGAACCCACACTTTTCAATTAAAATGTCGACGTCTTAACCACTAAGCCATCGACTGTATATTTATTTCAATTTTTTTTTTAAATTATTATAGTTGCGATGGTATCAATTGTTTGTTTTGAATTTTTTTTAAATATGTATTAAAAAAAATAAATAATTTATAAATGAGAATTTTAAGATGAATTTAAAAACCCACTACCCACTATACCATAGAGCAATTAATAATTTGTCTACAAAACGAGTTTTTATTTATCTCATTATTTTTTTTTTAATAATTGTAGTTGCTAAGGTACCAATTGTTTGTTTTAAATATAATCGTAGTTTCTATGGTATCAATTGTTTGTTTTAAATAACAGTTTTGAATTTTTTTATAGAAAATTAAAAAAAATTAATAATTTTTAATATAAATGAGAGTCTTCTGTCAAATTTTCTATAAAATAAAATTTTTTCAAACATAAAATAAATACATATATTTTATTAAAAAAAAAATAGATAAAAAAAAATGAATTTAAAAAAAAAAAAAAATTTTCCTTAGCCTGTATTCGAACCGAGACATTTTTGTTACAAGTAACATGTCCTAACCACTACACCATGAATCGATTAATAATTAAACAACAATTTGTTTGTTTTTATATTTGGTTTCTATTTCGTTATTAATTTAGAAAATACTCATAAAATATCGAAAAATTTGTATGGCAGCTACCCGAAGCCTTTCTCCGATTTTAACCAAAAACAATAGGGAACCTACAAATTGTCTAAAAATTACTTTGTGAAAGTTTCAGAACTCTAGCTCTTATAGTTTTTGAGTTATCGTGCTGACGGACGGACGGACGGACACACATAGCTAGATCGATTCACTTTTCGATGCTGATTCGATACGTACCCTTGACACTATATCTAGCTCTTATATTTCGATGCGTTACAAACGGAGGAGTAATTTTAATATACCCGATGTTCATATATGTATGCACGGGTATAAAAATAAAGAAAAAATAATAGAATCTTGCAACCGTAAAAGAAATAATGCTCAAACTTCAAATTAATTAAAACTTAACAGAATTAATAAATCACAGCCCTATCATAAAAAAGTTGAAATCATAGAATCAGGAGAAAACCATTACAAAATTAACAACGAAACACTTCCTCGTTATAAAAATCAATTCAAAAGAAAATTTAAATTCGAAAATTAGAATAAACTCTTCTGTTTTAAAAATCCTATAATAATAATGCACAATGTTTCAAAAAAACGCTGACACACAAATTTTTATGACAAAATAATTATCGTTCTAATTAAATTATTACTAACTAACCTACCTTAACATACATGCTTTTACTAACATAAATAATGACCTTAATATTAAATTGATAAAAATTTCTGAATAAACATTTTGTTTCCACAGCTTATTAGAACAATAAAGTTTAATACAAAAAAAAAATAATAATAATATCTACTCATATTATTTCATTCATTATGTTTGAAAAAAAAAAAAAGAAAAATTAAAACCAACATTTTTTTTGAAGATTAAGTATTAAATTACAAAAAAAAAATAATATAAAAAATACCTGACCTATCTAACAAATAAAACTAACATACCAACAAGTTTATTGTACAATTTTAACCACCTCAAAGCAGATTTTGAAAGCTTAATTCCTCATCACGTAAGTAAAAGAGGTTTAATTAATTTAGCTGGTAACGGTCTCCGTTTTTTAACAGGAGTAATGGACAATGAGGACAGAAAGGAAATTGAAACTCATATAGAAACAATAGAAATAAATAATAGAAACATTTTAGAAAATTTAAATGAACAAATAGTAATAAATAAACAAATGTCAGATCAAATAAAAAATATTACAGACCATGTTAATTTAATACAAAATCAAATGAGTATAACCATTAATAAACTTGACAATCATATAAACAAAGTAGAAAACGATTTAGCTTTATTTACCATTAAAACAGAAATAAATGAAAATATTAAAATTCTGGTAAAACAAATTTCAGATATTAAAGAAATTAATACAACTCTTTAGAAATAAGTCTTGATACTGATAAAATTATTACATGTAAACAAATCACTTACAAAATTGTAAATAATATGTTTATTAAGAAAAAAGATTTAATTTTGTATAATGACACTTGTATTTCAAATTTATTAAATAATAATAAAATGGATTGTAAATATCATAAAAACCTTACAGAAGAAATTAAATTAATATCAGACAACATTATAATAACGAAAAATTTAAAAGAAACGTCTTTACTTAATAATTGCGGACAACAAGACATTATAGAAGTAAAAGGCAATAACATTATTAAATTCACGAATTGTAAAGTTTCTCTAGGAGCTTTTCGAACGAAGAATTCCGAAGAAGAATACTTCCATCAAATTCTACCATGTAGAACGTGATATTAATATCAAAAAAATTACTAATCAATTTCAATTAGAAGACCTATATCTTACACATATTGGAAATGGTACACTAATATAACGACAGATATAACTATCATAATAGGGATACTTATTATTTGTATTTACTTATACAAAAAATTCAAATTGGGATTACCCAAGGTAAATTTACAATTTAGAGATATTCGCCAGGAGTCGAATCTTAAGAAGGGAGGTGTTACATCCTCACAGGATTGCCCCTCACCACCGGATCGTCCTGTAGCAATAAACACACGTATGCCATTCCAATGATAATATTCTTATTTTTTTTTCTTTTACCAACATTTTTTGTTACCATTAACATTTTTAATTTTTATCCTCAATTCCATTTCGAAACCACTTGAAATAAAAAATACCCAAAATTACCAAGTCACAAGTATCTTATAACATTTTGTTTCCCAATCATTATTAATTTTTTTTCAACTAAAACAAAATGCTGAATTATTCCTTTTTATTTTACAAAAAACAAGTGCATTTGAATTAGTCTAAGTAAATTGTAATGTTTAAAAAACAAAAGTTTCAAATTACATTTTTTACAAAAAGAAATTTCGTAAAAAGAATTTGTTACGAAAACAATTTAAATTTTTATTGCTATAAAAAAATAAACTGTCAATTCTAAAGAAAAAATAATTAATAAATTAAATTTTATGTAACACTTTAAAAAAAATCCAAATTGGAAAATTGTAAAAAGATCAGTTCACTTTGAACAATCAAAAAAGAAGGATTAAAAAAATATTTTTGTTAAAGGAAATTAAAATTAAAAATAAAAGAAATTTAAAAGTGAAAATTTTAATGCGTTTTATTTTTATTAAATTATAACTAACTAAGGTTCCAACTAAACATTTTTATATTATTAATTCAATAAGCATCCATATAAACAGAGTTATAAAAGTTTTATATAGATTACCATATGATTATCCAACTTCTCAACTGTACTCTAATAGCAACCTACCATCTGTTGAACAAACAATATTTGTAGAAAACTGTAAGTTGATTTACAAATTATCAAAAAACCTAATCAAAATCAACCTAGGTATAACTACAAACAAATGCTTCAATTTATAATTACAACACAAGAAGTGTAGAATATTACCCGCCAGCAGCATCCAGAACAGAAATAAGTAAAAAAGACGTCATGTTTATAAAAATTTGCAATAGCCTTCCTAACAATATAAAATATGCTCCTAATTTAAGCGTATTCAATAAAAGATTAAAAGCTGAATTGAAAATAAAAAAAAATAATAATAATAATAAAAATAAAAAAAAAA
Organism: Dolichopus griseipennis; assembly: GCA_963082915.1. NCBI lineage: Eukaryota > Metazoa > Arthropoda > Insecta > Diptera > Dolichopodidae > Dolichopus > Dolichopus griseipennis. The sequence goes on along the minus strand of OY720445.1, from coordinate 53,109,761 downwards.
TATTATTAAACTAATAATTCTTAATTTGTTAAAAACATTAAATAATATTTGTTATACCCTACACCTATAGAATAGGTAAAGGGGTATATTAACTTTGGTATGGTGTTTGTAACCACCTGTGATATATTTGTGATTAGCGTGACCGCCTTAGTCGATATAGCCATGTCCGTCCGTCCGTCCGTCCGTAGGCACGATAACTCAAAAAATAATGGAGCTATCTTGATGAAATTTTAACTAAAGGTTACTAGGACTGAAAGTACGGCGGGGATTGCATATGGGCGAAATCGGCCCATGGGTTCGGATTCTGGACCTTTTAATCGGTTTCAGGGTTAACGAACAAATATAAAAAATCACGATAACTCAACAACTAATGACGCTATCTTCATCAAATTTGTGCTGTAGGTTACTAGTAATGAAAATACTTCGGGAATTGCGTAAGGTCGGGATTGGACCATGGGTTCGGAACCTAGAACTTTTTGATCGAATTTAGGCCAAACGAGCATAATTCCGAAACCAATGAAGATAGAACCTCCAAATTTAGTATCAGGGTGTCCCTTCCTATTTCCTAAGTGTCTTGCGAATTTGGGTCCCATTGGAGTAGTGGATCGGGGACCAGCCACACATTTCCGAAGACCTTAAAGCATATCTTTAAAATTAATAAAGATAACAACTTGAAAAAATGTAGAAGCTTCCAATTTGCCACAAGGGTGTTCTTTACTATCTCTTGCGTGTTCCCCTAATTTGGGATCAATTGGAGTGGTGGTTCTGTACCCCTCTCAGACCTCCCAAGTTTTAAAGGCCTATAATCGAAATTACTAAAAATAGTTACTTAAAATTAGGATAGACCGTTCAAATTATGTACAAGGGTTAACTAGTACTATAAGTACAGCGCGGACTATATAAGGGCGAAATCAGCCCAACGGTTCGGATTCCGGACCTTTTAATCGATGTCAGGGCTAAGGAACATATATAAAAAATCACGATAACTCAACAACTAATGAGGCTATCTTCATGAAATTTGTGCTGTAGGTTATTGGCAGCGAAACTACGGCGGTGATTACGTACGGTGAGGATTGGACAATGGGTTCGGAACTTAGAACTTTTTGATCGAATTTAGGCCAAACGAGCATAATTCCGAAACCAATGAAGATAGAACCTCCAAATTTGGTATCAGGGTGTCCCTTCCTATTTCGTAAATGTCTTTGAAATTTGGGCCCCATTGGAGTAGTGGATCGAAGACCAGCCACTCAGTTCTTAGGCCCTTAAAGCATATTTTCGAAATTAATAAAGATAGTAACTTGAAACAAATGTAGAAGCTTCCAATTTGCCACAAGGGTGTTCTTTACTACTTCTTGCGTGCCCTCCTAATTTGGGATCAATTGGAGTGGTGGTTCAGAACCTCTCTTAGACCCCCCAATGTGTAAAAGCTTATCATCGAAATTAATAAAACTAGTAACTTAAAATTAAGATAGAGCGTTCCAATTGTGTACAAGGGTTAACTAGTATTGAAAGTATGACGGGACTGCATATGGGCGAAATCGTACCATAATTTCGGGTCCTGGAACCCTTGAAAAGTTCAAGGACTAACAAACATATATCTTACAAACACCATAACTCAAAAAATAATGCCGGTATTTTGATGAAATTTAACAGTAGGTTACTAGTAATGAAAGTACCATGGGAATTGGTTGTGGTCGAGTTTAATTTCGAAGCCAAAGAATATATTTCCTATGTCCTATGTGTCTCCGAAATTTAGACTTAATTGTAGTGGTTCAGCTATGTTCAAAGGTACATGCTGCATTTATGTAAAATTTATTTTTATATTTAAATGAATTATATGAAAAGGAGTAAATTTTTAATTGTCTTTTAGAAATACATTTATTGCATATTTTGCGTTTATAAGTTTTTCTATTAGGTATATAAACTAACCATTTAAAATAATTGCAATTTTTAACAATTTGGATTATTAAATATATTATGCTTTGATTATCTTTTTATCACAAAATTTAATAATTAGAATTTTTTCATTTTGTAATTGAATTGGAATAAATATATTTTCATTTATTTCAAGTTTGTTTGTTTTTTAATATTTTTAAATAGATAAATTAGTAAGAATTTGTAGTATTTTTTAATAGATAGGGTAATTAGAAAATGTTTTTAGTATTATACAGTTAATTTGGTTAGCTATGTCTTACGATCAAATTAATAACAGCTTCTATGGTGTTAAAATGACTTATGGATATGTCCTTAAATTTGAACCAAATAGGTGTAGGGTATTTCTAAGTCGGTTGCACCGACTGACTGTTTCTTTACTTGTTTTATATTTTATTAGATATAAGCTAGTTATAAGTGAAATTTATACAATTTTTTTTGTAACTGTATATCTCTATTTTAATTAAATAAAAAAAAAAAACAAGTAAAGAAATAGTCAGTCCGTGCAACCGACTTAGAAATACCCTACACCTATTTAGAACTTTTCATATAATTCATTTAAATATAACAATTAATTTTACATAAATGAAGCAAGTACCTTTAGATATAGCTTAAGTATTGTACACAATGTCTTAACTATATGTCACCTATGGTAATAATTATAAAATATTATACAAAATATGTTTTATATTAAAATTCTTAGCCTTTTAATAATATAAAAGTGTTAAATAAAAACGGAAACAGAAAACACCCTCGTGTATCAAATTTAAAGTTTCTATCTTCCTGGATTTCGAAGATAAGTTTTTACTTTTGGGATTTCTTAGGTGCCACCTGAACCACCGCTACAATTAAGTCTAAATTTCACATAGGAATTAGGAAATATATTCTTTGGCTTCGAAATTATACTCGTTTGGCCTCAGATTGATCAAGAGCTTCTAGAATCCAGACACATTGTCCGGACTCGACCAAAATCAATTCCCATGGTACTTTCATTACTTGTAACCTAGAAAGTTACTAGTTTAACTTTCATCAAAATAGCAGCAATATTTTTTGAGTTAACCTGCTTTTAAGATATATGTTCGTTAGTCCTTGAACTTTTCAAAGGTTCCAGAAACCGAAACCATGTTACGATTTCGCCCATATGCAGTCCCCATCATACTTTTAATATTAGTTAACCCTTGTACACAATAGGAACATTCTAACTTAATTTTAAGTTACTATTTTTATTAATTTCGATGATAAGTTTTTAAACCTTGGGGTCCAAGAGGGGTACTGAACCACTACTCTGATTAATCCAAAATTAGGGGAACGCACAGGAAATAGTAAAGAGCACCCATGTGCCAAAATTTTAAACTTCTAAATTTGTTTGAAGTTACTACCTTTATTAATTTCGAAAATATGCTTTAAGGTCTTCGAAACTGTGTGGCTGGTCCTCAACCCACTACTGCAATCGGTCCCAAATTTCAAGGACACTAAGAAAATAGAAAGAGACACCCTGATTCCAAATTTGGAGTTTCTATCTTAATTAGCTTCGGAATTATGCTCGTTTGGCCTAAAGCCTTCAGCTGATTTCGCACATATGCAGTCTGCGCTGTACTTTAAATGCTAGTTAACCCTTGTACACATGGAACGCTCTATATTAATTTTAAGTTACTGTTTTTAGAAATTTCGATTATAAGCTTTTAAACATTGGGAGGTCTAATAGGGGTACTGGATCACCACTCCAATAGATTCCAAAATTAGGGGACACACAGGAAATAGTATAGAAGACCCATGTGACAAATTTGAAGCATCAACATTTGTTTCAAGTTACCATCCTTATTAATTTTACAGATATGCTTTAAGGTCTTCAGAAATGTGTGGCTGGTCCCCTACCCACTACTCCAATGGGGCCCAAATTTCAAGGACACTAAGGAAATATGAAGGGACACCGCGAAACCAAATTTGGAGGTTTTATCTTCATTGGTTTCGGAAGTATGCTCGTTTGGCCTAAATTCCATCAAAAAGTTCTAGGTTCCGAACCAATGGTCCAATCTCGACCGTACGCAATCCCCGCCATAGTCTCATTACTTGTAACCTACAGAACAAATTTGATGAAGATACTGTCATGAGTTGTTAAGTTATTATGATCTTTTATATATGTTCGTTAGCCTTTGTACCGATTAAAAGGTCCAGAATCCGAACCCATGGGCTGATTTCGCTCATTTCCAATCTCCGTCGTACTTTCAGTCCTAGTAACCTACAGTTAAAATTTCATCAAGACAGCTCCATTATGTTTTGAGTTATCGTGCCTACGGACGGACGGACGGACGGACATGGCTATATCATATCGACTCAGTAGGTCACGCTGATCACAAATATATATGCATTTCTGAATCTTTTCTATATCTAGCTCGCTTCCTTTAGGTGGTTACAAACACCATACCAAAGTTAATATGCCCCTTTACCTATTCTATAGGTGTAGGGTATAATAAACAAGTAAAGAGACAGTCAGTCGGTGCAACCGACTTAGTTATACCCTACACCTATTTGGTTCAAATTTAATGCAATATCCATAAGTCATTTTAAAACCATTAAAGCTGTTATTGGTTTGATCATAAGACCTAGTTAACCAAATTAACTTTATAATGCTAAAAATATTTTCTAATTACTTTATCTATTCATCAATATTAAAAATTCTTACTAATTTATCTATTTAAATATATTAAAAGCCAAAAAAACTTGAATTAAATGACAATATATTTATTTCAATTCAATTACAGAAGTGAAAAAATTTGAATTATTAAATTTTGTGTAGTATAATATATTTAATAATATATTATATTATACTTTAATATAAATACCGCCATACTTTCAGTGCTAGTAACCTACAGCTAAAATTTCATCAAGATAGCTCAATTAGTTTTTGAGTTATCATGTCTACGGACGGACGGACGGACATGGCTATATCGACTCAGGAGGTCACGATAATTGGCGGGGACTGCATAAGGGCGAAATCAGCCCAATAGTTCGGATTCTGTACCTCTTAATCGGTTTCAAGGCTAACGAACATATATAAAAAATCACGATAACTCAACAACTAATGACGCCATCTTCAGGAAATTTGTGCTCTAGGTTATTGGAAATGAAACTACGGCGGCGATTGCGCACGGTGAGGATTGGACAATGGGTTCGGAGCTTTGAACTTTTTGATCGAAATTAGGCCAAACTAGCATAATTCCGAAACCAATGAAGGTAGAACCTCCAAATTTGGTATCAGGGTGTCGTTTTCGATTTCCTTAGTGTCCTTGCAATTTGAGCCCATTGGAGTAGTGGGCGGGGACCAGTCACTCAGTTCCGAATACCTTAAAGCATATTTTCGAAATTAATAAATATATTAACTTGAAACAAATGTAGAAGCTTCAAATTTGGCACATGGGTGTTCTTTATTATTTCCTGCGTGTGCCTTTAATTTTGGATCAATTGGAGTGGTGGTTCAGTACCTCTCTAAGACCCCCCAATGTGTAAAAGTTTATCATCGAAATTGATAAAACTAGTAACTTCAAATTAAGATAGAACGTTCCAATTCTGTACAAGGGTTAACTAGTATTGAAAGTATGACAGGGACTGCATATGAACGAAATCATACCATGGTTTCGGATTCTGGAACCCTTGAAAAGTTCAAGGGCTAACAAAAATATATCTTAAAAACACCATAACTCAAAAAATAATGCCGCTATTTTGATGAAATTTAAACTCTAGGTTACTAGTAATGAAAGTACCATGGGAATTGGTTCTAGTCGAGTTTGGTCAATGAGTTCCGATTCTAGAAGCTTTTGATCGATTTGAGGCCAAACGAGTATAATTTCGAAGCCAAAGAATATATTTCTTATTTCCTATGTGTCCCCGAAATTTAGACTTAATTGTAGTGGTTCACCTATGTTCAAATGTACGTGCTGCATTTATGTAAAATTTATTTTTATATTTAAATGAATTATATGAAAAGGTGTAAATTTGTAATTGTATTTTAGAAATACATTTATTGCATATTTTGCGTTTATAAGCTTTTCTATTAGGTATATAAACTAACCATTTAAAAAAATTGCAATTTTGTAAAATTTGGATTATTAAATATATTATGCTTTGATTAGCTTTTTATCACAAAATTTAATAATTCAATTTTTTTCAATTTTGTAATTGAATTGAAATAAATATATTTTCATTTAATTCAAGTTTTTTTTGTTTTTTAATATTTTTAAATAAATAAATTAGTAAGAATTTGTAATTTCTTTTTAAGAGATAGTGTAATTAGAAAATGTTTCTAGTATTATAAAGTTAATTTGGTTAGCTATGTTTTACGACCAATCTAATAACAGCTTTTATTGTTTTAAAATTCCATAAAATTTGAACTAAATAGGTGTAGTTTATTTCTAAGTGGTTGCACCGACTGACTGTTTCTTTACTTGTTATTTTCTAATTTCAAAAATTCAAAATTAAATTTCCTTAATGATATTTTGAGAAAGAAAAAAAAAATTTACACCTATAGAATAGGTAAAGGGGTATATTAACTTTGGAATGGTGTTTGTAACCACCTAAAGGAAGCGAGCTAGATCTGGAAAAGTATATATATTTGTGATCAGCGTGACCTCCTGGGTCGATATAGCCATGTCCACCGTCATGGGGGGTCTTAGCCATGTCCGTAGGCACGAAAACTCAAAAAATAATGGAGCTATCTTGATGAAATTTTAACTGTAGGTTACTAGCACTGAAAGTACGGTGGGGATTGCAAATGGGTGAAATCGGCCGATGGGTTTTGGACCTTTTAATCGGTCTAAAGGCTAACGAACATTTATAAAAAATCACTATAACTCAACAACTAATGACACTGTCTTCATAAAACTTGTGTTTTAAGGTACTGGTGATGAAATTACGGCGGTGATTGCGTACGGTGGGAAATGTACAATGGGTTCGGAACTTAGAACTTTTTGATCGAATTTAGGCCAAACTAGCATTATTCCGAAACCAATGAAGATAGAACCTCCAAATTTGGTATCAGGGTGTCTTTTTCTTTTTTCTTAGTGTCCTTGAAATTTGGGACCAATTGGAGTAGTGGGTTGAGGACCAGCCACAAAGTTCCGAAGACCTTAAAGCATATTTTCGAAATTAATAAATATAGTAACTTTAAACAAATTTAGAAGTTACAAATTTGGTTCTGTGCGTTCCCCTAATTTTGAATCAATCAGAGTGGTGGTTCAGTACCCATCTTAGGCCCCCCAAGGTTTAAAAGCTTATCATCGAAATTAATAAAAATAGTAACTTAAAATTAAGATAGAACCTTCCAATTGTGTAGAAGGGTAAACTAGTATTGAAAGTATGACGGGGACTGCATATGGGCGAAATCGTACCATGGTTTCGGGTTCTGGAACCTTTAAAAGTTCTAGAGCTAACGATTATATCTGAAATCTGAAAAGCAGTATGACTCAAAAAATAATGCCGCTATATTGATGAAATCTATATGAAAGTGTATGAAAGTATTTATTTATATGAAAGTGCTATGGGAACTGGTTCTGGTCGCGTTCGGACAATGAATTCGGATTCTAGAAGCTTTCGATCGATCTGAGGCCAAACGAGTATAATTTCGAAGCCAAAGAATATATTTCCTATTTCCTATGTGTCCCCGAAATTTAGACTTAATTGTAGTGGTGGTTTAGTTGGCTCCTAAGAAAATCCAAAATTAAAAAGCTTATCTTCGAGATACATGAAGATAAAAACTTTAATTTTGATACACGAGGGTTCTTTCCTATTTCCGTTTTTATTTAATAAATGTTTAATTTCATTTTTTTTTAATTTTTATCATATCATATATTTTATTGAATTATTACCATATATAATTAAGACATTGTGTACAATACTTAAGCTATATTCAAAGGTACTTGTTGCATTTATGTAAAATTTATTTTTATATTTAAATGAATTATATGAAAAGTTCTAAATTTGTAATTATATTTTAGAAATACAGTTATTGCATATTTTGCGTATATACGATTTTCGATAGGTACATAAACTAGCAATTTAAAATAATTGAAATTTTGAAAAATTTGAATTATTAAATATATTATACTTTGATTAGCTTTTTATGACAAAATTTAATAATTCAAATTTTTTCGCTTTTGTAATTGAATTGAAATAAATATATTTTCATTTAATTTAAATTTTTTTTTTTTTTTAATATTTTCAAATCAATAAATTAGTAAGAATTTTTAATATTTTTTTATAGATAGTCTAATTAGAAAATGTTGTTAGTAATATAAAGTTAATTTGGTTAACTATGTTTTACGACCAAACTAATAACAGCCTTTATTGTTTTAAAATGACTAATGGACTTCCCATTAAATTTCAACCAAATAGGTGTAGGGTCGGTTGCACCGACTGACTGTTTCTTTACTTGTCTTTTTTTATACCCTACACCAATAGAATAGGTAAAAGGGTATATTAACTTTGGTATGGTGTTTGTAACCACCTAAAGGAAGCGAGCTGGATATGGAAAAGTATATATATTTGTGATCAGCGTGACCGCCTTAGTCGATATAGCCATGTCCGCCCGTCCGTCCGTCCGTAGGCACGATAACTAAAAAAATAATGGAGCTATTTTGATGAAATTTTAACTGTAGGTTACTAGGACTGAAAGTACGGCGGGGATTGCATATGGGCGAAATCGGCCCATGGGTTCGGATTTTGGACCTTTTAATCGATCGAAGGGCTAACGGACATATATAAAAAATCACGATAACTCAACAACTAATGACGCTAATTTCATCAAATTTGTGCTGTAGGTTACTAGTAATGAAACTACTTCGGGGAATGCGTAAGGTCGGGATTGGACCATGAATTCGGAACCTAGAACTTTTTGATCGAATTTAGGCCAAACGAGCATAATTCCGAAACCAATGAAGATGGACCCTCCAAATTTGGTATCACGGTGTCCCTTCCTATTTCCTAAGTGTCTTGGGAATTTGGGCCCCATTGAAGTAGTGGGTCGGGGACCAGCCACACATTTCCGAAGACCCTAAAGCATATCTTTAAAATTAATAAAGATAACAACTTGAAAAAATGTAGAAGCTTCAAATTTGGCCCAGGGTGTGCTTTACTATTTCTTCCGTGCCCCCCTAATTTGGGATCATTTGGAGTGGTGGTTCAGGACCTCTCTTAGACCCCCAAATGTGTAAAAGCTGATCATCGAAATTAATAAAACTAGTAACTTAAAATTAAGATAGAACATTCCAATTGTATACAAGGGTTAACTAGTATTGAAAGTATGACGGGACTGCATATGGGCGAAATCGTACCATGGTTTCGGGTTCTGGAACCCTTTACAAGTGCAAGGACTAAAAAACATATATCTTAAAAACACCATAACTCAAAAAATAATGCCGGTATTTTGATGAAATTTAAACTCTAGGTTACTAGTAACGAAAGTACCATGCGAATTGGTTCTGGTCGAGTTTAATTTCAAAGCCAAAGAATATATTTCCTATGTCCTATGTGTCTCCGAAATCTAGACTAAATTGTAGTGGTTCAGCTATGTTCAAAGGTACTTGCTGCATTTATGTAAAATTTATTTGAATATTTAAATGAATTATATGAAAAGTTCAAAATTGGTAATTGTATTTTAGTAGTACATTTATTGCATATTTTGCGTTTATGAGCTTTTCTATTAGGTATATTAACTAACCATTTAAAATAAATGCAATTTTTAAAAATTTGGATTATTAAATATATTATGCTTTGATTATCTTTTATCACAAAATTTAATAATTAGAATTTTTTCATTTTGTAATTGAATTGGAATAAATATATATTCATTTATTTCAAGTTTGTTTGTTTTTTAATATTTTTAAATAGATAAATTAGTAAGATTTTGTAATATTTTTTAATAGATAGTGTAATTAGAAAATGTTTTTAGTATTATAAAGTTAATTTGGTTAGCTATGTCTTACGATCAAATTAATAACAGCTTTTATGGTGTTAAAATGACATATGGATATGTCCTTAAATTTGAACCAAATAGGTGTAGGGTATATCTAAGTCGGGGTTGCACCGACTGACTGTTTCTTTACTTGTTTTAAATTTAGGTAAACTTAAATTTCCTTAATAAGAAGGAAAAAAATTTTTAATTCTCTATATTGTTACGGTTTTTTTTTTTATTTTTTGATTTTTATTTGTTCTTTCTTGTTTTATTGCTTACTTATACTAAAATAAATATTTCAATATTTTATTTCTGATTTCAAAAAATTTAAACTTAGTAATTTTTTACAGAAAAGAAAAACAAATTTATATTTTTTATTTTAATTTATTATTTTTATCTCTATTTTGTTTTGATTATGCTTTTAATAAAAAAATATTTTAGTTGAAATGTTATTTCAAATAAATACTATCAATTATTTTACATTTCCCTCTTTTGTTTGTTTTAATTAAAATGTTGTTCAATATTCTTATACATATGTATTATATGATCAGAGTTTAAATGTTAAATTTTTTATATGTTTGTATGTATATAAATAGTTTTAAATTATAAGAAAAAACAAGTAAAGAAACAGTCAGTCGGTGCAACCGACTTAGAAATACCTAGGTGTAGGGTTTGGTTCAAATTTAATGAAATTTTAAACCATAAACAAGTCATTTTAAAACCATAAAGGCTGTTATTTGTTTGATAGTAAGACGTAGCTAACCAAATTAACTTTATAATACTAAAACCATCCTCTAATTACTTTAATAATTCAAAAATATTACAAATTCTTACTAATTTATCTATTTAAAAATATTAAATAAATCAAATATATCAAAAAAAACTGAAATAAATGAAAATATATTTATTTCTATTGAATTACAAAAGTAAAAAAATTTGAATTATTAAATTTTATGACAAAAGACTAATTTAAGTATAATAATATATATAATAATTAAAATTTTTCAAAATTGCAATTATTTGTCCAATCCTCACTGTACGCAATCGCCTCCGCAATTTCATTAACAATAACATACAGCACACATTTCATAAAGATAGCGTCATTAGTTGTTGAGTTATCTTAATTTTTTATATATGTTCGTTAGCCCTTAAACCGATTAAAAGGTCCAGAATCCGAACCCATGGCTGATTTCGCCCATATGCAGTCCGTACTTTAAATACTAGTTAACCCTTGTACACAATATGAACATTCTATCTTAATTTTAAGTTACTATTTTTAGTAATTTCGATTATAAGCTTTCAAAACTTGGCAGTTCTAAAAGGGGGACCGAGCCACCACACCATATGATCCCAAATTACGGGGGCACCCTAGAAATAGTACAGAACACCCTTGGGGCAAATTTGAAGCTTTACATTTTTCAAGTTGCTTCTTCATTAAATTTAAAGATATGCTTTAAGGCCTTCGGAAATGGATGGCTGGTCCCCGACCCACCACTCCTATGGGACCCAAATTTCAAGGACACTAAGGAAATAGGAAATGACACCCTGATACCAAATTTGGAGGTTCTATCTTCGTTGGTTTCGGAATTATGCTCGTTTGGCCTAAATTTGATCAAAAAGTTCTAGGTTCCGAAGCCATGGTCCAATCTCGAACGTACGTAATCGCCTCCGCAATTTCATTACCAATAACATACAGCACAAATTTCATAAAGATAGCGTCATTAGTCGTTGAGTTTTCGTGATTTTTTTTATATGTTCGTTCGCTCTTTGATCGATTAAAAGTTCCACAATCCTAACGCAATGGCCGATTTCGCCCATATGCAATCCCCGCCGTACTTTTAGTCCTAGTAACATACAGTTAAAATTTCATCAAGATAATTCAATTATTTTTTGAGTTATCGTGCCTACGGACGGACAGACGTCCGGGCATGACTATATCGACTCAGGAGGTCACGCTGATCAAAAATATATACTTTTTCATATCTAGCTCGATCCCTTTAGGTGGTTACAAACACCATACCAAAGTTAATTTTAATTTAATTTTAATTATTGCACTGATTTAAACTTTAGATTAATATATAGAAATTTTAAGGTCAAAATTCTATGCGCTTTCTGTATTCTGATCACATGTTTGCATTACATCAAATATTCCTTAGCTTTGCTGATTAAAATTTTTGAAAATTCTATTTTTTTTTTCAATTTAGATTTATTATTTTATAAATATATTTTATATTTTTTGCATATATTTTTACTATTTACATATTAGTTTTTAAAAACTGTTTCTTTGCTTTTTAAATAATAATATTTAAACTTTTTTTTTAAATTAACAAATTTACAAATTATAAATTCTATTAAATTAACGGAAGTTACTACTTAGTTAGGTTATATTTGATAGTTTAAATATACATCGTCGGCCCAATACTTATTTGTTAAATACAAACAAATTTTCATTTTGCGTTATTTTGGGTTACTATACTGAATAAAGTAAGATCTTTTGATCTATCATTTACGTTTTCTTCTATCTGATATAGTTTAGAAGATACTACAGTACCGACTTTGTTACATAATGTAAATTTTTACTATATTTGTAATTCTTAAATGTTACATACAACATGGGATTCTTAGTTTTTATACCTTTGCATACATATTTGACATCGTGTATATTAAAATTGCTCCTCCGTGTGGAACGCATCTAGACGAGCTCGATATAGTGTCAAGGATACGTATCGGCTCAGAATCGAAAAACGTCGATCAAGCTATGTGTGTCTGTCCGTTCGTCCCTCCGTGTGTCACCATGATAACTCAAAAACTAAAGGAGCTACAGCTCAATATTACGTCAATATTACGTCAAAATACCTCGATGCAACAGTCAAGACCCGTCTGGTTTGGCTGATTTGAATACATGTAAACTACTTACAAGCCATTTACTTAAAAAATCTTTGAATTAGTTTTTTGTTATCTTTAATTATTTTTAAAAATTTTACGCATCTCTTAAATTATATGAAATCGTAACTCGATAAATACATAAAAAAAAAAAAAAAAAAAAACTTTTTTAACTCCAATATTTTCATATAAAAATTCGAAATTTCGCAGTACATCTTTTGCACAATATGAATATATATGAATTTGTTTTTTGTTTGTTTTTGTTTTGTTGTTTTTTTATGTATTTATCGAGTTACGATTTCATATAATTTAAGAGATGCGTAAAATTTTTAAAAATAATTATAGATAACAAAAAACTAATTCAAAGATTTTTTAAGTAAATGGCTTGTAAGTAGTTTACATGTATTCAAATCAGCCAAACCAGACGGGTCTCGACTGTTGCATCGAGGTATTTTGACGTAATATTGACGTAATCGGTGAAAATTCTGTATTCACCATAACCGGTTTCGTAATTTTTGTATTCACCCGGTTTAGTTGCAATCAAATTTTACTAGTAAAACTCGATGCACTAACCAATACAAACAAAAAAATGATTTTGTTTTTCTTTTATTTTTTATTCATTATTTAAAAATTTTTGAACTGTGCATCTTAAATAAAAAAAATTTGAGACCGGACAAAATTTAAAATATTTCTGGTACCTACTGGAAATTGATAAAAATCAATATAAGATTACCATATTAGGTTATATTATATACTTTTAAATGAATTTGCCTGTATCTATGGTTTTATTTTTCATTCTGTCAGTTAGTGATACATTTATATTAGAAATCTGACCACAAATTTATAAGAATTGTATGGTTCAGTGGTTAGCAAAGTGGCTTCTGGTGTAAATAGATCTCGATCCTCGTTGAAAGAAAAAATTTTTTTTTGTTTTTTTTTTAAATTCAACAGAAATAATAAAAAAAATTACAAATTAAATTAATTTATTTGGATAGTTTTTAAAAATTTGTAACTTGAGGAAATAAATTGTGTCGACGATCAGTTTCATATAAAAGATTTTTAGGGTTTTTTTTAAGTCAGTCCGTACTTTTTAGGTTCATTAATTTAAAATTTATACAAATAGGTATTTAAATAAAAAAAAAAATTTAGATTGAAATTAAAAAACAAATTTGAGCTAATTTGAACCCTCTATCCCAACATTTTATAAAATACGAAACATATAAAAAGTAAAATACGTAAGTTATTCAGCCAAGCCAGACGGGTAGTATAAACTGTTGCATCGAGGTGTTTTAACGTAATGTTGACGTAATCAGTGAAAATTCTGTATACACCAAAACCGGTTTCGTAATTCTTGTATTCACAAAAAATCGGTTTCGTTGCCATCAAATTTTACTAGTTTAGTCATACTCGATGAACTCACCAATACAAACAAAAAAATGTTTTTGTTTTATTTTTTTTGTTGTTTTTCTTTTTTTTTCATTATTTAAAAATTTTTGAACTGTGCGCATCTTAAATAAAAAAAATTTGAGACCGGACAAAATATAAAATATTATTGGTATTGGAAATTGATAAAAATCAATATAAGATTACCATATTAGGTTTTATTTCTATTTGTTATTTTTTATCTTTCAAACTAAATACTAAAAAAAAAAACAAAAATGAACAAATATATTTATAATAACAAATGTATTATATTAAATATATAAATATATTTTGATTGATAAAATATAAAATTTAATTAATATAAATAATAACAAAAAATAATTAATGATATAAAAGACAATTAGTTTAAGGATTTAGAAACTAATTTTAAAATTGTTTAATTATGAATGTTTGCTCAGTCCCACAGATGTTAATTAAAATAATAATCCATTTTTAAACGACCTAGATATGATATAAGTAAAATAAAATTACCTACTTACTCAATGTAAATAAAAAATTAAATTTCTTATATTATCTACAAATCCATTTTTTTATTTAGGCAGCTATAAACCTTTTTTTTTGAAATGAATAAAAAATTACAAAAACTTTCCGCTTTTGAAAAATCAGTTGACTAAACATTCTCCGACGATAACTATCTTCGAATAAACTAAATTTTACACATAAGTTCATAAATTGGTGAAAACACTTAAAACTACACTCGTGTGGGCTGAGTAATATTCACTTGCGCTATTCATAATGGAAAATTACGTGAATGCAATTTGCCCATACTCATCGTGTAACTTCTCTTCAGGATTTTTAGCTGTAAAGTACGTTTTAACACCAACAACTGTTGAATGATTAGTACCCATGGTTAATTATTTCAATTTTCAATAATTTTTAAATTTATTCTCTTAATTTACTTATTTATTAATGTTCTATATAATTAAACTCAAAGTTATTCGAAAGAAATATTAATTTGTAATAATATAAATATAAAAGTTTATAAAATTTCATGGTTTTTAATGTTAGTTAAAACCATTAATGCTTTCATTAGCTTTTTATCACAAAATTTAATAATAAAAAAATATAATATAAATGTATTTCTAAAATACAATGATAAATTTAGAACTGTTCATATAATTAATTTTAATACAAAAATAAATTTTACAAATTAACAATCGTACACTATTTCTTAATTATATATTACATATGGTAATAATTCAATAAAAAATAAAAAAATATTATGTTTTTATATTATAAAATATAATACATAATATGTATTATAAAACTCTTAGCCTTTTAAAAATATATGTTAAATAAGAACGGAAATTGGAAATAGTGTATCAAATTTGATTTTTTTATGATTGTTAATTTCGAATATAATATGCTTTGAGGTCTTGGGAGTAGTGCGGGTGGTACACAAACCGCTATTCCAGTTCATCCAAAATTTCACGTACACAAAACAAACAAGAAACATATGTGCCCCAAATATAATGTTCTATCTTTTTTGGTTTCGAAATTATACTAGTTTGACTTCAATTAGATCAAAAGCTTCTAGAATCTGAAACCAAAAAGAACCGATTCCATGGTACTTTCCTTAATAGTAACCTAGAATATAAATTTCATCAAAATTAGTTTCTAAATTTTTGGTAATTTTAAGATTTACGTTTGTTAGCTTTTCAACTTTTCACAGGTTCCAGAACCCGAAATCATGGTACGATTTCGTCCATATTATGCCACAGTCATACTTTCAATACTAGTTAACCGTTGTACACAATTGGACCATTCTATATTCATTAAAGTTACTATTATTATTAATTTCGATGATAAGCCTTTCAACTTTTTGAGGTCTCAGAGAGTTTTTTTTTTCATAATTTATTTTTGAGTTTTTTTCATTTATTTTATTTACAAAGTTATTGAATTTTGATAAGTTTTTTTTGTAACTATTTAATTTACATACTTTCATCATGTCAAATTAAAAGTTTTTATGAAGAAACATATTGTATATTTGATCATTTTATTATACCCTTGCGTACATATATAGATCGGGTATATTAAAATTACTCTTCCGTTTGTAACGCATCGATCTAGACGAGCTGGATATAGTGTCACGGGTACGTATTGAATAAGCATCGAAAAATGAATCGATCTAGCTATGTGTGTTGGTCCGTCCGTCAGCACGATAACTCAAAAACTGTAAGAGCAAGAGTGTCGAAACTTTCACAAAGTAATTTTTAGACAATTTGTAGGTTCCCAATTGTTTTTGGTTAAAATCGGACAAAGACCTCATTGGATTGGTATGGTGTTTGTAACCACCTAAAGGAAGCGAGCTAGATATGGAAAAGTATATATATTTGTGATCAGCGTGACCTCCTGAGTCAATATAGCCATGTCCGTCCGTCTGTCCGTCCGTCCGTCCGTCCGTCCGTAGGCACGATAACTCAAAAAATAATGGAGCTATTTTGATGAAAGTTTTCTTGTAGGTTACTAGGACTGAAAGTACGGCAGGGATTGCATATGGGCGAAATCGGCCCAAGGGTTCGGATTCTGAACCTTTTAATCGGTCCAAGGGTTAACGGACATATATAAAAAATCACGATAACTCAACAACTAATGACGCTATCTTCATCAAATTTGTGCTGTAGATTACTAGTAATGAACCTACTTTGGGGATTGCGTAAGTTCGGGATTGGACCATGGGTTCGGAACTTAGAACTTTTTGATCGAATTTAGGCCAAACGAGCATAATTCCGAAAGAAATGAAGATAGAACCTCCAAATTTGGTATCAAGGTGTCCCCTCCTATTTCCTAAGTGTCTTGGAAATTTAGGCCTCATTGGTGTAGTGGGTCGGGGACCAGCTACACATTTCCGAAGGCCTTAAAGCATTTCTTTAAAATTAATAAAGATAGCAACTTAAAAAAAATTTAGAAGCTTCAAATTTGGCACAAGGGTGTTTTTTACTATCTCTTGCGTGTCTCCCTAATTTTGGATCAATTGGAGTGGTGGTTCAATACCCCTCTTTGACCTCACAAGTTTTAAAAGTTTATAATCGAAATTACTAAAAATAGTAACTTAAAATTAAGATAGAACGTTCAAATTGTGTACAAGGGTTAACTAGTACTATAAGTACAGCGCGGGCTGTATGAGGGCGTAATCAGACCAAGGGTTCGGATTCTGAACCTTTTAATCGGTTTCAGGGCTAACGAACATATATTAAAAATCACGATAGCTCAACAACTAATGACGCTATCTTCATGAAATTTTGTGCTGTAGGTTATTGGTAATGAAACTACGGCGGCGATTGCGTACGGTGAGGAGCAAATAAAAAAAAAACAAAAGAAACAAAACTATAAGAAGTGGGTTTAACTTATTGTAACATTAAAATTATTAAAATTAAATTTTTTCTCTTAAATTATTAAGATTAATTATTAAGAAAAACAAAAAAAAAAAAAAAAACAACAAATGATAGAAAATATCGACGAAGAAACCGTCTATTTTAGCTGCCACTTCATTGACCTAAAAAGAAAGGAGTGGTAGGAAAAAAATTTAAAATTTAAAAAAAAATGAATTTAAAATATTAATTAATAAAAAAAACTAATAATTAAAAATAAATATAAATTTATTGGAAAAAATTTTGAAGCTTCAAATTTGCCACAAGGGTGTTCTTTACTATCTCTTGCGTGTCTCCCTAATTTTGGATCAATTGGAGTGGTGGTTCAATACCCCTCTTAGACCTCACAAGTTTTAAAAGTTTATAATCGAAATTACTAAAAATAGTAACTTAAAATTAAGATAGAACGTTCAAATTGTGTACAAGGGTTAACTAGTACTATAAGTACAGCGTGGGCTGTATAAGGGCGTAATCAGACCAAGGGTTCGGATTCTGAACCTTTTAATCGGTTTCAGGGCTAACGAACATATATTAAAAATCACGATAGCTCAACAACTAATGACGCTATCTTCATGAAAGTTTGTGCTGTAGGTTATTGGTAATGAAACTACGGCGGCGATTGCGTACGGTGAGGAGCGGACAATGGGTTCGGAACTTAGAACTTTTTGATCGAATTTAGGCCAAACTAGCATAATTCCAAAACCAATGAAGATAGAACCTCCAAATTTGGGTGTTGCTTTCGATTCCCTTAGTCTCCTTGAAATTTGAGCCCAATTGGAGTAGTGGGTGGGACCAGCCTATTGGAATATATTTTCATGGAATAAATATATTTTCATTTATTTCAAGTTTTTTTTGTTTTTTAATATTTTAAAATAGATAAATTAGTAAGAATTTGTAATATTTTTTAATAGATAGTGTAATTAGAAAATGTTTTTAAGTATTATAAAGTTAATTTGGTTAGCTATGTATTACTATCAAATAACAACAGCTTTTATGGTGTTAAAATGACTTATGGATATGTCCTTAAATTTGAACCAAATAGGTGTAGGGTATTTCTAAGTCGGTTGCACCGACTGACTCTTTCTTTACTTGTTTTTTAATAAAATTAAAACGAAATAAAATTATTTAAAATATTAAATTATATTAAAATTTTATATCAAACTATATTGTAAGAATTTTTATAGTAATTGTAATGCCAAAATATATTGTAATTCCGAATTTGAAATCTTGCCATTACTATTTAAAAAAAAAAAAAAAATTTTTTTCTATTACCTTCTCTATAATGTCTATTAATATAGAACAAGTCCAAGACCTCATATCGGCTGTTATAGAACGAGCACGAACAGAATTCTCGGCTCAGATTCAAAATTTGACAACAAGTATTCAAAATTTACAACCCACGCCGGCAATAACTTTCCATCCTGTATCTATTATTCCCGGTACTCGCGAACTTCATACCAGTCTAGAATTGGTTAAATCACTACCCGAATTTCAAGGTGATCCAGCGACTTATCCAGCCTGGAGAACCGCTGCAAAATTCGCAATCGACTACCATACCGCTAGTTCCGATACTTACTACATTGCTACAGGAATCTTGCGAAACAAGGTAACAGGATCTGCAAATGAAACTTTAGCAGCCTTTAATACCGTATTAAATTTCGACGCAATCCTTGATCGACTAGACCAAACGTACGCCGACAAACGACCACTACATGTTTTAGAAAACGAACTAAGTATTTTAAGACAAGGCAAATTAACTATAGCGGAATATTACGACACAGTAGACAAACAATTAACCCTCATAATTAATAAAAACAAAATGTCTTAACAATAGAGCTCGTGAAACAGCACTTAGGGTATTCATATCGGGCCTTCGTCGTCCATTATGCGACATACTTTTCTCAGCTAGACCTGCTGACCTTCCCACAGCCCTTGCCACAGCACAAGAACTGGAGGTCAACCACAGACGGTACGAATTTGCCAAGACATTTGTAGTTGGTAATATAAAAGACAAAACACCATTCCAGACAAAAGCACAACACCAACAAAATAACTGTAAGTTTGCAAATCAAACAAGTCCAATGGAAGTTGACCTGGGAAGCTCCCAGCTCAGAAGAACCCAATATACAACCAATGCTTCACCACAACAAATTATCAAAACCAACCCAACTTTAACAGTCCAATTAGTCCTATTAATTTCAAACGTCCGCGCGATACCTTTAACACTTAAAATAGATCTCCTATTCAAAAATTCCAAAAACTAAACTATATTGATATTGCTGAGCATGAGGAAACCGACAATG
Source organism: Dolichopus griseipennis (assembly GCA_963082915.1). Classification (NCBI taxonomy): domain Eukaryota; kingdom Metazoa; phylum Arthropoda; class Insecta; order Diptera; family Dolichopodidae; genus Dolichopus; species Dolichopus griseipennis. The sequence goes on along the minus strand of OY720445.1, from coordinate 53,089,884 downwards.
AATCAATAGCTTCTTCTAATATCCAGTATGAAAGTTTACGAGAAGATGACCCCTCTGACGAAGTTCATTTTTTAGAATAAACTCACTCTTGCCATTCATCACTAAAACTTATAAGAACGGTCAAGAGCTACGGATTTTAATCGATACAGGAACTTCTAAAAATTATATTAAAAATCATTCATTTTTAAATGGTGGTCTACCAGTAGTTAAACCTTTTGTGGTCAAATCCGTAAATGGAAGAAATCACATCACAAAAAAATTTAAAATTAACATTTTAGGTCAAACCTCAACCTTTTTCATACTCCCGGCTCTTAAAGCATTCGATGGCATAATCGGTTATGATTTTCTTAAAAATATCAACGCGAAAATCGACTTTGAAAAAGGAATACTTTTTCATAATACAGGAAAAGAAACACTCCGACATGTCTCCTCTGTAGAAGCAAATTCAATAACAATAGATGATAATTCCGTTCCTGAAAATATCAAAAATCAATTTGAAAGTCTAATAAAAAAAAATATCAACACTTTCGCCGAAGCCAATCAAAGCCTGCCATATAATACGCAAATAAGGGCAACTATTAAAACAACAACTAATGAACCTATCTATACTAAAAGCTATCCATATCCCATTTTAGCTACAGATTTTATCAACAAGGAAATAGAAACACTTCTCAAAAACGGATTATTCATGTTGTAAGCAAAAAGGGTACCGACGAAAATGGTAAACCTAAGCGAATGGTAATTGACTTTAGGAAAATTAACGAAAAGACTATTCCCGACAGATATCCCATCCCCGATACTTATATTTTTGCTAGGTAATTTTGGCCAATTTAGGAAAATCCAAATTCTTTACTACATTGGACTTGAAATCCGGTTTTCACCAAATTGTGCTATGCCAAAAAGACAGACAGAAAACTGCTTTTAGTGTAAATAATGGGAAGTACGAATTCTGTAAACTACCTTTTGGCTTGAAGAATGCACCTAGTATTTTTCAGAGAGCTATAGACGACGTCCTCCGAAAGTTTTGCTACGTCTATATTGATGATATTATAATTTTCTCACCTGATGAGAGAACTCATTTACAAAATATAGAAAGTGTCGTAAGAAAACTTTATGAAGCTGGAATGCGCATTTCGGCTGAAAAATCCAAATTTTTTAAATCAGAAGTAGAATTTCTTGGATTTGTTGTATCTCAAAATGGAATCAAGACCTGTCCCAATAAGGTTAAAGACATAGTTAACTATCAAACTCCTAGAACCTTAAGAGCCTTACGGTCTTTCCTTGGATTAGCGGGTTATTACCGAAGGTTCATACGAGATTACGCCAATATTGTTAAACCATTGACAAAATACTTACGAGGCGAGAACGGACACATAGGAACAAACCAGTCAAAAAATGTAAAAATAAAACTAGACCAAGATTCTTTTTCAGCCTTTGAAAGAGTTAAAAAGATTTTAGCATCAGAAGATGTACTTCTTCTATATCCTGATGCATCCTCCGTAGCAATAGGGGCAGTACTTTTACAAAACGGAAGACCAATAACCATGATATCACGGACCCTCTCAAAAGCTGAAGAAAATTAAACAACCACCGAACGAGAACTTCTCGCAATCGTTTGGACGTTAAAGGCATTACGTCATTACTTATATGGACAAACTAACATTCATATTTATACCGACCATCAACCGTTAACATTTGCTATTTCGGACAAAAATTCGAATACAAAACTAAAAAGGTGGTGAGCATTCATAGAGGAATTTTCTCCCATATTTCATTACAAACCGGGAAAAGAAAACAACGTGGCCGATGCCCTTTCAAGACAATATGTTAACAACATGACCCAAAGTGAAACTGACAGTACTATTCACAGTGAACTTTCAAGTACAAACATTATTAAAACAATTCAATATCCGGTCAACCAATTCAAATCTCAGTTAATTATCTCTGAATCCACAAATAATAATAAAACTACTAAAATCATATTCCAAAAATTTATCAGACATACCATTAATTTTAATAACACAGACTTCCTCTTAAAAACCTTAAAAGACAGTATAAACACCCAAGTGATAAATGCAATATACTGTGACTTACAAACCCTAGCAAAAATTCAAAACATTCTATTATCCAATTTCCCCGGTATTAAATTTATCCATACTGAAAAATTTTGGATCGATTTAACAAACAAAAACGATCAAATCGAGACGATTACAACAGAGCATAACAGAGCTCATAGATCCCTACAAGAAAACATGAAACAAATCAATAACGACTACTATTTCCCCAAAATTAAAAAAGCATTAAAATCAATTTTAGTAAACTGCAAAATCTGTTCAGAGAATAAGTACCAACGGAATCCTCCAAAACCAGAAATAGGTAGTACACCGATACCCAACTTACCTGGAGAAATTTTGCATATTGATATTCTGATCACAGACAAGCAAAACTTTCTTACGTGCATTGATAAACTATCAAAATTTGTTATTGTTAAACCTATAACCTCAAGGTCTACAATAGACATTAAAGAAGCCCTACTACAAATCTTACTTTTATTTAAGAATACTAAAATCATAGTTTCAGACAATGAAAGAGCTTTTTGTTCTAACAGTATAAAAACTTTATTAAGAGACCACTTCGGCATAAAACAATTTTTTATACCAACATTACACAGCGAAAGCAATGGCCAGATTGAGAGGTTTCATTCGACACTACTCGAAATTGCCCGCTATATTAAAGAACAGCAAAACATTACCGAAACCATAGAATTAATTCTCTTATCCACATATAAATACAATAATTCCATCCACTCTGTCATAAAAGAAAAACCTATCGATATACTTCATCAACATTCCACAGTACAAATAGAACAACTAAAAACTAAACTTATAAATTCCCAAGAAAAAACTTTAAATAGACTTAATCGTAATAATAATAAGAAAACTTATAACGCAGGCGACAAGGGTTTTCTACGGACGAACAAACGTTTAGGAAACAAATTTTCTAAGATTTTTATAGAAAAAATAATAGAAAAAGATTTAGGCACAACAGTTTTAATAGATGGGAAAAAGATTCATAAAAGCAACCTTCGCTAACTTTTCAGATTACTTTTCTTTTTGATCCGGCTCACCGCAGCCAGGATACTAGACTACACGTCAGCTCACTTTATCGCTATAACACAGGGAGAAGTAGTGATATACGATGACTTCTACTACATCATTCACACAACCAACCTTACAGAATTTCATGAAATTATAGACGAAAATAAAGAATTCCTTAAACAACTGACAAACGCATCTTGGCACCAAAGTATCTTAGAACAACAAATAGACGAAATTTCACACATAATACACACTCTGGAAATTCCGAAGTAAAAGCCAGATCCATCGACTTCCTCGGCAGCGCCCTGAAATTTATAGCAGGAACACCAGACCACGACGACTATGAACACCTACTCACAAAAAATAATATGCTAATTGAAAATAATAATCGGCAGACAAAAATAAATTCCGTTTTACAAAACAGAATAAACGAAATTACTGCAAACATTAATACACTACGACAATACAACGAGAACCATATCGAACGCTCTAAAAATAAAAAAGAACTCCTTTCACAATTTCTCATCAACCGAAATAATCACGTGATTAATCATTTAAACGCTATTTTCTTATCAATAGTACTGGCAAGAAGTGATATTATAAATCCACTTCTTTTAGATGATATTGAAATGAAAATCAATCTTGACAATATTCCAATAAGCATTAACAGCTTATTTACCGTAAGCAAAATAAAAATATTGCAAAATAAGAACTTGATACACTATATTTTAAAAATACCACGGCTAACCAAACTTTGTAATTTCATGATAATGTACCCGGTGATTCGAAATGGAACTCTCATCAAACTGGAAACAAATAAAGCGGCAAATTGCGGAAACTACTCACAACCACTTAAAGAATGTAAAAATACGACTTCAATAACCTTATGTCAGCCAAGTTATTCGAAATGCGTCACACAATTATTGAACCACAATAAAGCTCTTTGCTCAACAGAAACTTCACACCACATACCACCTATTCAACATATCAAAGATGGTATGATACTTCTCAATAACGTACCTCAAACTAAAATAGTCGACGATCATCAAGTAATAATAAAAGGAACATTTTTACTGGAATTTAAGAACTCAATTCAAGTTAACGAAACAACATATAAGAACAACCAAGCAAAAATACCCAGCACTTTTATTGAAACACATCCACCTAAAATACTTACAATATCACAGGTGAGCCATGAAACTAAACTATCTCTACCATATTTGCAGAAAATTAACATCCACAACACAAACCATATAAACCTGTTGTATGATGAACTAGCAAATCAGAGTATTTTTAAATGGGTGATCTTCTCATTGTTTATCTTCTTTACCGTCACTATTTTTATCTTGAAAATAGTTGCCAAAGTAAAATCCAGAAAACTGAAACTATCAGCCAAACACATAAAGGACTTGATCGAACACGTTAAACAACCAAACGAGGACGTTCAAATTTAACAAGGGGAGGAGTTAACACACGAACTTCAATCAATTTTATAACACCATACAAATAATACAATTTCATAATACAATACAAAACGCATAACGTTAGTTATTAAAATATCAAATTTCATTTAAAGCTTTTTTTATATTTTTGTACAAAATTTATTTAATTTTCCCGTGGGAACCAATGTAAAAATTTATTCTAATTGAAATTGTAATAATGCCTACTCGGCATTAATTTTAATATAAATATAACTGTAATTAGTTAGTAAGGACAGAATAAAATAGTTTCTCAACAAACTAACTCGTTTTTATTTACTTCTTGAGAATTAAGCCTTTTTCCTCGATATACCCAAGGCGAGGCTGCCTTGGGCACAAGAATTAAAAGTAAAGATAAAACAATAAATTAACTTACATAATAGTGAATACGCACGGGTATCTACAAGTTGACAAGGGCAACTATAATCTTCCTCGTTAATATTTAAATTCATTTTTCAAGGCTACCAAATTCAATTTTAATAAAATTTGTAGTGTTACATAGGTTGTTACATAAAAGCAACTAAATTATACAAATTTTTGCTACTTAGAAAACTCAAAAAATCAAAAATCAAATTTTAAAATTAATTTTTCTAGAAATGGCTCAACAATTTAAAAAAAAAAATTTCAATAACTAAAGATCATAATACTACTAATAAATAAAAAAAAACAAGTAAAGAAACAGTCAGTCGGTACAACCGACTTAAAAATACCCTACACCTATTTGGTTCAAATTTAATGGGAAGTCCATAAGTAATTTTTAAAACCATAAAAGCTGTTATTAGTTTCATCGTAAGACATAGCTAACCAAATTAACTTTATAATATTAAAAACATTTTCTAATTACTTTATTTATTCAAAAATATTACAAATTCTTACTAATTTATCTATTTAAAAATATTAAAAAACAAAAAAACTTGAATTAAATGAAAATATATTTTTTTCAATTTAATTACAAAAGGGAAAAAAATTGAATTATTAAATTTTGTGTTAAAAAACTAATCATAACATATTTAATAATTAAAATTTTTCAAAATTGCAATTATTATATATTGTTAGTATATGTACCTATTAGAAAAGCTTATAATCGCAAAATATGCAATAAATGATATAATTACAAATTTAAAACTTTTCATATAATTCATTTAAATATAACAATAAATATTACATAATGGCAGCAAGTACCTTTGAATATAGCTTAAGTATTGTACACAATGTCTTAATTATATATAACCTATGGTAATAATTCAATAAAATATATGATATAATAAAAATTAAAAAAAAAAAGAGTTTAATCGTTTATTAAAAAAATATTTGGTTTTTAATTTATAAAATATTATACAAAATATGTTTTATGGTAAAATTCTTAGCCTTTTAAAAATATAAAAGTGTTAAATAAAAACGGAAATAGGAAACGGAATAAGAACCCTCGTGTATCAAATTTAAAGTTTTTATCTTCATGAATTTCAAAGATAAGCTTTTTAATTTTGTGATTTCTTAAGAGCCACCTGAACCACCACTACAATTAAGTCTAAATTTCGGGAATACATAGGAAATAGGAAATATATTCTTTGGCTTCGAAATTATACTCGTTTGGCTTCAGATCGATCAAAAAGTTCAAGGTTCCGAACTAATGGTCCAATCTTGACTGTACGCAATCCCCGCCATAGTACCATTACTATAACCTACAGCACAAATTTGATAAAGATAGCGTCATTAGTTGTTGAGTTATAATGATTTTTTATATATGTTCGTTAGCCCTTGGACGATTAAAAGGTTCAGAATCCGAACACATGGGCCGTTTTCGCCCATTTGCAATCCCCGCCGTACTTTCAGTCCTTGTAACCTACAGTAAAGATTTCATCAAGATAACTCCATTATTTTTTGAGTTATCGTGCCTACGGACGGACGAACGGACATGGCTATATCGACTCAGGAGGACACGCTTTATATATATACTTTTCCATATCTAGCTATGAATAAATTAAATTGCTCAATTACTTGTAATTGAGTTATTATTTTGTATTAATAACTAAATACCCAGTAACATTATTTTAACAATAACATTATTATTTTTAGAACATTATTTTAATTTTGTTAACTATAAATAAAGTAGGTTAAAGTATAATGTAACATATGGTTTACATATGGATATATTTAAAATATGAATAAGAATTAAAATAAAGATAAAGAATAAATTTAAACAAGGAAAGTACAACTAATTTCTCATATTTCTAAATATTTAAAATAATTTTCTAAATATGAGAACTAAAATATTTTGTAAATACATGCTGGTTTGTATTGCCAGCATGATTCTTGACATATTGGTCTATTTTTGGAACAATATTGTATTGTAACTAATTTGTAATATTGCTTTGTAACAAACTAAATTGCATTAATTGTATTATTGCATTGTATTATTGTATTTGTATTATTATAAGTAAGGAAATTTATAATAGTCTTTCTTTGGTAAAAGAAAGCAGCATTATAGTTTTAAACTGCATAGGTTTAAGATGTGGTTGAAATAAATAAAAATAACAAAATTAATTAATAGTTAATTTTCCACATTCTAACTTTTAAAAATATTACATTGGTGTCAGGTGTGGGGTGTAGAATATGAATTCTATACACCAAAAACAATTTTAATTATAAAAACCATAAGGTTTACATTAATGAAATAAATCAGTGAAATAAAAAATGAAATAAATCAGAAAAAAAAAAAAAGATATAACAATTTTCAAATGAAAAGAAATTAAATTTTAGGTAATGTCTAGCTGATTCTAATAAAAAAAAAAAAAATAATTTTTTTAAAGTGAAAGTGCAACTTTTAAACGGGGCCAAGAGCGCCGTTTTAATTCAGATGGGTTCAGCACAGAGCAAAGTGCAATCCCTCAACAGCAGCACGGAGGCAGTTTTGAAAGAAGTATTGATAACTATTAGCGTCGTCATCATATACGACATCTTGAAAAATTTCTTCATCAGGAAAATAAGAGCGACTCAAGAATTACCATTCTAAATACAAGGTAAGTCAAATTTAAAATAAAATTAAAAAAAAAAAATATATATATCTATTTTTTTTACTAGTATGTTCAAATAAGCAAAAAACCCAAACAGTCTTTTTAAATTTAAATTAAGTGTAAAATTTTATTAACTGCACTGTAACTGCACAAAATAAAACGTTGTATACATATGAAAAAAAAAACAAAATTTTTTTTATGGTATTCCTATAATTTTCAACATTATATAACATAACAACATAAATAAATTATCAACACATTATACTAAAATATGAAAATACAGCATATGAAAATAATAATAAAAAAAAAAAAAAAAAAAAAAAAAAATACAATTAAATAGTAACAATTTATATTACAAGAATAAATTATAAAGAATAAATTAAAAAGAAAAAAAAAATGGTAATGAAAGTATACACATATATACGTATATGTACATAAAAAAAAAAAAAAACAAGTAAAGAAACAGTCAGTCGGTGCAACCGACTTAGAAATACCCTACACCTATTTGGTTCAAATTTAAGGACATATCCATAAGTCATTTTAACACCATAGAAGCTGTTATTAATTTGATCGTAAGACATAGCTAACCAAATTAACTGTATAATACAAAAAACATTTTCTAATTACCCTATCTATTAAAAAATACTACAAATTCTTACTAATTTATCTATTTAAAAATATTAAAAAACAAACAAACTTGAAATAAATGAAAATATATTTATTCCAATTCAATTACAAAATGAAAAAATTCTAATTATTAAATTTTGTGATAAAAAGATAATCAAAGCATAATATATTTAATAATCCAAATTTTTAAAAATTGCAATTATTTTAAATGGTTAGTTTATATACCTAATAGAAAAACTTATAAACGCAAAATATGCAATAAATGTATTTCTAAAATACAATTAAAAATTTACACCTTTTCATATAATTCATTTAAATATAAAAATAAATTTTACATAAATGCAGCAAGTACCTTTGAACATAGCTGAACCACTACAATTAAGTCTAGATTTCGGAGACACATAGGACATAGGAAATATATTCTTTGGCTTCGAAATTAAACTCGACCACAACCAATTCCCATGGTACTTTCATTACTAGTAACCTACTGTTAAATTTCATCTAAATACCGGCATTATTTTTTGAGTTATGGTGTTTTTAAGATATATGTTTGTTAGTCCTTGAACTTTTCAAGGGTTCCAGGACCCGCAATTATGGTACGATTTCGCCCATATGCAGTCCCGTCATACTTTCAATACTAGTTAACCCTTGTACACAATTGGAACGCTATATCTTAATTTTAAGTTACTAGTTTTATTAATTTCGATGATAAGCTTTTACACATTGGGGGTCTAAGAGAGGTTCTGAACCACCACTCCAATTGATCCCAAATTAGGGGGGCACGCAAGAAATAGTAAACAACACCCTTGTGGCAAATTGGAAGTTTCTACATTAGTTTCAAGTAACTATCTTTATTAATTTCGAAAATATGCTTTAAAGGCCTAAGAACTGAGTGGCTGGTCTTCGATCCACTACTCCAATGGGACCCAAATTCACAAGACACTTAGGAAATAGGAAGGGACACCCTGATACTAAATTTGGAGGTTCTATCTTCATTGGTTTCGGAATTATGCTCGTTTGGCCTAAATTCGATCAAAAAGTTCTAGGTTCCGAACCCATGGTCCAATCCCGACATTACGCAATTCCCGAAGTATTTTCATTACTAGTAACCTACAGCACAAATTTGATGAAGATAGCGTCATTAGTTGTTGAGTTATCGTGATTTTTTGTATTTGTTCGTTAGCCCTGAAACCGATTAAAAGGTCCAGAATCCGAACCCATGGGCCGATTTCGCCCATATGCAATCCCCGCCGTACTTTCAGTCCTAGTAACCTACAGTTAAAATTTCATCAAGATAGCTCCATTATTTTTTGAGTTATCGTGCCTACGGACGGACGGACGGACGGACATGGCTATATCGACTAAGGCGGTCACACTGATCACAAATATATATACTTTTCCATATCTAGCTTGCTTTCTATAGGTGGTTACAAACACCATACCAAAGTTAATATACCCCTTTACCTATTCTATAGGTGTAGGGTATAAAAAAAGAAAACTTGCATTCAATATAATTAAAAGGAATAATATTAATCACTCACAAACTCATACAAATCAGGAAAACTACCAGCAGCCTGGTCTCTCGGGCCTCAGGACACAGGCGAGCCAACTAAAATAGAGAGCCCCAATTCTAATTCAAACAAGTACTACATTTTAAATTTAATCAAAATCAAAATCAAAATCGTAATCGAATTGAAAATCAAATTCGAAATCAAAATCAAAATCTTAATCGAATTCAAAATCAAAATCAAAATCTTAATCAAAAACAAATTCTAAATCAAAATCAAAAACAACTATTGCTAGAAATACAGGGTGCGGAAAATCAATTTACTAATTTGTTGATAATTTCTGGTGCAAATATAAGCATTAATAAAGTAAATGCTTTGCATGACAACACATATTTTGATCTCATGTCCATTAAATTGAAAGGTATTTCACCCGAACCTATCAATACAATTGGAACTACTACTTTTTTTATTGAAGTTCCTGGTCATAAACTAAAAAGATATGCTGTAATTTTTCATGTAATTTCCGCTAATTTTCCAATCACACAAGATGGTATAATTTTTTGGCGAAGACTTTTTGAATAAAACAAAAACAATTATCGACTATGGTAATGATCAAGCAATTTTTAATTTTAATAATTTAATAGTTCCAATCAAATTCCAAACAGAAAATAAAGTTGTGGTAATACCACCACGTACAGAAAAATTAATTAAATACGGTCCTGCAATAATTCAGGAAGAATCAATTACAACAATAAATCCGAAAAATTAAAATTAAAATGGGATATTTATAGATAATACTATCGTAAAACCAGAGAATGGTTACATATATCTAAGTATAATAAACGTAAATGAAAAATCATATGAATCACGCATTGAAGAATTAAAAATGAACTTTTTTCCTATTGAAAATTTTAATATCTATACGTTAGCACAAATTGAAAATACAAATTTAATAGAAAATCGTTTAAAAAACTTAAATAAACAACTAGATCTGTCTCATCTTAATTCGGAAGAAAAAACTTCCATATTAAATATATGTAGAGAATATAATCAATTGTTTTACTATACAATTAAACATGAAATAAACATACAATCTGATAAACCACCCGTTAACATTAAACCTATAGACTGCCGGAAATTCATAAATCCGAAATAAAAAGACAAGTTGATGAAATGTTAATGCAAGGAATAGTCCAACATAGTAAAAGCTCTTGGAACAGTCCATTATTAGTCGTTCCTAAAAAACCAGATGCTAACGGAAATAAAAAATGGCGTGTCGTGGTTGACTATCGAAAATTAAATTAAATCACCATAAGTGATTCATATCCCCTGCCAAATATTGAAGATATTCTTGAACAATTGGGAGAATCTAAATATTTTTCCACTTTAGATTTAGCAAACGGGTTCCATCAAATCGGTGTTGCAGAAAAAGATCGTGAAAAAACTGCTTTTAGTACACCGTATGGTTTAAATTGAATTTACACAAATGCCTTTTGGATTGCGAAATGCACCTCCCACTTTTCAAAGGGTTATGAATATAGTTCTCACCGGCCTCCAAGGCATGATATAGTTATTTATGGTAAAAATCTCGTTGACCATAATCAGAAATTAATTCAAGTTCTTGAAGCATTAAAGAAATATAATTTAAAATTACAACCCAATAAATGCAAATTTTTGCATAAAGAAGTGCTATAGCTTGGTCATGTTATAACAGATAAGGGTATTAAACCCGATACAAATAAAATAAATACAATTTTAAATATAGATCCGCCACAAAATCAAAAAGCTAAAAAATCTTTTCTAGGACTAACAGGATATTATCTTAAATTCATACCAAAATTCTCAGCTTTAGCGCAACCATTGAATATATACGCGCTGGCGTATTAAATTAGAAGAATTCGATTATATTGTTATCCACATATAATTACTAGAGCACGATCTAATAAAACAAATCACATTCAAAAGAATGTATCTCAAGACAAAAATCCTAATATTTCTCAAAACAACAATTTCGACCAAGATGATATTCATAAAAATACTACAAATCAAAATATACAATCAGGTGCTGATATAATAGGAAACAAAATTATTACTCTTACCGATCCTGTAGAAATCAAAACAATTCTAGAAGAATATCACAATAGTCCAGTTGTTGGACACCAAGGTGTAAATCGTACAGTGTATAGACTTAAACAAAAGTTTTACTTCAAAAATATGAAACAAACCATAATCAAATATATATCTTCTTGCGAAATATGTCAAAAAAATAAATTAAGCTTAAAAACTAAAATACCTATGAAAATAACTGATACTCCTAATAAACCTATCGAAAAAATTGCTTTGGATATAGTAGGACCATTATCTAATTCTGAATCGGGTAATATGTATATATTAACGTTTCAAGATTTACTCACTAAATTTATGTTAGCTGTTCCTATTCCTAATCAGGAGGCTTTCACGGTAGCCAATGTTTTTGTACAGAAGATCATTTGCATTTTTGGTACTCCAAAAATAGTTCTAACTGATCAAGGTACTAATTTTATGAGTGAAGCCCTTTTAAAGACTTATTGATTATTAAAAATCAAAAAGATAAACACAACCAGTTATTATCCGGAATCCAATGGTTTTCTAGAAAGAGCACATCGATCTTTGGGAAACTATTTGCGTTGTTATGCAAATAAAGATCCTGATAATTGGGATACGTGGTTAGACTTTGTTATTTTTGTACACAATACAACTCCTAGTACTTCAACAAAATTTACACCGTATGAAATATTATTTGGTATTAAACCCGAATTACCATCAACTATCTCTAATACTATTGAACCTTTGTATAATGTTCACGATTATGTTCTCAACTTAAAATCACGACTTCAAAATAGTTATAACAAAGCCAGAAACAATCTAATTAAATCTAAAGAAATAAATAAAAGAATCTATGATAAGAATACTAGATTACTAGATATTATTGTGGGAGATAAAGTTTGGCTACTCGATACAGTAAGGAAAAATAAAAAATTAACCTCATGTTACCTAGGGCCTTACGAAGTTGTAGAAATAAATTCTCCAGAAAATACTACTATTAAAATAGGTAGAAAATTAAACTAGTTCATAATAATCTGTTAAAAATGTTTATTGAATGTAAATGAAAAAAAAAAGGAGATTATTTTTTTCATTAAACAAATTAAACTTAATTTTTCTGTCAATAAATAAAAAACTTAATTTATTACATTATAATATTTGGTAATGAATAACAAAAAGAATTTTTTACAATCTTATACATAATAATTATATTAGATAACAAAAAAAAACAAAAAAAAAAAAAAAAAACAAAGAAAAATAAAAGAACTATGTTCAAATTATAATTGAAATAAATTTTTATATTAGAAATTACTTTAATACAAAATGTCTAGAATTAAAACAGAAAAAAATTAATAAAAGAAAAATTGCATTACTTGTAACATTGAACTAACTATAAATTATCACAATTTCTGAAAATTTTTTTTTTCAATGGGGGAAGGTGTAATATGCCACTCCAATATTAATAACTAAATTCCCAATAACATTATTTTAACAATAACATTAGGTATTATTTTTAGAACATTATTTTAATTTGGTTATCTATAAATAAAGTAGGTTAAAGTATAATGTAACATATGGTTTACATATGGATATACTTAAAATATTAATAAGAATTAAAATAAAGATAAAGAATAAATTTAAACAAGGAAAGTACAACTAATTTCTCATATTTCAATATTGAACTAAAATATTTTGTAAATACATGCTGGTTTGCATTGTAAGTAAGGAAATTTATAAAAGTCTTTCTTTCTAAAGGAAAACAGCATTATAGTTTTAAACTGCATAGGTTTAAGATTTGGTTGAAATAAATAATAATAAAAAAATTAATTAAAAGTTCTTTTCATTTTCCACATTCTAACTTTTGAAAACATTACATACTGAACAATGGCAAAGTTAATATACCCCTTTAACTATTCTATAGGTGTAGGGTATAAAAATGGAATATAACGTAAAAAAAAGAATCGTGTCCAAATTTACCTTAAATGTTTTTTCTTCGGAAAATGTTTTTTTCTATGTAACAAGTGTTTATTTTTCTAATAATCATTTATTAGGACAATTATTAGTTTTTTGATTATTTAATCACTATTTGTTTTCTTGTTGAAACAATTATTACTTTTTAACTCATTTTAATAATTAGAATTTTAATAATTTTACACTATTAGAATTTTCACTTTTTTTCGCGTTGGGTGCCAGTTAATATAAATTATTTTTATTTAGTTGAAATAAATTATATTTATTTTTTTGTAAGTTTTGTACAACTTTATAAATTGGACTTAAACTACACAGTTTAGAGTTCACAATTCAATTGATTGCTTAAAATTTTTTTAACTGAAAATCATGTGTTAAAAAGGAAAATATTTTACATGTGGTAATATATTTAAAAATATATTACCACATTTTTTTTTTTTTTTTTTTTTTTTTTTTTTGTTAACTAACAGAGAATTTAGATAATTAATTACAGTTCGGTTAACTATTACAGTGAGCATGTTAAAATAAATATTAACCCTTTTAAGTTATATAATATTTATTTGAATCCAAAATAGAATGAATATGAAAATATAAATACTGTCATGGGAATTTTTTTCACAATTGGGAAGTATTAATTTTATTTACAAAAACAAAAATCACCATAATGCATTAAAACAAGTAAAGAAGCAGTTGGCTTAGAAATACCCTATACCTAAATGTAATGGGAAGTTCATAAGTCTTTTTAAAACCATAAAAGCTTTTGTTAGTTTGATAATAAGACATAGCTAACGAAATTAACTTTTTTTAACAATTTTCTAATTATTTTAGCAATTCAAAAATATTAAAAATTCTTACTAATTTATCTATTTAAAAATATTAAACAACAAATAAACTTGAAATAAATGTATTCATAAAATGTAATTACAAAATTAAATACCTATCCAATTCAATAAAATTTTACGCACATGCAGCAATTACTTCTTTTCGATATTTTTAGCTGTAGTGCATTGATTTAGTACACTAGTTTAGTTATTTCCATTTTAAATAATGTTTCAATCTATTCTCTTAATTTATTTATTTTTTATTGTTTTATATAATTAAACTCAAAGTTATTCGAAAAAAATATTAATTTGTAATAATATAAATATAAAAGTTTATATAATTTCATGGTTTTTAATGTTAATTAAAACCATTAATGCTTTCATTAGCTTTTTATCACAAAATTTAATAAATACTTGATATGCAATAAATATATTTCTAAAATATAATGACAAATTTAGAACTTTTCATATAATTAATTTAAAAATAAAAATAAATTTTAAAACTTAAGAATCGAACACAATTTCCTAATTATATATTACTTATGTTAATAATTTAATAAAATATAGATATGTTATAATAAAAATTAAAAACAAAAAAAATTTCGTCGTTTATTAAAAAAATAATTTGTTTTTATTATATATATAATTTATAAAATATAATATGTAACATGTTTTATAGTAAAACTGTTAGCTTTTTAAAAATATAAAAGTGTTAAATAAGAACGGAAATTGGAAATAGTGTATCAAATTTGATTTTTTTATCTTTATTAATTTCGAATATATTATGCTATAATATTATATTATATATAATATAATATAATAGCATATATATAATATTATATATTAATATTATATTATACACAAACCCCTATTCCAATTCATCCAAAACTTCACGTGTACAAAACAAATAAGAAGGAACACCTGTGCTCAAAATATAATGTTCTATCTTCTTTGGTTTCGAAATTATACTAGTTTGACCTCACTTCATTTGGAACGCTCTATATTAATCTTAAGTTACTATTTTAATTATTTTCGATGATAAGCCTTTAAACCTTTAGAGTTAACTGAGCCACCACTTCAATTGATCATAAATTAAGGGAACACTTAGGAAATAGTATATAACACCCTTGTGCCAAATTTGAAACTTCTACATTTGTTACTAGTTAAAAAAGTTACTATCTTTATTATTTTCGAAAATATGCTTTTAGGTCTTCGAAACTTGTGGATGGTCCCCGACCCACTATTTCAATTAATTCCAATTTTCGAGGACACTAAGGGAATAGAAAGGGACACCCTGATACCGAATTTGGGAGTTCTTACTTCTTTGAATTCGGAATCATGCTCGTTTGGCCTAAATTCGATGAAAAAGTTCCAAGATCCTAACCCATTTCAATACTAGTGAACCCTTGTATACAATTGGAACGTTCTATCTTAATTTAAAGCTACTTTTTTATTAATTTCAACGATATGCTTTAAGATCTTCAGAACTGTGTGGATGGTCCCAGACTCACTATTCCAATTGGTCATAAATTTCAGGGACTCTAAGGACATAGGGAGAGGCACACTGATAATAAATTTACTATTTACTTGATACTAATTTTTTTTTCCCTGCTATAGTCTAATTACAAGGAACCTACACCACAAAATTCATGATTGAAGCGCCATTAGTTGTTGAGTTATGCTTATTTTTTTATATGTTCGTTGGCCCTTAAAACAATTAAAAGTTACAGAATCTGAACCCATGGGTCGATTACGTCCATATGCAACCCGCTATACTTTGAGTCCTAGTAACCTCTAGTTGAAATTAGGGAACACTTAGGAAATGGTAAATAAGGACGGATGGACGGACGGACATGGCTATATCGACTCAGGAGGTCACGCTGATCAGAAATATATATACTTTTCCATAACTAACTCGCTTTCTTTAGGTGGTTACAAACACCATACCAAAGTTAATATACCCTTTTCCTATTTCATAGGTGTAGGGTATAAAAATTGCGATATTTACAATAGCTGAAAGTTTAAGTAAAGTCAAAGATATACTGTCAAAATATTAATAAACAAGTGATGAAAATAACCAAGGCTTTTTAAAAGGCACATTTTCTAAATTATATAGGGTTTCTTATTTAGTATTTTATCATTTGTTTATATAAAAATATTCTAATGCACTCAAGAAAACCTGTTAACAAGTGCGAAATATAATGCTGGAGCTTCAATGTTAACGTTTAATTTTTGAAAAACATACACTGGTCTTGGTTTAAATTCGATGAAAAAGTTCCAGGATCCTTACCCATTTCAATACTAGTGCAATACTTTTGTGCCCAAACACAACTAATTTCGTTAGGGGAACATTTGTGCAAAATTTCAAGTCAATAGCTCAAACTGTTTCGGCTCGACATCGAAAACATTAAAAAAGCTTCATTGCGCCCTCATGCCAATTCAACAAAAATTTGTGTCAGCCTCTCTTTTCGAATGCAAAACCATTCTGTAAAATTGGAGACTAATGAGAAACGAAATTATTTAGGAAGCCGGCCGGGCCGAAATAGACTAATATATTCCAGCAAATTTTATACAACTAATTCCGGTTGCTAAGAGGAACATTTGTGCAAAATTTCAAGTCAATCGGCCAAACTTTTTTGGCTCGACATCAAAAACATTGAAAAAGCTTCACTATGCTTTTGTGCCCAAACAGGTTAACCGAACTCAACAAAAATTTGTGTCAGACTTTCTTTTCGACTATAAAATCAGCCTGTGAAATTGGACACAAATTGGAAAAACAAAATTTTTGGGAAGCCCGCCAGGCCAAATAAGTTAAATCATTTCAACCAACTTTATACAACTAATTCCGGTTGCTAAGAGGAGCATATGTGCAAAATTTCAATTCAATCGGTCAAACCGTTTCGGCTCGACATAAAAAAAACGAAAAAGCTTAAAACCGCTCTGGAGCCTCAACCTGTTGATTTATAAAAACGGGTGATAACCTATGTCACCCCGGGCCTCTTTAAAATTAATATTGACGCTATTTTTTTTTTTTTGCCGGCACCTCTACGTGCTAATTGTTCACTGTGATAGGCTAAATAGCCTGAATATATATGTGCATGTAGGAACAGGGGAGTATATTCATATATTAGAACTGATGAAATGAATTCCATGTACAATTTAAACATGAGATAGTACTACGCCTTATAACATGTAGAATGTCTTAGATTTTCAATAAATACAGTTCTATTTTGTTTATATTGTAATAATTTTGTATTTGAGTTATATGGTATTCTATATCAAAGAGTTTTATTATTTAATTGAATTATTTGTTTACATTCTGTATTTTTTTATATTATATTTTATAATATATTATACATAAATATAATGTATTTTTTATTAAATATTTATATAAAGAATTTGAACCCAATTGTTGAGCTGAGTCTGAGTAGTAGCTGAGTCGGTAAGTGGTAGCTGAGTCGAGTTAAAAACCAGATAAAATTTTTTTCAATTTCACTGGAATTCAAACCCGGGCCTCTTGCATGAAAGGTCGGCACTCTAACTACTTTGCCACCCAGCCGATTGACAATTAAGCGCGCATTGTTTTTAGCGTTGAATTTTGCGCTGAATAAGCAAATTTTGTTTAAGAGCCAAATGTAACTCGGGACGGTTATTAAGTAAAATATTGAATGCTTGTATAAAACTGTTGTATGAATTAAAGTCGAGAACAGTAAACAAAATAAAGTACAATAAAAATTTGATTAATTCTTGAAATTTTTTTTATTTAATTTAAGGTAGAAAATCATGTTATATGAATTAAAATAGAAAAAAAAATTTCGACGTTATTGAATTTTTGTTTTTCTTTTTAATTTCATTTATATTTTACGCAAAAATAAACAAATACTGTAATGATAAATTTAAAAACTTATTTAATCTTAAAACTAGTTTTCTTAAATTAATTTAATTATTAAAAGAATATATGCAAATAATTAATATTCAAATAGTAAGTAAAATATAGTTTAATGACCATAGCCGAAGCCTTCCGGTCTAATAACTCAATTTAAATATTAAAATTCAAGCAAATTAGTATTTTTATACCCTATTCACACTACTCGAAAGTAACATGTTACCTGTGTTAACGTGTTATTTAGTTGTTAAAATTTCCAAGTAACTAGAAATTTGTATGAAAAAAAATTGTCAAAAGTATTGTGAAAGTAACACGTTACTCAGTTTAACATGTTATTTTTATAGGGTTGCGTACTTCAGTTTTTTAATATAATCGATATTTTTTCGATTCATCGAAGTTTTTTTGAGTCTTCATAACCTTGGATTACAACTGTTTTGAAATTTTAAATTTGAAATTTGAATCAATAATAGTTAATTATAAAAAAAAAATATAATTTGAATCAATAATTATTCGTAATTTGCAATATAGAAAGGTAAGTATATAATTTTAATTTGTAATAATAAATTTTAATAAAAATTATATATGTACGTGAAATATTAACTAAATTTTTATTTGCAGATGTCTGAAAAAAAAGAAAAAAAAAAAGTTTTCTGGAATGATGAACAATTCAAAGTTTTTATAAATATTTGGAAAGAGAAAAAAGGAGACTTAAACAAAGCTAAGAGAAATTCCCATATCATTTTAGAAATGCAAAACGAACTTGAAATCAATGGAATTATAGCAAGTGTGGCTGATATAAAATCGAGGATGCACAATTTAAAATCAAAATATAGGTATGTCATTTTTTTTCAACATATTTTTATAACAGTAACAAGATTTATTTTTAGGAAAGAAAAAAAGGATATTGGTCCAACAGGA
This sequence comes from Dolichopus griseipennis, assembly GCA_963082915.1. Classification (NCBI taxonomy): domain Eukaryota; kingdom Metazoa; phylum Arthropoda; class Insecta; order Diptera; family Dolichopodidae; genus Dolichopus; species Dolichopus griseipennis. The sequence continues at coordinate 53,070,484 of OY720445.1, read as the reverse complement.
GGATCACCTTCTGAGTGGGAATTCTTCGATGATATGAAAGATATTCTGGGGTCCAGCAAATTCATAAATTCCATCGATTTTATGGATGAATGCTTTGAAGGTAAAAAAAAAATTTTTTTTATATTAATATATGTATTTATTTCAATGTTTTTTTTGAAGATTCTACATTCGACATGGTAATGTCACCATCACCAGTGTTTTCATCACCATCACCACCACCAATATTTACATCTCCATCATCATTACCACCACCAAAAGTATCTAAATTTAATTCATTACCATCAACATCAACAACCAAGTCATCATTATTTTCTACGACAACTACTACGTCATCATTGCCATCAACATCAACTACCAAGTCATCATTATTATCTACGGCAACATCAAATTCATCGTTATCATCTACATCAAGCCCATCCACTGGAAGAAAAAAATTAAAAAAAATGTTAATAATGAAGCTTTAAATAGCTTAGATTATGGAATAGCGGAAATGAAAAAATATATAGAGTTCAATGAGGAAAATGAAAAACACATAAGAGAAAATGAAAATAAGTTAATATCATTTGAAGAAAGAAAAACTATAATTTTAGAAAAATTATATGAAGAGACTGTTAAATTCAATGAATTATTGTTAAAAAAATTATAAATCCATAAAATGAAATAAAAAATAAACTTACTGAAATATAAACTAATAGCATTTCTTATTGAAATTCCGGTACGTGCATTTAAATTTACAGTTAAATCTCGTTGTGTTCTATTTAACATTCTTTCTATTTCCAGCTGTTGTTGTATCCAATTAGGGTTAACTTTATCTTTATGGCTATTTAAAAAATTATTTAGGACACAGCAAGCCTTAATTATCATTGCTGTGTTTTCTATTTTATTATCGAGCCCTTTACCAACTCTCCGAAAACGTGCCTTTAAATGCCCAAAAGCATTTTCCACTACTCTTCGGCATTTTGATAAATTGTAGTCAAAAATTTTTTCCGAGTCCGCCATATCAATTTTGAATGGATAAGGTTTCATTACAAATTCAGTCAGTTTAAACGCTAAATCCCCTATCAATACTGGAGGTACACAAACTGATTTAATGGTTCTCGTATTTTGTTGCAGTATGTTGTTATTCATATGATGTATTTTTAACTGGGATTGCTCGTAAATCCCAGAATCATTACACCGACCTGGACAGCCAACATTGATATACATAAAATCATACTTATAATCTACAACTGCAAGCAAAATAGTTGAATACCATCCTTTAAAATTATAAAAGTCAGTTGCGTCATCCATGTGTGGTTTTACTTCAATATGGCATCCATCAAGGGTAAATGTATTTTAAATTCTTATATATTAGTCGATTTTTTATATAACCTATAGCACCGATGCACTGTGGAAAGCCTAACCGCTCAAATCCTCAAATCCTTTAATATTTTTTCTAACCGTTTCAGCAGTTAAGGGATATGAGTTGAGGTATTTCGATTGTAGCTCTTTCCAAATTTCAAAGCAGAAATCCAGAAGAATCTCACAAACTCTTGATACACCAACACCAAATATGTTTGCGATAGTTCTGTATTCTGCTGACGATCCTAATGTATATATTGCAATTGCAATTCTTTTATTTAATGGTATGGTTTGACGAAAATGTGTTTCTTTCTTGTCCAAACCAGAAAGTAAACAGCATAGCTCCTGAAAAGCTGAATATCCCATTCTCATATTTTCTTTAAAGAAATGTTCACAGTTATTAAACAAATCAAATTCAAAAAACGAGCTTAATCTATCCTAAAATTGTAGAAAAATTAGTAATAATTTTAACTTGCTTAAAGTGAAGATTACCTTTTCCCATATACGAATACTTTTATTTTTTAAAATATTCGAAGCTACTGAAAAAGAATTTGCATAGTATCTTAAAATTAAAAACTTTAGCATTTGCTTTCTAATAAGGAGTTTCTTTCTCTCAAGTTTTATGTTATTAATTGAACTTGAAATGTTTCCAAGTTCATTAATTAAAACATTTCTTTTATTAAGAATATGCAATAATAATATATTTTTTTTAGAAATCATTTTTATATTTAACTAGCTAATACCCGGTGCGCGTTGCTGCGCCTCTTAATGGTTAAATTGAAGTTGATAATACAGCAAAAAGTTAACACAAAAATTACACACGGTTTACACATGTAAATTTTAATATGTATGAAAGCAATCTTTTTAAAAAGATTTTTCTAAGATTATTCTAGTAATTTTTGAAACTTTCTGTAATTCAAAGCAGTACAAACTACTTTCCAAAATTTAACGTAATTTACTTCCAAAGAAATTTTTTTGACTGTTAACAGGCTTAACTCCATTTTCAAGTTGCTTCACACATATAAAATTTGAGGTCAACCGGTCAAATCGTTTCTAATTTAGAGTAAAATAACCAAAAACTTTATAAAAATCTGTTGGGCCGCAATGGGTTAATGGAACTTAACAAAATTTATTTTGGGGCTTTCTTGAAAGCCAAAGCAGAATTTCGTAAAGTCGGACAAAATTTGGACCCAAAATTTTTTTTTGACCAACCGTCGGCCCGACATGGGTTAACAAATTCCAAAACTGTTAATAGTGTCAACTCAATTCTTAAGGAGCATCACGTATACAAAATTTGAAGTCAATTGGTCAAACAGTTTCGAACTTAGAGTAAAGTATTGAAAAAACCTATAAAAAGGTGTTGGGCCGCAATGGGTTAATGGAACTTACCAAAATTTTTTTTGGGCCTTCTTTTAAGCCAAAGCAGAATTTCGTAAAATCGGACAACATTTGGACCAAAATTTTTTTTGACCACCCGTCGGCCCGACATGGGTTAACAAATTCCAAAAATTCTTGGCGGTCCGTTAGAGCAAAATTTTTGAGCCACGATTTCCTTCCGAACCCAAAAACCTCTATATACAAATTTTCATGAAAATCGGCTGGGCAGTTTAGGAGTCTATTCGCTACAAACAAACAAACAAACAAACAAACAAACAAACTTTCATTTTTATATATATAGATTATGAACTTCTGTTGATAAAAAACATAAATAAAAATTTTAAATCAAACTGTCAAATTTAACAACTAAAAACGTAGTCTGAAACGAATTTTACTTAACATGAAATATGACGCAGATAACATGTTACTTTCGCGTAGTGTGAATAGGGTGTTATTCCTCCACGTGTTCTTTGTTTTAGTCATTATTTTATTTGTTTACTTTTTGATTTTTTCAATTTTCCATTAACAACACATTAAATAAAATTTTTTTTTTAATATTTTCGGTTCTTTAGTCGTATGAATTAAAGTAGAAAATTATCGACTCTAATTAATTTTAAATTTTACTAAATATTTTGTCACTATTTTGTCACGAAACGTTTGAATCGATTGACTTGAAATTTTGAACGAATGTTTCTCATACTTAGCTATTTTAAGTGCGAAGAGTTGGTTAAAATATACTAACCCATTTCAGTCCGGCGGGCTTTCAAAAAAATTTTTGTTTCTGATTTGTATCCAATTTTCCAGGGTGGTTTTGCAGTTGAAAAGAGAGGCTGACACAATATTTTGTTAATTTCGATTAACGTGTTTTGTTAATTTCGATTAAAGCCTTAAAGTTTTCTATACATTTTTTTTTGCTTAAACGGTTAAATGAATTATTGAAAATGCACCGGTATTGATTTTAACTATAGAAGCCCACCGGGTTAATTTTGTTTTCATCTGTTTACGCGTTTTGCGCAAAGATTCATTTCAAATTTTTGATATTAAAGCAACCATTATTCGAAAAGCCCACTAAATTAATAAGACTAATTTGTTTGGTTCTCCTCAAATAGTGCAAAAGCTAAATGAGATAATATTAAATAATAAAAATAAAATTAATCAAAAATCCGAACAATAATATCCTGAAATTTAATAACATTGGCCAACTCAACATTTTTTCGTAAATCTATTTTACATTTTTTGTTCTTCAAAAAAAGGTTTTAGAGTCAAATTGCAGTTTTCTTTTTTTTTCCAATAAAATCTAAAAATCAAAAAGTTCAATTTCGTATATATTTTGCTAAAATACATAGTATTTTAAAACCATTTTAACAAAAAAAAACTACATTTCCTTCATAAAATCACAAAAAAACGCGGAAGAGTGTAGTAGAAATTTCAGTTAAGTACAATGTTCTTATAAATAAAGAAGTTGAACGGTAACTACTCGAAACTACTGCAGAATACCAACCAAATTTTTACCGGTAAAGCCAACTAACTGGAGTGCAATAGCGATTACGACTCTTTCATTAAAAAGAATTTGTGAAAATTTCAGAATTCCAGCTCTTCATTTTTTGAGTTATCGTGCGGACAAATGAACATACATTGATCGATTCACTCTTCGATTCTGATCCAATCAATACCTTTGAGTCTATATCTATTCGTCCTACCTATATCTTTTCTTTTCGCCACAAACGTAATGGCAAATTTAGTATAACCTTTTCACTTTCAGTTATACGGGTATAATAATACTTACAAGCAAATTAGATAATACCGGTGGAGCGTTTCCGCACTTTTCAAAAGGTTTTCATTTGAAAGCACAAGTACAATTTGTAAATTGTGCCGTAAAAATATAACGGAAATCGGCAAAAGTGTTTTAAAAATTTTTGTTGATTTTCTAAATTTTTTAGATTCATCATCATTCCGATATCGATTAAAAAATTTCAAGTTTATTAGAGAGTGAACTACATTGGCTAACAGCAACACGCATATAAAATTTGCAGGCAATCGGTCACAACTATTTTATTTTACAAAGAAGTTTGAAAATTGTTCCAGGCAACGCCGGGTAAATCTGTTCGCTGTGTATAACTCTGAATAAGCGCACGGCCCGAGCGTTCTGAGCTTGCACAAAATCGTACCAACCAGGCAGCTAACGCTGACACACGACAGACCTCGCAGGTTAGCATAAACCAATAATATATGCATAAATGCCCACTGATTGCAGTTTCAAAAATTATTCAATATCTTAAAATACAAAAATACATTAGGAATATGTTAATAAAATGGTAAATAAAACAAATCTGTGTTTTGAATATACCCATTCGGAAACGATTCTTTTCTAAAATAATAGGAGATTTTAGTACTGATACAAAATAAGGATCGTCCCCTTCCTTAGGGTTTTTATTATATATTTACAGAATTAATTAATATATTGACCCTTTTCCAGAGTATTTATTAAATACTGAACAAGTAAAGAAACAATCAGTCGGTGGAACCGACTTAGAAATACCCTACACCTATTTGGTTCAAATATAATGCTTTTGTTAGTTTGATCGTCAGACGTAGCTAACGAAATTTCTAATTATTTTATCAATTCAAAAATATTAAAAATTCTTACTAATTTATCTATTTAAAAATATTAAACAATTTCAATAAACTTGAAATAAATGGATTCGTAAAATGCAATTACAAAATTACATATTTAAAACTTTTTATCCAATTCAATAAAATTTTGCACACATACAGCAATTACTTCTTTTTGGGATTTTTAGCTGTAGTGCATTTACTGTAGAATGATTTAGTATCCTTGATTATTTATTTCAATTTTAAATAATGTTTAAATCTCTTTTCTTAATTTATTTATTTTTTAATGTTTTATGTAATTAAACTCAAATTTATTCATAAGAAATATTAATTTGTAATAATATAAATAAAAAAGTTTATATAATTTTATGGTTTTTAATGTTAATTTTAAAACTATTAATGCTTTCATTAGCTTTTTATCACAAAATTTAATAATCAAAATATGCAATAAATGTATTCCCAAAATACAACGGGAAATTTATAACTTTTCATATAATTAATTTAAATATTAATTATATTTCATTTACAACTTAAGTATCCAACACAATTTCTTAATTATATTTTACCTATGGTAATAATTCAATAAAGTATAATATAATAAAAACTAAAAAAAAACGAGGAAGAGTGTAGAAGAGTAGATTTTGTCAACTTTGGGATACCCGTATGACCTTAGTATAGACATTTTATTATCCGGTTGGAAAACTTTCAAACGTTCAACTTTATTATGTACAAAATAATGGTTATGTGAAATATGAAGTTGTATGCCAACTACTCAAACCCATTGCAGAAGACCAACCAAATTTTACAGAGGCTTTGGCCATAAAACTTAACTATTTTTGACAAAATTTCAGACATCCAGCTTTATTAGGTGTAGAGAAATGCTCATTTAAAAGAAGGAATTGTATGGCAGTAGACGTACCAAATTTTGCAGCAAATTTGGCCATAATAGCGTAATATGTTTTTGAGTTATCCTGTTTTTTGGATATATGCTCGTTAACCCTTGAACCGATAAAAAGTTCACCGATAAAGGCCCATATGGCGTCTCCATCGTACTTTCAATATTACTTAACACTTGTTCCAAATTGAAACATTCTATCTTTGTTTTCAGTTATTATTTTTATTAATTTCGATGATAAGCTTTCAAATCGGAAGCTTTTTAAAGTTACTATCCTTATTAATTTCGAAGATATGCTTTAAGGTTTTCGGAATGTGTGGTTGGCCGCCGACTATATACACATAAATAATTGTATAATGTAAATAAATAAAAGCAGGAATGCCTTAAGGCATTATTTTAGGACTTTTGCTTTATTTATTATACACTAGTGATCTACCAGTAGTATCTCTTTTGGGCTGCAAAATATACCTAAAAAATTATACACATATGTGTATAAAAATCAACATTTTTTTTGAAGTTCGCTAGACCGAAATGGGTTATTATATTCCAACCAAATTCATACAGGAAAATTCGGTCAAACCGGTTTGGCTCGACATCAAAAAACAAAAAAGCTTAAGATTTCTCTGAGGCCGGAACGTGACATATTAAAACTTATCATAGGCAATGTCCTCACCAGAATCGTACTTGTAAAATTACGTGAATCCTTGACTAACAAACAAATAACCAAATTTTCTTCTTTATATATTAGATTACGAATTAAAAAATATTCACTTCATCATTCAAATCAAATATTTTTAATCTTAAAATTTTATATATTATTGTGTTATGTTGTATTGAAAAACCGAACGATTGGGGTAAAGATCTGGTGCCGAAATTTTTTTTTAACTACCTAAAAAAAAGTGGCCAATATATAACACGCTGTACCAATTTTCAGCAAAAGTTTTCAAATAAAAAAAATATGTGGAAAAAAAGCTAGAAACATTTAAGAACAAGTTCAGTTTTCAACAGAAGCTTTTTAAAAAAGTGTTTTAACGAAATTAAATGTATTCTTTACCACCACAGGAATAGACATATTTAACTGGAAACTGTTATACTGTTCTATACTTGCAAGTATACTTGCAAGAGTACTTTCTAATATTTTTTTTTGTATATTATTATTCAGTACTTTATTTTTGACTTTTATATCGTGGTAAAATGCTTTTCGTTAAAATTTATTGTTCGACAATAATGTTCTTTTCGATATAAGAAAAACTTATTTTCCCGTTTCCAGTTTTTCAGATTGCGCGTTGAGTCCTTCTTACACGATAAATTTTTTATGAAAAAATTAATAAAAAATAAAAATTTAAAAACAATATTAATATATAAAATATTAAAATTTTAAATTACTTTTCGGCCTTAAATATAATAGTTATATTGTAAATTATTAAATATTTTTAAATGAACAAATTAAATATAAGTACTTTAAATTAATTTTCAAAAACAATTCAATAAAAAAGGAACAAATAAATATTCCACTCTTGATTCACTATTATTTGAAATTTGCATGTATATATTATTATTATCTTCATTAGAAAAAGAAATTGAGATTATACAATTGAAATAATTATCCACTGTATTTAAAAAAAATATATATATTTATTAAAATATTCAATTTATTAATTTTTGTGTGGCCTATTTAAATTCTCTTTGTAGTTCTTATACAATATATATGTGTTTAATATGTATTTATATACACAAAATGGATTCATCAAAAAGATTGAATAATACTAGGCACAAAGAAAAATATACAAATATTAAATAGTGAGGCTCTTAAATAACAATTAAATAAATATCCATTAATTATCTACCTAATTACTGTAAATATTATAGATGTATGTATGTGTGGAAAAATAAACTATTCGTGAATGATTTACCAATGATAAATTATGAAGAAATATACAAAAAATCTGTATCCTTCAATCGAAAATTAAATTAACAATTCTGCCATAATTTATGAAAAGTTGTGACGTTATTTAAGTGCAAAAAAAAATGTTCATGTTAATTTGAATATATTGTATAAAATATATTAAAAATAAGAAGTCATAAAAATTTATAATGTGAAAACTTTTTACAAAATTAAAATAAAACACTTGTTAAAAATAAATTATACAAATCTATTAATATAAACGAATGTGATATCCAAATAGTTATTTTATAACTCAATTATAAGTAAGTAAAAATATTATAAAATATTGTCAAAAATTTAATTTCTTTAATTCAATATATTTTGTTTAACATAATGAAATAAATGTATGTTTATAAAAAATTATTCTAATGAGTTGTAGCAAGTTTAAGTTTATATATCTACATAAAACAATAATTACTAAAAAAATATATGTATTACTTACTAAAATATATATATATGTATACCGTTATTCTTAGATTTGGTTTACATGTTGAATAACGTTACCATAGTTAACTCCTCCACATCTCAACTCAAATAATATCATTTGATATTATTTTAATATTTTTTGTTTTTACTTTTGTGGATATTTAGTACCCTTCCGAGCTTGCTGTGGTACTTTGATTTTTTGAAATTGTAGATAGTTTCTACTATATAACCTTTTTTATATTAGGTATAGTAAAATTGCATCAAATACTGTGTAAAACTAGCATCAATATGTTCAGTAGTTGTTAATTTTCTGAAAAAATTTTAACTGTAGGTTATAAGGACTGAAAGTACGGCGGGGATTGCAAATGGGCGAAATCGGCCCATTGGTTCGGATTCTGGATCTTTTAATCGATCGAAGGGCTAACGATCATATATAAAAAATCACGATAACTCAACAACTAATGACGCTTTCTTCATCAAATTTGTGCTGTAGGTTACTAGTAATGAAACTGCTTCGGGGATTGTGTAAGTTCGGGATTGGACCATGGGTTCGGAACCTAGAACTTTTTGATCGAATTTAGGCCAAACGAGCATAATTCCGAAACCAAAGAAGATAGAACCTCCAAATTTTGTATCAGGGTGTCCCTTCCTATTTCCTTAATGTCTTCGAAATTTGGGCCCCATTGGAGTAGTGGGTCGGAGACCAGCCATACATTTCCGAAGGTCTTAAAGCATATTTTTAAAATTAATAAAGATAACAACTTAAAAAAATGTAGAAGTTTCAAATTTGGCACAAGGGTGTTCTTTTCTATCCCTTGCGTGTCCCCCTAATTTGGGATCAATTGGAGTGGTGGTTCAGTATCCTCTTAAACCTCTTAAGTTTTAAAAGCTTATAATCGAAATTATTAAAAATAGTAACTTAAAATTAAGATAGAACGTTCAAATTGTGTACAAGCGTTAACTAGTGCTTAAAGTTAAGTGTGGACTGCGTAAGGGCGAAATCAGCCCAAGGGTTCGGATTCTGGACCTTTTAATCGGTTTCAGGGCTAACGAACATATATAAATAATCACGGTAACTCAACAACTAATAACGCTATCTTCATGAAATTTGTGCTGTAGGTTATTGGTAATGAAACTACGGCGGCGATTGTGTACGGTGAGGATTGGAAAATGGGTTCGGAACTTAGAACTTTTTGATCGAATTTAGACCAAACTAGCATAATTCCGAAACCAATGAAGATAGAACCTCGAAATTTGTTTTCAGGGTGTCGCTTTCGATGTCCTTAGTATCCTTGAAATTTGAGCCCAATTGGAGTAGTGGTTGTGGACCAGCCACTCAGTTCCAAGGACCTTAAAGCATATTTTCGAAATTAATAAAGATATTAACTTGAAACAAATGTAGAAGCTTTAAATTTGGCACATGGGTGTTCTTTACTATTTCCTGCGTGTCCCTCTAATTTTGTACCTTTCTTAGACTCCCCAATGTGTAAAAGTTTATCATCGAAATTAATAAAACTAGTAACTTAAAATTAAGATATAACGTTCCAATTGTGTACAAGGGTTAACTAGTATTGAAAGTATGACGGGGACTGCATATGGGCAAAATCGTACCATAATTTCGGGTTCTGGAACCCTTGTAAGGTTCAAGGGCTAACAAACATATATCTTAAAAACACCATAACTCAAAAAATAATGCCGCTATTTTGATGAAATTTAAACTCTAGGTTACTAGTAATGAAAGTACCATTGGAATTGGTTCTGGTCGAGTTTGGCCAATGAGTTTGGATTCTAGAAGCTTTTAATCGATTTGAGGCCGAGCGAGTATAATTTCGAAGCCAAAGAAAAAATTTCTTATTTCCTATGTGTCCCCGAAATTTAGACTTAATTGTAGTGGTTCAGCTATGTTCAAAGGTACTTGCTGCATTTATGTAAAATTTATTTTTATATTTAAATGAATTATATGAAAAGGTGTAAATTTGTAATTGTATTATAGAAATACATTTATTGCATATTTTGCGTATAAGCTTTTCTATTAGGTATATTTACTAGCAATTTAAAATAATTGCAATTTTGAAAAATTTGGATTATTAAATATATTATGCTTTGATTAGCTTTTTATCACAAAATTTAATAACTAGAATTTTTTCATTTTGTAATTGAATTGGAATAAATATATTTTCATTTATAACAAGTTTTTTTGTTTTTTAATATTTTTAAATAAATAAATTAGTAAGAATTTGTTATATTTTTTAAGAGATAGTGTAATTAGAAAATGTTTTTAGTATTATAAAGTTAACTTGGTTAGCAATGTCTTACAATCAAATTAAAAGCAGCTTTTATGGCGTTAAAATGACTTATGGATATGTCATTAAATTTGACCCAAATAGGTGTAGGGTATTTCTAAGTCGGTTGCACCGACTGACTGTTTCTTTACTTGTTTATAATATACAAAATTCAAAACTCCAACATTATATAAACATTATCAACAAGGTTTTTCTTAATTTTGGAGGACTACGAAGCTAAGGCTCTCACAAATTCCAAAAAAGTCCAATATTTAAATTAGTATAACAAAAGTTCTATAGGGTATATTTTCATTCTAAAACCGGCAAAAGGGATTGTAAAGCCTTTGTAAAGATTTTGTAAAGCCTATAACCGGCTGCTTTTAAAGGCTTTACAAAATTATATAATAGTTAGTTTAAAATAATGCAAATTAAAATAGAACTAAATATGATATCAAGAATGATAATGATAGAATATTCAAACTTATATAACATTAAAAGTATAAATAGATTAACCACTTCAATTAATAATTATAATTTAGATCATACCAAAAATAAGGTTTCCAATGGGAATAATAAAAATTATAATAAAACAACTGTTAATTTTCCCAATAACAATAATAATAGTTATAATAATAGAATTACGAGTAAAAAAAAAACTCTAATATATGTAAGACAAATTATGTGAAAAGACATTTTAGCATACTCACTTATATTTCTAAATTTTGGTCAAGAAAAAATAAAATATTATATGTTTTTATGATCATGATGACATTTGCTATGAGGGTATGACACAGACAAGCCTGGAAGTACTTCATATCAAGAAGGATTACCATGAATCAACAGAATTATCTAGAAAAGAAATACTACACGCCCTAACTATTTTCAGGACGTATATAGGTAATAAATAAACCGAACATTGGAAGAAAATAAGAAAATCGTGGTAAAACGATTTTATTTATAGGAAAACTATGGTGTTGGATAAACTACTTAATATTCAAGTTGTGCTCTTGAATTCTAGAGATCTAAGAAAAAATCTAATTGAAATAGAATCATTTATGAAAGTTAAAAAAGGTATTGACTTCATGTTTGGTGAAAAATGGTTATATTCTGATGAGGAAAAATACTTTAATATTTCTGGGTATACATGACCATTCATCTCAAATAATTTGAACAGAGGAGGTGTTGCTGCAATATATGTAAAACATAGTATTAGTTATAAAATTTTATAAACATCGAAACCATTCAATTCTATTATAAGATACTAAGCCTGTTATCAACATTGAGAACAATATTGTATTTATAGAGTATTTAAACTAATTGTTTAATATAATTTTAATAGAAAAATATAATTTTAATTGGAGATACAAACATTGATCTGCTTAATGAAACGGATCTAGCTAGATATGCAGACGGTATCTAGATATATTTGATGTCAATACAATTCATATATGGTTTTGATAATGCGACTAGAGTTGGGAAAATTCAACGACACTAATTAATCTTCTTAAAATTTCAGATTTTAAAACGAATTGTTTTGGCTTTGGTATCACAATTCATGATATTCCAAACTTAAATCTTAAAGCTATTTGTGTATTTTTAATTTATTGTAAGAAAACTTGAATAATATAAGAGACACAAAAAGTATCCAAATTGTATAGAGCATAAGAATAATTATAACAGAATAAAAAACAAGGTCAATATTGAATAATAAAAGCAAAACAAGCTCATTTTAATTGAAAACTATAAAACTTCGAATACCAGAAAGATAGAAAAATTTTTAATGAAGAATTTAATTTGTCATTTTGGTTACCAAAAACAGATTTATATAATAAATGTGTTTTGTTCAAAAAAAAATTCAAGACCTACGACTGATGAGATTCATTCTAATGATTAACATAAGACAGAAAAAAACATGGCGAAGGCCCAAAAACATTTGGATCGATTTGCAAAATGTTATTACTGTTCCAAAAGGTAATTCTTCCATATTTTTCTACAAGCGCAAACTAAATGTATATAATTTATCTGTAACAGTAATTATTCCTGAAAAACATTACATATGGACGCACGCACAAACAGGAAGAGGAGGTAAACGAAGAGGAGGTTAACGCTATAAGAAACTGTTAAACAAAATTTGTCTTGATAACTCAAATTTGAAAAAATTACCTTTTGGAGTAATAGTTGTATACCACAAAATCGAAATAAAATAATGTCCGCTGCCATATCATTAATTTCGATGATAAGCTTTTAAACCTTGGGGGTCTAACCACCACTTCAATTGATCCCAAATTAGAGGGACGCGCAGGAAAAAGTAAAGAACACCCATGTGCCAAATTTGAAGCTTCTACATTTGTTTGAAGTTACTATCTTTATTAATTTCGAAAATATGCTTTAAGGTCTTTGAAGTGGCTGGTCCCCGACTACTCCAATTGGTCCCAAATTTCAAGGACACTGAGGAAATTGAAAGAGACACCCTGATACCAAATTTGAAGGTTCAATCTTCATTGGTTTCGGAATTATGCTCGTTTGGCCTAAATTCGATCAAAAAGTTCTTCCTAGGTCGGTACCCATGGTCTAATCCCGACCGTACTCAATCCCCGCCGCAGCTTCATTACTAGTAACCTACAGAACAAATTTGATGAAGATAGCGTCATTAGATGTTGAGTTATCGTGATTTTTAATTTATTTTCGTTAGCCTTTGGACCGATTAAAAGGTCCAGAATCCGAACCCATGGGCCGATTTCACCCATATGCAAACCCACCCCCCCTCCGTACTGTCAGTCGTAGTAACCTACAGTTAAAATTTCATCAAGATAGCTCCATTATTTTTTGAGTTATTGTGCTTACGAACGGCCGGACGGATATGGCTATATCGACTCAGGAGGTCACGCTGATCACAATACTTTTCCATATCTAGCTCGCTTCCTTTAGGTAGTTACAAACACCATACTAAAGTTAATATACCTCTTTACCTATTCCATAGGTGTAGGGTATAAAAAGCGTTGTACTTGGTATAGTTAGAATCCAGTTCAGCAGTTTTGTTAATAACATTAGATTGAAATAGTATCAGTCACATTTAACAAGTAAAATCAGCATTTTATTATTAGCATTTATCTCTTCAACTAAAAATCTTTCGAAATCATATTCCAAAAAACTTGAGAAATCTGCGAGATCAAAGTAAAAATCAGATTCTAGCATTATATTCATTAATGCAAGCAAAAACTCGAGTAACTACCGATAACATACTTTTTGAAGTTAAAATACCAGTATTAGATGCAGAATATAGTAACAACAAAAATATTTTATTTAAAGTTAATATAAAGTGCTAATGTAGTTGAGCAAGATCAAATTTACTTAACATTACTTTTAATTGTTAATTTTGCAATGTAATGAAATTTTTGTTAAATAATAATTTCATTTAAATTTACTTAATGTAGATCAGTATACTATATTGTATGGAATGTTAACTAAATTTTATGCACTGCCAGCAATTTTGTATAAACACAGAACATTTTTAATGTAAGTTTCATTTAAATTAAAGGTATTAAAATATATACTTTTCTTCTTTTTTTTCTTATTGCGAGCTTCAAGTTTACCCTGATGATATCAAACTTTTTAAAAAGATTACATCTTACAATGACGCCGTTCTTTTGCATAATGATCTTTAAAATTTAAACAACTGGTGAGTTAAAAACTGTTTACTACTTAATCTAAATAAATGTACATTGATATCTTATACAAGCCGTCCTATTTGTTTTAATTATAACTTAGATGGTATTAGTTTACCTAAAGGTATCTTAATTAGGGACCTAGAGGAGTATTTTGATTCCCAACTTTGCTTTAAAACTCATTATAAAAATACTATAAATAAACCTAAATACATATTATAATTAACGACCTAGAAGTGTATTTTGATTCCTGACTTTGTTGTAAAACTCATTATAACAATATTATAAATAAACCTAATTCAATATTGTGGTTTGTTAAACGTTCTGCGGAGGAATTTTCAGATTATTATGTTTTTAAATCATTGTACACTTGTCTTTTAAGACCGAATCTGGAATATGCTAGTCACCGTTTTATATGGTACACAATGATAGGATTGCGGCAATAAAAAAAAAATTTCATTCGAATACCATTATCACCATATGAACAAAGGCTAAAGTTTTGTGTACTTTAATTTCACGCGGTTAGTAATATATTGAATCAAGCACTTATATGACCTATTTTCGGGAACTGCCATACAAAGTTTTTAATTCGATAACTGTAAATCTAATAAAGCTACGATATTAAAAGTGGTGGGCCAATTATTTTTTTGTTTTCTTTTTCTTTTTTTTTTAAGCAACAATTATGGGGTTTACAGCAATTATTACAATTTTTTTTAATTATTTTACTTTTTTATATGTGTTTTCTAATATATGTAACAGCAGAAGGGGAATAAATAAAAGTTTATTTTATTTTATACATAATAGTGGATATATACGGGTATCTAAAAGTTGACAAGAGCAACTTAATCTTCCTAGTTTTATTTTTGTTTTGGTTCTCTAAGTTCATAATTTTTAACATTTAATTTTAGTTTTATTTATATTTAAGCAAAATTTTAAATTTTTTTATATTGATTTTAATTTTATAATTTTGATGGTTACTTGTATGCTTTTGTAAACTGTTTGTGTTAATCAGTATAATAATGAATAAATAAATTAAAAGAGATTCGAATTATCATACTGTTACTACAATATTTATATTCAGAGTGGAGTAAAGGTAAAAGCATTATTTAACTTTAATATCATAAATACATTAAATCGGGGTTTTTTTATAACTTTTAAAAAAATAAATAAAAAGTTAAACCTTTTAGAATTTTTGAAATTAAATATTTTAAAATTAATTTAGTATCTGACCGCTAGATCAGTGGTAAAGTGGCAACTTTTTAATGGAAAAATCTAGGGTTCAAATCCTAGTCGGATCATATCTAATAAAAAACGAGGAAGAGTGTGGTAGAGTAGACTGTGTCAACTCTGGGATACCCGTATGACCATAACATATATATTATATCATCTGGTTAATTACTTTTGGCAAAATTTCAAACATACAGCTTTATTAAGTGTAGTGTAATGCTCATATAAAAGAAGGGATTGTATGGCAGCTACTCGAACCCTCTGCAGTAGACCAACCAAATTTTGCAGTAACTTTGGTCATTACACTAAACTATTTTTGTCAAAATTTCAGACACCCAACTTCAATAGGTGTAGAGCAATGCTCATATAAAATAAGAAGTTGTATCGCAGCTACTCGAACCCACTGCAGTAGACCAACCAAATTTTGCAGTAACTTTGGCCATTACACTAAACTATTTTTGGCAAAATTTCAGACACCCAGCTTCATTAGGTGTAGAGTAATGCTCATATAAAATAAGAAGTTGTATGGCAGCTACCCGAACCCATGGACCAAAATGGCTGGATTTAAATAGCGATGACGGCTATTGCAAAAAAACGAATCTGCGAAAATTTCAAGATCCTAGCTCCTTTAGTTTTTGAGTTATCGTGGTGACGGACGGACAGACGGACGAACGGACAGACGGACGGACATACATAGCTAAATCGATTTATTTTTCGATTCTGATCAGATCCATACACTTGAGTCTATATCTACCCCCCCCCCCCCCCTTCTCTGCATTACAAACGTAATGGCAAATTTATTATACCCTTTGACTATATAGTCATACGGGTATAATGACTATATAGTCATACGGGTATAATGAGGAAGATTATAGTTGGCCTTGTCAACTTTTAGATACCCGTGCATACCCACTAACGTTATTTATTTCCCCTACGCTATTATAAATATTACAAAAAAAATATAAGAAAGTAAAATACCTAGTTAAAAAAAAATTTAACTTATTATCCCATAATTTTTGCTTAAAAAAAACAAAAGAACAAAAAAAAAATTAAATGAATTCATTTACCATTATACCATAATTTTTGCTTAAAAACAAAAAGAAAAAAAAACCATAAAAAAAAAAAAATAACTTACCCTAATAGTTGGTTCGAGTGATGTCAAACTTTGCCAACTAACTTGCCCTATTACTTTATCTGAACAGTTTTAGTTTTAACCTCGTAGCTTCATTTGATTCACAGTTATCGAATTGACAACTTTGTATGGCAGCTGCCCGAAAACGGGGCTGTAACTCCATATAAGTGCTCGATTCATTATATAACTATAAGTGTATAATTTTCATCCTCGTAGTATAATTAGTTTTAAAGAAATTCATATTGGTGCAAAGATGTATGGCAGCCCCCGAAAATGGGGCCGTAACATTTTGAAACTTCATATAAGTGCTTGATTCATTATAAAACTAACCGTGTGTAATTTTCGTCTTCCTGGTATAATTACGTTTGAAAATATTCATGTTGGTTTCAATAAGTTGTGTGGCAACTCCCCGAAACCTTGGTCTGGTCTTAACCAAAAAGAATAGGGAACCTCAAAAATGTCCAAAAAATGTTTTGTGTGAATTTCAAAACTCCAGCTCTAATTTTTCAATTCTATCTCCTTTAATTAATTTTTAATTCACGAATATATTAAACTCAAGCAAAATAAGCTTCATATAATCATATTCATATAATGATCATCATGATAGATAATAATCATCATATTCTATCAATATCAATAAGCCATTTACTTAAAACAAATCTTTGTGTTCTTTTTAGCTTATCTTAAATAAACTACGCATCATTCAAATCATATGAAATTCTAACTCGAAATCGTTATCTACAAAAAAAAAAAAAACAAAATTCATATAATTTCATGTTAAATACAAGATGCATAGCAAAATTTCAAATTTTTATTTGAAAATATTGGAGTTAAAAAAGTTAGTTGTTCGAGAGCTACCCGAAGTTTTGGTCCCTTCTTAACCAAAAAAAAATAGGGGACCTAGAAATTGATTGAAAAATATTTTGTGAAAATTTCAAAAATTTTTGAGTTATCGTGCTGACACACAGACGGACGGACGAACGGATACACATAGCTAGATCGACTCATTTTTTAATTCTGAGCCGATACGTACCCTTGACACTATATCTAGCTTGTCTAGATCGATGGGTTACAAACGGAGGAGCAATTTTAATATACCCGATGCCATATATGTATGCACGGGTATAAATATAGTGGTGTTTATTAAAAACAAGTAAAGAAACCGTCAGTCGGTGCTTAGAAATACCCTACACCTATTTGGTTCAAATTTAATATGAAGTCCATTAGTCATTTTAAAACAATAAAAGCTGTTATTAGTTTGGTCGTAAAACCTAGCTAACCAAATTAATTTTATAATACTAAAAACATTTTCTAATTAGACTATCTGTAAAAAAATATGACAAATTCTTACTAATTTATCGATTTAAAAATATTAAAAAACAAAAAAACTCGAATTAAATGAAAATATATTTATTTCAATTCAACAAAAGTGAAAAAATTTGAATTTTGAAATTTTATGATAAAAATTTAATATATTTAATAATTAAAATTTTTCAAAATTGCAATTATTTTAAATTGCCAATTTATGTACCAATCGAAAAGCTTATAAACGCAAAATATGCAATAAATGTACCTTTGAATATAGCTTAAGTATTGCATACAATGTCTTAATTATATATCACCTATGGTAATAATTCAATAAAATATATGATATGATAAAAATTAAAAAAAAGGAATTTAATCATTTATTAAAAAAATATTTTGTTATACAAAATATGTGTTATGGTAAAATTCTTAGCCTTTTAAAAATATAAAAGTGTTAAATAAAAACGGAAATAGGAAAGAACCCTCGTGTATCAAATTTAAAGTTTCTATCTTCATGAATTTCGAAGATAAGCTTTTTAATATTCGGATTTCTTAGGAGGCACCTGAACCACGACTACAATTAAGTCTAAATTTGTGGGACACATAGAAAATAGGAAATATATTCTTTGGCTTTGAAATTATACTCGTTTGGCCTCAAATCGATCAAAAGCTTCTAGAATACGAACTCATTGTCCGAACTCGACCAGAACCACTTACCATGGTACTCTCATTATTAGTAACCTAGAGTTTAAATTTCATCAAAATAGCTGCATTATTTTTTGATTTATACTGCTTTTAAGATATATGTTCGTTAGCCCTTGAACTTTCAAAGGCTCCAGAATCCGAAACCATGGTGCGATTTTGCCCATATCCAGTTCCTGTAATACTTTCAATACTAGTTAACCCTTGTAAACAATTGGAAGGTTCTATCTTAATTTTAAGTTAATATTTTTATTAATTTCGATGATGCTTTTACACATTGGGTGGTGTAAGAGGGGTGCTGAACCACAACTCTGATTGATCCAAAATTAGAAGAACGCCCAGGAAATAGTAAAGAGCATCCATGTACCAAATTTGAAACTTCTAAATTTATTTGAAGTTACTATATTTATTAATTTTGAAAATATGCTTTACTTACTTAGGTGGCGCTACAGACCATGAAGGTCCTGGGCCTGACGTAGCGTTCCTCTCCACCTCGTTCGGTCCCGAGCAGATTCTCTCCAGTTGGAGATTTGGAGCCTTCTGATGTCTGTCGAAATCTCGTCTCTCCAACGAAGGTTTGGGCGACCTCTGCGACGTGTTCCCTCTGGCCTGGCTTCGAGTATCTTTTTAGCTGGAGCATTGTTGTCCATTCGCTTAACGTGACCTAGCCGTTGCAGCCTTTTGATCTTAATTTTTTGAACTAAGTCTACGTCACCGTAAAGCTGTTAGATCTCGGCATTGTATCTTCTTCTCCAGGTAACATCGTCGCAGTAAGGACCGAACACTCGACGAAGAATCTTTCGCTTGAAAGTTCCAAGTGCTTGCTCACTTGCTCTGGGCAATGTCCAGCATTCTGCTCCATATAGTAGCACCGGAGGTATGAGCGTTTTGTACAGTTGCACTTTGGAACTGCGCGAGAGGAGTTTTGAACCCAGTTGTTTTGACAAACCGAAGTAGCAGCGGTTTGCTAGGTTTATTCTTCGTCGGATCTCCACATTGATGTCATTTGCGGAGTTTACATTTGTACCTAGGTAGACAAACTCCTTAACTACCTCAAAGTTATGTGTACCAACAGTGATGTTTGGACCTGCTCGATGTATTCTGGCCTCTTTATTTGTTGATAACATATACTTTGTTTTGTTCTCGTTCACTAGAAGACCCATTTTCTTTGCTTCTTCTTCAATACGGACGAAGGCTTCGATGACGGCTCGTTGTGATGTTGCTATTATGTCGACGTCGTCCGCGAAGCCTAATAGCTGAACAGATTTTCTGAAGATTGTTCCTTCGGTGTTGACACCAGAGCGGCGTATAATCTGTTTGAGCACTAAATTGAAGAAGTCGCACGACAGTGCATCACCTTGACGGAAGCCAGTGCATGTGCGGAAGAGCTCTGACATATTTTCTCCAATAGCAACTGCACATTTAGTGTTCTCCAATGTTACTTGGCAAAGTCGGATAAGCTTGGATGGTATGCTATATTCCGACATTGCAATGTACAGTTCCCGGCGATAGATACTGTCGTAGGCTGCCTTAAAATCGATAAAAAGATCCAGGATTTGCCTCAATGCGAAAATTTGGTCGATGGTAGACTTACCAGGACGGAAACCACATTAGTAGTTGCCTATGATGTTATTGCAATGTGGTTTCAGTCGTTCGCATATTACGTTGGAAAGGATCTTGTACGCGATATTCAATAGAGATATTCCTCTATAGTTGGCACATGACATGGCATCGCCCTTTTTGTGGATGGGGCATATGGTGCTAATGTTCCAGTCATCGGGCATGCATTCTTCCATCCAGACTCTGGTGATGATTTGGTGCATGCTCCTAACCAAATCTTGTCCTGCTACCTTAAATAACTCAGCTGGGATTCCATCTGAACCAGCAGCTTTGTTATTTTTCAGTTTCTGAATGGCTTGATCAACTTCAATTAGGCTCGGTGGTAGTGTTTCGTCATCGTTGATCATTGTGACTTGTGCATTATTCTGGTGTTCTGTATGCCAATCATTTAAAAACTGTTCGAAATGTTGTTTCCATGTCTTCAATATCTCTCGCGTATCGGTTATCAAATTTCCCATGCTGTCTTTAAGCGCGTGTGTACGTTGTTTGTAGCCAGCTGCCAACTGCTTGGCTTGTTTGTAGAACTTACGTACTTCGCCTCTGTCTCTGCATGTTTCTATGTCCACAAGACGAGATTTTTCATAAACCCTTTTTTTTTCGCCTAAAGGTGTACTTTTCATCTCGTCTTTTAGCTTTGTACTCCTCCTGCGCCGCTCTGGTTTTCCTCTGCAGGGTCTTGCGGTATGCTACATTTTTGAGTGCGGTTTTAATTGAGCATTCTTCATCATACCAAGGGTTTCTGGTTGGTATTGGTTCGAAACCTATGGTATTTGAAGCCACCTCCTTGATAATGTTAGAACAATGTTGCCATTGTTCATCGATGGATGGATTATTCAAAGAAGATGCCGATTGGAGTCTAGAGCTGTATTCTCTGGCTATATCAGGCGATTGTAGGCTTCTAATGTGGAATTTTTGTGATCGTGTGTTCTGCAGCTTCCTCACATTAGATATTCGTGCTCTGAATTGTACTGCTATTAGATAATGATCAGAGTCGATGTTGGCCCCTCTGAAGGTTCGTACATCTAGCACGGATGTTGAGTGTCGTGCGTCAATCAATAGATGGTCAATCTGATTAGATGTACGACCATCAGGGGATAGCCAGGTTATTTTGTGGATGTTCTTATGTGGAAATTTGGTGCTACTTATAACCATGTTACGCGCAGCTGCAAAATTAACTAATCGGTAACCATTGTCTGTGGTGGTATTGCGGAGACTATGATTACCAATTGTTTTTCCATGTATTGCTTCTCTACCGACTTTAGCATTAAAATCTCCGATTACAATCTTGGCATCGTGTTCGGGGCAGGCTGCGTATGTTTGTTCAAGGGTATCGTAATATTCTTCCTTGTCTGCATCCTCTGCTTCGTCGGTAGGAGCATGCGCACATATTATGGAGATGTTATAAAATCTGCCTTTGATGGGGATGGTTGCAAGTCGTTCATTGACAGGTGTAAAGTCAATGACCAACGACCTCAACCTTTCTCCCACTACAAAACCGCATCCTAATATGTGGTTCTTTTCATGGCAGCTGTAAATATCGCATTTTCGCTTTTTTAGTGTACCGGTTCCTTTCCAACGTATTTCCTGTATCGCAGTAATATCGGCTTTATACTGCGCGAGAACCTTTTCCAAATTGTTAGATGCTCCTGGGGTGTAGAGTGTTCTTACCTTCCAGGAGCAAATTCTTAAATCTTTGTCCTTATAGTTGTTCCATGGTCGTTTTCCGTGTAATCTATTCGTTCTCATATCCGAGGCATTTTCGTCATTCATAAGGTAGTTAGCCTTACGCCAACCCCCAGACTGGAGGGCCGTTGGGTTTGAAGAGTTGCTTCAGAATTTGCCATATAATGCGTTGAAGTTCTCATAACTATGTTACGAGTTCAACTGCATTATATAGCGTTTTCCTACTTCCTGAGACGCCAATGTATGTGGCCATTCAGGTTGCAACTATTATTCCCTCCTTCTTTCTCAACCGGGCTTGGGACCGGCTACGTTAAAATATATATATATAGGAGTAGTGGGTCGGGGACCAGCCACACATTTCTGAAGACCTTAAAGCAAAAAAAATATGGTAGGTCCCCGACCCACTACTCCAATGGAGCCCAAATTTCAAGGACACTGAGGAAAAAGAAGGAGACACCCTGATACTAAATTTGGAGGTTCTATCTTCATTGGTTTCGAAATTATGCTCGTTTAGCCTAAATTCGATCAAAAAGTTCTAAGTTCCGAACCCATTGTCCATTCCCCATCGTACGCAGTCACCGCCGTACTTTCATTACCAGTACCTTACAACACAAATTTTATGAAGACAGCGCTATTAGTTTATGAGTTATCGTGATTTTTTATACATGTTCGTTAGCCCTTAGACCTATTAAAAGGTTCAGAATCCGAATCTATTGGCCGATTTCGCCCATTTCCAATCCCCGCCGTACTTTTAGTCCTAGTAACCCACAGTTAAAATTTCATCAAGATAGCTCCATTATTTTTTGAGTTATCGTGCCTACGGACGGTCGGACATGACTATATCGACTTAGGAGGTCACGCTGATCACAAATATATATACTTTTCCATATCTAGCTCGCTTCCTTTAGATGGCTACAAACACCATGCCAAAGTTAATATACCCCTTTACCTATTCTATAGGTGTAGGGTATAATAATTTAATAAGAAGTCCAAATGTCAAACAGGCACAGAATAAATATTATTGGGTAATATTTACTATTGTCTGTTACTACAAATAAATAAAATAAATTAATTAATTAATTTTGTGTTAACATATAACCAATAAAAGATTTAAAGGTTTTAAAAATTTATACTGTAGCTTACCAGTGACTAAAGTATGTTGCAGATTGAAATTGCTCAAAATTAAAACATGGATTCGAATCCTGAAAGCTTTTGATCGTCTATTTTTTATAAAGATAGGAACTTGGAATAAAGATAGAGCCTTCAAATTTGGTATAACTTTATTTTTTATAATTTCTCTCCCAAGAAATAAGCGCAGCTTCGAAATTAAAAAAAGTAGAAAGTTAAAATTTAGTATAAGAGTCTTCTTTTTGTTTCCTTAATGTTTTTGTTAACTGCCGGTTACAATTAGCAATAGTATGGCGGTTATTGGAAATGGGTGAGATCTGGCCGTGATTTTGGATTCAGGAAGCTTCTGATCAGTTCAAGGACAAACACAGTAACTCAAAAAATAATTGTGACAGTAATCATTAATAAACCTATAATATATATATAATAATTTAATAAACCACGATTCGCTAGGAAATCTATAATTTATTTAAAAAAACTTTCATTTTAAGAACGGTAATTGTAATACCGTCAGGACCGGCTGATTTTTTGTATCAATATTTTTCAAAATTTTCATCAATGTTATTTAGCCATACTTATTTTTTGGGAAGATGCCTTTGATGGGACGCTACTTCAGAGCTTAAATGTGAAGCCAGTCTTTATTAATAATGTTGAAGTCTCCCGCCAGAAGGATTTTCAGTATTAAAATCAAGAATATCCATAATAGTCTCCTGTTCACTTAGGTTTGAAGATCGGTATACAAAACAGAAATGTGTGACATGCTTTTGTACAACTCAATAAAAATATACACACTTACAGCAATTACTTCTCTCCAGGATTATTAATTTTCATTATACTCCAGTTATTTCTGAATGATTTAGTACCTTAAACACATGCATCAATTGCTTTTCTTCAGCGTTATTAATTGTTGGTGTACTGCATTTACTATTTAATGACTTCCCTTAATTAATTATATCAATTTTAAATACTTTTTAAAATTTATTCTCTTAATTTACTTATTTTTTAATGTTAATAATTCAATTTTTAAAATTTTAATTCTTTTAAATTGAAAAATTCTGTTTAGATTTAAATTATAGATTTCTAGAAATCCTTTTTAATTTTCCTTGAAGTATGACGTGATCGAAAATTTTTATTAAACTCAAAGTTATTCCAAGAAAATATTAATTTGTGATAATTTATATATATAAAAGTTTATATAATTTTATGGTTTTTAATGTTAATTGAAACCATTAATGCTTTTAATCACAAAATTTAATAATTCAAATTTTTCAAAATTGAAAATAATTTTAATTCTTAGTTTAATATGTACCTATTTGAAAACCTTATAAATACTAAATATGCTGTAAATGTATTTCTAAAATATAGTGACAAATTTAGAACTTTAAATAAAATTCATTTAAATATAAAGATAAATTTTACAAACATGCAACAAGTACCCTTAAACACAACTTAAGTATCATACAAAATTTCTTAATTATATATTTCCTATGACGTGGGAATCTTCGAAAGATACAAACCGCCCCGTAGCAGAAGTGTTTGCCGGATTCTTAACGTTACGTAGGACTTTATTTTAAAAGGTTTGTATTTTTTTAATATGTGTTTGCTCGGCACAACCCCAAAGTTCAGTGCCATATAACCGTAATATATATGAAGTGTAAATTAACACTTTATTATATATAAGATTTTGCCTCATTTTATAGCTTCCCTGGTTTTGCTACCCAGGCTTTGCTTCTTTACAAGCGGTTGGAATATGTTTCAGTTTTACTGCTGCATTTATGATTTTTCTTAAAAATTTCAGATCTTTTTGTGGAAGCTCTTTTATAATCTGAGCTGTAATAAGATCAAAACCTGGGGCTTTTCTTAACTTTAAAGTTTTTATTTCTTGCTCTCTTCTATTGTAACATCCTCCAATAAACAAAGATCTGAATTTATATCGTTTGATTTGAATATGTTTTCTAAATTATCTGCAAATAATTCGGCTTTATTATACCCTACACCTATAAAATAGGTAAAAGGGTATATTAACTTTGGTATGGTGTTTGTAACCACCTAAAGGAAGCGAGCTAGATATGGAAAAGTATATATATTTGTGATCAGCGAGATCTCCTGAGTCAATATAGCCATGTCCGTCTGTCCGACCGTAGGCACGATAACTCAAAAAATAATGGAGCTATCTTGATAAAATTTTAAATGTAGGTTACAAGGACTGAAAGTACGGCGGGGATTGCAAATGGGCGAAAGCGGCCCATTGGTTCGGATTCTGGACCTTTTAATCGATCGAAGGGCTAACGATCATATACAAAAAATTACGATAACTCAACAACTAATGACGCTTTCTTCATCAAATTTGTGCTGTAGGTTACTAGTAATGAAACTGTTTCGGGGATTATGTAAGTTCGAGATTGGACCATGGGTTCGGAACCTAGAACTTTTTGATCGAATTTAGGCCAAACGAGCATAATTCCGAAACCAAAGAAGATAGAACCTCCAAATTTTGTATCAGGGTGTCCCTTCGTATTTCCTCAATTTCTTTGAAATTTGGGCCCTAGTGGGTCGAAGACCAGCCATACATTTCCGAAGACCTTAAAGCATATCTTTAAAATTAATAAAGATAACAACTTAAAAAAATGTAGAAGCTTCAAATTTGGCACAAGGGTGTTCTTTACTATCCCTTGCGTGTCCCCCTAATTTTGGATCAATTGGAGTGGTGGTTCAGTATCCCTCTTAGACCTCTTAAAATTAAGATAGAACGTTCAAATTGTGTACAAGGGTTAACTATTGCTTAAAGTTAAGTGTGGACTGCATAAGGGCGAAATCAGCCCAAGGGTTCGGATTCCGGACCTTTTAATCGGTTTCAGGGCTAACGAACATATATAAATAATCACGGTAACTCAACAAGTAATGACGCTATCTTCATGAACTTTGTGCTGTAGGTTATTGGTAATGAAGATACGGCGGCGATTGTGTACGGTGAGGATTGGAAAATGGGTTCGGAACTTAGAACTTTTTGATCGAATTTAGGCCAAACTAGCATAATTCCGAAACCAATGAAGATAGAACCTCGAAATTTGGTTTCAGGGTGTCGCTTTCGATTTCCTTAGTATCCTTGAAATTTGAGCCCAATTGGAGTAGTGGGTGTGGAGCAGCCACTCAGTTCCAAGGACCTTAAAGCATATTTTCGAAAATAATAAAGATAGTAACTTGAAACAAATGTAGAAGCTTCAAATTTGGCACATGGGTGTTCTTTACTATTTCCTGCGTGACCCTCTAATTTTGTACCTTTCTTAGACCCCCCAATGTGTAAAAGTTTATCATCGAAATTAATAAAACTAGTAACTTAAAATTAAGATAGAACGTTCCAATTGTGTACAAGTGTTAACTAGTATTGAAAGTATGACGGGGACTGCATATGGGCGAAATCGTACCATAATTTGGGGTCTGGAACCCTTGAAAAGTTCAAGGGCTAACAAACATATATCTTAAAAATACCATAACTCAAAAAATAATGCCGCTATTTTGATGAAATTTAAACTTTAGATTACTAGTAATGAAAGTACCATTGGAATTGGTTCTGGTCGAGTTTGGCCAATGAGTTCGGATTCTAGAAGCTTTTGATATATTTGAGGCCGAACGAGTAAAATTTCGAAGCCAAAGAATATATTTCCAATGTGTCCCAGAAATTTAGACTTAATTGTAGTGGTTCAGCTATGTTCAAAGGTACTTGCTGCATTTATGTAAAATTTATTTTTATATTTAAATGAATTATATGAAAAGGTGTAAATTTGTAATTGTATTATAGAAATACATTTATTGCATATTTTGCGTATAAGCTTTTCTATTAGGTATATTAACTAGCAATTTAAAATAATTGCAATTTTGAAAAATTTGGATTATTAAATATATTATGCTTTGATTAGGTTTTTATCACAAAATTTAATAACTAGAATTTTTTCATTTTGTAATTGAATTGGAATAAATATATTTTCATTTATAACAAGTTTTTTTGTTTATTAATATTTTTAAATAAATAAATTAGTAAGAATTTGTAATATTTTTTAAGAGATAGTGTAATTAGAAAATGTTTTTAGTATTATAAAGTTAATTTGGTTAGCTATGTCTTACAATCAAATTAAAAACAGCTTTTATGGGGTTAAAATGATTTATGGATATGTCATTAAATTTGAACCAAATAGGTGTATGGTATTTCTAAGTCGGTTGCACCGACTGACTGTTTCTTTACTTGTTATACCCTACACCTATAGAATAGGTAAAGGGGTATATTAACTTTGGTATGGTGTTTGTAACCACCTAAAGGAAGCGAGCTAGATATGGAAAAGTATATATATTTGTGATCAGCGTGACAGCCTTAGTCGATATAGCCATGTCCGTCCGTAGGCACGATAACCCAAAAAATAATGGAGCTATCTTGATGAAATTTTAACTGTAGGTTACTAGGACTGAAAGTACGCCGGGGATTGCATATTGGCGAAATCGGCCCATGGGTTCGGATTCTGGACCTTTTAATCGATCGAAGGGCTAACGAACATATATAAAAAATCACGATAACTCTACAACTAATGACGCTTTCTTCATCAAATTTGTGCTGTAGATTACTAGTAATGAAACTACTTCGGTGATTCCGTAAGGTCAGGATTGGACCATGCGTTCGGAACCTAGAACTTTTTGATCGAATTTAGGCCAAACGAGCATAATTGCGAAACCAATGAAGATAGAACCTCCAAATTTGGTATCAGGGTGTCCCCTCCTATCTCCTAAGTGTCTTGGGAATTTGGGTCTCATTGGAGTACTGGGTCGGGGACCAGCCACACATTTCCGAAGACCTTAAAGCATATCTTTAAAATTAATAAAGATAACAACTTGAAAAAAATGAAGAAGCTTCCAATTTGCCACAAGGGTGTTCTTTACTATCTCTTGCGTGTTCCCTTAATTTGGGATCAATTGGAGTGGTGGTTCAGTACCCCTCACAGACCTCCCAAGTTTTAAAAGCTTATAATCGAAATTACTAAAAATATAAGGGCGAAATTAGCCCATGGGTTCGGATTCTGGACCTTTTAGTCGGTGTCAGGGATAACGAACATATATTAAAAATCACGATAACTCAACAACTAAAGACCCTATCTTCATGAAATTTGTGCTGTAGGTTATTGGTAATGAAACTACGGCGGTGACTACGTACGGTGAGGATTGGACAATGGGTTCGGAACTGAGAAAGTGCCCCCCTAATTTGGGATCATTTGGAGTGGTGGTTCAGGACCTCTCTTAGACCCCCAAATGTGTAAAAGCTTATCATCGAAATTTATAAAACTAGTAACTTAAAATTAAGCTAGAACATTCCAATTGTGTACAAGGGTTAACTAGTATTGAAAGTATGACGGGACTGCATATGGGCGAAATCGTACCATGGTTTCGGGTTCTGGAACCCTTGAAAAGTTCAAGGACTACCAAAAATATATCTTAAAAACACCATAACTCAAAAAATAATGCCGGTATTTTGATGAAATTTAACACTAGATTACAAGTAATGAAAGTACCATGGGAATTGGTTGTGGTCGAGTTTAATTTTGAAGCCAAAGAATATATTTCCTATGCCCTATGTGTCTCCGAAATCTAGACTTAATTGTATTGGTTCAGCTATGTCCAAAAGTACTTGCTGCATTTATGTAAAATTTATTTTTATATTTAAATTAATTATATGAAAAGGTGCAAGTTTGTAATTGTATTTTAGAAATACATTTATTGCATATTTTGCGTTTATAAGCTTTTCTATTAGGTATATAAACTAACCATTTAAAATAATTGCAATTTTTAAAAATTTGGATATATTATGCTTTGATTATCCTTTATCACAAAATTTAATAATTAGAATTTTTTCATTTTGTAATTGATTTGGAATAAATATATTTTCATTTATTTCAAGTTTGTTTGTTTTTTAATATTAGATAGTGTAATTAGAAAATGTTTTTAGTATTATAAAGTTAATTTGGTTAGCTATGTCTTACGATCAAATTAATAACAGCTTTTATGGTGTTAAAATGACTTATGGATATGTCCTTAAATTTGAACCAAATAGGTGTAGGGTATTTCTAAGTCGGTTGCACCGACTGACTGTTTCTTTACTTGTTTTTATATTTAAATGAATTATATGAAAAGGTGTAAATTTGTAATTGTATTATAGAAATACATTTATTGCATATTTTGCGTATAAGCTTTTCTATTAGGTATATTAACTAGCAATTTAAAATAAATGCAATTTTGAAAAATTTGGATTATTAAATATATTATGCTTTGATTAGCTTTTTATCACAAAATTTAATAACTAGAATTTTTTAATTTTGTAATTGAATTGGAATAAATATATTTTCATTTATAACAAGTTTTTTTGTTTTTTAATATTTTTAAATAAATAAATTAGTAAGAATTTGTAATATTTTTTAAGAGATAGTGTAATTAGAAAATGTTTTTAGTATTATAAAGTTAATTTGGTTAGCTATGTCTTACAATCAAATTAAAAACAGCTTTTATGGCGTTAAAATGATTTATGGATATGTCATTAAATTTGAACCAAATAGGTGTATGGTATTTCTAAGTCGGTTGCACCGACTGACTGTTTCTTTACTTGTTTTTATTTTCCTTTGCCCACGTTCCGTCTTGTTTCATGACCGGCGGGTGCACTTTATCGGTTTTTTACACTCTTCGTTGCTTTCCACAACGAGTAATTTGATTCTTTTGTTGCCGATAAACTTTTTATATAATTTTCAGATGATACTGATTTTAAGATCTGAATTTTTCTTTTACGAGTTTGTAAAAATCTATTTAAAATCTTCTTATCATGAGGGAAACGTGGTTGTTTCCATCTACGTCTAGTCCTTCTTATTCGTTTTATTAAATCAGTTATATCTCTAGGATAATTATTTGCTGCTGACCTATACTCCTTTATTTCTATGTTATTGCAAGCAGCTTTTTGAATTATATTAATAAAACTTTCTAGTTCCAAATCTAATTGTCCTTTTGATTGTAAATTTATGTTTAAATTGCTATCATTTGTGATTTCATACTTAAAACTTAACCAGTCTGTGGTATTATTAGTGTGGGCTTATTTAATTTTCTAGTTATTTTTTCATTCAACTCTAGTATGACAGTAGAGTGATCAGAATCCAAGTCATGATTATTTTCCACAATTTATGAAGGTGCTTGATATAATTTTGGTTATAAAGAAGTCAATTAGATCTGGAGCTTTGTTGGTGTCTGTGGGCCAGTAAGTTGGTTTGCCAGTCGAATGATGGCAACAACCTAACTCTTGAATAGCTTTTCTTATCTTTCTACCTCTAGTTGAGGTTGTTCTAGAACCCCAATCTGTATGTTTGGATTCCAAGTTGCAATACGCATTTTATCTAGATACATTTTTTATAATTTTTTTTTGTGTTTCTTGATATTCATTAATGTGTCTCTTTTCTATTATATTTAATCTTATGGAGATTTTGTCAACTTTTAGCAATAGATTTTGCATCATGTGCATCACTTCATTGTCATTTCGTTTAGGTTTCATAACCTTAGTTTCTTTTTCCGTAGTTTCTGTAGTTTTTTCTAAGTTTTGCATATTGTGTATCATTTCAATGTCATTACGTTTAGGTTTCATAATCTTAATTTGTTTTTCTGTTATAATGTTTTCTTTAATTTTAGTTTCTAGTGCTTGGGAGTATAAAACTCCATTCGCAACTTTACTGGATATAAATGGTGTAGTTTTTTTTGGTATTTTTGTTTCATTTGACTGTTTGGGTTTGCACATAGTCAATCTTCTTTTCTGTAAATTTTTTGCTACCAAACAACCACCATAACTAGCTGGGTGTGCAGTTTGCACTCGTTGCAGTTTCAACATATGGCTTGGAAATTTTCTTTTTTACTACATTCTGCTCTTATATGATTTCCAGGACATTTTATAAATTTAGCCTGTCTTTGGCAAAATTTTTGTGTATATCCAAAACTCTAGCTTCTTTTACACTGAGGAATGGACCTTGTACTTCTGAGAGCCTCAATTTTCACTCTCATGTGCTGTAAATATTCTATTTTGTATATTTTAATTATATCCTCTGAATGAACAAGGGATGGCATAAATAGTGGAAGCTTGGTTACAATATTTATATTTTTATCTTTATTTTTATACCCTACACCTACAGAATATGTAAAAGGGTATATTAACTTTGGTATGGAGTTTGTAACCACCTAAAGGAAGCGAGCTAGATATGGAAAAGTATATAATATATTTGTGATCAGCGTGACTCCTGAGTCGATTTAGCCATGTCCGTCCGTCTGTGCGTAGGCACGATAACTCAAAAAATAATGGAGCTATCTTGATAAAATTTTAACTGTAGGTTACAAGGACTGAAAGTACGGCGGGGATTGCAAATGGGCGAAATCGGCCCATTGGTTCGGATTCTGGACCTTTTAATCGATCGAAGGGCTAACGATATAAAAAATCACGATAACTCAACAACTAATGACGCTATCTTCATGAAATTTGTGCTGTAGGTTACTGGTAATGAAACAACGGTGGCGATTGCTTACGGTGAGGATTCGAAAATGGGTTCGGAACTTAGAACTTTTTGATCGAATTTAGGCCAAACTAGCATAATTCCGAAACCAAAGAAGACAGAACCTCCAAATTTTGTATCAGGGTGTCCCTTCCTATTTCCTTAATGTCTTTGAAATTTGAGCCCAATTGGAGTAGTGGGTGTGGACCAGCCACTCAGTTCCAAGGACCTTAAAGCATATTTTCGAAATTAATAAAGATAGTAACTTGAAACAAATGTAGAAGCTTCAAATTTGGCACATGGGTGTTCTTTACTATTTCCTGCGTGTCCCTCTAATTTTGTACCTTTCTTAGACCACCCAATGTGTAAAAGTTTATCATCGAAATTAATAAAACTAGTAACTTAAAATTAAGATAGAACGTTCCAATTGTGTACAAGGGTTAACTAGTATTGAAAGTATGACGGGGACTGCATATGGGCAAAATCGTACCATAATTTCGGGTTCTGGAACCCTTGAAAAGTTCAAGGGCTAACAAACATATATCTTAAAAACACCATAACTCAAAAAATAATGCCGCTATTTTGATGAAATTTAAACTCTAGATTACTAGTAATGGAAGTACCATTGGAATTGGTTCTGGTTGAGTTTGGCCAATGAGTTTGGATTCTAGAAGCTTTTGATCGATTTGAGGCCGAACGAGTATAATTTCGAAGCCAAAGAATATATTTCCAATGTGTCCCCGAAATTTAGAC
This sequence comes from Dolichopus griseipennis, assembly GCA_963082915.1. Taxonomy (NCBI): domain Eukaryota; kingdom Metazoa; phylum Arthropoda; class Insecta; order Diptera; family Dolichopodidae; genus Dolichopus; species Dolichopus griseipennis. The sequence goes on along the minus strand of OY720445.1, from coordinate 53,037,841 downwards.
TTAATTGTAGTGGTTCAGCTATGTTCAAAGGTACTTGCTGCATTTATGTAAAATTTATTTTTATATTTAAATGAATTATATGAAAAGGTGTAAATTTGTAATTGTATTATAGAAATACATTTATTGCATATTTTGCGTATAAGCTTTTCTATTAGGTATATTAACTAGCAATTTAAAATAAATGCAATTTTGAAAAATTTGGATTATTAAATATATTATGCTTTGATTAGCTTTTTATCACAAAATTTAATAACTAGAATTTTTTCATTTTGTAATTGAATTGGAATAAATATATTTTCATTTATAACAAGTTTTTTTGTTTTTTAATATTTTTAAATAAATAAATTAGTAAGAATTTGTAATATTTTTTAAGAGATAGTGTAATTAGAAAATGTTTTTAGTATTATAAAGTTAATTTGGTTAGCTATGTCTTACAATCAAATTAAAAACAGCTTTTATGGCGTTAAAATGATTTATGGATATGTCATTAAATTTGAACCAAATAGGTGTATGGTATTTCTAAGTCGGTTGCACCGACTGACTGTTTCTTTACTTGTTTTTATTTTCCTTTGCCCACGTTCCGTCTTGTTTCATGACCGGCGGGTGCACTTTATCGGTTTTTTACACTCTTCGTTGCTTTCCACAACGAGTAATTTGATTCTTTTGTTGCCGATAAACTTTTTATATAATTTTCAGATGATACTGATTTTAAGATCTGAATTTTTCTTTTACGAGTTTGTAAAAATCTATTTAAAATCTTCTTATCATGAGGGAAACGTGGTTGTTTCCATCTACGTCTAGTCCTTCTTATTCGTTTTATTAAATCAGTTATATCTCTAGGATAATTATTTGCTGCTGACCTATACTCCTTTATTTCTATGTTATTGCAAGCAGCTTTTTGAATTATATTAATAAAACTTTCTAGTTCCAAATCTAATTGTCCTTTTGATTGTAAATTTATGTTTAAATTGCTATCATTTGTGATTTCATACTTAAAACTTAACCAGTCTGTGGTATTATTAGTGTGGGCTTATTTAATTTTCTAGTTATTTTTTCATTCAACTCTAGTATGACAGTAGAGTGATCAGAATCCAAGTCATGATTATTTTCCACAATTTATGAAGGTGCTTGATATAATTTTGGTTATAAAGAAGTCAATTAGATCTGGAGCTTTGTTGGTGTCTGTGGGCCAGTAAGTTGGTTTGCCAGTCGAATGATGGCAACAACCTAACTCTTGAATAGCTTTTCTTATCTTTCTACCTCTAGTTGAGGTTGTTCTAGAACCTCAATCTGTATGTTTGGATTCCAAGTTGCAATACGCATTTTATCTAGATACATTTTTTATAATTTTTTTTTGTGTTTCTTGATATTCATTAATGTGTCTCTTTTCTATTATATTTAATCTTATGGAGATTTTGTCAACTTTTAGCAATAGATTTTGCATCATGTGCATCACTTCATTGTCATTTCGTTTAGGTTTCATAACCTTAGTTTCTTTTTCCGTAGTTTCTGTAGTTTTTTCTAAGTTTTGCATATTGTGTATCATTTCAATGTCATTACGTTTAGGTTTCATAATCTTAATTTGTTTTTCTGTTATAATGTTTTCTTTAATTTTAGTTTCTAGTGCTTGGGAGTATAAAACTCCATTCGCAACTTTACTGGATATAAATGGTGTAGTTTTTTTTGGTATTTTTGTTTCATTTGACTGTTTGGGTTTGCACATAGTCAATCTTCTTTTCTGTAAATTTTTTGCTACCAAACAACCACCATAACTAGCTGGGTGTGCAGTTTGCACTCGTTGCAGTTTCAACATATGGCTTGGAAATTTTCTTTTTTACTACATTCTGCTCTTATATGATTTCCAGCACATTTTATAAATTTAGCCTGTCTTTGGCAAAATTTTTGTGTATATCCAAAACTCTAGCTTCTTTTACACTGAGGAATGGACCTTGTACTTCTGAGAGCCTCAATTTTCACTCTCATGTGCTGTAAATATTCTATTTTGTATATTTTAATTATATCCTCTGAATGAACAAGGGATGGCATAAATAGTGGAAGCTTGGTTACAATATTTATATTTTTATCTTTATTTTTATACCCTACACCTACAGAATATGTAAAAGGGTATATTAACTTTGGTATGGAGTTTGTAACCACCTAAAGGAAGCGAGCTAGATATGGAAAAGTATATAATATATTTGTGATCAGCGTGACTCCTGAGTCGATTTAGCCATGTCCGTCCGTCTGTGCGTAGGCACGATAACTCAAAAAATAATGGAGCTATCTTGATAAAATTTTAACTGTAGGTTACAAGGACTGAAAGTACGGCGGGGATTGCAAATGGGCGAAATCGGCCCATTGGTTCGGATTCTGGACCTTTTAATCGATCGAAGGGCTAACGATATAAAAAATCACGATAACTCAACAACTAATGACGCTATCTTCATGAAATTTGTGCTGTAGGTTACTGGTAATGAAACAACGGTGGCGATTGCTTACGGTGAGGATTCGAAAATGGGTTCGGAACTTAGAACTTTTTGATCGAATTTAGGCCAAACTAGCATAATTCCGAAACCAAAGAAGACAGAACCTCCAAATTTTGTATCAGGGTGTCCCTTCCTATTTCCTTAATGTCTTTGAAATTTGAGCCCAATTGGAGTAGTGGGTGTGGACCAGCCACTCAGTTCCAAGGACCTTAAAGCATATTTTCGAAATTAATAAAGATAGTAACTTGAAACAAATGTAGAAGCTTCAAATTTGGCACATGGGTGTTCTTTACTATTTCCTGCGTGTCCCTCTAATTTTGTACCTTTCTTAGACCACCCAATGTGTAAAAGTTTATCATCGAAATTAATAAAACTAGTAACTTAAAATTAAGATAGAACGTTCCAATTGTGTACAAGGGTTAACTAGTATTGAAAGTATGACGGGGACTGCATATGGGCAAAATCGTACCATAATTTCGGGTTCTGGAACCCTTGAAAAGTTCAAGGGCTAACAAACATATATCTTAAAAACACCATAACTCAAAAAATAATGCCGCTATTTTGATGAAATTTAAACTCTAGATTACTAGTAATGAAGTACCATTGGAATTGGTTCTGGTTGAGTTTGGCCAATGAGTTCGGATTCTAGAAGCTTTTGATCGATTTGAGGCCGAACGAGTATAATTTCGAAGCCAAAGAATATATTTCCAATGTGTCCCCGAAATTTAGACTTAATTGTAGTGGTTCAGCTATGTTCAAAGGTACTTGCTGCATTTATGTAAAATTTATTTTTATATTTAAATGAATTATATGAAAAGGTGTAAATTTGTAATTGTATTATAGAAATACATTTATTGCATATTTTGCGTATAAGCTTTTCTATTAGGTATATTAACTAGCAATTTAAAATAACTGCAATTTTGAAAAATTTGGATTATTAAATATATTATGCTTTGATTAGCTTTTTATCACAAAATTTAATAACTAGAATTTTTTCATTTTGTAATTGAATTGGAATAAATATATTTTCATTTATAACAAGTTTTTTTGTTTTTTAATATTTTTAAATAAATAAATTAGTAAGAATTTGTAAATTGTTTTAAGAGATAGTGTAATTAGAAAATTATTTTAGTATTAAAAATTTAATTTGGTTAGCTATGTCTTACATTCAAATTAAAAACAGCTTTTATGGCGTTAAAATGATTTATGGATATGTCATTAAATTTGACCCAAATAGGTGTAGGGTATTTCTAAGTCGGTTGCACCGACTGACTGTTTCTTTACTTGTTTATAATTTTGTTTGTCACATCTGGACATTTAAAACCTTTATTAATAAGTTATTTTTTAATGTCTTCCGGTTAACATGATGGTTGAAGATTTCTTGCCATAATTTTAATTGGTCTAATCAGTTTATTTTTATATGTATACCATTCCAACATGGATTCATTTACAGATTTTGTCAAAACTCTACATTCATTTTCGTTGTCTACATTAATTTTTAACTGGTCATTATTCATCATGTTGACTTTAACATTTATATTTTCTCCTTTTATTATTTTTATAATATGAGAATAGTTTTTTATATTGCTCAAAATTAATATATTCTTTTTAATCTTCCTCTTGTGGTTTAAATAGCGGTTCCAAAGATGTTTTTATCTATGCGGATTAGATGTTTATATAGATGCGGATTTATCCTCTTTTCCTTTCTTCGAATTTCTTTTTCTATTCAGAATCCAATCAGTTTCTCTGGATCAGTTTTTCGTATGTCACAATTTTATTATCTGTGGATACATTTGGCTCACTATTTATTTCATCTTTTAATTTTAAATTTTCTGCCTTAAGTTGACAGATTTCTCTTTGTAATTCTTTACACAAAATTTCCTACTCATTAATTCTGGAGTTGACTTCCGTATTACTTTCTTGTAATATCGGTCTTTATACCCATGCATATATATATGACATCGGGTATATTAGATTTGCTCCTCCGTTTGTAACGCATCGATCTAGACGAGCTAGATATAGTGTCAAGGGTACGTATCGGCTCAGAATCGAAAAATTAGTCGATCTAGCTATGTGTGTCTGTCCGTCCGTCTGTGTGTCAGCACGATAACTCAAAAACTAAAAGAGCTACAGTTTTGAAATTTTCACAAAATATTTTTCAATCAATTTCTAGGTTCCCTATTTTTTTTGGTTAAGATCGGACCAAAACTTCGGGTAGCTCTCGAACAGTTAACTTTTTTAACTCCAATATTTTCATACAAAAATTTGAAATATAGCTATGCACCTTGTAACATGAAATTATATGAATTTTGTTTTTTTGTTTTTTTTGTTTTTTGTTTTTGTTACAAAAAGTAGATAACGATTTCGAGTTAGAATTTCATATGATTTAAATGATGCGTAGTTTATTTAAGATAAGCAAAAAAGAAGACAAAGATTTTTTTTAAGTAAATGGCTTCATAAATAATTTATATATGTATATTCATATAATATGTATATGTGTAATATTTTGAATGAATCATTTTATCAATATGATTATATGATGCTTACTTTGCTTAGGTTTAATATATTCGTGAATTAAAAATTAATTAAAAGAGATAGAATTGAAAAATTAGAGCTAGAGTTTTGAAATTCACACAAAACATTTTTTGGACATTTTTAAGGTTCCCTATTCTTTTTGGTTAAGACCAGACCAAGGTTTCGGGGAGCTGTCACACAACTTATTTAAACCAATATAAATTTCTTCAAAAGTAATTATACTAGAAAGACGAAAATTACACACGGTTAGTTTTATAATGAATCAAGCACTTATATGAAGTTTCAAAATTTTACGGCTTCATTTGCGGGGGGCTGCCATACAACTTCTTTGCACCAATATGAATTTCTTGGAAACTGAGTATACTACGAGGATGAAAATTACACACTGTTAGTTATATAATGAATCGAGCACTAATATGGAGTTTCAAAATGTTGCGACCCCATTTTCGGGCAGCTGCCATACAAAGTTGTCAATTCGATAACTGTGAATCTAATGAAGCTACGAGGTTAAAATTAAAACTGGGCAGGTAAAGTAATAGGGCAAGTTAGTTGGCAAAGTTGGACATCGCTCGGGCCAACTTTTGGGGTGGGCTATTTTTTTTTATGGTTATTTTTTTTTATGGTTTTTTTTTTTTGTTTTTAAGCAAAAATTATGGTATAATGAATTAAAAATTTAATATTTTTTTTTTTTTATTTAATTTTTTTTAAGCAAAAATTATGTGATAATAAGCTAAATTTTTTTTTAACTATTTTACTTTCCTATATTTTTTTTTTAATATTTATAATAGCATGTGGAAAATAAATAACGGTTAGTGGGTAAGCACGGGTATCTAAAAGTTGACAAGGGCAACTATAATCTTCCTCGTTGAATTTTATTATTACCCTCGTGGGTGTTCTTTATCTTGCCTTCATGGAACAATATTTTTTCTTTTTTGCCCTCTTCGGTTCCTTATATTTTTTCACCTTTTTTAGGCGGACTTCTTTGAACCCTCGAGCTCATAGCGAAGGGATTTATTAATTTATCCAGATTATTTATGTTAGTAATATTATTATTATGAACCACTGGCAACTCATCTAAACGCCTTGAAAGTTCAGCCAAGCCCTCGCCGACAGCTGAGGTCTCTGTCGACACATTGGTAGATATCCCTACGGATTTTTTAATTTTATATGACATTATCTTTTATTTATTTAATGCTTTTTATACCTACAGGCAGGGTTTCTTACTACCGCCCCTCTAGGACCAGTCGCAGACCAGGTGACCTTCCATTCTGGAAAATTCGCTTCTGGATTTTTCTTTGGAGTTTAGTGGACTCGTACCACAAGCATACCCTACTGAGAGTATTTCTATTCCCCTACTCTCCAGGGTTTATAAATAAAATATATGATAAAATAAAAATTAAAAAAAAGAAATTTAATCGTTTAATAAAAAAGTTTGTTTTTAATTAGAAAATATACTGCATAATATGCTTTATGGTAAAATTCTTAGCCTTTAAGGATAATTAAAGTTTTATTATTTATTAAGTGAATTTTGAAGATAAGCCTTTAAATTTGGGATTTCTTAGGACGTAGGAAGAGGAAAACTGATACCAAATTTGAAAGTTCTATCTTCATTATTTTCGGAATTATGTTTGTTAGGCCTTAATTTGATCAAAAATTTCTAGGATTCGAACCCATGGTCTGATATCGACCGCACGCAGTCCTTTCCATAGCCTCATTACTAGTAACCTACAGCACTTTTCCTATTTCATAGGTGTAGGGTATAAAAAATACAACAAAAATATTTAATTATTAATCTTAATTATTTTTATTTTCTTCACTTTTACTATTAAGGTTTTTTTTCTGAATTTTATTATTTTTAATACGACGAATCAATTTTTCGAAGTGTTCAGGAAAACTTCGGCATCCGAGTTTTCTAATTCTAACTTCGACATTTACTTATAGAAAGGAACAGTTTTGCCGTAATTCTTATTATTATTAATTTCTAAGTTATTTATTAATTTTGTTTAAAAATGGTTTTGTGTGAATGTCAAAAGCCTTTTAGTTTTTGAGTCATCGTGCTGACACACGGGCTGACGGACCGACAGATACACTGCTAGATTGATTTACTTTTCGATGCTTATCCGATAGGTACTCTTGAGACTATATTTAGATCTTCTAAATCAATGCGTTACAAGCGGAGGAGCAATTTTAATTTATCCGATGTCATATATGTATGCAAGTTAGATTGTTTAAATAGTTGTAATCCAGAATTAGGAGAAATATTAAGAGTTGTATTGAATTGTACTTTTACTTGATATTTATCTTCATTTAAATAAAATACATTCATTTTCTTGATGTTATTAAGTTTCCTTTTATTTATTTTAGTATATTTTAGTTCTTTTCTAAAATATTCAATTTACAACAGTTATTTGCCCAGAATAGAATATTTAATTTCATTTATTTAACTTATTTAATTTATAGCATTTATTTATTTAAAATAATACATTTATTTTTAGTTATGTAATTTATAACATGTATTTATTTAAAATATAACATTCGTTTTTTGGTATTTAATTTATAGCATTTATTTAAAATATAACATTTATTTTTAGTTATTTAATTTTTAACATTTATTTTTAGTTTCACAATTTGTATTTATTAAAGGAACGACTTCATATGAGAAGAAGCTTCTTCAAACTGACACGAGTTAATATGAAACATCACATAATTAGTAATTACTTCATTAGTTATTAATAATTTGCAATATCATCCATTTTACATTTTTAGTTATAAACCTTTATGAAACTGTACTTTTAGTATCAAATTGAATTAGCGAAAATTTCATTTAAAGAAGGAATTGGTTTAGTGTAAAAAAGACTGATAACAATTTGTTTTGAAAAGAATTTAAAAATAAATTAAATAAAAAATTATGTTTGTATTTTTATGTTGTTTAATTTTATGTGAAAGGAGGTTGACGGTAAGTATGTAACTTGCACGGGTATAAAAATTCATAACTACTTATTATTAGAGCTCTGTAACTATTATTTTTAATTTTTTATTATTATTTTAAAACTTCTTCGTTTTGTTTTTTTTTTAATGGTTTTAATATTTAGTTTTTTTTTTTTTTTGACGTCATTTATTAATTTATTTAATATTTAATTTGTTTTATATTAAATTTTTCTTTTCTCCATGCAAATGTGGGTACTTATTCACGAAGATCCAATATATTTTAGAAATAATTAGTTTTATTGTTTATTACAGTATTATACAAAGGTGCAAAATTTTCTGGAATCATGTGAGCCTAATCCAGTAAAAAATAGATTTTTCGTAGATAGAAGTCCCATTTTGTTCAACTCAGGAGCCTAGGCTCCTATTTTTTTTTTGCCTAAAGGAAGCGAGCTAGATATTGAAAGTATATAAATTTGTGATCAGCGTGACCTCCTAAGTCGATATAGCCATGTCTGTCCGTCCGTCCGTAGGCACGACAACTCAAAACATAATGGAGCTATCTTCATGAAATTTTAACTGTAGGTTACTACGAATGAAGGTACGACGGGGATTACCAATGGGCGAAATCGGCCCATGGGTTCGGATTCTGGACCTTTTAATCGGTCCAAGGGCTAACGGACATATATAAAAAATCATGATAACTCAACAACTAATGACGTTATCTTCATCAAATTTTTGCTGTAGGTTATTAGTAATGAGACTAAGGCGGAGATTGCGTACGATCGAGATTGGACCATGGGTTCGGAACCTAGAACTTTTTGATCGAGTTTAGGCCAAACTGGCATAATTCCGAAATTCAAAAGGTCCAGAATAGAACCTTCAAATTTGGTATCAGGGTGTCTCTTCCTATTTCTTTAGAGTCCTTGTAATCTGAGCCCCATTGGAGTAGTGGGTTGGGGACCAGCCACACAGTTCCGAAGACCTTAAATCATATTTTCGAAATTAATAAAGATAGTAACTTCAAAAAAATTTAGAAGTTTCAAATTTGGCACATGGGGTCTCTTTACTATTTCCTGTGCGGTTCCTTTAATTTTAGATCAATCAGAGTGGTGGTTCAGTACCCCCCAAGGTTTAAAAGCTTATCATCGAAATTAATGAAAAAAGGTAGCTTAAAATTAAGATAGAACGTTCCAATTGTGTACAAGGGTTAACTAGTATTGAAAGTATGACGGGGACTGCATATGGGCAAAATCGTACCATGTTTTCGGTTTTGGAACCTTTGAAAAGTTCAAGGGCTAAAGAACATATATCTTAAAAACATCATAACTCAAAAAATAATGCCGCTATTTTGATGAAATTTAAACTCTAGGTTACTAGTAATGAAAGTACCATGGGAATTGGTTCTGGTCGAGTTGGGACAATGAGTTCGGATTCTAGAAGCTTTTGATCGATCTGAGGTCAAATGAGCATAGTTACAAAGCCAAAGAATATATTTCCTATTTCCTATGTGTCCCCAAAATTTAGACTTAATTGTAGTCGTGGTTCAGGTGCCTCCTAAGAAATCCGAATATTAAAAAGCTTATCTTCGAAATTCATGAAGATAGAAATTTTAAATTTGATACACGAGGGTTCTTTCCTATTTCCGTTTTTATTTAACACTTTTATATTTTTAAAAGGCTAAGAATTTTACCATAAAACTTATTTAGTATAATATTTTATAAATTAAAAACCATAGGTGATATATAATTAAGACATCGTGTACAATACTTAAGCTATACTCAAATATACTTGCTGCATTTATGTAAAATTTATTGTAATATTTAAATGAACTATATGAAAAAATATCTAAATTTGTAATTATATTTTAGAAATACATTTATTGCATATTTTGCTTTTATAAGCTTTTCTAATAGGTACATAAACTATCAATTTAAAATAATTGCAATTTTGAAAAATGTTAATTATTAAGTTCTTATCAAACCATCAAACCATTAACAAGTTAACGGTATTTTTATTAAACCCGCTCTTTTTTTTATTTTTAATTCGTTTTATATATTTAACTTTTATAAGTTGTAATAAACAAAAATAAACAAAAACTTTTAATAATTTTAAACATTTTTCAAAAAAGTGCTGACACTTAACTAAAATAAGAAAAAATTTACATTATAACTTTGAAATTAGTAAGACTTTTTTTTTATAATAATTTTAAATTTTAATTGTTGACGATCAAATTTCAATTTAGGTCATTAGTTTATTAGGTCATTAGTTTATTTAAGTTTATTCACTTTTAAAAACACATTTTGCAAGTGTAATTTTTTAAAAACATTAAAAAACTGATCTATTATATTTTAAATACATTTTGTTTTTGCCGTTATAAAATAAAAAAAAACAATATTAAATAAAAATGAATCAAAATAAATGCAGTGCCGTACTCTGTACAATTACAGATTTCAGAACCGAAATTTTTACATGTAATGGAAAAGAAAATTTCATGGAGTTTGCATTAATGTACCTAAGGGTTGGCAAACATGCAACTCGTTCATTTCGCATCATTTTGTTTGCGATAGTTGCTTGGATTTGAACCAGCCTATACAAATACTAGAAGACGAGTTGATGGTTACACTAAATGATATTGCACGACTAAAGCAGTAGATTCTTCGAAAAACAATTCGGTATGCTTTAACGATATGGCCAAAAGCTATGATAACTTCAATCAAGCTTTATGCAGTTTTCTTTCTGACCGGAAAAAATATTTGAAAAACACTTTGACAGATCTATTAAATGATCTCAACGGGTGACCTTATATCGGCAACATCAAAGGAGCTGGTTAGCATTCGTGAAGTGGTGGATCTAATGAAGGACGACTTAAATCGCATGAACGTATCCCTTCATGTTTTCGGTTCTGATCAACAAACACCCAATCATAGACAGAAGGAAATTCAGTGATGTGGAGTTAATTAAACAACAGTTGGATAAATTAAATAAACCACCAATAGTTTATAAAGATGTATTTATTCAAACTGACAATATCACACCTAGCACAACGACAAAGAGTAAAATAAATAAGACAAAACCCGGAGTTAAGGCTTTACTAACCCCAATTGTTTATTTTATTTTATTTTATTTTATTAATTCATTTCTCTAAAAGAGCACTAGGCTCGTACAGAGTATATTAAAACATATATATATAAATTAACGCTAAAGTGTAAAAGATGCAATAAGAAATTCAAGAAAATTAACAATATCTACAAAGTATAAAACGTGTATATCAAATTAAATAATATTTACAAATTGTAATTCAAATTAAATACTATAAATTTAGGTTTTTTGAATGTTTACTTATTAACGTTTAAATAATTAAAATAAAGAAAGGATTCTGAAAATGAATTTAATTATTATACTGATCTACGAGTAGTTTCTTTAAAGTGATTTTAAATTTTTGAGCTGTTGAAACTTTGACTTCTGGCGGTAGATCGTTGTACAATTTGATACCTATGTTGATATTTTGTTCAATTCCATATAGTCCTATACCTTGTGTTGGACGAAGGTGATGCGCTGATCGAGTACTATATTGGTGAAAATTGCTATTTATTGCTATTTGTATGCTGGACTTTATGTCATTATGTAGTATATTTCTAACATGCATAGTACAGCAAAGATTTTTATAATCATTTAATTTTAAAATGTTTAGGACTCTATTACACAACAAAGCCTTCGTTACAACAAAGCCTTCGTTTACTCTTTGCATTTCAAGGCTAAATTGTAAAATGACTGAAAAAAGCCTTGAGAGCTTTATTAAACAAAAATTTAAGTGTGATATTGCAATTTGTATAAAAGTTACTCCCAAAAGGATCCGGAATCCAAAATACCTGACATTTAAAGTGTCCGTTCCTGATATGATGGTGAGAAATCTTAAATTTTGGAAGAAGGGAACGAAAATTACAAAATCTCGGCATGTTAGAGGTAATAAAACTAAAAGTAATAAAAATAAAAATAATGATAATAATCGTAAAAATAAAAATATATCTATATATATAAAAGGGAATGTTTGTTTGTATGTATGTTTGTATGTAGCGAATAGACTCCTAAACTGCCCAGCCGATTTTCATGAAAATTTGTATATAGGGGTTTTTGGGTGCGGAAGGAAATCGTGGCCCAAAAATTTTGCTCTAACGGACCGCCAAGTTGGGGCTGTAGTGCAAGTATTTAAACTTCTTTGTTCTAAAATGAAAACGGTTTGACCTATTGACTTCAAATTTTGTATACGTGATGCTCTTTGAGAATTGAGTAGACACTATTAACAGTTTTGGAATTTGTTAACCCATGTCGGGCCGACGGGTGGTCAAAAAAAATTTTGGGTCCAAATTTTGTCCGATTTTACGAAATTCTGCTTTGGTTTAAAAGAAAGCCCCAAAAAAAATTTTGTTGAGTTCCATTAACCCATTGCGGCCCAACAGCTTTTTATAGGTTTTTTCAATACTTTAGTCTAAATTCGAAACGGTTTGACCGATTGACTTCAAATTTTGTATACGTGATGCTCCTTGAAAATTGAGTAGACCCTATTGACAGTTTTAGAATTTGTTAACCCATGTCGGGCCGACGGGTGGTCAAAAAAAATTTTGGGTTCAAATTTTGTCCGATTTTACGAAATTTTGCTTTGGCTTAAAAGAAAGCCCCAAAAAAAATTTTGTTGAGTTCCATTAACCCATTGCGGCCCAACAGCTTTTTATAGGTTTTTTCAATATTTTACTCTAAATTCGAAACGGTTTGACCGATTGACTTAAAATTTTGTATACGTGATTCTCCTTGAGAATTGAGTTGACACTATTAACAGTTTTGGAATTTGTTAACCCATGTCGGGCCGACGGGTGGTCAAAAAAAATGTTGGGTCCCAATTTTGTCCGATTTTACGAAATTCTGCTTTAGCTTTAAAGAAATCCCCAAAAAAAATTTTGTTGAGTTCCATTAACCCATAGCGGCCCAGAAGCTTTTTATAGGTTTTTTCAATACTTTACTCTAAATTCGAAATGGTTTGACCGATTGACTTCAAATTTTGTATACGTGATGCATCTTGAGAATTGAGTTGACACTATTAACAGTTTTGGAATTTATTAACCCATGTTGGGCCAACGGGGTATCAAAAAAAATTTTGGGTCCGAATTTTGTCCGATTTTATGAAATTCTGCTTTGCCTAAAAAGAAAACCCACAGAAAAATTATATTGACTTGCATTGACCCATTGGGGCAAACAGCTTTTTATTGGTTTTTTCAATACTTAACTCTAAATTAAAAACGGTTTGACAAAATAATGGTTGGTCAAAATAATTTTGGAATCTAATATTGTCAAAATTTGCGAAGTACTGCTTTGGCTAAAAAGAAAGCTTCAAAAACATTTTGTTGAGTGATTTGGAAGCAAATTACGTCCAATTTTGCGCAGTACTGCTTTGCCCAAAGAGAAAGTGTAGTTCCGTTAACCCAGTGGGGCACAGTGGCTTTTAATAGATTTTTGCGTTACTTAACTCTAAATTAGTAACGATTTGACCGGTTTACCTCAAATTTTATATGTGTGAAGCAACTTGAAAATGGAGTTGAGTCTGTTAACAGTCGGTCTTACGATTTTTCAAAAAAAATTTTTTGGAAGTAAATTACGTCAAAATTTGGAAAGTAGTTCGTACTGCTTTGAATTACAGAAAGTTTCAAAAATTACTAGAATAATCCTATAAAAATCGTTTTAAAAAGATTGCTTTCACACATTTTAAAATTTACATGTGTAAACCGTGTGTAAGTTTTGTGTTAACTTTTTGTATTAACATCAAATTCAATTAAACCTCCATTGAGAGGCGCAGCAACGCGCACCGGGTATTAGCTAGTCTAGTAATAAAAGTAATAAGACTATTAAAAATAAATTTAATAATAACAATAATAATAACAATAATAATAATAATAATAATAATAATAATAATAATAATAATAATAATAATAATAACAATAATAATAATAATAGTTCTGGAAATAGTAATATTAACACTGACAATAGAAATACTAATACTAGCATTAACGTTAATAATATAACTGTACATTCTAATAATAGCGCAACTGCTAACAATTCTACTAATTCTAACTCAACAGATTCAAATAATTCCATAAACACTAAATTAAATACTAATAACAGTACTTCAAACATAAATCAGAACAACATTTGTCATAACCACAATACTATTCAGAACAATAATAACAATACAAACACTTTAAATACTTCATCAGTAACTAAAGAGCCTGAAATTGTCAATGCTAATTCTACTACAGTTATTGAACCTCCTCCTTCTTCTTTGACTTCTCCAAATACTCCTTCTACTTCTAAATTCGTAAAATTTGTGCAAGGTGAAACTCTTCAGCCTTCAATTATTAACCCACTTTTATCACCAATAACTAGAATGACACAACAATCTATTGCCAACAAGGACTATACAATAGCTCTTTCTAGGCTAAGAGATGATAAAGTTTATAACATGGTCAGATTGTATTTGTCGTATTTGTTTGACGATAATTATAATAAGGTATTGGAAGGTAAGACTAGAATAAGTGTAAAGGTCTTAATTGATAACGAAGGTATACCGACCGATTATAAAGAACTCTATAAATTATATATTAAATTTCACGAAATTAAAGGTATATCTTCCAAAGATGTTTCTGACGACTTAAAGGCATACCGTAACCATTGTAGTAGTAATTATTACAACCACTTGCAGATTTCAAATGACAACCATAATAAACATTTTCATATTAAATAATATTTAAATAAGACCTCTACATCTTTGATTGATCCTTCAAATTTGATAAATTTATCATTATATTATCAAAATGGCAGAGGTTTTAGAACAAAAACTAGACAAGTCCTACTTAATTCAATAAATTTAAATTTTGACGTATTTGCTTTGACTGAAACTTGGCTAAATTCTTCTATTAACAATCTTGAGCTTTTTGATAGCTTATACTCGGTTTTTAGAAAAAAAAGATACTCTGAATTTAATGTATCTAATAGTTACATTCCTAAAGGGGGAGGAGTATTGATAGCCATAAAAAAATCATTTAATGCAAATGAAATTCCTATTTCTGACGCGGACTGTCTTGAAATAATTGGTGTGAACATAAAATTTTCTAATAAAAGTGTTAATATTGTTAACACATACATTCCACCTTCTTCGAATTTTAATATTTATATTACTCTTTTAAATGTAATAGATTCGATTTGCTGTAATTCTGGTCCTAATGATGAGTTAATTTTATGTGGAGATTTTAGTCTCCCTAATATAACTTGGATCAATCATGACGAAGAATCTTTTTTGATTGCTGATTCTTCAGTGAATGAACCTGATTCTCAATTTATTGATGGTTTAAATACCAACGATTTACGACAGGTTTCCCATTGCCGCAATTTTAAAAATAAACAATTGGATCTAATATTTGCTTCTGATTGGAATAATATTATTTTCTGTGAATCGGTGTTACCGCTTGTTGCGTTGGGCCCCTATCACCCTTCAATAAATTTTACTTATTGTTTGACTAATTCCATAAATCATGAAGCAGCAGATTCTTATAGGTTTAATTTCGATAAAACCAACTTTCCCGGACTAGTAAATTTCTTAAACCCCTATGACTTCACGTCTTTATTTAATAATATAGACCTTAATCAAATGACAATTAGGTTTTATGAAATAATGTTCGAAGGTTTTACACAATTTGTTCCTATTTCAAAAAACAGATGTTCTAACTCTGGCCCACCATGGTTCACAAAGGAGCTTAGATCTCTCAGAAATAAGAAAAACAAAGCCTGGCGTAAATATCTAAAAACAAAAGATATTAATGAATTTAATAATTTTGTCATATTGTTTGAGAATTTTAAAACTTCTTCTGAAATACTTTATAATAGTTACATTAACTTAATGGCAACTAAATTAAAGTCTGATCCGAAAAATTTTTGGAAATTCTTAAACTCTAAACGTAAATGTGATGATTACTCAACATTTATGAATTTCAATTCTCTTTCTAGTAATGATCCTTCAACTATTTCGAAATATTTTCGTGAGTTTTTTAGCACTTCATATAGTGATTCTTCTTTTACGCCAAATGAAAATTATTTCTCCTATATGAACACATATCAAAAAACTTCTCTTACTGACATTAATATTAATGAACAAATAGTTTCCAGCTATCTAAATAAACTGGGTGATAATACTTTTCCTGGACCAGATGGTATACCAAAAATAATTTTGAGCAAGTGTTCTAACATTCTCACTACGCCTATAACATTACTCTTTAAAAATTCATTAAATTCCGGATATTTTCCTCCTATTTGGAAAATTTCTTATATCAGGCCAATTCACAAAAAGAATGCTAAAAATGAAATCACTAACTATCGCCCAATACCTAAATTATCTTCAATTCCTAAATTATTTGAATTAATTATAACGGATTCAATTTATAATATTGTAGGAATCTTTTAATAGATAACCAACATGGCTTTGTAAAACAAAAATCTACGGTGACTAATCTAGTTGAAACCACATCTCTTCTTCTTAATAACATGGAAGAAGGATTTCAAACAGATGTTGTCTATACTGATTTTAGTAAAGCATTTGATCTATTGCCACATAATATTAGTTTACTAAAACTTGAAAAATATGGTTTTCCACTATTTTTCCTTAAGTGGATACATTCTTATTTATGTGATCGCTCCTATAGTGTTATATTTAAAAATGTGATTTCAGAACCTATCGTGGCAAATTCGGGAGTTCCACAAGGTAGCCACCTTGGCCCTCTACTTTTTATCTTATCTGTAAATGATGTTTCTTCTTTAATTTCTAATTGCGAGCTTCAAGTTTACGCTGATGATATGAAACTTTTTAAAATGATTACATCTTATAATGACCCCATCCTTATGCAGAATGATCTTCAAAATTTTAACAATTGGTGCGTTAATAACTGTTTACTACTTAATGTAAATAAATGCGCATTGATATCTTATACACGCCGATCTAGTCCTATTTGTTTCAATTATAACTTAGATGGTATTAGTTTACCTAAAGTTACCTCAATAAAGGACTTAGGGGTGTACTTTGATTCCCAACTTAGCTTTAAAACCCATTATAATAATATTATAAATAAAGCTAATTCACTATTGGGATTTGGTAAACGTTCTGCAAAGGAATTTTCAGATCCTTATGTTCTTAAATCCTTGTCTTGTAAGACCAAACTTGGAATATGCTAGTCAAGTTTGGTCTCCGTTTTATATGGTACACATTGATAGGATTGAGGCAATACAAAAAAATTTTCTTAGATTTGCCTTACGCCATTTGCCATGGTCGAATCCCATTATTTTACCACCATATGAACAACGGCTAAAATTAATTGATTTGTGTACTTTAAATTTTCGACGTGAAGTTTCTGATGTCATTTTTATTACAGAAATTGTCAAGGGTAACGTTAAATCTAATTTAATTTCTAGTAAAATTATTATTAGAAATCTTCAACGCCTTTGCTCTTGCAATTTATTTAAAACTAATAATCGTAGGACTAACTATGGCAAATTCGAACCTATTAATAGAATGCTTATTATAGGTAACAAACATAAACATTGTATTGACTTTACACTTTCAAAACACTCCCAAAAACAAAAATTATACAATCGCTATTATTAGGATTATTTTTGTTTTGTTTGTAGTTGTAGTAATATAAAGTTTATAATTTTTAACTTTTAATTTTAATTTTAGTTTGAACATATTTATAATTAGTCAAATATGTATGTAATTTTTTATATTGATTTTAATAAATAAATTAAATATATTATGCTTGGATTAGCTTTTTATCACAAAATTTAATAATTCAAATTTTTTCACTTTAGTAATTGAATTTAAATTTAATTGTTTTTTAATATTTTTAAATAGATAAATTAGTAAGATTTTGTAAATAAATTAGAAAAGTAATAAGAAAATATTTTTAGTATTATAAAGTTAATTTTGTTAGCTACGTCTTACGATCAAACTAATAACAGTTTTTATGGTTTTAAAATGACTTATGGACTTCCCATTAAATTTAAACCAAATAGGTGTAGGGTATTTCTAAGTCGGTTAGACCGAGTGACTGTTTCTTTACTTGTTTGGTTTTTTTTTATTCATGATGTTTATTCAGTTTTTTTTATAATTATGATTTTTATTCAGTTTTTTTTATAATTATTATTTTTATTATGTTTTTTAGCACATGTTTAAAGAATTTTGTAAAAATGTGCCTTCCTTCCATCCGTCCGTAAATTTACAAAGACTGAAATAGAGTAAAGAAATTTTAACCACGAGTAGGATTATATTCTAAGTATTGGGATCATATTTTAAGTATTGATTTCATTATTATTTATAACTAATAAATTGATGAAATAACTAAATTATAATATCATCTCTTGTTTTTATATATATTTTCATAAAAGTAAATGCTAAAACACTCAGTAAGAAACCCTACATAATTTTGAAAATGTGCTTTTTAAAAACCCTTGGTTTTTTTCATCACTTGTTTTTTATAATTATTACCATTACCGAAAATTTTAAATTCTAAACACCTTCATTGAAATTGCAAAACAATAAATTCAATGACACATCAACGAAAGCAGGGTTAGGTTTTATTTTTTTAATGTAATAAAATAGAAACTAGAAATTGTGGTAAGAAAATTGTACTGACAATGTTTTTTGACAAAAAATTGTACTTTTTTGCTTGTATTTTGAGTTTTAGTTTTTAAAACATATAATAAATGTACCTTTTCTGTAAGTTTATTAAAATTCAAAAACTTTCCATTTTATTAATTTAGGTATATAATTACTTAAAATTTTTGTTCTTGATTTAAATTTTTATTTAAAATTCCGGATCTTTTGTAATTTACATATTAATTTGTAAATTACGTTTTATATACAAACCTATAAGAATAATGCAAATTACTAGTTGCTCCACCTTGCTCTTCATAAATATTTTAAAAAAATATTTTAGTATAAATATTCTAAATATTTTACGAAATGTTCTGAATTTTTGATGAAATTTCTAAACATATACAAATTTGTTCTGAAGTCAAATGGTCAAAATTCGAGTTAATTCTGTCATACAGAAAAAAATTTAACATATTATAATTTATAAGTTTGTACCTAGTATTATATTATATTACTAATGAGAAAGTGTCAGGTGTAAGTATAAAAATCAAATTTTGTTATTCTGAATAAAAATAATAAATAAAATTCCTAAGCGAAAAAAATTAATGAGTCAAGTTTCCTATAATCGAACACTTAACGATACTTGCGACTTTAATTAATCATAAATAAGGTGTATTTTGACCGAATAGTTTTATATATAAATCGAAAGTAAATTTAATAACCTTTCGAACTAATTAAACAAGTAAAGAAACAGTCAGTCGGTGCAACCGACTTAGAAATACCCTACACCTATTTGGTTCAAATTTAATGAGATGTCCATAAAGTCATTTTAGAGCCATATATAAAAGCTGTTATTATGTTTGATCGTAAGACATAGCTAACCAAATTAAATTTATAATGCTAAAAATATTTTCTAATTACTTTATCTATTCAAAAATATTACAAATTCTTACTAATTCATCTATTTAAAAATATTAACAAACAAAAAAACTTGAAATAAATGAAAATATTATATTTTTATTCAATTATAAAAATGAAAAAGTTTGAATTATTAAATTTTGTGATAAAAAGCTAATCGAAGCATAATATATTTAATAATTAAAATTTTTCAAAATTGCAATTATTTTAAATTGTTAGTTTATGTACCTATTAGAAAAACTTATAAACGCAAAATATGCCATAAATATATTTCTAAAATACAATTCAAATTTAGATAAATATAAAAATAAATTTTACATAAATGCAGAAAGTACCTTTGAACATAGCTTAAGTATCGTACACAATGTCTTAATTATATATCACCTATGGTAATAATTCAATAAAATGTATGATATAATATAAATTAAAAACAAAGGTAATGTAATCGTTTATTAAAAAACTATTTTGTTTTTAATTTATAAAATATTATACGTAATATGTTTTATGGTAAAATTCTTAGCCTTTTAAAAATATAAAAGTGTTAATTAAAAACGGACATAGGACAGAACCCTCGTATATGAAATTTAAAGTTTCTATCTTCATGAATTTCGAAGATAAGCTTTTTAATTTTGGGATTTCTTCGGAGGCATCTGAACCACCACAACCATTAAGTCTAAATTTCGGGGACATAGGAAATAGGAAATATATTCTTTGACTTCGAAATTATACTCGTTTGGCTTCAAATCGATCAAAAGCTTCTAGAGTCCGAACTCATTGTCCGAACTCGACCAGAACCAATTCCCATGATTCTTTCATTACTAGCAACCTAGAAAAGTTCATCAAAATAGCGTCATCAGTGTTTGAGTTATGGTGTTTTTAAGATATATGTTTGTTAGCCCTTGAACTTTTCAACGGTTCTAGAACCCGAGATCATGGTACGATTTCGCCCATATGCAGTCCCAGTCATACTTTTAATACTAGTTAATCCTTGTACACAATTGGAACGTTCTATCTTAATTTTAAGTTACTATTTTCATTAATTTCGATGATAAGCTTTTAAACCTTGGGAGGTCTAAAAGGGGTCCTGAACCACCACTCTAATTGATTCCAAAATATGGGGACACGCAAGAAATAGTAAAGAACACCCTTGTGCCAAATTTGAAACTTCTACATTTTTTCATAGCAACTTTATTAATTTTAAAGATATGCTTTTAGGTCTTCGGAAATGTATGGCTGATCCCTGACCCACTACTCCAATGGGGCCCAAATTTCAAGGACACTAAGGACCGTACGCAATCTCTGCCGTAGTTCCATTACTAGTAACCTACAGCACAAATTTGATGAAGATAGGGTCATTAGTTGTTGAGTTATCGAGATTTTTTGTATATGTTTGTTAGCTCTTGGACCGATTAAAAGTTCAAGAATCCGAACCCATGGGCCAATTTCGGCCATTTGCAATCCCCGTCGTACTTTCAGTCCTAGTAACCTACAGTTAAAATTTCATCAAGATAGCTCCATTATTTTTTGAGTTATCGTGCCTACGAACGGACGGTCATGGCTTTATCGACTCAGGAGGTCACGCTGATCACAAATATATATAGTTTTCCATATCTAGATTGCTTCCTTTAGGTAGTTACACACACCATACCAAAGTGTGTAGGGTATAATTAAATGAAATTTAAAAATTTGAAAATTACTAAAAAAACGCAAATTTGCCTATAATCGAACACCAGTTGCTTATTTTCGAAAACATTTACTCCTTTGTTCGAACACAAATTTTTTTAAAGAACTACTATTAAAAATATCATTTTAAATATTGTTATTTCTTAAGAATTCAAACTTTATAAATTCAAAGAATAAATAACTTAATTTAATTTAATAGTTTTCTGAATCATTAAACTATTTCCTTATGTTATCTCAGTATGAATTACACGCCTTTGTAATAGTTCCTGGATTACGATGGGATATTTCCTTAAGCCTTATGATATTTCCTAAAAGATATCATTTTTGCCTGGCCTGCCGTTGGTAAAAGGGGTTGTTTTTTTCTCATCTCTTACTTTTTTGGACCTCATCTTGCAGCTCTTTTGGATTTTGTGAAAAGTGCGTTGGTCACGAAATATCGCTTTTCAAAAGCTCAAAGCCATTTTCATTTTCTTATCTGCTTTTATCACAGGAATGTTGTAATACAGAGTTGTTACCAGAATACGAAATAGTTTACTTGCGTCCCTTATGAACCCTTTCCTGATTTTACCGAAAGCAGCCTTCAAAAAATCCTCGCTATATTGCTGATATATTTTCATTTTGTCTAAAAAATTATTGTGTAACAACTTAAAATCTGAAGAAAACATTGTGTTCGAATAAGGGAATTGAAAACTTATTTCAATTGCCTAAATTCGAACACTGTGTGAGAAAGGAAATTTGAAAAAAAGAAATTTGTGTATTTTAGTTAGCCTTGTTCGAACTGGTCAAAAAATAAATAAATTTGTAATATTTTCCTTTACTTTTTAAGAAAATTCAATAAATAAATATTTCATTTTTACACAATTTGTTTACAGATTTCATAAAAAAAACACTATTTCCTGCAATCCTTAAAACTCTTTTTTTATTAGCAAGTTCAATGAAAAACGCACTGTTCCAAAACCAGTTTCAAGCTTAAGCGATTTGAGAGATAATTAACTTATTTTTTGTTTTGATTTTTTTGCTAAGGGTAGGGGAAAATTCAAAAATAAATTAAAAAACAAACCTTTTTAAAATAAGTCAAATTTGCTAACTATACTAGTTTTTTTTTAAAAACGTTCGATTATAGGATGAATGATGAACGAATTTTTTCGCATTTACAAAACAAGTATAGCATTAATGTTAGAAATAATTTTTAAACATATTGATTTCTTTTTTTTCCTAGTTTTTCAAAAATTAAAAAAATTAACGAAAAGAAATTTGATATATTAACGATAGAAATTTGAAAGATGTATAATTTTAGTTTCTTTTTTGAGAAATTCTCCTACTCTTGCGTTTCAGAATTAATAAAAGAACATTTGTAACTTAAAGAACTAATAGTCTTAATAGTTTTTTTTGTAGTTCTGTAAGTGATATTAAAATAGAAGTATACATAACAAAATGTAAAAAATTGTCTCATACATTTTTATTGTAATTTTGCGTCTGTACCTGCTAACATATATATTATACGTTTTGTTTTTTTTATCTTTCCTGGTCATACCAAAGCATTTTTCTTATATACATATACATCAACATGCCTTTTATTCTTATGTATTAGACATCTGCACAATTGTATTCAAAAGCGCTTTCAAAACATTCTATAATAAGTAAAACTTTTTATATTCGGTTTTGAAAGCTTTCAAACCAAATGCATTCATTCATAACCTACACTAATTCAAAAGACCTGGACATCTAAAGAAAACAAGTGATGATAAAAAACCAAGGGTTTTTAAAAAAGCACATTTTCAAAATAATATAGTGTTTCATACTAAGTATTTTATCGGAATATAATGTTGAAGCTTCAATATTAACGTTTAATTTAGGAAATATATACGTTAGTGACTAAGTTACTGCTTACTTATAAAAACAGTAAATTTTTAATTTTTAAGCCCTATTAGCTCCTCTATGGGGAAGGTTGCCAAATTTCTCAAGGACCTAACTTCATCTAAGCCCCCCACTCCCTCTCCACTTTTGTAGTTTCTAGGAATTAAACCAAAATTTGCAATTTTACTTAGAATTTTATTATCTAAACAAAAATGAGTAAAACTGAGAGACACTTTCTTCAGTTTAAAGAACCGGTTTTAAATTTAAGAAAAGCCTTTAACATATGTCAAAATATAATGTTTATAATGTTCAAATTTTGTATATTAATAAAAAAAAATTTGGACAGGTATTCAAGTTACAGGTGTTTAAAAATAGCAAAATTTCAATTTTGGAGCCCTTATAGCTCCTAAACAGGGGGCTTGACAAAAAATTTTGTTAACTGACTCCTACTAGCTTTTGAAGACCTAACTTCTCCCAAAATTTCAAGGCCCTATATTAAACTGTTTAAGAGATATGTGGGACCAAAAATTTTGCAAAAATTGAGTTTTATATAATGCTAAATTTTAGTACCGTATGGCAACCCTATAAATTTGGTCGACATATTTTTGTTGAGTCTATTAAAGCAGCTCTCTTATACCGTTTTTCGATTGAAAATAAACCTAACAGAACTTATGTTATATCATTTTAAATATAGGGCTTTTTTGGAATTTGCAGGGGCTGTAGCTTCGTAACCCTTCAAAATTAAGAAAAACCTTTGACACATGTTGAAATATAATTATAAAGCTTTGAATTTTGTATATCACTAAAAAAAAATTTGGACAGGTATTCAAGTTACAGGTGTTTAAAAATAGCAAAATTTCAATTTTAGAGCCCTTATAGCTCCTAAATAGGGGGCTTGACAAAAAAAATTTGTTAATCGACTCCTACTAATTTCTGATTATCTAACTTCTCCCAAAATTTCAAGAACCTAGTTTGAACCGTTCAAAAGATATGTGTGGTCAAAAATTTTGCAAAAATTGAGTTTTGTGTAATGTTAAATTTTAGTACCGTATGGCAACCCTAAACATTTGTCTGTCAAAAATTTATGAAACCAGCTATCGTTTGCCGTTTTCAGATTGAAAATATATCTAACAGAACTCTTGTTATAACCATTTAAATATAGGGCTTTTTCCAACTTTGGGGGGCTGTAGCCCCGTGTCAGGTGGGGCTACAGAAAAAAATTCTTCTACAAAATTATTTTTTTTGCAAAAACTACCCATGGTTAAAATTTCTTTACTCTATTTCAAACGGTGTAAAAGTTTTTGTAAACATACGGACGGACGGACGGACGGACAGAGTGAAGCTATATAGGCACATTTTTACAAAATTTTTTGAAAATGTGCTAAAAAGCTCAAAATAGGACTCCCGCAAATGAAATTTACACGTAGTGTTATGGGAAAACGCGGGAGTCCTCCTAAAAATGTTAAAATAACTCACAAACTACTGATTTTTTTTAATTATGTTAAAAGAGTAAATTGGAATATAATCTTTCTTACATCATTTAGTAACAAAAGAAAATTTTAACTTTAATTTTTTCATTCATAAGTATGGATTTCAAAAAATTGCTTCCAAAAAAAATTTTAATAGGAAAAAGCTTCTTAGAAACTTTCAAAAAGATTATTAATGTCGTACATTAATGGTCAAAAAAAAAGTTGCGTTTAGTGGGAATTTTTAAATTTAATGAGTTTAATTATTTTATTAGCAAATTAGAAATTGAATAATATATATAAATAATAAATAAATGGAAATAAAAAATAAGTAAAATT
This sequence comes from Dolichopus griseipennis, assembly GCA_963082915.1. Lineage (NCBI taxonomy): Eukaryota > Metazoa > Arthropoda > Insecta > Diptera > Dolichopodidae > Dolichopus > Dolichopus griseipennis. The sequence goes on along the minus strand of OY720445.1, from coordinate 53,012,945 downwards.
AAAGGTGAATTTAGTCAATAATAACATTTAATTCTTCGCATTTTTCAGTATCATTCTCTGAGAAAAAATATTTAAATATTATTAAAAATTGAAAAATATAAATAATAAATAAATGGAAATAAAAAATAAGTAATTAAATAAAAAACATTAATATATATATATTATAGATATTTAATAATTCGTAGAGAATATTTTTTCCATTTATTTATTATTTATAATATTTTATTTATAGTATTTAATAATAAGTAGAGAATATGGCTCGTTTTTTTAAAAGTGTATCCCCAGGAGGCCTAATCCACTTAAACTAAAAAATAAATAAAAAAAAAGACATATATATACATATATAAATATATATACAAAAATATAAATAAAAAAATAACAAAAATTTAATGAAAAAAAACAATTCATTTATGTAAAAAAAACATTCATAAAATAACAGCGTCTGATAGCACGCTATTAAAATACGATACTATTTGCTTTAGCTGAGACCAAAATACAAGTTTGTATTTTCCGGCAAAACATTTTTATTTAGTTTTGTTTGAGTATTACCTGTAAAGCAGGTAACTAATAAATCTTTATTAACTACATCTCCAAATCTAAAAGAAACACCAAAGTTTTCGTTCTCATTTAAAATATACAAAACTAAATTATTTTGACCAGCATATAAGGCCCAATTATTTAAATTAACTTTTTTATTAATATTTACAACTAAATTAGAAAAATTTAAAATTAGATCTTCATCTATATTTGAGTTTTTATTCAAAGAAATTAATTCTACCGAGTTCTTGAGAAAAATACTTGGAACTGCATCTGGCAATAATTGCGTCCTTTGAGATTTATCTACAATTAAGCACGAATCTTCAAAATGTAATTTACAAACGGTACTATAGGCTGTCGGTTGCCAGTTCGTTCTTCCAACAGCGTTTTTTAGCACATTTTCAAAAAATTTTGTAAAACTGTGCCTATATAGCTTCACTCTGTCCGTCCGTCCGTCCGTCCGTCCCTTTTTACCTACGATTGACAAAAAAATATCAGGAATGGATAGGTATTGCAATAAAAATAATTTAATGTTAAAACTTTTTTTTGTAGCCCCCCCCCTGTTACGGAGCTACAGCCCCACAAAGTTAAAAAAAAGCCCCATATTTAAACAGTTATAATTAGAGTTCTATAAGGTATATCTCCAACCTGAAAACGGAAACAGACAGCTGCTTTTATAAGCTTTACAAGTTTTTAAAAGCTAATTAGATAGGGTTACCATACGGTACTAAAATTTACCGTTATTCAAAACTAAGTTTTACAAAATTTTTGGTCCCTCATAACTTCGGAACGGCTAAATCTAGAAACTTGAAATTTTGGGAGAAGTTAGATCCTTAGAAATAAGTAAGAGTCAGTTAACAAAATTTTTTTGTCACGCCCCCTCTTTAGGAGCTGTAAGGGGTCGAAAATTGAAATTTTGCTAAAAATTTAGCTTTTAAACACCTATAACTTGAATACCTGTCAAAATTTTTTTTTATTTGTATACAAAATTGAAAGCTCAAAAACGAAAGTTTCAATTAGTGTCAAAGGTTTTTCTTAATTTTGACTTTGTCCGTCCGTCCGTCCGTCCGTCCGTATGTTTACAAAAACTTTTACACCGTTTGAAATAGAGTAAAGAAATTTTAACCACGGGTAGATATTACAAAAAAATTAATTTCGTAGAAGAATTTTTTTCTGTAGCCCCACCCGTTACGGAGCTACAGCCCCCCAAATTTGGAAAAAGCCCTATTTTTAAATTATTATAACAAGAGTTTTGTTAAGTTTATTTTCAATCTGAAAACGGCAAAAGATAGCTGGTTTTATAAGCTTCACAAAAATATAAGGCTAAAATGTATAGGGTTACCATACGGTACTAAAATTTACCATTAAGCTAAACTCAACTTTTGCAAAATTTTTGGCCCCATATATCTTCTAAACGGTTCAACCTAGGCTCTTGATATTTTGGGAGAAGTTAGGTCCTCCAAAATTAATAGGAGTCGGTTAACAAAATTTTTTTGTCACGCCCCCTGTTTAAGAGCTATAAGGGCTCGAAAATTGAAATTTTGCTATTTTCAACCACCTGTAACTTTAACACCTGTTCAAATTTTTTTTTACAAATATGCAAAATTTACAGCTGCAGCATTATATTTCAACATACGTTAAAAGTTTTTCTTAAATTTGAAAGGGTCTCTTTAAATTGAAGAAATTGTTTCTTAGTATTAACCATTTTTGGTTAGATAATAATATTCTAGGTAAAATTCCAAATTCTGTTGGAGTTCCAAATTGATTTCCTAGAACCGGAAAAAAATGGAAGGGTGAACACAGGAGGGGGGGTGAGCAGATCCATCATAAGTTTGCTAAGCAAAAATTTAGGAACCTTCCCCATTGAAGGGCTACTAGGTCTTCAAAATTAAAACTTTTATGTTCTTATAAAACAGTAACTTATTCACCAGTGTAAGTTTTTCCAAAATTAAACGTTAACATTGAAGCTCCAACATTATATAGGTTTTCTTGAATGCATTGGGGTTGTATTCTAAGTATTTCACTATTAGTCATATAATTAATTATTAATGAAATAACAAAATTATAATATTATCATAATATATATTTTTATAAAAATAAATGATAAAATACTCAGTAAGAAACCGTATATAATTTTGAGAATGTGCTTTTTAAAAACCCTTGGTTTTTTTCCCTCACTTGTTTTTAATTCTCTTTAACCGGAAATTTATATATTGTAACGTATATCGTGCTACTGTTATAATTGGATTTACGCTTTTCAATTTCTTATTTGAAATAAAACGAATAGAATAAATATAGTTAAGTTGTAGTTTGAGTATATACCATATTTAAAGCTTTTCGAACGAATGTATTGAATTAGAATACAGTATTTGAATATATTCGATAATTTTAATAAAGGAATATATTTGTAGAGATCTCTATTATGTAAGAAAGTTTACCTATAGAGCATACAATTAACATTTTATGAGCCTAGTTTTTTCTATCTCATATATACGTAAGTATTAGTAATTAGAAGTGTTACGTGTATAAACAACAAAACGTTGGCAAAGCAAAAATTCGCAGCTATTTAGCTATTTTTACTAGGTTCAAAAATTTTGAAAATGTTCTTATGACGTGATCATGATGTTGCGGTAATCAAAGGGGTGATCATATTTTGGTTTTCTCGACGTTTTGAAAACATGACAAAGCGAATTAACTGTGTGATATTGAAACTACAAAATAATATAAGTTATAAAATAGCAATACCTGTCATGATAGCCAAATAGCAACGGATGTGTAAAAGTTACGGCAAATGCAAAGATGTTTGATTTTCTATGTCACTTACATGACAGCTTAATAGAAATATATGTTTAAAAGTCTTGGTGTTATAATATCACAAATACAAATTATCACATAAAATTAAATTGTTTGAATATAAAAAAAAATTACAAAGTTCTAGTAAAAAGCTTAGTTTAACTAAAGTTGCTAAAAAATTATTTTTTCAAATTAAATATTCTGATAGCGAATACATTATATTAAATATAAAGTCAAAAGTTCACAAGAATATATTAATTAGAGTTTAAAACAATTTAGATTTGTGGGCAGCAAATATTACGTATAGATGACGGCTATTACAAAAAAACGAATTTGTGAAAATTTCATGTTCTTAGCTCCTTTAGTTTTTGAGCTATCGTTCGGATGGACGGACGGACGGACATACATAGCTAAATCGATTTATTTTTCTATTCTGATCCTATCCATACACTTGAATCTATATCTACATAATGATATCTAAACGTAATGACAAATTTATTATACCCTTTGAGTATATAGTCGTATGGGTATAACGAGGAAGATTATAGTTTCCCTTGTCAACTTTTAGATACCCGTGCAAACCCACTTTTATGTTATCTACTATATAAAGAAGAAAATTTGTTTGTTTGTTTGTCCAGGATTCACGTGAAAACCACTTGTCCGATTGTCACAAAATTTTAGAGAAATAATTCTGATAGCCCGGGGGATGACATAGGCTATGTCACATTTTTATAAGTCAACAGGTTGCGGCTCCAGAGCTGTTTTAACATTTTTCGTTTTTTTGATGTCGAATCAAAACGTTTTAACCGATTTACTTTAAATTTTACACAAATGTTCCTATTGCCAACCTGAATTAGTTGTATAAAGTTGGTTGGAATGAAATAACCCATTTCGGGCGGGCTTACAATAATGTAGTGTTTCCGATTTATGTCCAATTTTACAGGGTGGTTTGAAATCCGAAAAGACAGTCTGACACAAATTTTTGTTAACTTCGGTTAACCCGTTTGGGCACGAGAGCGCAATGAAGCTATTTCAATGTTTTTGATGTCGAGCCGAAACAGTTTGACTGATTGACTTGAAATTTCGCACAAATTTTCCTCTTAGCAACCGGAATTAGATGTATAAAGTTGGTTCGAATAAATTAACAAATAATCAATAAATAATTTAATTAGATTAAACGATTAACTGAATTTTAATCGAAAATTTTGTTACAGCATTTTAATTATAAAAGCCTACCGGGTTAATTTGGTTTTGACCTGTTAACGCGTTTTGCACAAAGATTCAATGAAATTTTGAAATTTTTGGTATTAATGCAAGTTAACCTTTATTCCAAAAGTTCACTTAATTAGTAAGACTATTTTATTTTTGCTCTCCTCACAAAGTGTAAAAGCTGAATGAGATAATATTAATAATAATAAAAATAAAGCTTATAAAGAATCCGAATAATAATATCCGTAAATTTAAATAACGTAACATTTTCCTCCTCAGTTGTTGTTATTTGAAAATAGATTTTAGTGTAAAACTGCAGTTTTTTTTTTGTAATAAAATCTAAAAAATCACTTTTGTATATATTATGCTTAATTAAATACATAATATTTTAAAACATTTTTTCCAAAAAAGAAGCCTACTTTCTCTCATAAAATCATAAAAAAACGAGGAAGAGCGTAGTAGAACTTTTAGGTAAGTACAAAAGAAATATAAGTTGAAAACAGATTTTTAAACTTTTTCTAAACCATCGACTATATTTTATTCAAACGTTGGCAATTCAAGTAAACTATTATTGACATAGTATAATGACATAATGGCAAATTTAGTATATGCTATAGTCAAACGGGTATAATAATACTTATATTTAAACTAGCTATTACCCGGTGCTAATTGCTCCGCCCCTCAATGGAGTTTTTATTTAAGTTGATGTTATTGAAAAAGTTAACACAAGCATTACACATAGTGTACATGTTAATTTTAAAATGTAATAAAGCAATTTTTTTAAAACGATTTTTTTAGGATTATTCTAGCAATTTTTCAACAAATTTATCAAATTTCAATTGAAACTTTTCATAATTATTAAATAATAATAAAAATTTTAATTCAGTTAACATTGTTCGCCGGAAATCCACCATCATCAACGCTATCGTTAAGGAGCACCAAATTGTCAAGAAGCACCACGTATAGAAAAATTAGAGATAATCGTTCAAAATGTTTTGCAAGCTGTTTTTTAAAGTTTTTTTGTTTCGCAATCGGTTAAAAGAACACGAAAAAACATTTTTTTTTAAACATTCCCCTAATTCAAAGAAGTTTTACCTACTTCTAAAAATTGGACGTAATTTACTTACAAAATTTTTTTTTTGACGAATCGTAGGAATGACAAGTATACGCATACAAAATTTAAAGTGAATTGGTCAAACCATTTCTGCTAAGAGTAAAGTAAAAAAAAATCTGTAAAAATCTGCTGTATCGCAATGGGTTAACGGAACTCAGCAAAACTTTTTTTGAGACTTTGGCCAAGTAATATTTCGCAAAATTGGACGTAATATCCTTCCAAAATTATTTTTTGGACAATCGTCGGGGCGGCATGGGTTAACAAATTCCTAATCTGTTAATAGAGTGAACTCCATTCTCAAAGAGGAACACATATACAAAATTTGAAGGAAATCAGTTAAACCATTTCTAAATCGTAGCAATGTGTTATTGGAACTTCACAAATTTTTTTTTATTTTTAACACAAAACAGTACTTTGAAAAATTGAACAAAACTTGCTTTTTTACAATTTACACGCTCCCGGGCAACGCCGGGTAAATCTGCTAGTAAAATATAAAAAAAAAAAATATAAAAAAAAAAATATAAAAAAAAAATTTGAACCACTCACCCCATAATTTTTGTTAAAAAAAACCTTTGGCCGACCCTTAAAGTTGGTAACTTTACCTTTACTATCCCAATTTTAATTTTAATTTCGTAGCTTCAATAGATTCACAGATATTCACAGATCGCGAGATAAATAATAAGATGTTATTTCTTATATATAAGATAAATATAAGATGTTATTATTCTTATTATTTATCGCAGATATCGAAAATAACATCTTATCGCGAACATTTATCGCGAGAAGGCTCGCCGAAAATGAAGCCTTAACATTTTGAAACTTTATAAAAGAGCTTGGTATAAAATTATTTTCTGTAGCCTTTGATATTATCTCTTTTAATTTAAACCTTGAAAAAATAAACATCATATTCATATATTAAGATTATAAAGATAGATAATAGTCATAATGATTATTATTATCTATCTTGTTCATAATAACTATTATCTATCAATCTAAAATACAAACTACACGTACAAAGAATTTCAAATATACATATTAAAAATATACATAAATCCATATAAATTATTTATCAAGCCATTTACCTAATTAAAAAAAATGTTTGTATTAATTTTAGCTTATCTTAAATTTTTTAAACTACGCATCACTTGAATCATATGAAATCGTAACTTGATAGATACCTATAAAACAAAAACAACAATAACAATAGCAAAAAGAAACAAACAAAAAAATTCATATAACTTCATGTTGTATACAAGTTGTACTGAAAAAATTAAAATTTTTTTATGAAAAATTTGGAGTTATAGATGTTAATTGTCCAAGAGCTATCCGAAGTTTTGGTCGGATCTTAACCTACAAATATAGAAATCCTAAAAATACAGAAACACATAGCTAGATAGATTTACTTTTAGATGCTGATCCAATACGTATCTTTGACATTATATCTAGCTCGTCTAGATCAATGCGTTACAAACGGTGGAGCAATTTTATTATACCCATGGTCATAATGTTATATATGTATGCAAGAGTATAAAAAAAAATTTATAATCAAAGATTATCTAGGTATTATAATAAGATGAGCCACTAATATAGCCAACTGACTCATCTTAGGTATTATAATAAGATGAGCCAGGTATTATAATAAGATGAGCCACTCCAACACAGGAGCAATTTTTGGGTTTGCAATATTTAAAAAAGAACAAAACACAACGAAATTGAAATATGTAGGTTAAGTATAGAAATAAGATTTTATTATGTGAAATGAAAACAAAAAACTTTTATTCATTTAAATGAGCAATAATCTACCCCTAACAAAGCTGAATATTTAAAATTTTGCCAAAAGTAATTAACCGGATGATATTTCGCATTTGAAACAGTCTACTCTACTAAACTTTTCCTCGTTTTTTTTAAATTTTATATAGTTTTTCTTTTTTTTTATAATATATGAAAGAGTTTAATTAATTATTTTATATCTTATCTTCTTGTCATTTTAGACGAAGCGAGTTTTTGGAATGCGTATCATGGCCTTTGACTTATTTAGAAGATGAAATACTAAATGGAGTTTACAAATTGCAGACACAAAATTTTTTGACATACCCTACTTCAAATATATTGCTAACATTACAGCGAACTAAACCATTCCTACCAACACCATTAACAAGACAAAACTACATTATTAACAAACACTGTTTATAAAACATAACCATAAGTTCTTCTGAAATGGCAACTACTGCTGAAGATAAAATATGTTCTACTAATGCAGGGTTAAATATAAATCAGCAAACAAGTTTGGATGAAGATATTGTTAGCACAGGCAGCGCATCTGTAGTTGCAAATGTAATTGAAAGCAACAATGGTCAGGTTATATTAAGTAAAAAGGCAATACACCAGCGTGATGCAGATGAAAATTTATTTCTAAGGTTCTTAGAACTTGATCCACCGACCGATGTTATTAACAATTCAATAGCTGCTGTTTCCGTCGGTAGTGCTACCAATGCTGCTGTAACTTCTTCGATATGCAATACAATATTAGCTACTCCGGCACGTAGACCATCAACTTTTCCAAAAACTTCAACAGGTCGAACACCGTTTACTGTGACAAAACGATTAACAAGAACTGCGGAACTTGGTTTTGGATTTTCAATTGTTTGGACACATCCTCCAAGGGTTGAAAAAATAGAACCTGGATTATCTGCAGCTCAATGCGGAATACTACCTGGCGATTATGTGATATTTGTTGACAAACATAATGTAGTTACAATGCCAGAAGCTGACGTTTTAAATTTAATTAAATCTCAGGGCAACAATTTGATATTAGAAATATTTCGCCGTCAGCCAGCTACCGGCATCCCACCTTTGACATTAAATTCAATACGTTCTGCCAGTACAGCCGTATCAACAAAAAGTGGCGCTGTTTATGAGCAAAATTTATTATCAAATGGCTTAAACAAATCAAGAGTAGCCAGTATTGCTAGTACAAACGAGTATTTGGGTTCACCAGCACTTAAACCCCCGGAAAGCTTAAATTTATTAAGCAGTGTAACACCAGGACCACGTTGCTCAAACATTTACCTTAATTCATCAATAGAAACAACCAAACGTAAATTACAATTACCCCAAGTCACATTTAGCAAAGAGGTAGGATGCGGTGTTATGTTTATTTTAAAATATACAAAAAATAAAATGATAAATTTAGCTAGAATAGCCTTTTTTTCAAATTTAAGAGAAATTCAAAATTAAGATGATGTTAAATTTTTTGAATTTTTCTATATTGTTTAAAAATATTTTAAAGTTACATAATTTATTTTATTGATTTACAAAAAAACTCATTTCAAACACCAACATACAATACAACAAAAAATACGTAAATTTACTTCACACAATAAATCCATATTATTTATTTTATAGCATAGGAACACAAAAAAATAATAAAAAATCAAGGTAGATGTTTGTAGATATAAATATTTTTTAGCGATGTCAATCTGTCCGTCCGCTGGATAAGGCAAAAATAATGATACTATCTTGATGCAAATTATACTTTCATGTCCTTGAGATTTATGATCAATTGGAGTGGTGGTTCACCTACCCAGACTCAAAAGCATATCTTCTAAATTAATAAAGGTAGTAAATTATAATAGGTAATAGAAACTTTATATTTAGTACACAGGTGTTTTTTCCTATTTCCATTGGGTCTCTGAAATTCGGGATGAATTCGAGTGGTAGTTAAAATACCTTCCACACACCTCTCAAAACTTAAAAAGGTATGTTTTAAAATTATAAAGACAGAAACTTCAAAATTCGTTAAATGGTTTTCCCTTCGGTATTCATTTAGCTCCTATAATTGGGAATTAATTGAGTGGTTTTCCGGATACGACATTAAAACCATAGATATCTTCAAAATTAATAACGATAGAAACCTGAAATTTAGTACAAGGTGGAAGAACAACTCTTTTCCAAACAAAATTCCTTTATCTTCTTTAGTTTATAAATAAATTGAACTGGTTGTTTAGGTACCAAAAACACTCGCATCGAGTTCAAATAAGTATATCTGTTTTCTTTATGTTTCTAAAAATTGAGAGGAGTGCGAGTAGTTTTTTGGATTGCTGCCACACCCATGATTAGACAAGGAGTTATGTCCTGTTCGCTAAATGTCCCTGCGATCATGTGTTAGGTGCAACTGTCAATTGAATTTGTTAGGTTCATTATTTGAAGTTTAATAATTTAGTATATAACTATTATTTGGTAGTTGTACTTTTAGAGTAGTGCATTATCCCGGTTCTCTCAAGAGGGTGAAGAGAGGTTTTCTTTACAAGTGTGGCAATGCAAATACATACCTTTATAAATTTTAGAAGTAACACTTCTATTTATTTTATTTATATCATATTTTATTTTATATTTTATCATATATATTTGATTACTAAAGCGATGTTGTAAAGAAAATTCATTATTCATTATTTTTCTTTTTTTTTGAATCTTTTGTCAAGGTCCCACATAAATTTTTTATTTAGTTTTTGTATATAAGTTTAAATTCCTTTGTATTTTTTATTTTTAAGCAAATTTTTCTTAATATTATTAGTATTATTATTTTAATCAACAATTTTAATTTTTAGTTTCACCATGCTATTTCATTTATTTTAATTGCATGTATTTAATTATCATTTCATTTGATTGAAATAACATCTTCATTTAATGTTATCACAACAATGTCCTGTGCTTATTATAATTAGAAACTTATTTTAATTTTTAAATAAAAAATATTTATATATTTTTACTTAAAATATATTTAATTTTTCATTATTTTTAAGTAATTAGAAAGCACAATAATTTTTAATAGGGATATGCTATAAAATTAACTTGATTTATTTAAGATTCAATGAAACTGAAATAAGTTTGTACTTAATTTTATAAGTCATATCTAAATATAATAAAAAACAAACTGCTGTTACTGATTAACGTGCCCTATTTTATGTTAACCATTATTTATACATGTAATATACTTCTAATTACAAATACTTACATACATAGGAGAAAGAAAAAATGAAACTGATAAAATGGAAATTATGAAGAGAAAGAAAAAAAAAATCAAAGCGTATAGAAATCTGTTATAAAGTACATACAGAAAATTATAATAAAAACGTATAACGCTAATATAAACGTATAACGCGCAAGATTAGGAGAAAAACGTACATATATTAAAAGAGAAATTACATTAACGTCTTTTATTTATTTTAAATAAATAACCAACTTCAATATGTAGTTTCTATTTTGTATAGGGTAAAAGAATTCAAAAAGTATAAGAAATCTGTTAAAAGGTAGATACAGAATATTATAAAAAAAACGTATGAAGCTATTTCTTACACATTTGCATGTTTACTTCTAGTTTAATATCACTTACATAACTAATAACAAAAAATATGTAGTTTCTATATTTTATAGGTGAAAAAAAAATCAAAACGTATAAGAAATCTGTTGGAAGGTAGATACAGAAAATTATAATAACAAGTAAAGAAACAGTCAGTCGTAACCAACTTAGAAATACCCTACACCTATTTGGTTCAAATTTAATGAGATATCCATACGTAATTTTAAAACCATATAAGCTGTTATTAGTTTGATCGTAAGACATAGCTAACCAAATTAACTTTATAATACTAAAACCATTTTCTAATTACTTTATCTATTCAAAAATATTACAAGTTCTTACTAACTTATCTATTTAAAAATATTAAAAACGAGGAAGAGTGTAGTAGAGTAGACTGTATCAACTCTGGGATACCCGTATGACCGTAACATATACATTATATCATCCGGTTAATTATTTTTGGCAAAATTTAAAACATACAGCTTTATTAAGTGTAGTGGAATACTCATATAAAAGAAGGAGTTGTATAACAGCTACTCTAACCCTCTGCCGTAGACCAACCAAATTTTTCTGTAACTTTGGCCATTACACTAAACTAATTTTAGCAAAATTTCAGACACCCAGCTTCATTAGGTGTAGTGTAATGCTCATATAAAAGAAGGAGTTGTATGGCAGCTACTCGAACCCACTTCACTAGACCAACCAAATTTTGCAGAAACTTTGGCCATAAAACTAAACTGCTTTTGGCAAAATTTCAGACACGCAGCTGTAATAGGTACAGAGTAATGCTCATATAAAAAAAGAAGTTGTATGGCAGCTACACGAACCCACTTAACTTGACCAACCAAATTTTGCAGAAACTTTGACCAAAAAATTAAACTACTTTTGGCAAAATTTCAGACACCCAGCTTCATTAGGTGGAGAGTAATGCTCATATAAAATAAGAAGTTGTATGGCAGCTACCCAAACCCATGGACCAAAATGGCTGGATTTAAATAGCTATTGCAAAAAAACGAATTTGCGAAAATTTTAAGATCCTAGCTCCTTTAGTTTTTGAGTTATCGTGCGGACGGACAGACGGACGAACGGACATACATAGCTAAATCGATTTATTTTTCGTTTCTGATCCGATCCATATACTTGAGTCTATATCTACTCCTCCTCCTTCTCTGCGTCACAAACGTAATGGCAAATTTATTATACCCTTTGACTATATAGTCATACGGGTATAAACATAAAATTTGAAATAAATGAAGAAAAATTTATTTCAATTAAATTACAAAAGTGAAAAAATTTTAATTATTAAATTTTGTGGTATAAAGCTAATCAAAGCATAATATATTTAATAATTCAAATTTTTCAAAGTTGCAATTATTTTAAATTGTTCGTTTATATACCTATTAGAAAAGCTTATAAACGCAAAATATGCAATAGCTGTATTTTTAAAATACAATTACAAATTTAGAACATTTCATATAATTCATTCACCTTTGAATATAGCTTAAGTATCGTACACAATGTCCCAATTATATAATCAGCTATGGTAATAATTCAATAAAATATATTATATAATACAAATTAAAAAGAAGGAATTTAATCGTTTATTAAAAAAATATTTTGTTTTTAATTTATAAAATATTATACAAAATATATTTTATTGTAAAATTCTTAGCCTTCCAAAAATATAAAAGTGTTAAATAATAAACGGAAATAGGAAAGAACCCTCGTGTATCAAATTTAAAGTTTCTATCTTCCTGAATTTTGCAGATAAGATTTTTAATTTTAGGATTTCCTAGGAGGCGCCTGAACCACCACTACAATTATGTCGAAATTTCGGGGACACATGGGAAATAGGATATATATTCTTTGGCTTTGTTATTATACTCGTTTGGCTTCAAATCGATCAAAAGCTTTTAGAATCAGAACTCCCAAATTTGAAGCTTCTACATTTGTTTAAAGTTATTATCTTTATTAATTTCGAAAATGTACTTTAAGGTCTTCGGAACTGTGTGGATGGTCTCCGACCCACTACTCCAGTTGATCCCAAATATTAAGAACAGGAAGGAAATAGAAAGAGATAGCCTGATGCCAAATTTGGAGGTAGTATCTCCATTGGGTTCGGAATAATCCTCGTTTTGCCTAAATTCGGTCAAAAAGTACTAAGTTCCGAACCCATTGTCCAATCCTCACCGTAGGAAATCCCCACCGTAGTTTCATTACTAGTAATCTACAGCACAAATTTGATGAAGAAAGCGTTATTAGTTGTTGAGTTATCGTGACTTTTTATATATCTTCGTTAGCCCTTTGACCGATTAAAAGGTCCAGAACCCGAACCCATGGGCTGATTTCGCCCATATGTAGTGGTACTGAACTACCACTCCAGTTGATCCCAAATTAGAGTGACACGCAAGAAATAGTAAAGAACACCCCCTTGCCCCAAATTTGAAGTTTCTACATTTTTCAAGTTGCTATCTTTATTAATTTTGAAGATATGCTTTAAGATCTTTGGAAATGTTTGGCTGGTCCCTGACCCACTACTCCAATGGGGCCCAAATTTCAAGGACAGTAAGGAAGTAGGAAAGTACACCCTAATACCAAATTTGGAGGTTCTATCTTCATTGGTTTCGGAATTATGCTCGTTTGGCCTAATTTCGATCAAAAAGTTCTAGGTTCCGAACCCATGGTCCAATCTCGACCGTACGAAATCCCCGCCGTAGCTTCATTACTAGTAACCTACAGCACAAATTTGTTGAAAATAGCGTCACTAGTTGTTAGTTATCGTGAATTTTTTAAATGTTTGTTAGCCCTTGGACAGATTAAAAGGTCCAGAATCCAAACCTAAAATAAATATATATACTCTTCCATATCTAGCTCGCTTCCTTTACCTCGGTGGTTACAAACACCATTCCAAAGTTAATATACTCCTTTTACCTATTCTACAGGTGTAGTGTCAAATAAAAAAGTTAGGATTTTATAATTTTCACAAATTCGTTTTTATTCGTCATCCCTATTGAAATCCAGCCATTTTAGTCCACGGGTTCGAGAACCTGCTTCGATACAACTTCGTTTTTTATATTATATTACTCTATACCTATTGAAGCTGGGTGTCTGATATTTTGCCAAAAGTAGTTTAGTTTTATGGCCAAAGTTTCTGTAAAATTTGGTTAGTTTACTGCAGTGGGTTCGAGTAGCTGCCATACAACTTAAAATTTCACATGAGCATTACTTTATACATATTAAAGCTGATGTTTTAAATTTTGTGAATGGTAGTTAGCTTTAATGGCCCACTTCTGAATAAAATATAGTCGGTGTAGTGGAAGAGGTTCGAAGAGATTATATTTTCCTTTGTTATAGGAATAACTGAAAGCCTAATAAGTTGTGTATTTCAAATTTTGCCAAAAGTAATTAACCGGATGATATGATTTCGATATTACGGTCATACGGGTATCCCAGAGTTGACACAGTCTATTTCACTACACTCTTCCTCGTTTTAGTTGAATTCAGCGAATTTTTCTTTTAAATTAAGTTAGAAATGGCATCAGAAATAAGCGAATTATTAGAGTTGTTGAAATTTCAAATAATTATGTGAAGCTCAAGTGATGTTATTGAATTATAAGGAAACAATTATTTTTATTAATATCATCTACAACTATCATCTAATGCGATAATTAGCAAAATTTATATTTAATTGAAAATATATTTCTTAGAAACATTACTAAAATAATTATTAAAAAATCAGCCAAATGTTTATTATCAGATACAATATTATTTTGAATTTCAAGCGCTAAATTATTTGTCCCCTCAGATTTTTTTAAAAGTTTGGTAATCGGTTTCCATCCTTTCTTTCGTTTATAAATTTTATTAAATTTAGGTATTTTTAATAAAAGTTCATTCTTCATCAAAGGTTTTTGTTTTTACAGTTTTTGTTATTACAGTAGAAATTAAGTAAATGTTTGAAATATGATTTGTTAAAATATTGACGAAAGAATTAATAAACATAATTCACATCCTGTTAGAATATTTTGAGTAAGATAGACGTGTTTTTTGCCGGGTCTCCTAAAATTTGGATATAAAGTAGTGAATTGTAATTGATATGATTCTTTTATTTGCATAGACAATATTAAATTAAAATTCATATAGACAGTATTAAAATAGTTTAATAATTAAAATTAAAATACCGATAATTAAATTGTGGCGGTGAATTTAGCGGATTGTCGCGAAATCCACTTGTACGGTTTTTATCACGAATGAATTTAACGAATGAAAACTAAGCTAAATATATAAATTATCAGTATTTAAAAACTTTTAGCACTGAACTAAATAATTAATATTTAATAAACTAAAACTAAATCTATTATAAAATTAAATATAATAATAAATAATTAAAATTTAATAAACTTCAATTAAAAACTATCGTAAAAGTTAATATACATATACTGCAAGTTTGTTAACAAAATAAGAACTGTCATCACAATCACATAGTACATAGCACATACGTACTTCTTAAAATTTTCAACAGTGTTAGCACATTCTAGGATATCAAAATAGCACTTTTTTGAAAGAATAGTGGTAGGGTAGCACATACGTTACCACTAAGAAATAAAAATTGAAAGCATATAAGGTAAAATGTCGATGAGATGTAAAAAGTGCGATAAAGGTTTTCGAAATGAGTCATTCATTACCTGTAGCGGTTTATGTGGTTTTGTATATCATCCTAAATGTGTGAACTTATCTCAGTACGATGTGGATATAGTTAAAGCAAAAGAAAATATTATATTTGTGTGTGATCAATGTAAGGATTACAAAAGAACTATAATAAGTAAAATTGAAGCAATACTATTAACGGTGAATGAGAATAAGAAAAAAATAGCAAAGCAAGAAACCGAGCTTAAAAATATTTTAGATGGTGTAAATAAACTAAGTGTTGATGAGAATAAAGGGTTAGATGAAATTGGAAATATTAAAGTGAAAGGTCAGTCAAAGAAATTATTTTCAGAGATTATTAAGAAATCGCAAGCTATTATTGTTGAACCAAAAAAGATCAAAATGCAGATGAAACTAAAAAAGTGGTTAAAGCTAATATTGATCCGATTTCAGGGGGATTCAAACTAAAGGGAATGAAAGGTACAAAAAAAGGCTCCTTAGTTGTTGTTTGTGAGGATGACTTATCTGGCGGAAAATTTAAAGCAGCAGCTGAAAATGCATTAGGCGATGACTATAAAATTAATGTAGTAAAATCTAGAAAACCTCGAGTTCGTATAATAGGAATCTCTGAAGATATAAAGGAAAATGACGTATTAAATAATTTAAAAGTTCAAAACCATTATCTAAACAATAGTGATATGGAACTCAAAGTTTTTTTCAAAGGTAAACATAAATTTAATCCATATGTAGCGGTGATAGAGACCGATGTTGATTCCTATAATCAGATTATGAAGGAAGGAAGTGTTAGGCTAGGATGGGACTATTGCAGAGTCTATGATGGTATATTTATAAAAAGATGCTATAAGTGTTTAGGATATCAACACCCAAGTGAAGATTGCACTGCTCCTACAAAATCTTGTTTTAAGTGCGCGAAGGATTATGATGAGAACCATAAATGTAACAAGAGTGAATATGAGTGCATTAATTGTGTAAAAATGAACAGGGATTTTAAATTAAATTTAAACACCTGCCACAATTCCTTTGATACTGAAATTGTGAAGTTTTTAAGAGAAAGATAAATATTGAAGGAGAAAAATATTTTAGTAATTAAATGATAATTCAGCAACGCAAGTAAATCAAAAGTGTACCAAACGTATAAATCAAGAACAAAATTAGGAAATTTTTAAAGGTTTTTATACAAATATACAAGGGTTGATTAATAACTTCAATGAAATTGAATTAATTGGTAATAGTGGAGAACATGATTTTATATTTTTGGCTGAAACGCATTTACATGACAATGATACTGACAACTTGGTAAAGATCAATAATTATAACATGGTAAGAGTAAATAGTGATTCAAGACACACTGGTGGTATTTTAATTTATATAAAGGATCACTGGTATTCTGAAGTATTGAAGTCCTTTATTTATGGTAGGAATCTGTGGTACATAGTAGTAAGAATAAAACTAAATTCTTTCAGCTTGATATTGATAACATTGTACAAACCACCTAACAGTGCTTATCCACAAGGAACTTTTATTAATCACTTAAATGATATAGTCGAGTTTTTACATGAACTGAATGAATTGGTTTTATTAGTTGGAGATTTTAATATTGATTGGTTGGGAAGTTCTTCTTTATGTGCTGATGTTAGGTAGATTCTCAATGACTCTAATCTTATACAAATTGTGAATGAACCTACTAGAATAACGAATACGAGTAGAACTTTTATTGATTATGTTGTAACTAACCACAAGAAATTAATAACAGCTAAAATCGATAAAAATAACAAAATTAGTGATCATGAGGCGATTGAAATAAACATTAAAGAAAACATTAATATAACCAGTATATTGCCAAAATCAATAAAAATTCTCAGATATGAAAAAAGTTTATTTTGCAATTTGATATTCGGCAGTCAAATTATGACTACTTACATTTTTCTCGGTTGGCATTAATGAAAAGCTAACATTTTTAGTAACGAATTGGCAAGCATTGCACAACATTTATCTAGATATATAACACTAAATAACAATAGAAATCCTTGGTTTAATCGTTTACTTCGTCAAATGAAAAATGAGAAAAATAATTGGTATTATCAAGCAATTTCAACAGGCAATGAAACCCATTGGGATAGATATAAATTAGAGAGAAACAAATATAAGAAAGAGCTTGATAAAGCTAAGAACTCGTATATATTAATAAAATTTTAAACACCGAACAGTCAAAAATGTGGAAAACCATAAAAATGGTTGTTTTAAATGAAGGTAAAAGCAATATCAATAATATAAGTTTTAATGGCATAATTAGTCGAAATAATATTGACATTGCAAATAATTTTAATAAATACTTTGTAAATAGCGTAATAGACATTAATAACAGTATCTCATATGTAGCATATCATAATATAATTTTAAACAACAGTGCAAGTACGTTTAAATTTAAAGCAATTAATTCAACTAATTTAAAAACCACATTAAAATCAATGAACAACAAAAAGGATTTCATTGGATTAAAAGTGAAAATGATTCTTGATTCGTATGATCTTGTATCACGTAATCTAATTGATATTATCAATGAATCATTATCTACTGGAGTATTTCCTGAAAACTGGAAGGAGACTGTGGTTGCACCGGTGGAAAAGGTTAATAAAACTAAATTATGTAGTGAATTCAGACCAATCAACATGATGAATATTGAGTCGAAAATTTTGGAGAAGATTGTATATGCTCAGCTTGTGGAATATTTAAACCTGAATAGAATAATCACGGAAAATCAATCTGGGTTCAGAGAAAACCATAGTTGTGAGTCGGTGCTTAATTTGGTCATCGCGAATTGGAAGCAAATTATTGATGAGAAAAAGGTTGTAGTGGCTGTGTTTCTCGATCTTAGGAGGGCGTTTGAAACGATTGATAAAAACATCCTAGTAGCAAAGTTGGATGCAATAGGAATAAAAAATACAGAGCTATGCTGGTTTAAATCATATTTGGAGAATCGCAGACAAAGGACCAAAGTTAATGAGGTTCTATCCAATGCAATCGATGTGTTATTTGGGGTCCCTCAGGGCTCTGTGCTCGGGTACTTCTGTTTCTGATCTACATAAATGACATGGTGACTGCAGTAAACTTTGCTAAGCTGATATTATTTGCGGATGACTCGCTTTTATACACTTATGGAGATTCGGTTGCAGATTGCATAGTTAAAATGAATAGTGGTTTAAAAAATGTAAATGATTGGTTAATTAGGAATAGGTTAAAACTTAATGTCGAAAAAACAAAATATATGATTATAAATGGTAAGTCAGATGATCAAATAGTAATTGCGATGGTGTCACTTTAGATAAGGTTTATAAAATTAAATAAACTATATATAGATAATAGGATTAAATTTGATTTACATGTTGATTATATGTGTAAGAAAATTTAAAAAAAAAACATATTTTTTAAGAAAGATTAGGGATAAGATGCCTAGAAAGAGTGCAATAATGGTTTAAAATGCTATTATTAAGCCTCACTTTGAACTTTACTCGATCATAGCATTTGTTAGCAATGAGCAAGTAAATAGATTACAGAAACTGCAGAATAAGAATATGAGGATTATCTTGAAATGTGCTAGATTAACCCATATACGGGACATGTTACGCTCGTTAGGCTGGTTAAATGTTAAACAGAAATTAGTGTATAATGCGTTAGTGTTAGTGTTTAAAATAAACAAGTGAGGGAAAAAAACCAAGGGTTTTTAAAAAGCACATTCTCAAAATTATATACGGTTTCTTACTGAGTATTTTATCATTTATTTTTATAAAAATATATATTATGATAATATTATAATTTTGTTATTTCATTAATAATTAATTATATGACTAATAGTGAAATACTTAGAATACAACCCCAATGCATTCAAGAAAACCTATATAATGTTGGAGCTTCAATGTTAACGTTTAATTTTGGAAAAACTTACACTGGTGAATAAGTTACTGTTTTATAAGAACATAAAAGTTTTAATTTTGAAGACCTAGTAGCCCTTCAATGGGGAAGGTTCCTAAATTTTTGCTTAGCAAACTTATGATGGATCTGCTCACCCCCCCTCCTGTGTTCACCCTTCCATTTTTTTCCGGTTCTAGGAAATCAATTTGGAACTCCAACAGAATTTGGAATTTTACCTAGAATATTATTATCTAACCAAAAATGGTTAATACTAAGAAACAATTTCTTCAATTTAAAGAGACCCTTTCAAATTTAAGAAAAACTTTTAACGTATGTTGAAATATAATGCTGCAGCTGTAAATTTTGCATATTTGTAAAAAAAAATTTGAACAGGTGTTAAAGTTACAGGTGGTTGAAAATAGCAAAATTTCAATTTTCGAGCCCTTATAGCTCTTAAACAGGGGGCGTGACAAAAAAATTTTGTTAACCGACTCCTATTAATTTTGGAGGACCTAACTTCTCCCAAAATATCAAGAGCCTAGGTTGAACCGTTTAGAAGATATATGGGGCCAAAAATTTTGCAAAAGTTGAGTTTAGCTTAATGGTAAATTTTAGTACCGTATGGTAACCCTATACATTTTAGCCTTATATTTTTGTGAAGCTTATAAAACCAGCTATCTTTTGCCGTTTTCAGATTGAAAATAAACTTAACAAAACTCTTGTTATAATAATTTAAAAATAGGGCTTTTCCAACTTTGGGGGGCTGTAGCTCCGTAACGGGTGGGGCTACAGAAAAAAATTCTTCTACGAAATTAATTTTTTTGTAATATCTACCCGTGGTTAAAATTTCTTTACTCTATTTCAAACGGTGTAAAAGTTTTTGTAAACATACGGACGGACGGACGGACGGACGGACAAAGTCAAAATTAAGAAAAACCTTTGACACTAATTGAAACTTTCGTTTTTGAGCTTTCAATTTTGTATACAAATAAAAAAAAATTTTGACAGGTATTCAAGTTATAGGTGTTTAAAAGCTAAATTTTTAGCAAAATTTCAATTTTCGACCCCTTACAGCTCCTAAAGAGGGGGCGTGACAAAAAAATTTTGTTAACTGACTCTTACTTATTTCTAAGGATCTAACTTCTCCCAAAATTTCAAGTTTCTAGATTTAGCCGTTCCGAAGTTATGAGGGACCAAAAATTTTGTAAAACTTAGTTTTGAATAACGGTAAATTTTAGTACCGTATGGTAACTCTATCTAATTAGCTTTTAAAAACTTGTAAAGCTTATAAAAGCAGCTGTCTGTTTCCGTTTTCAGGTTGGAGATATACCTTATAGAACTCTAATTATAACTGTTTAAATATGGGGCTTTTTTCAACTTTGTGGGGCTGTAGCTCCGTAACAGGGGGGGGCTACAAAAAAAAGTTTTAACATTAAATTATTTTTATTGCAATACCTATCCATTCCTGATATTTTTTTGTCAATCGTAGGTAAAAAGGGACGGACGGACGGACGGACGGACAGAGTGAAGCTATATAGGCACATTTTTACAAAATTTTTTGAAAATGTGCTAAAAATAATATGATGCATTAATATTTATCTGATAAATTAGTTTAATTAGGTGAGGTTCAGCATTATAACTTGCGAAATATTTTTAATTTTAGATTAAAATTTTTCAGAACAAATACTGCTCAGAATTATTTAATGTATAAGGGTTTAAAATTATATAATGAGCTACCTGTAAATATTAAAACTCAATCTAGTCTATCATTATTCAAAAGAAAATTGTTGAATAATATAAAGAATTGTTATTTGCTTGATTAATCAAAGCTTTTAATTGTAATATAATTTATAAAATGAAGTTGATTTGAATTTTTAAAATTTTAATGTAATAGTTTTTTAAGAAACTAAATAAATATATAAAATAAAAAAAAAATAAAAATTCTAATCAGTGAGTGAAACCAGCTTTTGGCTTCTTATGAAAGAAACGGCCTTTTGTTCGAAGGGTCTTAAGTTTGATCTCCAACTGGGTCAATTTTCCTTAGTAGTTAATACATAAAGAATTATAACTTAATAACCAATAAATTATAACTTCAAACTTCATATATAAAATACAAATAATTAATAACGAAAATAATATAAATATAATTGCCTACGATTCCACTAAGAGTTATTATTCGCACTATATATAATAAACAATAACTTTATCAAAATTAAAACCAAAACCTGTATAAATGTCAAATTGACATAATTGACAGTTGTATGACATAATTCAATACACATCTAAACGTCAAGAGATAGGGATATGTAGAAAAATCGCAAATGACATCTTGCAGATATAGTTGACCCAAAAAGTCTTTCCACCGATAGATGATCATTGTAGATAGCTGCGACGGCCTAATCACCCTTTCAGTGAAAAATAACGATTCAAGAAACAGAAGCAGATCTTTGAATATAAAGGGATGAAAACACGGTAACGGCCATTGGCATTAAGCAAAGGATAAGATTTGAAACTTGGAAAGTACGCACCCTTACGGAAGCATCAATACCGAGCTAGTTAGAGAAAGAAATTATGGGTTTAAGTGAAACAAAATGGCCAGAGAGTGCTAATTTGTTTTTTTTTTATTAATTATTAAATAAGGATTTAAGAAGTAGTCTGATAAACTGGAAGCCAATTTCGGACATGTTAATTAGTGTAAGATTATATTCCAAAATTAAAAACATTACAATAGTACAATGTTATGCCCCAGGGAAACATCGGAATAGGAAACTCTACAAAAATAATTCTAGAACCAACTTTGTAAACATAAAAACAAAGGTAAAATTACTAGCACTGATATTGTGATAATGCTAAGGAATATCAAGCCAAAAGTAAGAACACAAAGTGGAAACCGCCCAAAAAATTTTGTATAGGCAACACAAATGGCAAGGTTACGAGTCTGACAGAAATATGCACAGATCACAATATGGCAATGGGTGGTACGTTGTTTATCCGCAAGAATATTCATAAATATACGTGGGAATCTACTGATGGACAAATACGTATAAATACGTATGAGACCATACGTATAAAAAGAATAACGGAGAAAATTAGGAAGACAATTGATGTATTAAATTTGACAACGAAAGTTACAAAAAGGTAATTTGTATCGAGAATTCAGAATGTCATAATTGACAAAGATAACATCCAAAAAATATATAGACAAGCAGGAGAAGATGTATTAATTAGCATAAGGCAAAAACGTTAAGAATGGATATCTGACGATACATGGGAAAAAATATTGCAGAGAATAAAACTTAAGGAAAAAGTTTTACCCAGGACACGGAAGTTCTTAAAAAGTGCTACAAAGAAAAAGCAAGAGAAGTGAAGAAAGCTGCAAAAAGGGACAAGCGTCAATTTCAAAAAACCAAATAACTATTGATGAAAAAATAGCAGCTCGAAAAAAAAATATGCAAAGCTTATACAAAAGCACACAAAAATTGACAAACAAAATCATAAACAAAAATCAACCAATAATAGATAAAAGTGGTGTACTATTGAATATGACCTAAGATCAACTGAAAAGATGGAAAGAGTTCTACGAAGAAACTGGAAAAAGAGAGCAAAGACACGAAGAACCAGGAGTGTTTGTAAAATATGATCCCCGTATAGAGAAATTGTGGAAGCAGTAAACAAACTTAAGGATGACAAAACGGAATTACATACCAATTCAAAACAGCGTAAATAAAGTAATAAATAAAGTACTATAAAAATAAATTGAAGAAAAGAAGCAAAGATCAAATAAAGCAGACGGTCAATAATAGGGTAAGATGCACATGTTAAAAAATGTGAACTTTTATCTTTTCGTAGAAAAAAAACAGTCAGGCTGTCTTCTTTGAGTATATGCTAAACGGATAAACTGCGTAGACTTGACACTGTGCTTGATTTAGGTTGTAGACTAGAGACAAATTAATGTCTTAAACAATAATTAATAATTACATATCTTCAATAAAAAATACATTAATATAACAAATTAAACAGATGCAAGATATAAACAATAATTAAATTGAATAATAAAACTCATAGATATAAAATACCACATAACTAAAAAACAAATATTAAAATATAGACAAAAATAGAACTATACCTATTGAAAATCCAAAACGTTTCTACATTTTAAAAATTTCTTTAAATTATATGTAAATTTCAGTATGATCAATTCTAATAATACGAATATAATATAACCCCCGGTTCCAACATGAGTCTATGATACAGACAGTCTTATTAGCCTAATAGTTGAAGTTAGATCCTTAGAATTTGTTGCTTGAAAATTTTACTTTAACACTTTACATATTTCACTATTTACGAGTTAAAAAGGCCCGAAAAATTAAATTTTGTCATTTTTAAACACCTGTAACTTGAATATCACCAGCCTTTTTTTAGTGATATACTTAAAACTCCAACATTATAAACAACTTGTGTCAATTGTCTTTTTTAATTTTAAAAAATGACGGATCTACAGCCGCCGTTTTGTGGAAAAGTCTTAAAATTACAATACCATAAGATCCTAAAATCTATCATTATGAAAAACTAAATTTTTGGTCCATCATATCTTCTGAAGGCTTAAGCTGGAAACATGAAATTTAGGTCCTTAGAAATTAGTAGAAGTTTCTGGAAAGTGGGAGAAGTTAGAAAATAGAATTTTTCTAATTTTAAAGACCTGCATCTTGAATACTTGTCTAATTTTTTTTAGTTACATACAAAATCTTAACCTCCAACATTATGTTTTAACATGTATTAAAGTTTTTTTTTAATTTAGAACGAAGTTCTTAAAATTGAGGAGAGTGTTTAATAGTTTTAATCATTTTTGCTTAGATAAAAAAAATTCAAAGAAAAATTAGTTTATTTTGGTTCTTGAAATGATTTTTTTCTAGCTCTTTGCGTTGGATTCATCCAAAGTGGAGCAAGAATTTTTAATGAACATAGTTCTAATGTGCTTCTCATCGAATTGACATGGAATCGCCAAATTGCAACAGTCGTCCGGCTTTAATGAACTACTTAGAACTCTTCTATCCAATATAAAATTTTGTTGTCAAATACGGAATTTTAAAACACAAAGTTTTGATACTCGTTATTTTAAAATGCAAGATTTTGAGACGCGAGATTTTAAAACAATTTCATTGTAAGCCCGAAAATAACATAAAAAGTGAATTATCCTTAGCCTTTCTTTTAACTAGCTAAACATTAAAAACACATTAACCAAAACATAGCGGCAATTTGGCTTTTGAATAACATTTTTTGATTTATGTTTTCTTTTAATCTTTTAAATTAACACATTAACACACATTCATTTATTATTATCATACATACTATATTTGTTATACATATAACATATTATTTTTCTGATACATACATATTACTTTTTTTGTTCGTATACAGTACATTATCTACAATTATTTGTTAGAGATGTGTTTGTTTAATCATATTACTTTTTTGTTCATATACAATACATTAATCTAGAATCTAAATATTAATTTTTATAATTTCATTGAAATTTTTTTGTTAAATATAGTCAATAGGTCCAGCAACAGACATGAGAAAACGATTTTTACTTCAGCTCATCAGTAGAGAACAAAATTTTGTAAGTGCTATTCAATTTGGAATGCAGCGATATGTTTTACCATTACAAGAAAGAAAGGTTTTAATATCTCCAAATGATCATCGAACCCTATTTCAAAATATTGATGAATTAATGAGAATATCTCAAGATATTTTAGAACAATTACTAAATGAAAATCATGATCAGAATCCACAAATGAATTTTACTTCCAGAGTTTATTTATCTAAAACCACAGCCATATGTGCCGCTTACAAAAAGTATTGTAATGGAATCAAAAGAGCTGATTGTGTTTTGGTAATAAGTAAAAATAATATGTAAAAATATTTTTATAGTATTATCTCGAAATTTTTTAATATTTGAGAATATTAAAAAAGAACTTTTAAATTTGCTTGGTTTTATTTACTTCTCAAAACATTTGAAAAAGCCTATGCTTAGCAACAGTTAACCTTTAATTTTCTATTGTGTTAAGTTTACGAAAATTCTGTTTGGCGTTTAGTTATAATTTTTTTTTACACATAGGTTGTATTTCATTTGAAACCTTAGTGTTAAATTTACTTTTAACAAACCGAAATACTGTTTATCACATAGTAATAAATTAAAATTTTATTTTTAAAGTCCATTATTATAAGAAAGAAAATTAAAGGAATAAGTTTAATTTACGGTGCAATAAATTTTAAACGTTAAATAGAATATAAGTTAATTTTAAATATTTTCTAATAACTCATTGTGTTTTTGTGTTATATAAAAATAAATATCAAATGACCATTATTAATCACTTTCCAATTTTTTTTATATTTCTTTTAATTATTTAGGTCAACAAATCTCGTCAACCAGCATCAGATTTTGTATTATTTATAACTGAACCGCAAGTGCCACGTAAGCGACCTGATTTAACAATGCTTATTCATAGACCACTTCAGCATTTTCGCGAGATACTAAAGTTAATGCAGATATTAGCATCTCATTCCCATGTTGACAGTGAAGAACAAAAAAACTTTATTTGCGTTATAAATGAATTGCAAGCTGCTTATAGAGAAATAACTGTAGGTGGAGGATTAATGGAACCTCTTGGAGAAGGGAGACCTTTATTAACATTGCAAGATTTGGAAGCTCGTATGGTATTTACTCGTTGTAAGCCTTTTGCTTTGGCAGTGCCAGGCCGTCAATGGATATTTGGTGGCGATTTGTCTCGAGTTGAAGGTCGATCAATTAAACCATATTGGACTTTGTTGTTTAGTGATATTATAGTTTTTGCTAAAGTCAGTCGTGATAGAGTTCTGTTTATTACAGAAGAGCCATTGCCAATTGCAAATATAGTAGATTCATGTTTTAATTTAAGGAAAAAAAGTATACTATATACAAAACTATTATTTTTATTTTAAATAAAAAAATTTTATATTCTAGATACAGAATTTAGAATAACTGTAGACCCTAATGGACGCGTTGTTGAAAGTCCTACAGCATATTGTGCACCAGATTTAACAAAAACGCCAAAGAAGAATACACGTAGAAAAAGTTTAATTTTAAGAGCTCCATCACTAGAGTTGAAAGCAGTTTGGCAAAATTTGTTACAAAGACAGATGTGAGTATAAATCGCTTACGCAAAACACGTTTGTGTAAAACTGAAAAGAATTTTTGTCCAGTTTGCTTTTTCCATAGCATTCGAATGAAGGTTTTCTGAACGTAGTTAAATTTCATAATATAAGTAATTTTTTTAACGGTTCCGGCTTCGACCGGATTAAATTAAATTTCGTTATAAACAAGTGAATTAAATTTCGTTGAAAACAGTTATTTATTATGAAGGAGTCTTTAAAATTTTTGTGGAAGAAAAAATTGATTTCTAAAAGCCAATTTTTAAAAATCGGCATATTTGATCTCTAGTGGACTGAAGTTAGCTACTTAAAAAAAGGAGTTTTCTTAAACTAAACCATTGAAGATAGATCTTTCCATTACTTTACTCTACATCGAGTTTTCTCGTCGAAGTATTAGAAGGTATGCAAGAAAATGCAAGACTAATTTGCTTTAAATATTAGCACTTTAAAGTCCGGATTTATCTGAAAAATTAAGATTTTCTAAAACATGATTTTTTAAAAATGAGATTTTTTGAAACGAGATTTGAGACGCAACCAAAAAAATACTTTATAGCTGTTGTAATCAAAATTCTATAGAGAATTGTTCTGGACTCCGGGGCCTGTAGCTCTATAACAGTTTGGGGTTGGGATGGCTGGAGCTAATGTTTTCGCGATACCTCCCTGTTTTGTTTGGAGTTTTGTAAGCCTCTGAACGGTCCGAAGTACTGACAAATTGAGGTAAACAATAAAGGCACATTTTACGAAATTTTTGCAAAGTGTGCTAAACAAGATTTAATTTACTGCAAAGTTTACTTAAAATTTAGCATTTGTTTTGTTATTATTGTTGTCTTGATCTCAACTCTAAAAGTGTTTTATTAAACTTTTAAGAGATTGAATTCAATTGAGTTTTTTTATTGATTCAACATAATTTTCCTTTCCAAATCCAAAACCGTATAAAACTTTTAATTAAAATGCTCACCTAAATTGTGGGGTAATAGTGGCGGATTGCCCCTCTCCACCTTATAACATATTAAAACTAGTCAAAACGGACTTATAATTAATTTTCGTCTATCATAAACCAGAATATTTGGGGAAAAGCTATAGGATTTCTCTAGAGAGAAATCGATATTTTGAAAAAGTGCTGTGTTGGGGAAACTTAGCTTAGTGTTAGTATGGTTAATTTATTATTAAAAGATATATTTGAAGTTATTGTAAAATAGAATAACAAAAGTTATTGTTAAATGTCAGCATTTTTTTACAGCAATATTTCCTTGAATACTAGTTTTTAATATTTAATATCGCAATCATTATTTATTTCAGTTTTTTGGTAAATACTGCTTTTGGGTCTACACCTTTATCGAGCCCATTAGATTCACCAGATGTTTTAAACACACTTGTTCCGTTAAGTGATATTGGAGCAGCAACAACTTCAATTGCTTCAATTAAATTAGCTTCAATGGATAGTTTGAATTCAAAAAATCAACAGCAACAACAGGTTCGTTTCAGTAATGCTACTTCAACATCAATACTTCAAAACGCTAGTTGTTCAAAAGAATTATTTGAAGGCAGTTACGAAAATTTACAAAAATTGGCTACAACACTTTTGTCACAAAACTATAATAATTATAATTTTAGTAATAATAAGCGTTTAGTCTATAACAATCAAAGTATTCAAGAAAAAGATCAATATCACGACACAACTATAGATTCCATTTTTCATTCAATAACACCAATGGAATCAAATATTTTAAATACCACAACTTTAACCACAAGTTCTTCATGCACAATACCAAATAAATTTACATTAGTAGGCAATTTGAATATGTTAAACAATAGTTACAATAATAACATTTATAAAAGAATGACACCTCCAGTCAATCATACTTCACAACAATATACCCCGTCGTTAATCCTGGCTACTAAAACTGATTCTCTAACTAAAAGCGAAAAACAATCTCTGAGTGAGAAAAATTTTGAAATAGGAAACAAAAGTTACAATAACAAAAATAGTAGTTATTTAAATAAAAGTTCTAGACTCTTACTATCTTCAAGTTCTAATTGTAAACCGTTATTAGAAGCCCAGTCGAATACTAATTTAGCTAAAACAATTCCAAAAGCAATTCCAGAAATTCCTGAACTATATGTGAATAATAGCAATTTGAAAAAATTAACTGATTGTGAAAAGATTGAGTTGACCACTGAACGGGGAACATATGGGGAATGGAAAGCGGCAAGCAGTGCACCTTTACGTTCAATACAATCATTGCTTTCTACAACAACTACTAATCATCCATTTGTAGAGTTTAGCTTAAGTTCTGTCGGCCGTTCATTTTTTGACGAAGCTGATGAAAAATATGAAAATAATTCAACAAATTTATCAATAGCAACCCCAGAAACTCCAACAATTAGTATTTCTCCGACGTCTTTTAATCATTCACATAATTTTTCGAGTAATTATGTTCCCGTTCATTATCCTATTCAGCCGCAACCCAAATTTGCATATCAAAGGGCTAAACACGATACACAAATAAATTTAAGCAACGATTGTCTTAATAAAGTGGAAAATGATGGTGATTGTCCTAATAGTTTAATCAAAATTGATAGAATCCCCATTACAGTTTATGGTGGATCTTGGGACTTATTAGAACTAGACTTAGAATTTCATGAGTTGAATATGGATCCTTCATTTGACACAGATGTTGAGGAATACATATTTTTAGGAGATGAAGATCCATTTGGAGTTCTCCCAATGTGCCCTACACCTCCAGATTCCTTAGACCTGTGATAAAATATGATACAATAAAAAAAGAAGTTGGTTGTAATTATATTAATTTTATTAAAGTTCAATTTCTTTTAATTTATTTTAAATATCTCTTGTACTTAAATAATTTACCAATTTTTTAAAAGAAAAAGGCACATTGATAATATTCCCGAATTGAATTTTAATGCTTTTCAGTTCATCAATTATTGTTCAGCAAAGAGAACTATGAAAAAGTATTAATTAATTTTTTAGTAAATTTACATAATAATAAATTATTAAAAAAACTAAAATCGTATCAGTTGAGAAAAATTTAGAAGTTGGCTGATTCTTTGGTAGAATATATTTTACTACGCGAGCAGTGATGAAAATCTTGAATAACATATTACAACTTACGTTCTCAAAAACACATGTTCCTCCATTTCAAAACCACCCAGCAATCTTTTTTATATTTCCTTTTCTGCGGATATTTATCATACCCAATGAAACTTGCAGAAGTTGTAACTTGCACAAGTTGTTCCAATGTGAGTTTAAAAAAAAAAAGGTTTTAAAATCAGTCCTCTAACTAACGACCTATTAGTATTACTTTTGTCATTTCCAAAGTAATGACATAAATTAAACACCAACAGCTTTTGAAATATCTAAATCGCAGATGTTTGCTTCATGATTGACAATATGGGTTCCAAATACGACGTTCAACTGGTGATCTCATGGTCTGTATCTAAGAAAAGCTAAATATCAGCCTTCGTTGGCAAAGCATAGCGCCCTAGGTCTAGGTAGGATCTCTGTTAAATGGATTGGAGATTTCTTTTCAAATCGTACGATTCATGTTCTTGTTGATGGATATTCATCCAAGGATTTTAAAATAAACGCTGGTGTTATTTAGGGATTTAATTTATTTTCCAGTCTTTTCCTGATTTTTATAAATGACCTATAGGCATCCATTTAAGAAAGACCCTATCGATACTTAAGTTTCAGCATTTTGCCCATAAAGAATCATGTCAAAATCGGTCGAAAGTTTCATCAGATTCATCAGAATAGTGATATTAAGCTTTTCACACAGATAAGTCAAGAGACCGGTGAATGACGTGCTCTGAAATTTGTTGTCGATCTTGCAACAAACCTTTGCGATCCAGATTCAAAGGCTTATGGTTTATAACTTTTGTCATTACTTTGAAAGGACCGAAGTAATAGCAATATGTTGGGAGCTAGAGGGATCGCTTTTATCGCCTTTTTTTAAGAATTGCAAAAACATGTGAAAGCTTGCATTGGGCAGGATAAATACCCGAAGTAATGGAAACATAGAAAAGATTGCGCAGAGGTTTTGAAATGGAGGTTCGGTAATACCGTCCAGACCGGCTGATTTTAAGTATCAAGATTTTTCAAGATTTCGCATCCGCTCAAATCCGCTCTGGTCCTGTAGTACATTCTTCCAGGAGTAGCCATCTTCTGAAACAAATGGGGGTCTTTGATTTGACTGAGGTGATGAAATCGAATGACGAGTTAGAAGCGAACCGTTTGCAAAAAAATTAGCTTTTTCTTTTAAATCTGCGATGGGACTGTTTATATCAACCATTAGAGGAAAAGAAAACCCGCTATTGTGTTCCTTTAAATTTTTTGGAAAAGTCTCACTTTCAAAAGATTAACTTTCAAAACCCTCCAATTTTATCCATAGTTTTGCAGATTATTGTACAATTGCTTTTTTCTATGAATTTCATAACTGCTGTAACATTAATCCGCATAATAAAATTTCACTGTAAGTGGAAAATATTTGTTTCTTGTTTAACTTCAAAACTTACTTAAAATTTTTAAATTTTACTGTACTCCATTTTTTAAACTGGATTCATTAATGTCATTGCTAAATAACCAAATAATTTAAGCTAAATAAACTAAATTATGGCTTATTTCTGGATCAATGTAAATGTATATCTTTTTCATTTATTTTGATTCTTTTTTATAAACTTTATGTGGCAAAATTAATAGTTATATGAATTTTCATTTACTAACATGAATTCTTAACAAATCTGTGTATCAAAATAAGAACGACTTAAACACTTTGAGCAATGTAATGTGACCTCAATAAAAAGAAAAATGAGCACATATTATGATATTATAACATGCCAACATCCATTATTTATTATATCAAATTACAATAAAAAAGTTTTGGTTTTATCTAATTAAAATCTAGTAAAGATATTATTATAACGTTGAAAAAGAAAATTTTTCTATTATGTGTATACAAACTTTGTATCAGTCCATAGCTTCGATTAAAGTTGCATAAATGTTTTGTTAGCTAGTGTTGTGTTAAAATTACAAATGCATTTTTCTAGAATGTAGTTTTATTTTGTATTATTTCTATTTTGTTGTAATACATTTTTATTTATATATAGTATAGTATATTTTAATTAAATAATTAATAAATAAAGAGCAGATATATAAGTTTTGTTATACACATGTGTTCGTTTCAACTACATAGGTTTCCTGTTCTCCGTATGTATTGATTTTAGGTACTTTTTGGTAGATTTTTTTTACAGCCGAAAATTTTATATATCTAATAGTTGGATAGAACATTAGTCTAATGTTAAAATATTTTGAGTATAAATTGTAATATATATAACGAAAACAAAAGTTTTTTTTTTCATTATGTTTTTCATGATAAAATAAAATTAATTTTAGTTATTTTCCTAACAAAGAAGCCAAAACAAACCCTGTCGGCTTTTAAGTGTTTTAATAAACCGAACTTGCAACAAGAAAATTTTTTTTCTGCGTCTCTTGCCATTTAGGCGTTAATAAAATTTAAATTTAACGAACAATTATTCGAATTATCATTTAATTAGATTTTTGGAACACCAATAATTACCAATAATAATAATAAAATATTAAGTTAACCTTTTAGAAGTTCTTATATATCAAATCAACTATTTCTGATCTCTTCAAATTTTGTTGTCGCGTTTACTATCCGAAATATTTTAATTTTTAAGTTTCCCAATACTTAAGAAATATTTGCTTATTAGTTATAACACGTGTAAAATAATTTGTAGCGTCAAAAAAACGATGACAAATTACTTGAAATAAGAAAGGATAATTTACTTATAGGCCCAATTTGATAATTCGTAAGCAACATTTTGTATTCACTTAACTAACCAAACGCCTTGTTCAGTTAAAAAAATAATATTTTGCAGAGAACTATTCTTTCAAATAAGGGTTTTGAAAAATTCCTACAGCCAACCGTTACAACTTACCATGCACAAAAAATAAATTTTCTTTAAATACTAAGTTAGTAAAAAAATCGGTTCCTTGAAATAAAGTCAAATGAAATAAAGGACTTTATTTCATTGTCATATTTGAAATAGAGCCAAAAACAAAAAACTAATTTTTAAATTTTGATTTTATTTTAATATGAAAAATTGAAATAAAGCCAATTTGATTTTATTTAAAATTTTGTGAAAAGTAAATATGTTCTTGGTTGAATTGAAAATCAGGGATACACTCTTTTCCCAAAACATTTATATACATTATGTAAATGTGTAATTCTGAATTAGGATGGTAGAGTTGAATTAAAAATCAGGATTGTCAAGTTTTAAGAATATTTGGGTATATGTACGAGTAAATGTGATATTTTAAATTATGAGGGATTATTTTTTGTAAGAAAAAGGTATGCAAATTGTATGATAAATTATTTATATTTTAGTGTTGGATGCGAAATCAATAATTAATTAGCGGGGGATATTAAAATTTTTAAAACTAAATTTTGCATCCAACACTAAATATTTATAAAGAAAATTTAAATTTGCATACCGATATGATCATTTCGAATACCTGTACATACAAAACATAATCTCGTCCAATTCAGAATCCCAGATTTACATAAATGTCATTACTCTGGAAAAAAAGGATAACCCTGATTTTGAAACCAAATAAAATCTAAAATTTAGTTCAGAATTTCCCATAAAAAATTATTAAATATTCTGAAAAAGGCGAAAAAAGTTCCAACTAATTTATAATCTCACAAATACAATACAATATATGTATGTAATATTATAAATATTAAAAATTACATTTGCTTTCAAAATTAGAGTTAAATAATTTGTTTAGTGGGAGTTTCGGGACGGCAGCCTTTACAATTCAAGTTAAATGTTTTTAAAATATATAAATAAAAAAATTAATTAAAAGGAATATTACTTTATAGTTGGTTACAAAATCAACATTAAATGCCTTTTCCAAAATATTTATATTTATTTTCATGTGTTTATATACAGAATTTGTTTTTATAAATGTTAAAAATATCATTATATTTGAATCTTGAATTTATTTAGATTTCACTTTATTTGAATCTTGACATTATTTCGTTTTTAAAAATTGAAATAAAGTCAAAATGTTGAAGTGAAATAATGTCAAAATGCTTTTTAACTTTATTTCAGAGAACCAAAAAATCAATTTCAATACTTACTTTGATCAGGAAAGCATTATTAAAAATTGGATACATAAAATCTATTTCTAACACAAATATTTGTTAAGAAAAACTTATTTTCTTAACCAGTTAAAACTTATTTTACTAACAATTAACTAGGTAATTTAAATAAAAAAAAAATTAAAGGCTTAACAAAGCATTAACAAAAAAATAAATAACCATAAGAGCAGCTGGGTAGCACGCATAAAATAAATATTAAACAAATTTGTTTTTGTAGTTAACAAAAAAAACCTAACATAAGAATTTCTTTATTTTAATCCTATATTTGTGATTATAGTGCCTATATAGTTTTACTCTGTCCGTCCGTTCGTAAGCCCGTATGTTTACAAAACTTTTATACCGTTTGAAATTGAGTTAAAAAAATTTAACCACAGATTAGTATCATATTTCGTAAAACAACTTTTTTCTTTAGCCACCACCCGTTAGGTAGTTACAGTCCCCAAAGTTGGAAAAAGCCCTATTTTTCAATTTTTATAACAATAGTTCTGTAAGGTGCATTTTTAATCTGAAAACTGTAAAAGATGGCTGAATTTATAAGGTTTATAAATTTTTAAAAGGTAAATGTTTAGGGTTGCCATACAATACTAAAATTTACAATTATGCAAAACTCAATTTTTGCAAAATTTTTGGCCACACATATCTTCTAAACGTTTCAAGCTAGGATCTTAAAATTTAGGGAAAAGTTAGATCCTCCGAGTTGGTTATCAAAATTTTTTTGTCAAGCACCCTGTTTAGGAGCTATAAGGGCTCGAAAATTAAAATTTTTCTATTTTTAAAAACCTGTAACTTGAATTCCTGTTCAAATTTTTTTTTACAAATATTCAAAATTTAAAGCTGCAGCATTATATTTCAAAATATGTTAAAGATTTTTCTTAAATTTGAAAGGAGTTCTTTAAATTAAAGAAATTAGTTTTAACCATTTTTGCGTAGATAATAAAATTAGGGGTGAAATTCAAAATTTTGGTGGAGTTCATAATTGATTTCCTAGAACCTACAAATTGTGGGTGGGAAGCGTGGGCCAGCAGAAATATGGGCAGATCCATCATAAGTTTGTTAAGCTAAAATTTGGGAACCTTTCGAATTAAAGGACTACTAGTTTTTACAAACTAAACTTTTGTTTTTATAAAACAGTAATTTAAAACCAGTGTATGTTTTTCTAAAATTAAACGTTAACATTGAAGCTCCAACATTATATTTGTTAACAGGGATTGTATTCTAAGTATTGATTTCACTATTATTCATAATTAATAAATTGATGAAATAACTAAACTATAATATTATCATCATTTATTTTTATATATATTTTTATAAAAATTAATGATAAAATACTCAGTAACAAACCCTATATAAAATTGTCAAAAGTTGCTTACCGAGTGATATTACTTAAATGATTTAAAAATTCGTCCACCCTAAAAGTTGGTCCGAGTGATGTCCAAATTTGTCAAGTAACTTACCCTATTACTTTACCCTCACAATTTTAATTTTAACCTCGTAGCTTTATTAGATTCATAGATATTGAATTGAAAACTTTGTATGGCAGCTCCCCAAAAATGGGGCCATAACATTTTGTAACTTCATATAAGTGCTCGATTCATTATATAACTAACCGTGTGTAATTCCCATCCTCGTAGTTTTATTAGTTTTGAAGAAATTCATATTGGTCCAAAGAAGTTGTATGGCAGTCCCCGGAAATTGGGGCCCTAACATTTTGGAACTTCATATAAGTACTCGATTCATCATATAACTGACCGTGTGTAATTTTCATCCTCGTAGTATAATTAATTTTGAAGAAATTCATATTGGTGCAAAGAAGTTGTATGGCCTTGGTCCGATTTTAACCAAAAACAATAGGGAAAGTAGAAATTGTCTAAAAATGACTTTGTGTGACTTTCAAAACTCTAGCCCTTTTAATTTTTGAGTTATCGTGTTGACACACGGACGGACAGACACACGCTTGATCGATTTACTTTTCGATGCTGATCCGATACGTACCCTTGGCACAATATCTAGCTCGTTTAGATCGATGCGTTACAAACGGAGGAGCAATTTTAATGTACCCGATGTCATATGTATGCACGGGTATAAAAATATACGAAAAAAAATCAAAGCAATTTTAATTATTAGTGCAAATGTATGTGAGAATTAAAAATATTTTTGTTATTTTTTGACCGAGAATTAAAGATTTTTTGCTTGTTTTTGAATACCTTTTTTGACCACATGTGCTGTTCGAACTGACCTTGTAAATTGGTTTGATCAATTTTAACTCTGAACTCATAAAGTCATTTGCAGATTTGGTCCTACAAAATGCTACTTATAATTGTCTATTGGGGTAAATAAATATGAAACTGCTTTTGTTAATATATTATTAAAATTATACTGTTTGTTTTTTTTTGTATTATAAAAATATATGAAAATTAAAATACTAAAATTTTTATTATGTATCAAGTTCTTTGAAATTCAAAATTAGTTTTGAAATTTAAAAGCTAGAAAACTAATACCCAAAAATTGTTGAGCATTAATATGCAGTTTGTTTTTTTATTAGTTTGTCATATTATAACTATCCAATAATTTATTTAATAGCATGTGAATATAAAAATTTTGAGAAAAAACTTAGCTTTCATACCGAGTGTCTTGAATATGTGTTATTATTTTCAAATAAATGAGTTATGATTATTTTTATATGTATATTTCTACTTGTATATGCCGATTTTACGTCCAAAAACTGAACGCTTTTAAAAAATATTTATTGTCTTATAAATATTTCTTAAGTATCGATAAAACTAAAAATATTTAAAAAAATTTTAAAACAAAAATAATTTTACCTAGTGTATAAAATTCGACATAAGAATCATTTCAGTTTAAAATGTATATCATGTCGTTTTCAGAAGTTAAAAATACTACTGATCAAAGGAGCATTTCTAATTTTGTTAAAAAAATTATTTCCATTTTATTATTCAACGAGGAAGAGTGTAGTAGAGTAGACTATGTCAACTCTGGGATACCCGTATGACCGTAACATATACATTATATCATCCGGTTAATTATAGTGCAATACTCATATAAAAGAAGGTGTTGTATGGCAGCTACTCGAACCCTCTACAGTAAACCAACCAAATTTTGCAGAAACTTTGGCCATTACGCTAAACTATTTTTAGCAAAATTTCAGACACCCAGCCCATTATATAAAATAAGAAGTTGTATGGCAGCTACCCGAACCCATGGACCAAAATGGCTGGATTTTAATAGCGAAGACGACTATTGCAAAAAAACGAATTTGCGAAAATTTCAAGGTCCTAACTCTTTAACCTAACTCTCCTAACTCGTTTTTGAGTTATTGTATACGTTTTATACTAATGCTAAAGAAAAATACTTACAAAAAAATATTTATAAAAAGCGTCCTGTTTTTGGACGTAACATCGGTATATACAAAATTCATTTGAAGTATTTACTACAATTTAAAAAAATCTATATCAAAATAATAATAACTCTTATTTATTAATCATATTTCCAAGACGAATATAAAGTTTTGCTCAACATTTTTATATTCACATCACTTAAAACATAAACATTTCGCATTTGCCTTCTTGCCCATTTTAAAAGGTAGCAAATTTACTACTTTTGAGTTTAAGGATTTTAATAATAAATAATCTTCTTTATAATAATCATATATAATTTATAATAAAAAACAAAAAATATACATAATCAGATGACACAATATAAACATAATATTAACAAAGAATATAAGAACAATATATTTTTCATATAAAAATAAACAAAGACAGTACCTAAATGAGATAATGTTAAAAGTAAAATAATCGGCACCAATTAAATGACATGCCATATGAAAAATTTATTTCCAAATATAGTAAAGCTTACTAAAAAACTAGATTTAAACTGCGCCTGGGATAACCCTATGACCATAATATAAACATTATATCATTCGGATAATTACTTTTGGCAAAATTTTACATACACAGGATTATTAGGTGTAGAGTAAAGCTCATATAAAAGAAGAAGTTGTATGGCAGGTACAGGTACAGGTAGGTACTCGAAGCCGCGGAGCAAACTAGCCGGGTTTCAATTGCGATGACGGCTATTGTATAAAAACGAAAATGTGAAAATTTCAGAATCTTAGCTCCTTTATTTTTTGAGTTATCGTGGGAACGGGAGGACCAACAGACGGACATACATAGCTTGATCGATTTACTTTTCGATTCTGATCCGATAATGGCAAATTTAGTATACCCTTTTGACCTAGAGGCATACGGCTACAATTAATTATATATAATTAGTAATAAGGTTGCCATAAACTTGTTATATAAGACTACAAAAATTTGGGAGTTGAAAAGTTAAATTAAGAGTTTAAATACAGTAAATTACATAATTGGAACCTTCATAGCAAGCTAGAATTACTTTTACTATACAAATTACAAGACTT
This sequence comes from Dolichopus griseipennis, assembly GCA_963082915.1. NCBI lineage: Eukaryota > Metazoa > Arthropoda > Insecta > Diptera > Dolichopodidae > Dolichopus > Dolichopus griseipennis. The sequence continues at coordinate 52,974,522 of OY720445.1, read as the reverse complement.
TAAAACAATGTTCCTTGGATTATGTAGATATTTTATACTGATTTAAATACTCGAAATGTTGAAGTAAATAAAGGAAACTTTTGAAAATGGTAGAAAAATACTATATAAAAATTCTAAATTTCTCATGTAAAATTAATAAGATCCATGTGTATAACAGCCAATATAAATTTTTAAAAATTTTATTTAAATTTATATCTACTCTAAAATAATAGCAATTTCTTATAAACAAATTTAAATATGCAGAAATAAACAAATTTTTAATTTAGTTTTTTAATTTTAAATCTATTAACTTAATGTCATCCAACTAATTTAAAAATTTGATTTCTTAAATATTTTTTTATTTAAATTTTCAATACAAAACAATTAAAAAAAATACTAATCGTACTTACAATGGTATTTAATTTTTTTTTTATTGAATGCAATGTAAAATCCGTTTTAGAAACAAAAAAATCAAGAGTATAAGGTTTATCTAAAAAATATATATATATTATAACAAAAAAAATATTTTTTTTTTTTTTTTTCATTTCATTCCATAGATCAAAATACAATTCCTTATAAATGTTTCACATAGATATAGATATGTTATATACCTTTACTACAGTTAATTAAAAAAATTTGTGTAAGTTACGGGATTATTACATGTATGGTAAAACTATTTTAACTTGTTTTTTTTTGTATTATGTAAAGCTAACCGTATAATAACTTAAAACTAAACTAACCTATTAATATAAATTAATATAAACTCCATATCAAGGGGTTTTTTGAATTGATTAATTCTTTGTTGAACTTTTCAGTTAAATATGAAATTTGTTTTTAAATAGTATTTACAAAAGTAATAATTTTGCATTTTATAATATCAAATACAGTGCATATACAAAGATATATATAAAATTGGAAAAGTTGGGGAAAAAATTTTCATTCATATTCGCGAGTATTTGTATTGCATATAACTGAATTTAATATAAAAAAAAAATGAAAATCTTTTGGAAATTTGCCCGGTAATGTACTCAATTTTTTGATTTACAGATTACATATTATAATGATGATAATGTATATACATTCGTCAACAACAACAACAATGTTTTGTTTTTTCAATTGTCACTTTTACTGGTAAATAATAATTTTATTTACCAGTAAAAGTGAAAAAAAGTTATATTTTCAATCGGTGTTTTTACCTTTGTCCACTAAATAAAGTGATACTTTCGTATCTTGGAAACCTGTCTGACGTGTTTTTTAAAGTTTTTCGTTTTATAATTAAATTCTGGATTTTTTTTTTCTTTTTACGAAGGAGTGGAAAGCTGAAGCCAACTATTAAAACTGTGCAGGGTTTCTTTGGGTAGTTTGCGACTTTAACATACCAAAATCGAAAGCTTTTTGAACCAAACTTTAGAGTGATCCCCTTTAGGAACCTGTGATATAAATGTCCAGTTTTTTTACAGGGATGGGGATATGCATTTTGAAATTATGGAGAGGTTAATTGGAATTTTTGGATTATGGGGATGGGGAAAATTTGGAGGGATATTAAGGAGAAGGACATTGACATACGAATTACCATACGACATACGAATTATAAATACGAAGTAGCAAATTGGACGGAATAGGGCTTCATAATCTCGATGTAAATATGACAGACGAATTTTCATAAGTTGTCTTACGCCATCTTAACGATTCGTCACAGTAGCGATGAGTATCCGTTGCACTCCTTGTTTCACGTTGAAAAACTTTGAGTGGACGCGTTAATTGTTTTATTTTTTTAGAACTGGTGTTCGTACCTACTAGGTATCTATAAAACAGGGTAAATGCTACGTGAAGGGAGCGTTAAGGATAATTTATAAGACAAAAGCTCTGTTCTGCACTTTAACGAGATATCCCACCCCTGATTGGGGAACATCAGCCCAAAAACGTGTAATATACTACATTTTTGGTCAAATATATGTTTTATAGATATTGATAAGACAAAGTAAAGAAAACTAAGTTTTACAGCGACACAAAAAACCCACAGATTTAGCTGCATTTTTAGCCAGACCAAAAATTTTATTTGACCAAGCCAATTTTTGGGTTAACTCAATACTCAAAATATTAAAATCCATTGAGTGCTGCAAAGCTTCTCCCTGAAATATCAAGTTTGGGGTTAGAAGTTGGATATTTCATACGCACGTTAAAAAAACTTTATGTAGTAAAGAGTCTCAGAATATATTTATATTATCCGACCGATGGCGTGGTGGTTACGTAGTGGTTACGAGGTCGGCCTTTCAATCAAAGGGTCTCGGATTCAAACCAAGGTCAGATCATATCTAATAAAGTAATTTATAATTTATATCATAATAATTTTATACCATAACATAAAAATAAAATACCTGACACTGATACCTGAAAAGGAAAGGCTCAATTACATTCTTATCATATTGTGGGTGGTAGGGTATTGTTTATAAATATTATTCTAATATAAAGTAAACATTTATATTAGAATAATATTGATGTTAATTAATATTATTAAAAAAATATTAATTTAGGTTTAAATATATTTTAGCACAAAGATTTTATTTTCAGAGCCTGCAAGTTCTAACTTCTAATCCTTTCCAAGCATAAACCAATACGGGTTTTACTTACTCTGATTTACAATTTTACATACATCAATTTTTGGAATAGTGTTGACATTATGGCTTGTATTAATTGCATCTGGCAATCGTACAATCTTTGTTTTTAATAGCCGGTAAATATATAACGTTTTCGCACCAAAAATTGAAATCTAGGATTTTTGCAAATATGTTCTGGTGTGCAAAAATTCAAAACACTTAAAAATAAAATGCTTTCTTACTTATATAAATAGGTGTTTATAATTAAATTGTAACCGTTTGCACTACAGATATGCAGATAGACAATAAATGTTTGTTGTTGTTTATTGTTGACATAATAATATTAATGAAACCATTATATCGAATCAGTATAAATAAAATGTTTTGATTTTAAGTGTGACGTGGTAACATCCTTCTTAAAAGAATTGTATTTTTATTAATATTGAAATAAAACTCTATTTGTTTTGCAAATGCAAGAGAAAATTTAATTTTTGAAGTAAATATTTAAAAAAAAATGGAAGTAAAAGTTTTTAGTAATATGTATTCACCTTATTTTAAAGATAAGCGTTTTATTTTTTCTTAAATTTAAATCAATTATGCTTAACAAAGTCGATATACTTGTATATATTAAATTTGTTATTTAATTTAAGGCAATTTTTATTAAACACCAAATAATATAATAGTTTTTATTTAATAATGTTTAATTAAACAAATAAATATTTCTTTGAATAAAAACGCTTGTGAGTTTTTTTCACAGTTTAGTACTTGTTCCTTTTTTTCATATTCATTTATTATTTGCTCAAATTAATATTCATATACTGTTTTTATATATTTGATATAATATGTAACAACATGAATAACTAATATGAAAGAAAAAAAAATTGTGATGGACTCAATAAAAACATACATTTATATACTAAATTTTTGGTTATTTTTATTTAATCTTATTCCTCCGGTAAAACGAAATTGCGTGAAATTATTTTACGTAGTTTAATATTTTATTACGTACTTATATTGTTACTTAATAATTTGTGTAAATTTATTGATTAAAAAATTATTTAATTATTAAAATTTAGTATAATTTAATATTTTTAATAAATTAAATTATATAAATAAATGATATATGAAAAAAAGAAATAAAAAGAATCTGCAATCTTTGTTTGTATAAAAGAATAACTAAATTGTTGGCAAGCGTTTTTAATTGAAGATTAAATATTTTTTATATTATAATTTTTTATTGTTAAAAAAGACTAATTACATTTTGAGCATTGTACTGTTTTCCACCTTACTAATTCATTTATAGTTTATTTATTGAGCCCATCACAATTTTTCTTGTGTTATAATCGTTTATTAAATATGTTTTACCTTAAAAAACAACTATTGGCACCGCTTTAACAAATCATTACAATATAATTTTAAACATTTTGCATTGTTTCAACATATTTTCACCTTCTACTCTTTTTGAACAGTAATGTGTGGATCTTTAATATTTCCTGTAAATTAATTATGCCTATTCTTAATAGCTTAATAATTTCTGCGTTGCTAAAATATACAAACATTTAAAAAAGAAAATATTACTTTAAACTTTTTTTCACAAAATAAAAGCTATAACTATAGTTCCTTAAAATTGAATCAAGGTAAATAACAATAAGAAATAGTTTGGTTACTTTATATCCTTTTTAGTATTTTTTTAATTTTTTTTTAAGATTTTTCATAAAATTTGTAGCATTGCTAGGGGAAATTATTACCTAGATTTTCAATTATATTATTTACTGATTTTCATAGATAAAAATAAATTTTTTTCTGTTAGCATTTTATTCTTTTTATATTATATATTTTACTAAATCAATTTTTAACATATTTTTGTTGAAAAAGAACCTTATTATCTTAAATGATATTTGAAACAAAATGATGTCCTATTTATTTATTAATTAGTATCCTTTAGCAATAAAAAGTAATGTTTAGTAAAATAATATTAAAGTAAATTGTAGAAAGACCAAAAATTTCTCAATTTCATAGCATCGGAAAATAAATCCAGCACAACATATGGAAACGTTAATTGATGAAAAGTGTCGTATTTTAAATAAAACTGGTACATCAAAAGCTAGTGCCCTCCATTTAGCCAACTGGATGAAAGGTCAATTAGACAAACAACAAGAACAAGCTCGTTTAGTAGCCATTACTCATATGGAAGCTTTAGAAAATTCGAATAAAGACGAACGGTTTCTATTGTCTGAAGAATATGAAGAAGAAAATATGACATTTTGGACTAAAGAACAATTAGAAAAACGCACTAAAGAGTTAAATTTTGCTAAAGAAAACCCTGGTATAAAGCCATTACACCGCGCATTTGGTGGTAAGCGGTTAAGTGGTGCTGAAATAGTTGCCTTTAGTGATGTTGAATCTGATTTAAAAAGTCCGTCCAGAAGTACAACATCAGATAGTCAAGTAAGTTTTAAAGTAATAATATTAATATTCTTCAAAGTAACATCAAATTAAGAGAAAACGAAACACCCTTCCCTCTCGCAGATAACAGTCCGTTCCAGTCCAAATCCGAAAATAATAGATAAACTATCAGTATGCCGTCATTGTCACAAAAATTGTAAACAATCATTATTTAAACAATCAGATACGCCATCTTCTCCACATTTGTTATCAAATTCCCTAAAAGTCCAACATAGTCAAGCATCACCTAATCGTTGTTGTAAAGTTAATGGAATAACAATCACATCTTCATTAGTAGAAGAAATACCTTTTGAGCCATTTAACGCTAGGGATGAATTCATTACAAATAGTAATATTAAAAATAAATCAAGTACAGTTAAAAACGATCAACATAGTAGTGAAATTTCATTTACACAAACTAAAAAAAATATTGAAAATCCTTTTCATTCATATCCAAATTCAGTTTCTTCGGTTCCAATTACAAACATAATAAATTTTGAGTCAGAAAGTGAGACAGAAAGATCAAATTCTACAATTTCTCCAGAAACAACATTTAACAAAATCATTGAATCATCCATTAAAATTACGAATATTGTTAACCCCACTTCAGAAAATAAAAGGGGAGACATTGAAACTTCTTTTAAACAGGAAAATCCAGTAACGGAAAAAATGAAATCACATGCACACACAGATCACACTAATCAAATAAGAAAATCTCCATCCCTCGGCCTGTCTTCGTTACTATTTAAGTCTTCAACTTGCCAAAAATTTATAAAAACATATGACAAAAACTTCGTACCATGCAATTGTAAATGTCAACCAGAAGATTTTTCAAACACTACAATCAGTCCAGATGAATTAAAGCAAGAAACTTGTAGATTAATTGAAGATGTAACAAAAATATCAAAAATAAATAAATTGAATGAATATTTTAACGAATATAATTTTCCGGAGAAAAGAAAATTACACGGAAACTGTAAGTGTCTATGTGATAAATCCGAAGAAAAAAGTCTTTTAAAAACTGCAGAGAACGACGACGACTTATCTCTGGTATTAATTGGATTAGCTCAGCTAACTCCCACTTCAAAGTTAATAAATTCGAAAGAAGTTGTTCCTTTAATTTCTGTTGTACCACCAACACCGGAAAATATTTTATCAAAAACATGTACTAATATTTGGGACAACCAATCTTCAGAACCGAATGTTACTCAATTTAATTCAAACTTAAGTATTAAAAGAAATTCAACACATATTATAATGGAAAATTTAAATGATACTCCTGATGATTCACCACTTGACGAAGATCCTCCATATAGACCAATGAACACAAGTTTAAGACGCTTTGGAACTTTATCGAGTTTGGAAAAACTAGCGTGTGATGAAAATCAAAATGCAGAAAATACGGACGAAGATGACGATGTTATTGACCTTGAACATGATGAAGAGGAAATTCAAGTAATTACTAAAGAAATATTTGATAGCGATCAAGAACAGACAACACTAAGGAACTGGACGTCGAAAGCTGGATCTTATGTAGCTGGAAAAATTTCTTTTTTTGAAGAATCTAGAGCTTTTTTGGATAAATATCTTGGTAGGTGGAGTGGCGAGAACTATGAAAATGACGAAGATCATTTAGAAGAATGTGCTTCTGGGGCTACTTCTGGCGAAGAAGTATGGGGAACACCAACTAGTGGTGGTGATAATGATGATCTTCAAATGCTGAACTTGGATATTACGCAATCGGTAAGAACTTTAAGTAGACCTTAATTTAAAAAAAAAAAACCATTTATATTTTTGTTCTAGTCTCCAACAAAATCAAGCGGTTCATTAAATGATGATGATGATGATACAGAATTAATGATGGATGAATTATTAATGGCGCCTCCAATGTCGGCTAGTACATTAAGAGGATTGTTACCTAGGTAAGAATTAAAACAATTTTTTATAATTTAGGAAACATTTAACATTAAAATATTAAGCTAGATATTTTCTTTTTAGATTAAAAATTTATAGTTCTGATAGTTATATTTATTTGTTTTAGATTATAAGTAGGTAATACCCTATTCACACTACGAGGCAATAACATGAATACATTTTTATTACATGTTATACGATCGGTATTAACATGTTATAAAAATGTATTAACACTACGAAAACTTAGCATTTTAATAAGACTGATGATGAGTTATTATCATATTATATTTGATAGATTTTTTTCATACAATATTTCTAGTTATAGTGCATTATAACAACTATATAACAAGTTAAGTTAATAATATGTTATCAGTGTTAACTTGTTTTATAGTATATAGACCCGTAGTGTGAATAGGGTATAATAAAAATATTACAAAAGTATAATATGCAAATTTTGATATAGAACTTTTTTAAATAGTTTTAAAAAATTATATAATACTTTTTTATTTTTGGAACTATATTATATGGATATTAATAAGTTGATTTTTTAGTACCACACTCTAGCTGTGGTTTGTTTGTTGAGAAGATAGTTGAATTTTATAATTGAATCAGATTGTAACCTTCAGGAGCATATGATTTGACATTTTTTTACACTAAGCATAATCTCGAGTCAAATTGATTTAGGTCATGTAACAGAAAGTTGCAATTACGAATGGAAGTTTTAGTTTTCCTGATTTTGGTGTAACCCACAAAACTATGAAGATAAGAAGAAGAAAACTGTAGAATAAGATAAGGAAATATAGTAGATCGGAATCAAAAGAATAAAAAGAAATTAGGTATACGCTCTTAAAACAATGAGAGATTATATTTGTTCTATTTTGCAATCACCTCGTTTTTTCGTGTATTGTATCTTGCAGTATAATTTATATGATGCTATGATCTTTTGAGTTATCGTGTTTTTGGATATATTCTTCTTGGCTCTTAAAAACTGGTTAAAAACTTCCAGAATCCGAACTTAAACCCGATCTCGCCGATCACATGCAGTATAAATTTCATTAAGAAGGCATCATTATTTGTTGAGTTATCTTGTCTACGGACGGACGCGTATCGGTTATTGGCTTGCCTGCTTTCGGTGATTACATATAACATACCAAGGTTATTATACTCCTTAAACTACTTTCTCGGTGTAGAGAATAAAAAAAATCAATTTTAAATATTCTGCATCATTAATTACAAATCAAGATATTTCTTACAACCAATCTTGTTTAAACATTTTCTGATGTATTATTATTAATTGTTCGATATGCCTGTAATTTCAATACAATGGCTAATAGTTATTGAGTCGAGTCAAGAACCAAATAAAAGTTTTTTCACTTTTCTGGTGTTCGAACACGGATATCTTAAATGCAATGTCGGTATTCTAACCACTTTTTATACCCTACACCTATAGAATAGGTAAAAGGGTATATTAACTTTGGTATGGTGTTTGTAACCACCTAAAGGAAGCGAGCTAGATATGGAAAAGTATATATATTTGTGATCAGCGTGACCGCCTGAATCGATATAACCATGTCCGTCCGTCCGTCCGTAGCACGATAACTCAAAAAATAATGGAGCTATCTTGATGAAATTTTAACTGTAGGTTACTAGGACTGAAAATACGGCGGGGATTTCATATGGGCGAAATCGGCCCATGGGTTCGGATTCTGGACCTTTTAATCGATCGAAGGGCTAACAAACATATATAAAAAATCACGATAACTCAACAACTAATGACGCTATCTTCATCAAATTTGTGCTGTAGGTTACTGGTAATGAAACTACTTCGGGGATTGCGTAAAGTCGGAATTGGACCATGGGTTCGGGACCTAGAATTTGTTAATCGAATGTAGGCCAAACTAGCATAATTCCAAAACCAATGAAGATAGAACCTCCAAATGTGGTATCAGGGTGTCCCTTCTTTTTTCCTAAGTGTCTTGGAAAATTAGGCTCCATTGGAGTAGTGGGTCGGGGACCAGCCACTCAGTTTCGAGGACCTTAAAGCATATTTTCGAAATTAATAAAGATAGTAACTTGAAACAAATGTAGAAGCTTCAAATTTGGCCCAGGGTGTTCTTTACTATTTCTTGCGTGCCCCCCTAATTTGGGATCAATTGGAGTGGTGGTTCAGTACCTCTCTTAGACCTCCCAATGTGTAAAAGCTTATCATCGAAATTAATAAAACTAGTAACTTAAAATTAAGATAGAACGTTCCAATTGTGTACAAGGGTTAACTAGTATTGAAAGTATGATGGCACTGCATATGGGCGAAATCGTACCATGGTTTCGGGTTCTGGAACCCTTGAAAAGTTCAAGGACTAACAAACATGTATCTTAAAAACACCATAACTCAAAAAATAATGCCGGTATTTTAATGAAATTTAAACTCTAGGTTACTAGTAATGAAAGTGTTGTGGTCGAGTTTAATTTCGAAGCCAAAGAATATATTTCCTATGTCCTATGTGTCTCCGAAATCTAGACTTAATTGTAGTTGTTCAGCTATGCAAAGGTACTTACTGCGTGTATGTAAAATTTATTTTTATATTTAAAGAAACTATACGAAAAGTTCAAAATTTGTAATTGTATTTTAGAAGTACATTTATTGGATATTTTGCGTTTATAAGCTTTTCTATTAGGTATATAAACTAAACATTTAAAATAATTGCAATTTTTAAAAATTTAGATTATTAAATATATTATGCTTTGATTATCTTTTTATCACAAAATTTAATAATTAGCATTTTTGCATCTTGTAATTGAATTGGAATAAATATATTTTCATTTATTTCAAGTTTGTTTGTTTTTTAATATTTTTAAATAGATAAATTAGTAAGAATTTGTAATATTTTTTAATAGATAGTGTAATTAGAAAATGTTTTTAGTATTATACAGTTAATTTGGTTAGCTATGTCTTACGATCAAATTAATAACAGCTTTTATGGTGTTAAAATGACTTATGGATATGTCCTTAAATTTGAACCAAATAGGTGTAGGGTATTTCTAAGTCGGTTGCACGTCGACTAACTGTTCTAAGTCGACTGACTGTTTCTTTACTTGTTTTCGTTTGGTCTCACGACAATTGATTTACCGCAACTGTGATATCGATAGTTTATAGTAATTACAAAAAGTTTCTTTTTTATTGAAGAAAGTGTCTTTTGATTTTTTAACAATATAAAATTCTAAATAGCTAACACAAACTTCGGAATACCTCCACTTGATTTTTTATTAGAAAAAAAAAGGAAACTGAAATTTGCCACTGAAATCTATTTTTAAAGAACAAAGCAAAGACTTAGGAAAAAACGTTGGGATGACAAATATTATATTTTTTAAATTTAAACATATTATTTGTAGGATTCTCATTAACCTTAATTTTTGTAGTATTAGGATTGAAATTTTCTATGGAATAAAAGTTTTATAAATATTATTTTTGTTATAATAATATTATAAGCTTAGCACAATTTTTTTAATGGAAGCAATTGTGTAAAATGCGTTAACGCAGCTTAAACAACCTTTTGTTTCAGATTTGCTTTAAAATCGTATATACATTATATGCCAAATTGGAAAAAAACACACGAACTGTAGTGTATCTACATATAAAAAGACTTAAAATTCTTTTGTAATTTAAATAACTGCACTATCTTTAAATTAATATATAAACAATAAAAAATCATATTTCAAAAATACTTGCCGAAATTGAAAAAAATATTATTTAATTATTATTGGTCATGCTTTATTGAAAATTAAACATAAACAAAAACAAAACCTAAGTGTTGTCATGGTAATTACAGAATGATGTAATTCAGCATAAAGTAAAAATAGTTAGTACAATTGTTGCAGCTGCTAGGAAGTAATTTAATTCAAAGATAGGCGTCGCGCTTCAACTGAATTAAAAAGAGTAATAAAAACCTATATTACAATCTTATATTACTGAACAACTATATTCTTTAACTTTTTAAGCAGGACAACAACAAAATTAAAGCAAAAGAAGTTTTATACAATATTGGAGCATTTGTATAATCAATTTGTCAAACAATATGATTAGGACAACAAAAATATTGAAAAACTTCATTGTCTTCTCGTTTGATTTTAAAAAATTTGTGGAAGTGGTCTGATCGGAAAAGGTTAATATATTCCAACCAGTTTTAAACAATAAATCTTGTTACTTGAATTGCTTTCCCTAAATGCTACAATGCTATGTAATACTATTTTTTTTTTCTTTATTTTTGTTGTCAGGAGACATTAGGTTGGCTTTTATTTTTTCAGTTACAAAAACAATATCAGCTGCCTCCCTTCTAAGTTTTAGAGTACTTAGTTGAAATAATTTTTAGTATATTTTCATAAAGAGGTAAAATTATATGGTTTTGAAAAAAGTGAAATTTTTTCTAAATCGATTCAATTATATTTAGATGAATTTGATAGATAGGCGACCATAATTTGGAAGGCGTACTCTAGGTTAGGCCTAACAAGACTTGTATAAAGAGATTAAGGGGTATAGGGATCTTTAAATTTTTAAGACCACCGTTTTACAAAACCAAGCATTGAGTGTGCCTTATGAATAATAGATTCATAATGAACTCTGAAGTTAAGTTTACTTTACTCAAATAGTACATCTAGATCTCATATTGATTCAATTTTATTCAAATTAGAATTATTATAGAATAAGTGAAGTTGAAATAAATATAGCGTCGTGAATAAGTAACTTTTGCACATTTAGAAACATTAAAAAGAAGATTATTTATGATGCACCAAGAAAAGAAATTATTATGAAGTTATTATGAAGTAATATTTTTTAAAAATTTTAATATCGTCAACGTAAATTTTAATATTACTGTGATTTATAAAAGACCAAACGTCATTGACAGATAAAATAAAGAGAAAAGGTCCTAAGTGATAACCTTATGGAACACCTGAATTAGCTGTAAATGGATTGGAAACTGACGGTCTGAACACCACACTGTAGGTTCTTTCATTGTGATAAGGTCCAATCCATTTAGTAAAGCTAGATACTTGGAAAACAATATTTTTCTGATTTTAGTAGAATGATTCTGTGTATTAAGATATCAAAACTTTGCTGAAGTTGATGAAGTAGCATTAGATTGAAAACCTGACTCCATTTTATTTTACAAGATAAATGTGGATTCTACCAAATTAGTTGTAGTAGATTTATGTTTCACAAAGCCATGTTAAATACCAGAAATAATATTAGAGGACTTTGAGTAAATTAAATCAAAAACCACCAATTCAAAAATGTTAGGAACTGCAGACAACTTTGCTATTAGACGGTAGTTATTTACAAAATTTTTAATTTCTTTTTTAAAAAAAGGTCTAATAAATATTTTTTTCTAGATATCTGGGAAAATACCAACACTTAACGAAGTATTAACAAGTGACGAAAAAAACCAAGGGTTTTTAAAAAAGCACATTTTCAAAATAATATAGTGTTTCATACTGAGTATTTTATCGGAATATAATGTTGAAGCTTCAATGTTAACGTTTAATTTAAGAAATATATACGTTGGTGACTAAGTTACTACTTACTTATAGAAATAGTAAATTTTTTAATTTTTAAGTCCTATTAGCCCCTCTATGGGGAAGGCTGCCCAATTTCCCAAGGATCTAATCCTCCCCTCCACCAACTTTTATAGGTTCAAGGAATTAAATTGTGAATTATACCAAAATTTGGAATTTTACTTAGAATTTTACTATTTAAGCTAAAATGGTTAAAACTGAGAGACACTTTCTCCAATTTAAAGAACCGCTTCTAAATTTAAGAAAATCTTTTAACATATGTTAAAGTATAATGTTAGGCCTCCAAATTTTGCATATTAACAAAAAAAAAATTTGAACAAGTATTCAAGTTACAGGTGTTTAAAAATAGCAAAATTTCAATTTTCGAGCCCTTATAGCTGCTAAACAGGAAACGTGACAAAAAAATTTTGTTAACCGACTCCTACTAATTTCTAAGGATCTAACTTCTCCTAAAAGTTCAAGACCCTAGCTTAAACGGGTGGGGCTACAGAAAAAAATTCCTCTACGAAATTTTTTTTTTTTGTAATACTTACTCGTGGCTAAAATTTCTTTTCTCTATTTCAAACGATGTAAAAATTTTTGTAAACATACGGACAGACAGACAGACGGACGGACAGAGTGAAACTATATAGGCACATTTTTACAAAATATTTTGAAAATGTGCTAAAAATTAGGAAAAATTTAAAAACTTAAAAATTTAAATCAACTCACAAAGTAAAAATTTTTTAAAAATGAATTTGCAAAAAAAATCATTAAATTTAAAGGTGAGTGGCAGGTGATTAACAATATTTTAAGTAAACCAAAAAAAGTAATACTATTGTAGTGAGAAAGGAAGATTGTGTTTATTAGAACGAACTAGAAGTTGTTAATTTATTTAAATGGTTGTTTCATTTTGTAAACTTGATTCATCAAGCCAACTTTTATAGTTGCAATTGTAATTCTAATTCTGTGGAACACGATAGTAGTAATACTAGTTTTGGTTTTGAACCAATTTTTTCTCTCGACAAGTAATAAAAGCAAAAAAAACTTCGTATTGTTGTGGGTATGATGGTCTGTCTAACATTGCCTTAAAAGAGATAAATTTAATAATCTGTGACATTCTAGCGCATATTATTAACGGATTATTATTATTAAAGGAGCATTTCTTCAGGTGTGTTTGCTGGAGCTCTTAAGTGTATAATCGTAATTCCTTTAGTCAAAAAAGGAGATGGCAAGAATTTGAATAATTACAGACCAACCAGGATTTAAGCTTTTCTGAATAGTACAAAACTATTAAGTTCGGCTCAACTTGTATTTTGAAATGGCATTTCCACAGAAGATATGTTACTAAAATTAGTTCAAAAGTGTATGAAAATTTGGATAAAAGTAAAGATACTGCTGGCCCTTTCGTGGATATTACAATATTTTGCCAGTTATTTGAAACCACGATGCCAAAGAGTGAAAATTGGGAGTAAACTGTCGGATACAAAGTACGTCCAAAAAGAGGTATCGGAGGGTTCTGTATTGGGCCAATTTTTTTTTTAATATATATTAAATCTATATTTGATTTATAACTTAAATGTACGGAAATTTTGCAGGTGATCTGGGATGTGTGTATGGATCAGACAGTCAGACACTACGAAATTTGTTCGCATATGAAAAGCTAGTAATCTATATATATAAAAGCGAAAGTTTGTTTGTTTGTTTGTATGTTACGTAATGACTTCTACTTCGTTTGTATGACTTCTAAACTGCCCAGCCGATTTTCTTGAAAATTTGTATATAGAAGTTTTTGGGTACGGAAAGAAATCGTAGGCTAAAAATTTTGCTCTAACGGACAGCCAAGTATTTAAACTTTATTTTTTAGTAGGGCTGTGGTGCAAGTATTTAAACTTTTTTGTTTTAAAATGAAAACGGTTTGACCAATTGACTTCAAATTTTGTATAGGTGATGCTCTTTGAGAATTGAGTTGACACTATTAGCTGTTTTGGAATTTGTTAACCCATGTCGGCCTGACGGCTGGTCAAAAAAAAATTTTGGGTCCAAATTTTGTCCGATTTTACAAAATACTACTTTGGCTAAAAAGAAAGCCTAAAAAAATTTTGGTGAGTTCCATTAACCCATTGCGGACCAACAGTTTTTTATAGGTGTTTTCAATACTTTATTCTAAATTAGAAACGGTTCTGCCGATTGACTTAAAATTTCGTATACGTGATGCTCCGTGAGAATTGAGTTGACACTATCAACAGTTTTGGAATTTGTTAACCCATGTCGGCCCGACGGTTGGTCAAAAAAAATGTTGGGTGCAAGTTTTATCCGATTTTACGAAATACTGCTTTGGTTAAAAAGAAAGTCTAAAAAAATTTTTTGGTGAGTTCCATTAACCCATTGCGGCCCAACAGCTTTTTATAGGATTTTTCAATATTTACTCTAAATTGGAAACGGTTTGACCAATTGACTTCAAATTTTGTAAACGTGATGCTCCTTGAGAATTGAGTTGACACTACTAACAGATTTGGAATTTGTTAACTCATGCCGACCCGACGGTTAATCAAAAAAAATTTTGGGTCCAAATTTAGTCCAATTTTGCGAAATACTTTGGCTAAAAAGAAAGCGTAAAAAAAAATTTTTGATGATCTCCGTTAACCAATTGAGGCCCAACAGCTTTTTATAGGTTTATTCGTTACTTTACTCTAAATTAAAAATGGTTTAAGCGGTTGACTCCAAATTTTGTATGCTTGAAGCAAATTGAAAATGGAGTTGAGTCTGTTAACAGGTTTGATGTTTGGTAACACATGTCGTTCCTATGATTGGCCAAAAAAAACTTTTTGGAAGTAAATTACTTTCAGTTTCGGAAAGTAGTTAGTACTGCTTTGAATTCCAGAAAGTTTCAAAAATTACTAGAATAATCCCAGAAAAATCGTTTTAAAAAAATTTCTTTAATACACTTTAAAATTAACATTTACACCATGTGCAATTTTTGTGTTAACTTTTTGCAGTAACATCAACTTCGATTAAACCTCCATTGAGGGGCGCAACAACGCGCACCGGGTATTAGCTAGTTAGTAATAAAACTTAAATTATGTTTTTCAATCTTCCACCTAAAAACCTTTTGTAGGTCAATTTAAATATCATGCTCCTGAATAGGAAAGGCATAAATTGACTTTTAATTTCTGTACATGCAACAGTTCTATTTGTTAGTTCAATTGTAACCGGTTTTGAGTAATAATTGCTTTGATTTAGAAAGTGTGGAACAGTTTAAATTTTTAGGTGTTACTATAAACAATAAAATGAGTTTAGCAGTTATAGTTACGACATCACTCTATACTTTTACATAAATGTTACGTTGATATACCACTATAAAACATAACATAAATTTCAAATTTATTATACAATTAATACAAAAATTTTTAGTAAAAAACATTAATAATATTAGTTAAAATTAAAACTTAGTATAAAAAAGTGTTTAAAAAATTAATTAAAATCAAAACTTTATTAATGCCTGCCGAAACTCGGGAAGAGTAAAACCAATTCACAAAAAAAAATAATATATAAATTTTTCTCACAAATTTTTTTTTATATAAACACTAACAATTCTGAAATAAGAAGAAAAAAAACATTAATAAAGACATTAATAAAAACATTTGTATTCCTGAGAAATTTTTTTTTATTTGTGCTATGTTCCCGTTGTAATTATATTATATTATATTAATAATTATATCATATTATATTGTACCGTATTGTACCGTATTGCTGTGTTTCTGTTTTGATGTTGTTTGAGTATCTTAAATAGATACACTTATATAGATTATAGATCTTAATTCCAGGTCAAGGTACTGTCAATTTTTAATTTAATTTTAGTTACTTAATATAATAAAACTATTGTTTCAAACTTTGCTCGTGTCAATAAAAAATGATTTATAATAGAATTATTAAATTAAAATCCTAAATTTTTATATTATATTTTACTGTCATAAATGGTTTTATTCATAATATAAATCAAAATATTTTTAACAGTTTTGTTTTACAAAATGTTTTACAAATTGACGATGTTTCTCAAGTATTAATGACGGACGTTGGTAAAGCAAGGGATACGTTGTAAATTAATTCTCAAGCAAGAACTAGGACCTAAACTTTGGTGACCGACTAACTTGTGAAGAATTATTTGACGCAATGATAAGCACTACTTTTAAAACCAATTGTATAGACTTATTTAACAAAATTAAAATAAAATTAATAAGACTAAACAATAAAACTGACTTATGTTATAGGAGCTATAGCCGATGACCTAGCTCACAGAAACAAAATTTCCGCACCACATATATTTTTCTTTAAAACAACACAACCTATGAGATCTGTTTTAGTTTGTAAAATCCCAGACAGCTTTGAACAAGCTATGGATATATTATTTAAGCCGGGGTACGCTTATTCCAATCCAAACAACCAAAATTGCAATAGATGGAACAGAGAAAACTTTAACCACAGTTATCCTAACCAAAAAACAAGTAACAATAACCAGAGACTCAACTTTAATAACAACAGATATAATAATACCAACAATAACAGACCCCAAAACCAAAAAGACCACAACCAATATAATTATAGAAATAAAATATCAATCGAAAATCCCGAAACTATTACAATGTACCTTCCCCTGACCAACAACAAAACAATTATAATAACCGCTCAAACCAACAAACTTACGAACCTATGGATACTTACGAACAAGAAATACAAAATTTTCAATATTCCACCTCGACAAAATCTTACCAAATATTTATTTATACTGCTTAACACAAACAGTTTACAAAAAGCTTAAAAATAACAATCAACATTATACATTTAAAATCAATATAAAAAAATTTCATTTTTGATTAAATATTAAAACTAAAATTATAATTAAAAATTAAAAATTATGAACTTTACAGTACTACAAAAGAAACAAAAATAATCTTAATAGTGGCGATTATATAATTTTTGTTTTTGGGAGTGTTTTGAAAGTGTAAAGTCAATATTAAAATAGTATTTATTACCTATAATAAGCATTCTAATAATCGGTTCAAATTTGCCATAATTAGTCCTATGATTATTTGTTTTAAATAAATTACAAGAGCGAAGGCGTTGAAGATTTCTTATAATACTTTTACTAGAAATGAAAGTAGATTTAACTTTACCCTTGACAATTTCTGTAATAAAAATGACAGCAGAACCTCTCGTCAAAAATTTAACGTATACATAACTTTGTTCGTTGTTTTCGCCTTTGTTCATATGGTTCATATAGGATTACCATGGAAAGTGGCGTAAGGCAAAACTAAGAAAATTTTGTATTGCCTCAATCCTATCAATGTGTACCATATAAAACAGAGACTAAACTTAACTAGCATATTCAAGGTTTGGTCTTACAAGACAAGTGTACACTAATTTAAGAACGTAAGAATCTGAAAATTCCTTTGCAGAACGTTTAATAATCCTAACAATGAATTAAGTTTATTTATAATATTGTTAAAATGAGTTTTAAAGCTAGGTTGGGAATCAAAATACACTCCTAGGTCCTTAATTGAGGTAACTTTAGGTAAACTAATACCATCTAAGTTATAATTGAAACAAATAGGACTAGATCACCGTGTATAAGATATCAATGCGCATTTATTTGCATTAAGTTGTAAACGGTTATTAACGCGACCATTTTTAAAGTTTTGAAAATGATTCTGCATAAGTGGCGTCATTGTAAGATGTAATTTTTTTAAAAAGTTTCATATCATCAGCTTAAACTTGGAGCTCGCAATTAGAAATGATAGAAGAAACAACATTTACAGATAAAATAAAAAGTAGAGCAATAGATCAAATGCTTTACTAAAATCTGTATAAACAACATCTGTTTGAAATCCTTCTTCCATTTTATTAAGGAGAAGAGATGTGGTTTCAACTAAATTGGTCACAGTACAGATTTATGTTTTGTGTTTATGTTTAATTCAAACATAAAATTTAGGCGATACGTTAACGTTAGTAATTTCGTTTTTAAAATTCTTTTTATGAATTGGCCCAATATAAGATATTTTCCAAAAGGTGAAAAATATCCGGAATTTAATGAATTTTTGAATAGTAGTGTTAAAGAACGTAGTGAGAATAGCTGGAAACTATTTCTTCATTAATATGAATGACAGTAAAAGAAGTATTTTGATAAAGTGTTCATATAGGAGAAATAATTTGCATTAGGCGTAAAAGAAGAACCGCTATATGAATTGCTTAAATACTCGCGAAAATATTTCGAAATAGTGAAAGGGTCATAACTAGAATTAGAGTTTAAAGTCATAAATGTTGGGTAAACATCACATTTACGTTTAGAATTTATGAATTTCCAAAATTTTTTCGGATCAGACTTTAATTTAGTTGCCATTAGGTTAGTGTAATTAGTATAAAGTAGATCAGATGAGGTTTTAAAATTCTCAAACAAAATGACACAATTGTTATACCTATTCATTAATATCTTTTGTTTTGAGATATTTACGCCAGACTTTGTTTTTCTTATTTCTGAGAAATCTATGCTCCTTTGTGAACCATGGTGGGCTAGAATTAGAACATCTGTTTTTTGAAATAAGAACAAATTGAGTAAATGCATCGAACATTATTTCATAAAACCTAATTGTCATTTAATTAAGGTCTATATTATTAAATAAAGACGTGAAGTTATAGAAATTTAAGAAATTTATTGTTCCGAGAAAATTATTTTTATTGAAATTAAAACTATAAGAATCTGCTGCTTAATGATTTACGGGATTTTTTAAACAATAGGTAAAATTTTTTGAAGGGTAATAGGAATTCAACGCTACAAGCGGTAACATCGATTCACAGAAAACAATATTATTACAATCAGAAGTAAATATTAGGTCCAATTGTTTATCTTTAGAATTGCGATAGTGGGAAACCTGTTGAAAATTTTTGGTATTTGAACCATCAATAAATAGCGAATCAAGTTCACTCTCTGAAGAATCAAGAATCAAAAAAGATTGTTCGTCATGATTGATCCAAGTTATATTAGGAAGATGGAAATCTCCACATAGAATTAACTCATCATTAGAACCAAAATTACAATAAATCGAATCTATTACGTTTAAAAGAGTATTAATTTAGTATAACTATTTTAATTCGAAGAGGGTGGAATGTATGTGTTTACAATATTAACACTCTTATTTAAAAATTTTGTATTCACACCTATTATTTCAAGACAATCCGGGTTAGAAATAAGAATTGCATTTACATTAAAATATGTTTTAACGGCTATCAATACTCCTCACCCTTTAGGAATGTAACAATTAGATACATTAAGTTGAGAGTATCTGTCTTTTCTAAAAACAGAGTATGAGCTATCAAAAAGCTTAAGATTCTTAATAGAAGAATCTAGCCATGTTTCAGTTAAAGCAAATACTTCAAAATTTAAATTTATTGTGTTAAGTAGGACTTATTATACCCTACACCTATGAAATAGGAAAAATGTATATTAACTTGAGTATGGTGCTTGTAACCACCTAAAGGAAGCGAGCTACATATGGAAAACTAAATATATTTGGAATCAGCGTGACGTCCTGAGTCGATAGAGCCATGTCCGTCCGTCCGTGCGTCCGTCCGTAGGCACGATAACTCAAAAATTCATTAAGCTATCTTGATGAAATTTTCACTGAAGGTTACTAGAACTTAAAGTACGGCCGGGTTTGCTTATGGGCCCATGGATTCGGATCCTGGACCTTTAAGTTGTTCTAAGGGCTAACGAAATTTATTTTTATATTTAAATGAATTATACGAAAAGTTCTAAATTTGTCATTGTATTTTAGAAATATATTTATTGCATATTTTGATTATTAAATTTTTTGATTAAAAGCTAATGAAAGCATTAATGGTTTTAATTAACATTAAAACCCATCAAATTATATAAACTTTTATATTCCTTTCGAAGTTGAGTACAAAATAAATAAATTAAGGAAATGTATTTAAAAATTATTTAAAATTGAAATAATTAATCAAGGGTACTAAATCCTTCAACAGTACATGCACTAAAGCTAAAAATCCTGAAAAAAAGGAATTCCTGCCTCTGGTAAAATGTTATTGAATTGGAAAAAAAGTTTTAAATATGTAATTTTCTAATTGCATTTTACGAATCCATTTATTTTAAGTTTATCTGTTGTTTAATTGGTTGATAAATAAGTAATATTTTTGAATTGATAAAATAATGGTTTTTGTATTATAAAGTTAATTTAGCTATGTCTTACGATCAAACCAACAAAAGCTTTTATGGTTTTAAAATGACTTATGAACTTCCCATCAAATTTGAACCAAATATGTGTAGACTGACTGTTTCTTTACTTGTTTGTTTTTACTCTTGCTCTAAAAAATTATTAAAAGGAAATTTGTTACCTAAAGAACATATAGTTAACATTTAAATAGTTTTTTTTTTAAGTTCTGTAAGGATATTAAAATACAAGTAACTTCATAAACATGTTTACAAAAACTTTTACACCGTTTGAAATAGAGTCATAAAACCATGGGTAGGTATTGCTAAAAAAATATTTCGTAGAATAATTTTTTCCAGTAGCCCCACCTGTAACGGGGCTACAGCCCCACAAAGTTGGAAAAAGCCCTATATTTAAATAGTTGTAAAAATAGTTGTGTTAGATATATTTTCAATCTGAAAACGGCAAACGATAGCTGGTTTTATAAACTTTATTAATTATTAAAAGGCAAATGTTTAAGGTTGCCATGTAGTATTAAAATTTAACATTACGCAAAACTTAATTTTTGCCCAAACATATCTTATTTGAACCGTTCAGGGAGTCTTGAAATTTTTGAAGAAGTTAGATACTCAGAAATTAGTAGGAGCCGGTTAACAAATTTTTTTTGTCACTTAAAAGGGGTTCTTTAAATTGAAGAAATTGTCTCTCCGTTTTAACCATTTTTGCCTAGATAATAAAATTAGGGGTGAAAATCCAAATTTTGGTGGAGTTCACAGTTGATTTCCTAGAACCTTAAAAAAATTAAAAAGTAGCGTTAGGAGGGGGGGGGTCAGATCCACATAGGTTTGCTAAGCAAAAATTTGGGAACCTTCCCCATTGAAGCGCTACTAGGTCTTCAAAATTAAAACTTTTTTGTTTTATAAAACTGTAACTTATCTTATGTACGTATATAGAGGTATGTTCTGTGTATAAATAAAACCTTACATAACATAGGGCACGCAAATTAGCAGCAACAGTTTGTGTAGCATTATATTTATATTCGCATTTTAGAATGTTGAGATATAAATTTAACAAAAGCAATGTTTAATTGAAAATCATTTTTAGGTTCTACTTTTTATACCCTACACCTATGAAATAGGAAAAGGGTATATTAAATTTGATATGGTCTTTGTAAACACCTTAAGGAAAAGTATATTTGTGATCAGCGTGACCTCCTGAATCGATATAGCCATGTCCGTCCGTCCATAGACATGATAACTCGAAAACTAATGGCTTTAGCGGCGTCGTGAAATAAAGCCATACGAAATAAAGCCATAAAATGACATTATGGCTTTATTTCGCATTCAAATGCGAAATAAAGCCATATCGCCAATTTTTTCGCGTATGGCTTTAATTAGCATTCAATTTCGAAATAAAGCCATATGGCTTTATTTCGCATTTAAAAATGTAATTTTATTTGTGAAAATAGAAGCAATTTAATTTTCCAAACTTTTTTATTTAAATAGTTAGGAAGGAGTTTTAGAGTTGGTTTCAAAAGCAGGGTTTTACGCTTTTTCCAGAATATTTATATATGTGTATATGTGGGATTCTCAATTAGGAGGGATTTTAGACTTGGATTCAAAAGCAGGATTGCCGCTTTTTCCAGAATATTTATATATGTGTATATGTGGGATTGTTAGTTGGATTCAAAAGCAGGGCTTTACGCTTTTTCCAGAATATTTATATATATGTGTATATGTGGGATTCTCAATTAGGAGGGATTTTGGAGTTGGATTCAAAAGCAGAATTGTCCCCTTTTCCAGAATATTTATATTTATTAATTAGGGTTGATTATTTTTTGTATGAAATAGCTATGCCGAATTCTCATACAATTCTTTTCATTATAGTGTTGGATTCAAAATCTAGTTTCAATAATTCAGTTAGCGGGGGTTCGGGGGCGGCAGCCCCGTAATGAAAATATAATATTATTTAACATGTTTTATTACAGTGTATTAAAAAAATTAGAAACTTATTAATTTTTTTAATGAATTAGGTATCCGAATTCTTATACCATTCTTTTCATTTTAGTGTTGGATTCAAAATCTGGCTTCAATAATTGAGTTAACGGGGGTTCGAAAATATAATATTATTTAAATATAAGTAATATTATTAAATAAATTAAATTATTTAGGCCCCCAGCAATTTTTCTAAGCCCCATATCTCCCAAACGGATGAGAATAGACCCTACCTCTAGAAGCATTTTTTGTTTGTTTTGAACCCTAGAATAACCCCTAGTTCTATGGCAGGTTATTAGCGAAACACCCTGTATTTATCATTTATAACTGCACTTAATTATCAATTTCTATTTTTTTTTTACTTTGTTTACTATTAAACTAGAGTTTGTGTCAATTTTACTATATGGCTTTATTTCGTAAAATTTTAGAAAATGATATGGCTTTATTTCGCATTCAAATGCGAAATAAAGCCATACGCAAAAAAATTCTCGATATGGCTTTATTTCGCATTTGAATGCGAAATAAAGCCATTATGTCATTTTATGGCTTTATTTCGTATGGCTTTATTTCGCGCCACCGGCTTTAGCTTGTTGAAATTTTAACTGTAGGTTAATAGTACTGACACGAAATGAACTACGAACGGCGCCGTGAAATAAAGCCATACGAAATAAAGCCATAAAATGACATTATGGCTTTATTTCGCATTCAAATGCGAAATAAAGCCATATCGCCAATTTTTTCGCGTATGGCTTTAATTCGCATTCAATTGCGAAATAAAGCCATATGGCTTTATTTCGCATTTAAAAATGTAATTTTTTTTGTGAAAATAGAAGCAATTTAATTTTCCAAACTTTTTTATTTAAATAGTTAGGAAGGAGTTTTTATATGTCGCACTATGCATTCTAGTATATTGTAAGTGTACTTACGATATAATAGAATGATTTGACCATTTGAAAGATAATTACAAGGGCCATCTTCTGTCAAAATTTCATATCAATACGATATGTCCTTCAAAAGTTATGACAAAAAAATGACATACAATATTCAGTTAATTTTCAAAATCTCCATTCTTTTTTATTATAAGTATACTTACAATATATTAGAACGTATATTTCTAACTCTACTCAATTGTATGTACATTTACGATATAAATGATCGGAAATACTTCAATCACATAGTTCTGTATGTATACTTACGATACAATATGACTGATTTTTTTTTTTTTTTTGCTATTGTATGTGTATGTTACAATATTTTATCTCGTAGCAAAACTTCAAATTCAATGTTGTATGTGATACTTACAATAAGTACGTTTGGATAATTTAACAAAAAATAGATAACGGTTTCTTATGTCATTATTGATCATATTTTTTGTAAAAAGTGCATTATTTTAACTTTTTTATAATAGTTAAATAGAAGTAAAAAAATTAAGTGATATAATAATTTATTAAAAATAATGTATCGTGGAATTTTAATGGTGAATGAAGTTTTAAAAAAAAAAGGTAAATTTTACATAATTATTATTTATATTATAAGTCAGAAATTTCTTTACTTACAACTAAATTTGTTTTATAGAAAATTTAATTTCTGCAAGAAAGAAACTTGAATACAATATTGTGTTGCAAAAAGAACCAAGTGATAATTCAAATCAAGAAAATAATAGTGCTAATGATTCCTTAATTTTAACAAAACCATCAACTTCTGGATTTCAACAGCTAAATACAGGTATGTAGGTATATTATATAATTTAAATGCTATGAGTGGAAGTTATACATCTATTTGTATTTTTAATTATTAAATAAATTTTAGAAGATGTACCTGCCGAGCACGATCAACTTTCGTTATCATCTAGTTCTTGTAAGTTTTTTTTTATAAACAAATTAATTTCAAAATTTTATTTCAATCTGAATTGGTTTTTTTACATTTAACTTTTAAGTTGAAGACTTTACTGTTAGTGGAAGTGATTATCAACCGTTATCACACTCTAGCTCTAGCGACATAAGCACACCTACAGGAAGTCCGTTCACGCCCAAAATAAGAAAATAAACGCTTTATGAAAATGATAATACACAATTGGAAAAAGAAAATTCACCTAAACAAAAAACAAGAAAACGTATTAAAAACCCTAAAACTTGGAAAAAAAATATAAATAAAATTGCGAGAATCCGCGGATTAAGTTACAGCTCAAGTATAACCTGCAAAACCGTTCCTGCAAAAGAAATGAAGCAGTCATGTTTTTTTCACTGCAGGCAAAAATGTTTTGAGCGAATTAGTGAAGCAGATAGAAATCAGAATTTTTCTAAGTTTTATAGTTTAGAAAACAACATCCTGCAGTGGAAATATATTCTGAATCATGTGGAAAAACATGATAAAAAACTGACTAAAATTGTGTCAGGTAACAGTTCATGTACAAATGTATACTTTTTATCATCTTTCAATAACGATAACATTGTTAAAGTGAAAGTATGCAATAAAATGTTCTTGAACACACTGAGTATAAGTAGTCAAATGGTAGAGACTGCATTTACTAAATTAATGCCTGAGAGTGGAAATATTCTAGGAGATAAACGAGGTAAACACATAAGGGAAGTATCTGAAATAGATAAAAAACGAAAACAAAACGTTAAAGACCACATAAACTCATTTGCGCCAATTGAGTCTCACTACTTGCGCATGCAAACAACACGACAATATATCGATAATGATTTAAGCATTGCAAAGATGCACAGACTCTACGAAGTATCGTGTAAGGAACGTAACGATACCGGGAATGTTGTAACTTTAAGGCAATATCGAGATGTCTTTAACAACTGTTTTAATATAGGGTTCTATATTCCTAAAAAGGATCAATGTAATGCATGTAGTAAATATAATAATATGACGCAAGAAGAAAAATCGAATAATGAAGATGAATACAATATGCATATATTTTCTAAGAAGAAAGCCCGTATTTTAAAAGATGAAAATAAAGCAAGATCTATTGAAGATGACACCGTTATAATTGCGACGTTTGATTTTCAAAAAATCTTAAACATTCCATGTGAAAAGACTAGCGTATTTTATTATAAAAGAAAGTTCTGCATTTTTAATTTCACTATTTTCGAAATTGCTAGTCTCCAAGGTTTTTGTTTCGTATGGGATGAAACCATTGCAAAAGAGGCGCAAACGAAGTTTCAAGTTGCCTATATCAATATATAGAAAAAACTCAGCAGGGTATAAAATATTTTAATTTTTACTCTGATAACTGCCTAGAGCAAAACAAGAATAAGTGTTTATTTGTCTTTTACGCATGGGTTTCAAAAATGTTAGACATTGATATTAAACATGTATTTCTTGAAAAAGGTCACACTCAAAATGAGGGTGATAATACGCACTCTTTAATAGAGAAAGATAAAAAACATAAAAAACTTTACGTGCCTTCTCAATTGTATTCCTGTATTCGAAATTGTAAAATAACTGACCCACGCTATGATGTCACTGAAATGACGAAAAATAATTTTTTAAACTTTTCAAGTTTTATAAATATGGTACAAGTAGACAAAAACGATGAAAATGTTAAAGTGAAATGGAATAATATAAGAATTATAAAGACTGATAAAAATTATCCGAATAAGTTGTTGTATAAGTATTCATTTGAATCAGAAAGATTTTCTTCGATCATTTTATATAATCAAACTATAGATAGTCGTAGAAGACGTAAAAAAAAACTAGAAATGCCTAATGAAAAGCCACCTGTTTTATATAAAGAGCCTTTAAATATCTCTTCAGAAAAATATAAAGATTTGTTGGAACTTGCAAATTATTTACCGGCAAGTTATCGGAGCTTTTATAAAAATTTGCCTCACACGAACGAAACTCCAAAGGAAACTGAAGATTTTGAAGAAGCTTCAGAGTAGAATATAAGTTGAAAATTACTTCTTTCAAGAATTTCTTTATTGTTTTTATAATATATTACATTTTTTCTTTTATGAATTCGTTTATTTTTTTTATTTATAACATATTAAAATCAATAAAAATCAATAATAAAACGTTTTTGGCTGGGTTTGTTAATATTTTAATTTCTATTCAATACCTATTGTAAGTATCTTATAAGTAGTAAAAAAGTTAGCACCTCCAAACTTAATTATTGTAAGTAGTACTTACAACATAAAATACAAAAAAATGTCCGCCTGTTAATATTGTAAGTATACTTACCACATTCAATTTAGTACATTTTTTTTAAATTATAATGATAAGTTAACATACAATATGAGAATTTTTAAATTGTCCGCTCTATTATATAATTTTTATAAATATCTCGTTTGGACAAACTTATTCTAATTTAGTGAATAATATTATTTAATAAGAGTCGAAAACTCTATCATTTGCCATAAAAAGCAAACTTCTATCATGTATACAAGAGACAAACGAAGCTTTAAAAGTTTTGAAATTTTTAAATAGCTCTACTGAAAACTTCAATTTTCTACTTATCATATACTAGAATGGACAGTGCGATGTGTATATGTGGGATTCTCAATTAGTAGGGATTTTGGAGTTGGATGCAAAAGCAGGATTGCCCACTTTTCCAGAATATTTCTATTTATTAATTAGGGTTGATTATTTTTTGTATGAAATAGCTATGCCGAATTCTCATACCATTCTTTTCATTATAGTGTTGGATTCAAAATCTAGTTTCAATAATTGAGTTAGCGGGGGTTCGGGGGCGGCAGCCCCCGTAATGAAAATATAATATTATTTAACATGTTTTATTACAGTGTATTAAAAAAATTAGAAACTTATTAATTTTTTTAATGAATTAGGTATCCGAATTCTTATACCATTCTTTTCATTTTAGTGTTGGATTCAAAATCTAGCTTCAATAATTGAGTTAGCGAGGGTTCGGGGGCGGCAGCCCCCGTAATGAAAATATAATATTATTTAACATGTTTTATTACAGTGTATTAAAAAAAATTAGGAACTTATTAATTCCATATCTCCCAAACGGATGAGAATAGACCCTACCTCTAGAAGCATTTTTTGTTTGTTTTGAACCCTAGAATAACCTCTAGTTCTATGGCAGGTTATTAGCGAAACACCCTGTATTTATCATTTATAACTGCACTTAATTATCAATTTCTATTTTTTTTACTTTGTTTACTATTAAACTAGAATTTGTATCAATTTTACTATATGGCTTTATTTCGTAAAATTTTAGAAAATAATATGGCTTTATTTCGCATTCAAATGCGAAATAAAGCCATACGCAAAAAAATTCTCGATATGGTTTTATTTCGCATTTGAATGCGAAATAAAGCCATAATGTCATTTTATGGCTTTATTTCGTATGGCTATATTTCGCGCCACCACTACGAACATATTTAAAAATCACGATTACTCAACAACTAACGACGCTATATTCATGAAGTTTGTGCTGTAGGTTAATGGTAATAAAACAGCGGTGTCGATTATGGGTTCAGTATAAAAGGGCGTCATCAGCAAACAGGACGATTTTGATATGTTCGACTACTTTTACAATGTCATTAATATATATTAAGAACAGCAAAACGCCTAAGATAGTTTCTTGAGGAACACCTAGATTAACTTCGATATCATCTGAAAAAATGCCTTTTACTTTAGTTTTTTGCGATCTCTTTATTAAATAAGATTTAAACCAATTCTCCTCAGTATTGCGAATACCATAACTATTCAGTTTTAAAAGTAAAATCTCACGATTAATGGTTTCAAATGATCTAGGTAAATCAAGAAACACAGCTAGAATTACTTTCCGTTCACTAAATTTTAATTTCCAATTTTCAATAACTAGGTTAAGTAATGATTCACAGCTGTGTTTTTTCCGAAATCCTGATTAATGTACATAAATTAAATTTTGTTTATCTAAATAGGCTTCTAATTGATAATAAACAACTTTTTCTAGCACTTTAGCCTCAGTAGTGATCATGTTAACTGGACGAAACTCTGTACATTTATTTGTGTTTTTAATTTTTTCAAGTGGCACAACAAATGCTTTTTTCCATATGCCAGGATAGATGCCGGCATTTAAAGATTTGTTGAAAAGTTCAACACTTCTTTTCATTACTACTAGATTTATGATTATCGCTCTCATATTTTTCAGAACAATTACCACAAATTTTATGTTCAGCAGTGCATTTCAAACTGTTATGACCAAATCTTAAGCATTTAAAGCATCTTCTAATAAAAACACCATCTACAACTTCGCACAAGTCCCAACCTATTTTAACTTTCCCTACATCCATTATTTTATTATAAGTTTCTAAATCTAACTCCAGCACTGCAGAAAATATGGTGAAATTATTTTTCTTTTCGATTTTATATCCATTTTAGTTTTTATATTATCCTGATTTCGGCTTAATTATGACATTGGGCAATTTTTTTATAATATCAGCATACGACGGTTTCGCATTTTCAAGACAAAAGACTTTATTTGTTCAACAGTTTGACAATCACTCTTCCTTGAATCATTCAAACTCACAATAAAATCATCAACTTTTTTTTTTTTGCTCATTTAAAGAATTTTTTATTTCTTCTATACCTTCTTCTAATGCTTCCACATGCACTTCGATGGAGTTTATTTTATTATTACGCTCTTTGAATTTTTCACACATTACAATAAGATATTTGTTAGTATTAATTAATTTAACATACATCATTGATAAACCAATGCATTTATAATTAATATATTTATCACACCCATAACGCACATCACATCTAATGCAATCGCTTTTCAATCGAAAGAAACTCTCATCGCATAAAGAACAGTTATCTAATTCTTACATTATCAATTATATTGTCTATTATATTGCTTACATTTATGAATTATGTTTATCAAAATAATAAAAATATTTGTTTTCTTTTGATATTTTTTAATAAAGGGAAATGCATAAATTAAAATTTTAAATACTGTTGAAAATAATTGAAAAGAGTTAATATTTATTGATCGATTAATAACCAATACACATAACACTATTATTTAATGTAACATTTGTTTAAATTATCTTTAAACTATGTAAGTATATATGTAGGAATTAAAGATTTTATTTTAAGTTAATAATTGTTTTTTTTTGTCACTAGTTGTAATTTTTTGTAAGAATTGAAGATTTTATTTTAAGTTAATAATTGTTTTTTTTTGTCACTAGTTGTAATTTTTTGTAAGAATTGAAGATTTTATTTTAAGTTAATAATTATTGTTTTTTTTTTGTCACTAGTTGTAATTTTTTTATAAGAATTGAAGATTTTATTTTAAGTTAATAATTGTTGTGTTTGTCACTAGCTGTCGCTTTTATTGATATTGATCAGTATTGAAGTATACAGTATTAAATCAGAATGGATTACAGTATTGATCAGAATCAGTAGAAAGTATAAATAGTCAGTTTAAAAATTTTGTATATTCATTCTAAAAAATAAATCAAAAGAATCAAGAACAAAAAGAATAAAGAAGATTACCTATATAAATTAAAGACGTTGGATTTTCCTACAATTTTTGGGGGCTCAACTAAAAGGATATAGAACTGTAAAAATATAAAGAAGTTATTCAAAAAGTAAAGTACAGTTTTAAAAAAAAAAAGAAAAGAAGAAATGATGTCTGATTTTGAGACGCCAATGAATGCAAATAAAAAGGCGGAAAATATGAAAAGTATGAACGTTAAACAATTGAGATACAAATTAGGAGAGTTAGGTTTATCAAGAAGTGGAAGGAAGGCTGACTTGCAAAAGCGACTAGAAGAAGAATTAGGAAGATTAGATTTAAATAGGAATATTGATGAAGAATTATATAATTCTCTTAATAAAGATTACGAGGAAATTATCACTGGTAACGAAGACGAAATAAAAAAATTAAAAGAAGAAATGGAAGTGATGAAAAAAAGATTGGAGCAGTTAAATAAAGGTAATGAAGACTTAAGGTCGGAATCAGTGAGTGAGGACTTGCCGGTGTCTTTTTTATTTAGAGACATTGAAGAATCGTTGAGTACATTCAGTGGAAGCGACTTATATTCTGTAAAAGACTGGATTACAGAATTTGAAGAAGCGGCATATACATGTAGATGGAATAATCAACAAAAATTAATATACTCGAAAAGATTACTTAAAACTCCAGCAAAAAATTTGGTGAGAAGAGTAAGATCTTGGAATGAAGTAAAAACTCAGTTAATGGAAGAATTTGACGTCAGATTATCAGCAGCGGACGCTCATAGTGTGATGGCAAAAACAAAAAAGAGATATAATGAGAATACTTTTGATTATTTCATGAAGATGAGAGAACTGGGGACTACATATGGGATAATGTATCAATTATGAAGTACGTAATAAATGGAATAAATGAAGATAATCCAGGTAAAAGTATTTTATATGGGGCAGCTAATTTCAAGGAGTTCAAGTTAAAATTACGAGCTTACGAGGATTTTAAAATAAATACGAAGGTCAAACCACATGAAAACAGGTTTACGTCCAGAGATGATCTACAAATAAAAGAGAAAACGAAAGATGTTCGATGTTATGCTTGTGGAAAATTGGGACATGTAGCGCCTAGATGTCCAAACAAGGCCAACGGGTTAAAATGCTTTAAATGCAACGAATTCGGGCATAAGTCTTATGAATGTCAAAATAAAAAAGTTGAAAGAAATATTGAAAAGGAAATTATGATGTCAAGTACAAATGAGTATAAACAAAGCATGAATAAATGGGTTAAAATTAAAAATAAATTTGTTTCAAGTCTTATTGATACAGGATGTGATGTAAATTTAATTAGGTTGGATGTAGTACAAAGAATTAACTTAACTTTTCACCCTGATAAAACAATGAAATTGAAAACAGCTGGCGATGCACAAATTAGTACTATGGGTTATTTGAATGAAGAAATTGAAATTGATGGAATTTTTTTTAAGGTTATGTTTTATGTAGTAGGTATAAATGATGTGCCTGTCAAAATGATTTTAGGTAAAGAATTGGTAAAAGATGTAAAACTAATTATTTGTAATGGAATGATTTCAATAAAAAAAAATATTAAGGAAGTTGATGATGAAAATTTTTTAATGAATATGGTGATTGAAGATAACAAAAAATATGACGAAAAAATACCGAATGAAATTAAAAGTTTAATTGACAACTATAAGCCGAACAAATCCATTGAGACAAGTATAGAATTAAGAATAACAACGACTGACAATATACCAGTATGTCACAAACCTCGCCGACTAGCTTTTAAGGAAAAAGATGAGGTAGAACAACAAATTAATAGGATTCAAGATAAGATCATAGTACCCTGTTCATTTGGTTATTCTAGTCCAGTAGTGGTGGTGCGAAAGAAAGATGGTTCACCACGGGTGTGTGTGGATTATCGAAAACTAAATATGAAGGTAATCAAGGATCGCTATCCAGTTCCGTTAATCGAAGAGCAATTGGATAGCTTACAAACAGTAAACATTTTTTCAACATTAGATTTGAAGAATGGATTCTTCCACGTGAAGGTGAATGAAGAAAGCCAGAGGTTTCTGTCCTTTGTCACAAGTAGTGGAGAATATACATTTTTAAGAACTCCGTTTGGATTTAGCAATTCGCCTCGCGTTTTCCAAAGGTACATAAACGAAATTTTCCGGGATTTTATTGTACAAAAGTTGGTGTTGTTATATATGGATGACATTATTGTACTGGCAAGCAGTGAACAAGAAGCTATAAAAAATTTAAAGAAGGTACTACAAAGAGCAGAAGAAGCAGGTTTGGAAATCAACTGGACTAAATGTCAGTTTTTGGAAAGAAGAGTGGAATTTCTTGGCCATATAATAGAAAACGGAACCATAAGACCGTCCAAAAATAAAATAAAGGACGTTCAAAATTTCCCAATACCGTCAAACATCAAGGCTGTTCAAAGCTTTTTGGGGCTGACTGGATACTTTCGGAAGTTTATTGCCAACTATTCCGTGATTGCTAAACCGCTGTCAGATATGTTAAGAGGAAAAAATGAATTTAAATTTGGAAGTGAACAAATGTATTCGTTTAATGAATTGAAGAAGGAATTATGTGGGGATGCAGTTCTTAAAATTTATAATCAAGATGCTGAAACACAATTACACACTGACGCATCTAAATATGGTTTTGGGGCAGTGCTTCTTCAACGTGACAATGATGATCAACAATTTCATCCAGTTTATTATATGTCTTTGAAAACATCAGAGTTAGAAGAAAAATATGACAGCTATATGCTGGAAGTTCTGGCCGTAATTAAAGCATTGACCAAATTTCGCGTATATTTACATAAAAAATTTCAAATTATAACGGATTGTAACGCGTTTAAACAAACGATGGACAAGAAAAATGTTTGTCCTAAAATTTTTCGTTGGGTATTATTTCTTCAGGATTTTGAATATGAAATTAAACATCGAACAGGAAAAAAAATGAGGCACGTGGATGCATTAAGCAGAAATGCAGTTATGTATATCTCAACAGAAGAAAATTTAAATATTAAAATTAAGCAGTGTCAACTAAATGATGACTCGCTGAAATCAATTTGCGAAGTTTTAGCTGTCAAGCCTTATAATGATTATTTAATAAAGAATGACATTTTATACAAATATAAAGATGGATTAGAGTTACTGGTAGTCCCACAGGATATGGAGCAAGAAATTATAAGGACATACCATGAAAATGGTCATTTCGGTTGCGTGTATTCTAGCGGAAAGGAAACATGGTAAATATGAAGGGTTTCTACACACAATCGATAAAGAGGACGTACCATTGCAAACGTACCACATAAACCATATAGGACCGATGACTCCAACTGCTAAAATGTATAAGTACTTACTGGTAGTAATTGACGCTTTTACGAAATTTGTGTGGATTTATCCCACAAGGTCAACAGGGACAAAAGAAGTGTTAGATAAGTTACGGGTACAACAGATGACTTTTGGGAATCCTGCAAGAATTATTTCAGATCATGGCGCCGCATTTACTTCCAAGGATTTTCAAAATTATTGTAAAGAAGAATCGATTCAATATGTTTTAACAACAACGGGAATGCCCAGATCTAACGGTCAAGTAGAGAGGATAAATAGGTGTTTTATTCCAATTTTAACGAAAATAGTAGAAAAAGAATCCGCGATGTGGTACAAATATGTAGCACAATTGCAATGTTCGATAAACAGTACATATCAAAGAAGTATTGGCACATCACCTTTTAAATTATTAACAGGAGTGTCAATGCGTCAAAGGCAGAATGTCAGATTGCTAGAATTGTTGCAGGAGAATTTTTTACAACAATATCAGGAACGACGGGAAATGGAAAAAGAGAAGGCTAAAGCACAAATTAAGAAGGTTCAGGAGGAAAATCAAAAAGGATTTAACAAGAAGAGGAAAATTCATATACCTTACAAAATGAACGAATTAGTAGCGATCAAACGGACGCAATTTATCAAAAACAAATTAGCGGATAAATTTCATGAACCTTATAAAATTAGCGGAGTAAAAGCAAATGATAGATATGATGTTATTAAAGTAAGTCAACATGAAGGACCCAATAAAACTTGTACCAGTGCAGAACATTTAAAGCCGTGGTCATCGGAGGACCGATGAATGTCAAATGGCCGAGTGTAGGAATTAAAAATTTTATTTTAAGTTAATAATTTATTGTTTTTTTGTCACTAGTTGTAATTTTTTGTAAGAATTGAAGATTTTATTTTAAGTTAATAATTGTTTTTTTTGTCACTAGTTGTAATTTTTTGTAAGAATTGAAGATTTTATTTTAAGTTAATAATTATTGTTTTTTTTTGTCACTAGTTGTAATTTTTTTATAAGAATTGAAGATTTTATTTTAAGTTAATAATTGTTATGTTTGTCACTAGCTGTCGCTTTTATTGATATTGATCAGTATTGAAGTATACAGTATTAAATCAGAATGGATTACAGTATTGATCAGAATCAGTAGAAAGTATAAATAGTCAGTTTAAAAATTTTGTATATTCATTCTAAAA
The DNA here is from genome assembly GCA_963082915.1 of Dolichopus griseipennis. Taxonomy (NCBI): domain Eukaryota; kingdom Metazoa; phylum Arthropoda; class Insecta; order Diptera; family Dolichopodidae; genus Dolichopus; species Dolichopus griseipennis. Next base: position 52,939,843 of record OY720445.1, on the reverse strand, counting down.
AATAAATCAAAAGAATCAAGAACAAAAAGAATAAAGAAGATCACCTATATAAATTAAAGACGTTGGATTTTCCTACATATATGTATTATGTTTGTGTAAATCAACAAAAATCAATTGAAAGTTAATGAATTCAAATTTCTAATTTTTAGTATTAATTTATTATCATATTGAAAGTTAACTTTATAAAATAAATGTCTTACATTTAAAAATTTAATAAGATACAAATTTATATCAGCTTCAATTATTTTAAATAAATTTTCAATTTAAGAGTTCAATAAAAATCAACGCGCGCGATATGATCTCTAATACTGATCACTAATAATTGGGGTAGTTGTACCTTTCCTAGACCTTCCAAGGTTTAAAAATTTATCATCGAAATTAATTAAAATAGTAAAAAAAAAAAAGCTGTGGGGATTGCTTATGGTTGAGATGTCAACATGGGTTCGGATGCTAGAAGCTCGAATTGAGGCCAAACGAGCATAATTTCCAAACCAAAGAATATAGAAACTTATAATATTATAATTAATATTATTAATAAATAAGTATTTTATGATAATCTTATAATTTAATTATTTTTTCAGTTCATTGTTAATCTAATATATGAAGACGAAAATTTGTTTATTTGTTTGTTTTTCTTGAGTTCACGTGAAAACCACTGGTCCGAATAATTCTGAGAGCCCGAGGGGTGGCATAGGCTGTTTCACATTTTTATTGGTCGAAGAGTTGCGGCTCCAGAGCCGTTTTAAGCTTTTTCGTTTTTTTGATGTCGAATCAAAACAGTTTAACCGATTGACTTGAAATTTTGCACAAATGTTCCTCTTGCCAACCGGAATTAGTTGTATAAAGTTGGTTGGAATGAATTAACCTATTTCCACCGGGCGAGCTTCGAAAAAATGTTTGTTTCAGATTTGTATTCAATTTTACAGAGTGGTTTTGAAGTCGTAAAAGAGGCTGGCACAAATTTTTTTTAACTTCAGTTAACCCGTTTGGCCACGAGGGCGCAATGAAGCCTTTAAATGTTTTTAATGTAGAGCCGAAACAGTTTGACCGATTGACTTGAAATTTTGCATAAATCTTCCTCTTCGCAAACGGAATTAGTTGTATAAAGCTGCATAATAAAAAAATAAAAATTTTAATTCAGTTAACATTATTCACCGGAAACCCACCATCCTCAATTCTATCGTCAAGGATCACCACATTGTCAAGAAGCACCACGATTAGAAAAATTAGAGATAATCGTTCAAACTGTTTTTTAAAGTATTTGTTTCGCAATCGGTTAAAAGAACTCAACAAAACATTTTTTTAAAAATTCCCCTAATTCAAAGAACTTTAACCTTCTTCCAAAAATTGGACGTAGTTTACTTACAAATTTTTTTTTTTGACGAATCGTAGGAATGACAAGTATATACATGTACGCATACAAAATTTAAAGTCAATTGGTCAAACCGTTTCTGCGTAAGAGTAAAGCAACAAAAAATCTGTAAAAATATGCTGTGCAGCAATGGGTTAACGGAACTCAAAAAACTTTTTTTGAGACTTTGATCAAGCAATATTTCGCATAATTGGACGTAATATGCTTTCAAAATTATTCTTTGGAGAGTGAACTCCATTCTCAAAGAGAAACACATATACAAAATTTGAAGGCAATCGTTTAAACCATTTCTAATTTATAGCAAAGTAACGAAAAAACCTATAAAAAGCTGTTGGGCCGAAATGTGTTATTGGAACTCCACAAATATTTTTTTTAGGCTTTCTTTTTAACTACAGCAGTATTTCGAAAAATTGACCAAAACTTGTTTTTTTACAATTTGCACGCACCCGGGCAACGCAGGGTAAACCTGCTAGTTATTAATAAAAGTGAATTATATTGTGAATTCCACTAATATTTGGAACTTTCCTTAAAATTCTATTATTTAAGCAAAAATGGTTAAAGCTAGCAGACACTGTCTTCAATTTTAAGAACCCCTTTTAAATTTATGAAAAACTTTTAACATACTTTGAAACATAATGCTCCATTTTTAAATTTTGTAGTTAACTAAAAAAAATTTAGGCGGGTATTCAAGTTACAGGTGCTTAAAAATAGAAAATTTTCAATTTTCGAGCCGTTATAGCTCGTAAACATGGAGCTTGACAAAAAAATTTAGTTAGGATCAAGCAATATTTCGCAAAATTGGACGTAACATACTAACCGACTTCGACTAATTTTTGAGGATCTAACTTCTCCCAAAATTTCAAGACCCTATCTTAAACCGTTTAAGAGATATGTGAGTTTTAATACAACCCTATACTTTTTATAAATGTATTTTTGTAAAGTCTATAAAACCAGTTCTCTTATACCGTTTTTCGATTAAAAATAAACCTAACAGAACTCTTGTTATATCAATTTAAATATAGGGCTTTTTTGGAATTTGCAGGGGCTGTAGCTTCGGAACCCTTCAAAATTAAGAAAAACCTTTGACACATGTTGAAATATATTTATACAGCTTTGAATTTTGTATATCACTAAAAACAAATTTGGACTGGTATTCAAGTTACAGGTGTTTAAAAATAGCAAAATTTCAATATTCGAGCCCTTATAGCTTCTAAATAGGGCAATTGCCAAAAAACTCTTGTTAACCGACTCCTGCTAATTTCTGAGTATCTAAGAGTATCTATGAGTATTCAAGACCCTTGCTTGACCCGTTCAAAAGATATTTGTAGCCAAAACTTTTGCAAAAATTGAGTTTAGCGTAATGTTAAATTTTAATACCGTATGGGAACCCTAAACATTTGACTTTTAAAAATTTATAAAGCCAACTATCGTTTGCCGTTTTCAGAATGAAAATATATATAACACAACTCTTGTTATAACAATTTAAATATAGGGCTTTTTCAAACTTTGAGGGGCTACAGCCTACAGCCAGAAAAAAATTCTTCTACGAAATTATTTTTTTTGCAATAGCTACCCATGGTTAAAATTTCTTTACTCTTTTTCAAACAGTGTGAAAGTTTTTGTTAACATACGGACGGACAGACGGACGGACAGACGGGCGGACAGAGTGAAGCTATGTAGGCACATTTTTACAAAATTTTTTGAAAATGTGCTAAAAAAGATAATCACTGGAGATTAAAGAAATAATTAACTTGATAAAAAAAGAAATAAATTATTTAAAAACTTAACTTAACGAAATACAAAAAATTTAAAAATAATGTCACAGGAAATAAAAAAAGAAAAGCAAAATTATTTTAATAATATATTCAACTTAGCTGGGCCTGACAACAAAAAATGTGCGAGCTTTAAGCAATGGTATTTTGAAAATCGTCTAATTGCAGTAAAGTTTTGATTGAATTATAACATAATTTTTTGATTAAAATCACTAGTAACTTAGAGTTTAAATTTCAGCTCCATTAGTTTTTGAGATATCGTGTTTTTGAATATATATGCGTTAGCCCTTGAACTGAACAACAGTTCCAGAACACGAATCATGCTCCGATTTCGCCTATATGCAGTCCCCGCCGTACTTTCAATACTAACTTGTACTTTCTTTTAACTCTTGTACACAATTGGAACGTTCTATCTTAATTTTTAGTTATTACTTTTATTAATTTAGATAATAAGCTTTTTAACATTGGGAGGTCTAAGAGTGATTAAAAAGAGAGAACCACCACTCCAATTGATCATAAATTAGGAAGACACGCAGGAAATATTAAAGAACACCCTCATGCAAAAATTGAAATTTCTACATTTGTTTCAAGTAATAATTTATTATCTCTATTATTACATGCTTTAAGGTATTCGGAACTGTGTCGATGGTCTCCGAGCACCTACTCGAATTAGTTCCAAATTTCAAGGACATTAAGAAAATAGGAAGAGGCACCCTGATACAAAATTTTGAAGTTTTATATTCATTGTTTTCGGAATTATGCTAGTTTGGTTTAAATTCGATAAAAAGTTCTAGGATCCGAATACATGGTTCGATCTGTACCGTACGCAATCTCCTTTGCTGTTTCATGACTAGTAACCTACAGCACAAGTTTCATGATGATAGCGTTATTAGTTGTTGAATTATCGTGATTTTGGGTATATGTTCGTTAGCCCTTAGAACGATTAAAAGAAAAAGAATTTAAATTCCTAGTTTATGTACACTTATGCTTATAAATGCAAAATATGCAAAAAATGTATTTCTAAAACTATGCCAAATTTAGAACTTTTGATATACTTCATTTAAAAGTAAAAATAAATTTTAGATGTTCATGCAAGTACCTTTGAAGACAATTTAAGTAACGTACGCAATTTCGTAATTATATATTTCCTAAGGTAATAATTTAATAAAATATCTGATATAATAAAAATTAAAAAAAAGAAAATTATTCGTTAATTAAAAAAATATTTTAGTTCTTAATTTATAAAAAATATACATAATATATTGACTTTGATATATAATATATTGACTTTGTGAAACAAAAATCTACTGTTACTAATCTAGTTAAAACCATATTTCATATCAACCATATTTTATGCCTTTATATACCAAATAATATTATTTTACTTAAACTCGAAAAATATGGCTTTCCTCAATTTTTCCGTAAGTGTATACATTCTTATTTATACTATTTATTACATTATTTATTACTCTTATAGTGTTATATTTAAAAATGTCAAATTCGGAAGTTCCACAAGATAGCCACCTTGATCCTCTACTTTTTATTTTATCAAGTTTACGCTGATTATATAAAATTTTTAGAAAAGATTACAATTACAATGAATGACACCATCCTTATACAGAATTTCTTTCAAAATTTTAACAATAGCACAAATTTTAACAATATTTAATAACTGTTTACAACTTAATGTAAATAAATGCACACTTATATCTTATACACGCCGTTCTATTCCTATTTGTTTCAATTATAACATAAAATGTATTAGTTAATATAACGATACCTCAGGTAAGGACCTAGGAGTGTATTTTGATTTCCAACTTAGCTTTAAAACTCATTAGAACAATATTCTAAATAAAGTTAATTCATTGTTGGGATTCGTTAAACGTTTTGCAAAGGAATTTCAGATCCTTATGTTCTTACATAATTGTACACTTGTCTTGTAAACCTGAACTTGGAATATGCTAGTCAAGTTTGGCCCCTGATTTATATGGTACACATTGATGTCATTTTTATAACAGAAACTGTCAAGGGTATCTATTATAATCTATTTTCTATTTAATTTATTTAATCTATTTTAATTATTTTTAGAATATTAGAAATCTTCAGCACCTTTGCTCTTGCAATTATTTTTAAACCAAAAAATCATAGGACTAATTATGGCAAATTTGAACATATTAATAGAATGTTTATTATAGGTAACAAACATAAACATAACATTGTCTTTTCACTTTCAAAACATAAAGATTATTTTTGTTCTCTTTTAGGCTGTAAAGTTCATAATTTTTAATTAAATTTTTAATAATAATTTTAGTTTTAATTTTTTAATATTTCTTTAAAGATGTAATTTTTTTTTTATATTGATTTCAATTGTATAATTTTGATTGTTACTTCTATAATTTTTTGTTAAACTGTTTGGATTAACAGTATAAATAAATAAATAAGTTAAAATAAAAACTCTTTGAGAGGTGCAATTATACGCAACCGGGTATTATCTATTTGACATATAAGTATTATTATACCTTGCATTTTTAAAATTAATAAAGGATTATATTAACTTAAATATGGCGTTTGTAACAACTGAAAGGAATCAAGCTAGATATGGAAAAATATATATATTTCATCAGCGTCACTTCAATCGATTTGGTAATGTTTGTACTTCTCTCTGTAGGAACGATAACTCAGAAAATAATGACGCTATCTTGATGAAATTTATACATATGATTACTGGTAACAGAAGTACAGCGGGTATTAAAATAGAGCGAGATCGCATCAAGAGTTCGGGTTTTTTGAAGCTTCGGTTCAGTTCAGTGGCAAACGTCATCAACAAATGACAATGCTATCTTAATAAATTTTTTATTGCATTGAATAAAATACAGATTTTTTAAATAAAATACATATTTTATAAGAATTGAGGTAAAACAGCATTATTTCAAAATCAATGTAAACAAGTAAAGAAATAGTCAATCGGTGCAACCGACTTAGAAATACCCTACACCTATTTGGTTCAAATTTAATTAGATTTGCCGTTGAATGATTTAGTACCCTTTATTAATATTTTCATTTTTAAATAAATTGAAATTTATCCTGTATCCTGCGATTACAGGTATGGAAAAAATTAATTTCAGATTGAAAAATTGCGAATAGAATTGGTTAATTCTCATCTTTTATATTTAAAATAAAGAATTTAGAGCACTTCTGTTATAAATAAATATTAGCATCATAATGCTGATGTATCTGTCTCTCTAATTTTCATTAAACTCAAAGTTATTTGAAACAAGTATTGATTTGTAAAAATAAATATATAACAGTTTATATAATTTGATGGTTTTTAATGTTAATTAAAACTATTAATGTGTGGATGGTCCCTGACCACCTACTCCAATTCGTTCCAAATTTCAAGGATACTAAGGGAATAGGAAGTGATTTCGGAATTATGCTCGTTTGGCATAAATTTGATGAAAAAGTTCTCGGATTCGAACCCATAGTTCGATCTCGACCAAAAGCAATCCCCGCCGTAGACTTTTTACTAGTAACCTACAGCACAAATTTCACGAAGGTAGTGTTAATAGTTGTTGAGTTATCTTGATCTTTAACATATGTTCGATAGTCCTTAGAACGATTTAAAGCTCCAGAATCCGAATCCATAGACCGATTTCGCCCATTTGTAATCCCCGCCGTACTTTGTGTACAAGAAACCTACAGTTAACATTCCATCAAGATAGCTTCATTAGTTTTTGAGTTATCGTGCCCACGGACATGGCTTTATCGATTCAGAAGGTCATGCTTATCACTAATATATTGTACTTTTCGATATCTAGCTCGCTTCCTTTGGGTGGCTCCAAACACCATATCAAAGTTAATAGACCCTTTTCCTATTTCATAGGTGTAGGGTATAAAAAATTAATAATTTTTAAAATAAATTAGAGTTTTCTGTCAAGTTTTCTCTAAAATAAGAATTTTTCATACAAAAAACTAATAATTTTGACCCAACCTTGATTTGAACAAAGACGTTTTGATTAAAAATCCGGTATCCTAAGCACTGCATCATGAAGCGATTAATAATTTAACTACATGTTGTTTGGTTTTTTATTTAGTTGTTAATTTTGAAAATGTTCATATAAATTCAAAAATTTGTATGGCAGCTACCCAAAGCCTTTTGCGGTTTTAACAAAAAATAAGAGGGAACCTACAAATTGTCGTGTAAGCTTTGAAACTCTAGCTCTTTTAGTTTTTGAATTATCGTGCTGTCGGACGGAAACACATATAGCTAGATTAATTCACTTTTCGATGCTGATCCGATACGTACCTTTGGCACTATATCTAACTCGTCTAGCGCATCGGTGATACAAACGGAAGAGTAACTTTAATATACCCGTGCTCTTATTTGTATGCGCGTTTATAAAAAGTAATGCCTATATAGTAGCTAAAAAAAGACGGGGCGTTATTTCCCAGCATGCAGCCATTCTTATATAATAGTTATTATTTATAATAGTTATATTCTATCAAGAATAAGGTATAATATTTCCATATTAATGAAATTGGTATTTTAATGATTAAAACGCTTAAAATTCTGTTCAAATATAATTACAGAAAAAGTAAATAGCAACTATATAAAAACGAGGAAAAGTGTAGTAGAGTAGACTGTGTGTGATATCTGGGATATCCGTATATCTGGGATATCCTGTCTGGGATATCCGTATGACCGTAAAATATACTTTATATCATCCTGTTAATTACTTTTGACAAAATTTCAAACATGCAGCTTTATTAGTTGTAGTGTAATGCTCATATAAAAGAAGGAGTTGTCTGGCAGCTACTCGAACCCTTTGCAGTAGACCAACCAAATTTTGCAGTAACTAACCATTACACTAAACTATTTTTGGCAAAATTTCAGACCCCCAACTTCAATAGGTACAGAGAAATACTCATATAAAAAAAGAAGTTGTATGGCAGATACCCAAACCCATGGGCCAAAATGGCTGAATGTAAATAGCGATGACGGCTATTGCTAAAATACGAATTTGTGAAAATTTCAAGAACCTACCTCCTTTAGTTTTTTTGTTATCGTGCGGGCAGACGAACGGACGGACATACATAGCTAAATCGATTTTTTTTTTCGATTCTGATCCGATCCATACACTTGAGTCTATATCTACCCCCCTCCTTCTCTGCGTCAAAAACGTAAAGGAAAATTTATTATACCCTTTGACTATATAGTCATACGGTATAAAAATATATTGAAATACCTAAAGCTACATAGTCAAACTTTTGAAATATTTGATAGAAACCTTAAAAAATATATAAAAAACTTTAGAAATTAAAAACAGAAGTAAAATTAGAGAATTCAAAATCATTATTTTAAAACTAAAATGAATTGTAATTGTATAATTTATTAGATTGTAGTTTTAATTAAATAACTTTATATATATTGTAAAATTATCTGAAATTAAATCAAATAAAAAACAAGTAAAGAAACAGTCAGTCGGTGCAACCGACTTAGAAATACCCTACACCTATTTGGTTCAAATTTAGTGGGAAGTCTATGGACTACCATAAAAGCTCTTATTAGTTTGATCATAAGATATAGCTAACGAAATTAACTTTATAATACTAAAAACATTTTCTAATTATTTTATCAAATCAAAATTATTAAAAATTCCTACTAATTTATCTATTTAAAAATATTAAACATCAAATAAAATTGAAATAAATGGATTCGTAAAATGCAATCACAAAATTACATAACTAATGATTTAATACCCGTGATTAATTTTTTCAATTTTAAATAATTTTTAAATTTATTCTCTTAATTTACTTATTTTTTAATATTTTACATTACTAAACTCATAATTATTTGAAAGAAATATTAATTTGTAATAATATAAAAAATTAAAAAGTTTATATAATTTCATGGTTTTTAATGTTAGTTAAAACCATTAATACTTTAATTAGCTTTTTATCACAAAATTTAATAATCAAAATATGCAATAAATGTATTTCTAAAATACAATAATAAATTTAGAACTGTTCAATAATTAATTTTAATACGAAAATAAATTTTACAACTTAAGTATCGTACACAATTTCTTAATTATATATTACCTATGGGAATAATTCAATAAAATATAGATAATAAAAATTAAAATAAAAACAAAATTTCTTCGTTTATTAAAAAAATATTTTGTTTTTAATGTAAAAAATATAATACTTACATAAATGTTTGTAACAAAATGTAAAATGAAAACCTTTTAAAAACATAAAAATGTTAAATAAGAACGTTAATAGGAAATAGTGTATCGAATGTGAAGTTTTTATCTTTATTATTATTGAATATGTGATTTAAGGTCTTGGGAGTAGAGCGGGTGGTACACAAACCGCTATCCTAATTCATCGAAAATTTCACGTACACAAAACAAATAAGAAGAAACACAGGTGCACCAAATATAAGGCTTTATCTTCATTGGTTTCGAAATTATACTCGTTTGCCCTCAATTCGATCAAAATCTTCTAGAATCGGAACTCATTGTCCGAACTCGACCACAAGCAATTGCCTTTTTACTTTCATTACTAGTAACCTAGAATTTAAAATTCGTCAAAATCGCGTCATTGGTTTTTGAATTAAGCTGTTTTTAAGATATATGTTTGTTAGCCCTTGATACCCAATTTGGAGGTTCTATCTTCTTCGGATTCGGAATCATTCTCGTTTGGCCTAAATTCGAAGAAAAAGTTCCAGGATCCGAACCCATGGTCGAATTTCGCTTTTTTGCAGTCCGAGCCGTTCTTTCGATATAGTGAACCCTTGTACACAATTGGAACGTTCTATCTTAATTTTAAAATACTTTTTTTTATTAATTTCAATGACATTCTCTAAGGTCTTCAGAACTTTCATTGTTTTTACCATAACCTGTATCAAATTCGACTGTTAAAGGATTCTTGAAAAGCTTTTTTTTTCCAATAGTTATTTTTTTGGAATATCAGATTTTAATTTTACTATGTATAACTTGCTCTGAGGAGTATTTTCAATAATTTTTTTTTTGGTTAATCGCCACAACCTATTTATTTTACCTGCGATTGCTATTACTGCATCCATTGGACTTACAGGCATATCAGATAAACCGGCTAGTACTTTCAAGGTATTTTGATTCGTCAATATTGTACTCCAAACTATTTATCCTGTTTTTCAATGTGTTTGTATATTTTTCTGAATTACTCAGACGTTCCTGCAGCTTTAGGTTTTCTTTCTTTACTTCATTATTTTGGTTTAAAATTTCTTCCATATTTAATTGTGGATGGTCCCCGACCCACTACTCCAATTGGTCATAAATTCCAAGGACTCTAAGGACATAGGTAGAAGCACATTGATACCAAATTTTAAGGTTCTATCTTCATTGGTTTCGGAGTTATGCTTGTTTGGCCTAAATTCGATCAAATACTTTTAGGCTCCGAAGCCATTGTCCAAACTGGACCGCACGCAATCCGCGTCATAGTCTCATTACTAGTAACCTACAACACAAATTTCATGAAGGTAGCGCAATTAGTTGTTTACTTATGTTTATTTTTTTTTATATGTTCGTTAGCCCTTCGTTAGCCGTATCGATTCAGGAGGTCACGCTGATCACAAATATATGTACTTTTCCATATCTAGCTCGCTTCCTTTAGGTGGTTACAAACACCATACCAAAGTTAATATACCCTTTTCCTATTTCATAGGTGTAGGGTATAACGAGGAAGAGTGTAGTAGAGTGGACTGTGTCAACTCTGAGATACCCGTATGACCGTAAAATAAACATTATAACATTCGGTTATTTTCTTTTGGAAAATTTCAGACACCCAGCTTTAATAAGTATAAAAATAAGTAGTTGTATTGCAGGTACTCGAACCCGTGAACCAAAATGGCTGGATTTAAATAGCGATGACGGCTATTGCATACAATGGAATTTATGAAAATTTCAAAACCTCGTTTATTTTTTCAATTTAGCTCGTTTATTTTTTGAGTTATCGTGCGGATGAAGCCAACGCCCCTCCCCCCCTCCAAATACAAATAATTAATTTAAAATACCGTTTTGACTAATAGTTATACGGGTATAAAAATTAATGAAAAATTATTTAAAATTTTTTTTATTTATTCGCTGAATTTAATTTTCAAATTGAAAGAATGATAGAAATACATAATATAAATATTTTTGTTAACTCTCATCGGTACTATCGCCATAATCCATATATATTGTTTTTTACTGAAATGTTTATTTTATAAAAAATGTAATTTTATTGCTATAATTAATTCTATAATTTAATTTATTCCGCAATATTTTTATTTGTAATTAATAATTAAAGAAGTAAAATTTAAAATGAAGTATTTAGCAATTATGAAACATTAATATATTATCATAAAACCATGAAACATGCTTGTAGGCGAAGATTAGAACCACTTTTTGAAGAAGAAACTGAAAGTGACGAAGAAAAAACTCAACTGGAAAACGAAGAAATAAAAAAGGTGGGTCAATTTCGCAGGATTTCCTTACATACACAACATTTCTTTATTTAGTTATCGTTTAATAATGCAGATTTTATTTATAAGTTAAAAATTTAAAATTTTTGTAGTTAGCTTTTATTTATTTACATTTTGTGTCTTAAAAGCTTGCTTTGGTTTTAACATTCACTTTATAATCAAAATAAGGATGGAAATTAAAAAAGAGAAATGAAAATTTAAATAATTATTTATATATTTGTAATTGAAATTAAGTGGTGTTTTACATACTATTAACGTTTTATATATATTAACAGTAATTGCAATGTTTTACTGATTTTTAGTAGCATGCATTTTTTTTAGTCTTTTAAAATTGTACATACTATAGCTATATTTTATTGTTCAATATGTGATCTGCATAAAAAATATCGCTTGAATTTTTGAACGGTATAATAATAATAATTAAAATATAAAAAATAAAAATCCGTTTATCATTCAATCAAAATCATAAATTGAAAAAACTTTTATGTGAAAAAAATTAATTTTTATTTTAAATAATATATTCTGGGTCATTAAATTTTCATTAATAATTGAGAGCAACAACTGAAAATTGATTACCAAACAAAATAGTTTTTATGTTTTTTATATAATTTTATAATTGGTCTAAATTAAGCTTGAATTTTTCAATTACCTTTAACTGAGGTTAGTGAACTACCGCGATTTATACTTGTAACTGCTAAGTAAATATGTAAAATCACCGCCACGTAGTCTCAAAATTTGGCAAGTTAGTTATAGAAATTCGTTTGATAACTATAGGAAGAAGTCATTCGATGTAAGCCTAAACTCACATATTTTTTTAAAAATCAAAATTTTGTGCTTCAATAAACAAAAAAAATCCAAGAATACCAGTATACGTTTAATAATATAAAATTAAACAAATTTTTTTCCCCTTACGAATTATCTTTCTGATACAACCTCAATTTTCCTCCAAAAATTTTTTTGTGGGATACCTACTTAAAAACAGTTTAGGCTTTTTAAATCATTTCTTCAGCTAACTTTTTTTTTAACATAACTTCTCCACTTGGAGTCGAATACGAACATTAAAATGGAAATGTATATAACCACATAACTTTGAAATCCAAACATCTTGTTTGCACATTAAAATTGCACTTAATTAATTTTAAAAATATGTATGTGAAACATATATATAACAATGACTTTGAACATGTTATGATATAAAAGCACTTAAAAAGAAAGTTACTATAATAATATTATAAAATGTTTAGAGGTAAAACATATTACTAGTATACAATTCTTAAAAAATAATCAATAAAATATAATCCACTTCAAATTCAAAAAAGTGTAATTATATGCGTGTATAAAATATTCTGGTAATGACTAAAGTGATGCATTACCGGGTACAGGGGAGAGTTCTACAAGAATCAGCTAAGTATTTTTCTGAAAATCCAAATTAACGATTAACGAGAACGATTAAATTGGATAAAAATTAAGCGTTTTGTAATTAAAAAGGATATACTTCCGGAAATGGGTTGTGAGCTATCAAGATGACGTCATCACATAAAGGTACTTAATATCTCAAAGTTTCCGAATCTATATATTATTAGTGGCGATGGCGCCATCTAGTGGTCGAAAAATGCATTACAAAATTTTCCTAAGATTTTGTAACACTTTAATTAAAATGTTATATTTTTCCTTTAAGACAACAAACTGGAACCAATATCAGACAATATTGTAGGGCATGATATTGTCTTTCATAAACATCTTGTTTCACCTGAATCAGTGTTACCGTTTTTAAGATATTGCAATTTCAAATGGAAATTTATAACCAAAAAAAAAAAATTTTGAACTTTCAAAAAAACTACTATAAGTATGAAATTTTCTAAAACACCCTGTATTTTTTATTATATTGTTAGAAAGGTCTTTTGACACTCTTTCCAATGGTATATAATAAGTATGGTATATGTTGACAAATAGCTCTACCAGAGAACATAAATGAAAAACTGACACAACAATTTTATTAAAAAATACATTTTCATACTTTATTCCTCATAAATTTAGTTTGCCTTTTTGTTTTTATATTGATATAGGTTGCAGTTTGTCGTCTTTAAGAAAAATATAACATTTTAATTAAAATGCTACAAAATCTTAGGAAATTTATGCCATTTGCGCCATCGCCACTAATAGTTTATATATTCGGAAACTTTGAGATATTTAGTACCGTTATGTGATGGCGTCATCTTGATAGCTCACAACGCCTCTCCGGAAGTTTATCCATTAAAAATTCTTTCAATTTATATCTTCACAGTTCTTTTATTAATTAATGTTATTTCAATAGTAAGGGTTTAATTTGTAGTTACAGATACAATTTGTATTTATCAATTTCAAGAAATAAGTCCCTGAAACTGAAATTTTTTTCTCAGTAATTTCTTTTCTTTTGTTTTTCACTTTCATATCTTTATAGAACATTATTGTGACTGTAGTGAGATTAGAAAATTGTAATTAATTTTCAATTTAAATGCAAATAAAAATGTTTCTTTAACTACGACGCACGCCACAAGTCTGCCAAATTTTTTTTCAACATAAAATAACAAATAAAAATTTAGCTTATGCTTTTCAATACATATAAATTCACACAATTATTTTAAAAATTTCCTGCAAATTGAATTAAGTGATTACTTAAGCAATTATTTCGTAGGAAAAGAGTGAATACTAAACAAAATTAATAATAATTTTTATTATTTTTTTATTTAATTTTTCGTCTTAAATTAAAACCTTGGTTAAGTTCATGTTTATTAATACCGGCGTTCTTGAGAACACAACACATATTGGATTTGTTTTTATAATTTTAGACAAACAAAACTCATAAAAAATTAAAAACTTTTATTCTTAACTTCTAATCAAACACAAGAACAAGAAAATGAAGGTTGTATATATATAAAGACAAAATATAAAAGATATTTTAAATACTAAATAATTTATTCTAATAATTTATAAAAAAATAAACTTAATCATGCTTTTAAAAGCTAATTGAATCCTTCTTTAACTTTTAAGTTTATGAAAAACATACATAATTCAAATAATAGTTTTTGAGTATATGCAATTTTAAAATTAATTTTCCATCCACTAAACATACATGAAATCTTAACATATTATGCAATATATTTTCAGTTTTAAAATAATTCATCACAAACTCATTTGCCATCATTTCTTTTCTTTTGTTTTCACTTTCATATCTTTATAGAACATTATTGTGACTGTAGTGAGATTAGAAAATTGTAATTAATTTTCAATTTAAATGCAAAATTAAAATGTTTCTTTAAATTACGATGCACGCCACAAGTCTGCTAAATTTTTTTTTCTAATATGTCGAAGCGCTCTCGTATATTATTTCGTAAGCAACTTTTAAATAAATGGATTAATTAAATTTAAATTAAAAAAATTAAATACATAAGAAATTAATTCCAGAATTGATTAGTTGAATTCTATTCCCAAAAATTGGTAGGGGGATATGGCGACAAATGGCCACGGTTTAACAAATTCCAGTGGAAGTTCAAGCGAGGAAGAATCCGAAAAAGCAATAGCAACACCAATTTCGACGCACAAGCCTATAATCAAGAAAGTAGAAGAAAGCAATGTGACAAATATTCAAGACGGGAAAATAACGCCAACAAGAATTCAGTTGCGCTTGAAGCAAATGCAACTTCAGAAGAAAAACTTTTTAATGATGAAGGAGGCTGGTTTAATAACAACCTCTTCTCAAAATTCAACCATAAAAGCGAAAAATATTCCGATCCGAGAAACAGCGATTTCCACAACAGCAAAAGAGACAACCCAAGATATTTTAATACAAGGGGATTTCCATCTGAAAGAAAAGCAACCACCTGTACCCAGACAAATAAATCAACAAAAAAATGGCAATGTTACTCCGATTCTAACGAGGACGATGCGAGTTTTGAAGACATCAGCGATTACTACAATAATGAACAACGAGAAAAATTCTATATCAGTAGAGGAAGCTTATCAAACAACAACCACAAAAACGAAATCAAAGGGTTCCCCTCCCCCTCCACCACCAAGGCGTCTATTTCTGACAAAACCAAGTCAGATTCAGGCAGGAAATGGTTCCGAACTAACAAACAAACAAGTAAACTGATTATTAGTATAACAACTTTTTGTTTTCAATTTAAAATTCATTTTCAGGTCAGACAAACTCAAAAATTTGGCGATACTGCTGATACTGGCTTGGGGGTTGTTATCATACATCCCCAGAAACATTATCAAATCGACAATTTAACAAAACAACCATTAAATCAAAAGGATGCGTACAGTATAAGAGATTGTGTGGTAAATACAGACCTTGTCGAAAAGGAAAATTCGAAGAACAATCTAAAGTTAGCACAAGCAGAGACGAAATCAGTAGGTATTTTAGAGAAAGAGGCTATACTGATCCAACAATCCCATCACCAAGCCGAGAAATCAATAGCAAACACAGATATGGAATCTGCACAAAACTTTTCTCATCTAAGCCCTCGTCTAGAAATGCGTTTGGCTCTCAATCACGAAATCTTAGGGGACGAAGATCTGATAAGCTACAACCCTGGACCAGATTTAACAAAAATTTTTGGGTAATTATCTCACAAAATATTTATAATTGTTTTATCTTAGATTAAATAGCTTAATTATTAAGATGCGATCTGTCAACATATCATCGTCGAACGGGGAAAGATTTATTGAATCTTGCGACACTGAATCGTTCGGGAACAAATCGAATACAACCAACGGAGACCGTCATATCGTTCTATCAACAGCGGAATTCAAAAATGGATACGCCGACAGTAAAACGACGCCAGCAGCAGTTACGAGGGCAAAACACTCTAACAAATCCAAATATATGGAACAGTTCTGCATTTGTGGATCCAATAAAACAACTCGAAACAAACAAAAACAACTTAAGAAAACTCAGCAACAGCAGCGAAGGGAGCAGAATAAGCGATTTGGAGCATTTAGCGAAACAAGAGAAGATGTATTGCATGTCTCAATTGAAGAATGGGTCACCAGTGAAGAATCATCAGCTCGAAGTGAAGGAGAAATCTATGTCAAAACTTGCAACAAAAACAATGACGACTGTTTTATCATCGCAAGAAACAACTGTAACAACCATTAGAAGAAGATCATTTTCAATAGCTGTGGATGACAATAGTGAAAACGATAGTTTATTAAATGTCAAACCGCAAAGAGGACTGGGAAAGACAAGTAGATTGTAAACAAAACCATGTGTAACATAGTTTAAAATAAACCAATTTAAAATTTATATATAATTTTTTAGGTATAATTTCTTAATAAAAAGAAACTCTGAAAATCATTTAAATAAGATGCTATCAGAAAATTCTATTACGGATTCTACCGAAAATGGCTCGAGTCATCGCCTGAATTCTTTGTTATCACCTCGAAAAGATAATGTAAGTATATATTTTTAGAAAATGTAGTAAAAACATTTTACTTTCAATATTAGGTTCATGTGGATATTTTTTTATAGAAAATACTTTTTTAATTAATTTTTTTTTTGCTACAACTACAACTTATACATAATTTTTCAAAATAATTATTTATCATCCTAATTAAAAGAATTAATTTAATTTGTCTAACTCATTTTTGAGTGAATTTATAAGTTGTAGTGTTACCTTTAATTAAGAGAGGCAGTTGGGACACTTACATTTTACTATTTTTAGTAAAGTTGGTAAGTTAGCAGAAACAGCCACTTATTTATTTTTTAATTTTCATATTAAGTTAGTTGGACAAAATTTTTCGAATCAATGGTCCGATCTTGTCACTTTGCAATACCCACGTAACTTACGTCATTAGTAGCTTAAATAATAAATTTCATTGAGCATCATTATTTTGTGAGTTATAGTATTAACGAGTGTACGGATGGACATCGCTAGATCTCCTCTGGAGACCTCTCTCAGCACAAATTTCTATAGTTTTCTATATTATCTAGCTTGCATCCTTTTTGCGATTCAAAACTCTGGAGTAAAGTTATTATAACCCTATACCAATTTGAGTTTTGTACAAGATTAAAAGAAATTGTTTAAATAAAAAAAAAATGAACTACAATAAAATCCGGTTAAAAATTTTGAAGAAAATTACCTGTCAAGCTAATTAAAGAATTAAAGAAATAATTCTTACATAATAAAAATAAAAAAATAAAAAAAAACTGAAATTTTTATTGGAAACCAATTTATTGGCCAAACTACACGTACAAGACTCCAGATTTAATTGATTTTGTAAACATATCTAATCAAGTTTAGTATACATGGAAGGTAACTATTACTAAAAGTTAGATCACTTTGATTGACCGCTGTCATAATGAATCTTAGAGAGAAGGTCATCAAAAAAATATGCCAACCAACTTTGTCAAACCGCTCTATCAATTGGAAAAGCTATATGAACTTTTATACAGATCAACATCGATATGGATATTATTTTAAAAGCTACAGAAGAAATAAATCTTAAACTAAATGATTTTATAAACCTAGTTGAAAAAGCTAACTGGAACGGCATAAGATAGTAGCACTAAAATATCTTAAAAGAAAAAGTAAAGAAACAGACAGTCGGTGCAACGGTTCAAATTTAATGGGAAGTCAATAAGTCGTTTTAAAACCATAAAAGCTTTTATTAGTTTGATTGTAAGACATATCTAACGAAATTAACTTTTTAATAGTAAAAACATTTTCTAATTGTTTTTTAAATTCAAAAATATTAAAAATTGTTCCTAGTTTATCTATTTAAAAATGTTAAACAACAAATAAACTTGAAATAAATGAATTCGTAAAATGCAATTACAAATTACATATTTAAAAGTTTTTACCCAATTCAATGAAATTTGACACACATGCAGCAAATTACTTTTTGCCATGATTTTTAGCTGTAGGGTATTTACTGTTGAATGATTTAGTACCCTTCATTAATTATTTTTTGTTTAAATTTTAAAGAATTTTTAAAGTTATTTTTTTAACTTACTTATTTTTTAATGTTTTATATAATTTAACTCAAGGTTATTCGCAACAAATATTAATTTGTAATAATATAAATATAAAAGTTTATATAATTTGATGTTTTTTAATGTTAATTAAAACAATTATTGCTTTCATTATCACAAAATTTAATAACCAAAATATGCAATAAATGTATTTCTAAAATACAATTGCCAATTTAGAGCTTATTTAGCATTTAAATGTAAAAATAAATTTTACAACTTAAGTACCTTACACAATTTCATAATTTTATATTACCTATGGTAATAATTCAATAAAATATAGATATGATATAATAAAAATTAAAAACAAAAAAAATTTCGTCGTTTATTAAAAAAATATACCCGTATGACTATATAGTCAAAGGGTATAATAAATTTGCCATTACTGTTGTGACGCAGAGAAAGGTAGATATAGACTCAAGTGTATGGAGCGGATCAGAATCGAAAAATAAATCGATTTGGCTAAATATGTCTATGAGCTAGAATCTTGAAATTTTCCAAAACTCGTCTTTTTGCAATTATATTTAAATCCAGCTATTTTGGTCCATTGTTTCGGATAGCTGCCATACAACTTCTTTTTTTATATAAGTCTGTACCTGTAATCTGTACCTATTACAGCTGCGTGTCTGAAATTTTGCCAAAAGTAGTTTATTTATCTCTACTACACTCTTTCTCGTTTAAATTTATAAAATATAATACATAATATGTTTTATAGTAAAATTTTTAGCCTTTTAAAAATATAAAGGTGTTAAATCAGAACAGAAAGAGGAAATAATGTGTCAAATTTGAATTTTTTATCTATATTAATTTCGAATATATGCTTTAAGGTCTGGAGAGTAGTGTGGATGGTACGTGAAATGCTCTTCCAATTTATCCAAAATTTCACGTACACAAAATAAATAAGAAGAAACACCCCAAATATAAGGTTATATCTATTAAGCCTTTAAACCTTGGGAGGTCTAAGAGAGTTACCTGAACCACCTTTTCAATTGATCATAAATTAAGGGAATACGTAGGAAATAGTAAAGAACACCCTTGTTCAAATTTGAAGCTTCTATATTTGTTTGAAGTTACTATCTTTATTATTTTCGACAATTTGCTTTAAGGTCTTCGAAACTATGTAGAAGGTCCCCAACCCCACTACTCCGATCGGTACCAATTTCCGAGGACACTAAGGGAATAGGATTTACAGATTTTTTCGTTACTTTACTCTTAAGCAGAAACGGCTTGACCAATTGTCTTTAAATTTTGTATGCGTACATATATGTACTTATCATTCCTAAGCTTTAAAAAACAGTTTGCAAAACAGTTTGGACGATTATCTCTAATTTTTCTATACGTGGTGCTTCTTGAAAATTTGGTCCTCCTCGACGATAAAGTTGAGGATGGTGGGTTTCCGGTGAATAATGTTAACTGAATTAAAAATTTTTTTTTTATTATTATTTAATAATTATGAAAAGTTTCAAGTGAAATTTGATAAATTTGTTGAAAAATTGCAAGATTAATTCTAAAAAATTCGTTTTAAAAAATTTCTTTATTTACATTTTAAAAGTAACAATATATTGGTTAATTAAAAAAATAATATAAAATAAACTATAAACTTTAAAATTATAATTCATAAATATAATAATACTATAGTGAATTTGCATGCAAATTACTTAAAAAATATAATCTTTCACATATTATTTAAATTAATAATAAACAAGTAAAGAAACAGTCAGTCGGTGCAACCGACTTAGAAATACCCTACACCTATTTGGTATACAGTGTAATTTTTGTGTAAACTTTTTTCAATAACATCAGGTTAAATTAAAACTCCATTGTATGTCATTATTCTATGATGTCAATAATAGTTTTCTTGAATCGCCAACGTTTGAATAAAACATAGATGATGGTTTAGAAAAGGTTTAAAAACCTGGTTTTCAACTTATATTTTATTTTATACTTACCTGAAAGTTCTACTATGCTCTTCCTCGTTTTTTTATGATTTTATGAGAGAAATGTAGGCTTCTTTTTTTTTTTTTTTTTTTTTCTTTATTTTAATTCATTTTAAAAAGGTATAAATTATATAATTCAAATTTGTTTGTGTTGGATGATCGTAGCTAAAGCAGCTATATGATCTTATAAAAAAAAAAAGTATATTATTATAAGTTTAATTCTTAAAAGCTAATGAATATTGCAAAAATCAAGACGATACAATCAATTTAAAAAACAAAAAAAAATTTTATAATTAAAATTAAATATCAAAATTCATAATTATCACATTTTTTAAAGTTCAATCACTCAATTTCATTATCATTTATCTACAAAGCAACAAATACATCGGTTCACTATATACATATTAACTAAATATTTACATATCCAGTATTTATACTGGTTTTCATTATCTATGTGTTTGATGTTCTTGTAATATATATTTTTTTATTTCTGTTTTGAACAAACCAATTGAATTAATTTGTTTAAAGCCTGTTGGAAGCTCATTATACACCTTTAAACATTTAAATAAGCAATTATTCTGTTGTTGATTTGTCCTAAATAAGGACAAATAAAAATTAGAACTATTTCGCGTATTATAATTGTGTATGTTTATTGCTCTATTTAAAATAAAATTGTGCTTTATTTTATTATTCACAACCTTATAGGCAGTAAGATACAACTCCCTTTTACAAATGTTCTCGAGACTTAAATATTTTTCGGTGTATAGCCTATTCGTTGGAAAAATATTCGGATAGCCGTGGATTATTTTAATCGCCTTCTTATGTACGATATCTAACTGGTACAAAATTTGTTGGCTTGCACCACTCCAAATTGGATTGAGATAAATTATATGAGATTGAATAAAAGAAGAATATATGGAATATAGAGCATTTTGAGTAATATATTTTCGAATACGACGTAAGATGAATAGATATGGCGTTATTTTGCGTATGATATGATGAATGTGATCTATCCATTTAACTTTTCTATCCAAAATTAGCCCTAAGTAACAGAGATTTTCTGCATTATCAATAGATATAGAGTTGTAAGAGAAGTTCCTAGAGTTGAAAATTTTGTTGCCAAGTAGCAAAATTTTGGTTTTTTTTACATTTAAACGTAACCTATGATGCGTTATCCACTCTTCGATTTTGGCAAGGTCAGTTTCAATCGAATTTCTTAAAATATTTTCTGTAGCAGCCGCATATTTTAATATAGCGTCATCAGCATATAATTGGATTGACCCTATAAGATCTAGACGAGCGATGTCATCTATATAAATTTTGAATAACTCTGGTCCCAGAATGGAACCCTGTGGGACTCCTTTTTTTATTATTAGCGGGCTACTGATGGAAGATCCGATTCTGACTTTCTGTATTCTATTAGACAGGTAAGTTTGAAAAAGATTTATAGAATTTTGATCGAAGTTAAGATTTCTAAGCTTCGATAGTAGGATTTCATGATCTACACAATCAAAGGCCTTTTGAAAATCTAGGGATATTAAAGCAACATATTTACCACTATCAATATTGTTTGTCACAAAATTTGTTAAGCTTAAACATGCCGCCGTTGTGTTTGAATTTCTTTCAAACCCATATTGTTCTGTATGTAGTATATTATTATGTGTGAGAAAAGTATTAAGTCTATTTTTCATAACCAATTCAAAAACTTTAGAAATACTTGTTAAAACAGATATTGGTCGGTAATTGGATGGATTTTTTGTATTTCCTGTTTTAAGAATGGGTGTAACTATTGCTATTTTGAGGGAAAGTGGAAATATTGAAGTTTGGAAACAGTTATTAATTAATTTGGCTATTATTGGTGAAAGTTGTGTAGAAAATCTTTGCAAAAACTTAGTCGAAATACAATCCCAACCAGTAGCTGCGGAAGATTTTAGGTTTGCAATAATCTGTTCAATTTCAGTACTATTGGTGGAATGTAAGTCAAAGTTGTTGTGGATTGCTCTTTGAATTCTATTGACGTATGTATAATCAATTGGATTAGACGCGATATTTAATTCGTCGGTCACATTAACAAAATATGTATTCATTTTGTCAGCTATTTCATACTCATTGGTTGTGATTATATTATTAGTTAATAGCATTTTAATAGCTGGGTTTTGTTTAGGTAAATCAGTGTTATAGATTACCTTGTTATAAAAATTCCAAAGACTTTTACCGTTTTGAAAACCGTGTTGTACTTCAGTTGAATAATGTTTTTTTTTGGCTTGTACGATTAGTTTGTTTACCTCGGCTTTCATCGATTTATAGAGATTATAAATACGAGTATTTTCTCTGTACTTTTTTGAGTACTTATAAAAAGAGTCTCTAATCTTAATTTTATTAAATATATCTCGTGTTATCCAAGGTGCTTTCTTTTTTTCTTTTCTTACTACAATAGTTTTAGTATTTTTTAAAATTAAATTTTGCATATCAGAAATAAAGCTTTCAAATTCAGAGTAAGAGTTAAGATTTAACCAGAAATTATCGGTTGCAACTTTATCGTAATCCAATACTTTTTTACTGAAAATTTTATCTTTCGTTATTGGTTTAAGTTCAATACTGATATGAAACATTTCGTGATCAGATAGAGACGTTTCACAAATTAAAAATTTATATTTGTAGTTTATAAGGTCTGTAGAGAAGTGATCAATAACAGTTCTTGTTGTACTACTAATTCTCGTTGCGTATTCAGGTGATATTTTGTTGTAAATCAGAAAACCGTTACTAATAAGCGTATTTGTGTAATCTAAGACATACCGATTATTGATATCAAGTAAATTTATGTTTATATCACCAATTATAATAGAGTTCTTAAATAGTGCAGTAACACAGTTTAATTTACATATAAAATCAGGAATAGTATTTTCGTGTGATCTATATATGCCAATGACATTTATATTATGTTCAGGTAAATTAACTACTAATAAATTACTTTTATGAAATTCTTCTTTTGAAACATAATTAGAATTAACACATTCATCAATATATATCGCAACACCACCGTACGGTTCTTGCCTATTTGAAAAATAAGAATTATATCCTGAAATGTTAAAAAATTGATTTTCTGTCTCGAGTAACCATATTTCAGTTAATACTATGATGTGAATCTTGTGATTGTACGAATCAATTAGGGATTCTAAGCTATAGAGTTTATTTCGAAGGCTTTGTATATTAATGTAAATAATATTTAAAATTTTTTTTGGAAAAACTATTTTAAAATACTATGTATTTAAGCATAATATATACGAAATTGAATTTTTTTATTTTTAGAGTTTATTTGAAGAAAACTGCAATTTTACACTGAAACCTATTTTTAAAAAACATTAACTGCAAAATAGATAAAAAACAAAGACTTACGCAAAAATGTAGAGAAGGAAAATGTTACGTTATTTAAATTTAAAAATATTATTATTCGGATTCTTAATACGCTTTATTTTTATTATACCCGTAGGTCAAAGGGTATAATAAATTTGCCATTAGGTTTGTGACGCAGAGAAATAGGGGGGGGGGGGATATGGACTCAAGTGTATGGATCGGATCAGAATCGAAAAAAAAAATCGATTTAGCTATGTATGTCCGTCCGTCCGCACAATAACTCAAAAACTAAAAGAGCTAGGATCTTGGAATTTTCGCAAATTCGTTTTTTTTGCATCGCTATTTAAATCCAGCCATTTTGGTCCATGGGTTTTCTGCGTGTCTGAAATTTTGCCAAAAGTAGTTTAGTTTCATGGCCAAAGTTTCTGCAAAATTTAGTTGGTCTACTGCAGAGGGTTCGAGTAGCGGCCATTCAACTCCTTCTTTTATATGAGTGTTCCACTACACTTAATAACGCTGTATGTTTGAAATTTTGCCAAAATTAATTAACCGGATGATATAATGTACATGTTACCGTCATACGGTTATCCCAGAGTTGCTACAGTCTACTCTACTACACTCTTCCTCGTTATTATTAATATTATCTCATTTAGCGTTTGCACTATTTGAAACTCTGGAGCCGCAACCTGTTGACTTATAAAAATGTGACCCCCTTCTCTCAGAATTATTCCTTTAAAATTTTGTGACAATCGGACCAGTGGTTTTCACGTGAATCCTGGACGAACAAACAAACACATTTTCTTCTTTGTATATTAAATTACTCTATACCTATTGAAACTGGGTGTCTGAAATTTTGCCAAAAATCAGTTGGTCTACTGCAATGGATTCGAGTAGTTGCCATATAACTTCATATTTCACATGATTATTACTTTATACATAATAAAACTGAATGTTTGAAATTTTGGCAAAAGTAATTAACCTGATGATATAATGTTTATATTACGGTGATACGGTTATTCCAAAGTTGACACAGTCTACTCTTCCTCGTTTTTATATATTTTTTTTCTTCATTAATTTAAAGACAAACAAAAATGACAAAAAATTACATTTTAAACGATGAAGTTTTTTATATACTTACATATTTAATTACTTCGAATTCATTTCAATTTAACCACATTATTAATAGTTGGTCTATATGTTCTTTCAATTGCTTTTTTTGTTCAATATGCTAATTTTAGTTTTGTGTTTTGGATTAATTAAAAAAATCGGGTCGTCTCTCTAAATTGTCGGATGGTAAAATATATTGGTTAATTAAAAAAATAATATAAAATAAACTATAAACTTTAAAATTATAATTCATAAATATAATAATACTATAGTGAATTTGCATGCAAATTATTTAAAAAATATAATCTTTCACATATTATTTAAATTAATAATAAACAAGTAAAGAAACAGTCAGTCGGTGCAACCGACTTAGAAATACCCTACACCTATTTGGTTCAAATTTAGTGACATATCCATAAGTCATTTTAACACCATAAAAGCTGTTATTAATTTGATCGTAAGACATAAATTAACTTTATAATACTAAAAACATTTTCTAATTACACTATCTCTTAAAAAATATTACAAATTCTTACTAATTTATCTATTTAAAAATATTAAAAAACAAAAAAACTTGAAATAAATGAAAATATATTTATTCCAATTCAATTACAAAATGAAAAAATTCTAATTATTAAATTTTGTGATAAAAAGCTAATCTATTTATCATCATAAGCATAATATATATTTTAATTATCCAAATTTCAAAATTGCAATTATTTTAAATGGTTAGTTTATATACCTAATAAAAGCATATAAACTTAATATATGCAATAATATTTTAAATATTTAAAATATTAATATATTAAACATTTAATATATTAAACTCGACCACAACCAATTCCCATGGTACTTTCATTACTAGTAACCTAGAGATTAAATTTCATCAAAATAGCGGCATTATTTTTTGTGTTATGGTGTTTTTAAGATATATGTTTGTTAGCCCTTGAACTTTTCAAGGGTTCCAGAACCCGAAACCATGGTACGATTTCGCCCATATGCTGTCCCCGTCATACTTTCAATACTAGTTAACCCTTGTAAACAATTGGAACGTTCTATCTTAATTTTAAGTTACTACTTTTATTAATTTCGATGATAAGCTTTTATACATTGGGGGTCTAAGAGAGGTACTGAACCACCCCTCCAATTGATCCAAAATTAGAGGGACACGCAGGAAATAGTAAAGAACACCCATGTGCCAATTTCAAGCTTCTACATTTGTTTCAAGTTACTATCTGTATTAATTTCGAAAATATGCTTTAAGGTCCTCGGAACTGAGTGGCTGGTGCCCCCCCACTACTCCAATTGGGCTCAAATTTCAAGGAGACTAAGGAAATCGAAAGCGACAACCTGATACCAAATTTCGAAGTTCTATCTTCATTGGTTTCGGAATTATGCTCGTTTGGCCTAAATTCGATCAAAAAGTTCTAAGTTCCAAACCCATTGTCCAATCCTCACCGTACGCAATCGCTGCCGTAGTTTTATTACCAATAACCTACAGCACAAATTTCATGAAGATAGCGTCATTAGTTGTTGAGTTATCGCGATTTTTTATATATGTTCGTTAGCCCTGAAATAGATTAAAAGGTCCAGAATCGGAACCCTTTGGCTGATTTCGCCCTTATACAGTCCGCGCTGTACTTATAGTACTAGTTAACCCTTGTACAAAATTTGAACATTCTATCTTACTTTTAAGTATACTATATAACTATTTTTATACCCTACACCTATAGAATAGGTAAAGGGGTATATTAACTTTGGTATGGTGTTTGTAACCACCTAAAGGAAGCGAGCTAGATATGGAAAAGTATATATATTTGTGATCAGCGTGACCACCTGAGTCGATATAGCCATGTCCGTCCGTAGGCACGATAACTCAAAAAATAATGGACCTATCTTGATGAAATTTTAACTGTAGGTTACTAGGACTGAAAGTACGGCGGGGATTGCATATGGGCGAAATCGGCCCATGGGTTCGGATTCTGGACCTTTTAATCGATCGAAGGGCTAACGAACTTTTATAAAAAATCACGATAACTCAACAACTAATGACGCTATCTTCATCAAATTTGTGCTGTAGGTTACTAGTAATGAAACTACTTTGGGGAACTACTTTTTGATCGAATTTAGGCCAAACGAGCATAATTCCGAAACCAATGAAGATAGAACCTCCAAATTTGGTATCAGGGTGTCCCTTCCTATTTCCTAAGTGTCTTTGGAATTTGGGTCCCATTGGAGTACTGGGTCGGGGACCAGCCACACATTTCCGAAGACCTTAAAGCATATCTTTAAAATTAATAAAGATAACAACTTGAAAAAATGTAGAAGCTTCCAATTTGCCACAGGGGTGTTCTTTACTATCTCTTGCGTGTTCTCCTAATTTGGGATCAATTGGAGTGGTGGTTCAGGACCTATTTTAGACCTCCCAGTGTCATTAGTTGTTGAGTTATCGTGATTTTTTATATATGTTCGTTAGCCCTTGGATCGATTAAAAGGTCCAGAATCCGAACCCATGGGCCGATTTCGCCCATATGCAATCCCCGCCGTACTTTCGGTCCTAGTAACCTACAAGTAAAATTTCATCAAGATAGCTCCATTATTTTTTGAGTTATCGTGCCTACGGACGGACGGACGGACATGGCTACATCGACTCAAGCGGTCACGCTGATAACAAATATATATACTTTTCCATATAAAGCTCGCTTCCTTTAGGTGGTTACAAACACCATACCAAAGTTAATATACCCTTTTACCTATTCTATAGGTGTAGGGTATAAAAAGGGAAAACCTTAAATACAAAATATTGATAGTTAAAAATACATAAATTATTTTCTCTTTTTTTTCTTTATCATTATTATTGAAGTTCTCATGAGAAACAAACAAAAACTTACTGTTATTTATTAATTGTGTAAATCATCTCATTTCACAAAAAAAAAAAATTAAATAAAAGCAATAGTGTCAAATTAAATAAAAACAATTCACAATAATAATCGACACTCGATTCAAGGTTAATAAACAGTGCTGCGATAAGCGTCGGGTATCGAGTACGCGTATGCGCGCGACTTTAATAATCGATCTTTGATTATTATAAAAAAAATTATAAATAAAAACAACTGTTATTTAATTTTATAAGAAAACACTTTTATTCACAAACAATATTATTTAAGTACAGTAAGATTTATTTACTTATCTGTTGAACGATTTTTACAAGACTGATCTTTTTAGTATATTCTAATAATTAATTAGGTAAAAATGCTAAGGTAGCATTTTGTCAATTAAGCATTATTTTATTAAAGCTTGTAATTGGAGTATTCGCATTAAACATGTTTTGTTATGTTAATTATTTAATTTTGGGGGAAAATTTATGTTCCCATCAGTTTGAATAACGGAAAGTGCTGCGTTAGCGTCTACGATATTTATATTGGAATGGACAGGTAGATTGTACATAACTTCTCCCCTGTTTGATTTAGAATTCTCCTGAATTCTTCTAACTAAAAATTTTTCTTTAAATTTTGTTTTTAATGCAAATACTTCAATTATTACAATAGTAAAAATTACTAAGCTTATTACAATAGTTAAAACATATGATATGTTTTTATGGTAATACAATTTTTCAATACTTTTTACATTATTTAAGTTTTCTACTACAATTTCATCAAATGTTAACTTATTTTTGAAATTATGAAAATTTTGATTTGAAGGATAGTAAAATCTTTGATTTAAATTATCTTTTATATTTGAAAAATAGTGATCTAAAATTTTAATACTACAATTATTGAAATGAATTAATACATTATTTGTTAGAGTTAAATTTCTTTTATCGCAAGTTTGATTTAAATATATTTTATTAGCGGTTTTAATTAAAATAGTTTCTTCATCTATTTCATATATTTCAGTTAATTTGTTTGTTATTAAATTACAATTATTTTTATACATACAATGTTTACTTATACTTAGTTCGTTTAGAGTTTTTAACTTTTCATATTTATATGTCTGATTATTATATTCGAAAACAATTTCCTTTTGATAATCAATTTCTTTTTTATTTTTATTAGGAACTGGAACAATTGCTATTAGTTGAATGGTTTTAATTTTCTTTGGAATTTTAATTGCTATTAATAGAGAGTTTTCTAGAAAATGAGCTACTCCTAATTTTATATATTGTAATTTGTAAAAGTCTATATCGTATTTTTGTATTTCGTCCAATGTTAAAATATTAGGGTGAACTATACCGTGTTTAATGGAAGCTAAATTATCCTGAATAACTTCTACCTTTTCTTTTATAAGTTGAATTTTAAATAATAAATCTAAATATATATTTTGTTGAATGATCGGCGTATTGATTTTATTAATTTGGTTTGAAATTACTCCCCTATCATTTTCTATTATTAATTTGAGTTGTTTTATTGTATTATGAAATGGATTGTTAATTTTAACTTGCTCATTATGTTGTGATATAATTTGGTCGTTATTGGAATTAAGAGTTTGTAAATATTTTTCAATGTTTTGACGGTCTTGGTCGTCCATAGTACCGAATAACCATTTGGATGTTGTGCCCAAAGCATTAATTAGTCCACGTTTATTTCTCTTAATTGGTCTTATTGTTTTTAATTTGTTTGTTACGTCGTCAATTTCAGTTTGTAAAATAGTCTTTTGATGGTCGTCTAGTTTTTCAGTTTTAATTGATATATTATGTAGTAAAGTTAATATTTCCATTAGATGAATAATATGTATTACAATGTCAGTTTGAGTTATTATTTCAGTTTTGTCTAAGTTAATTTTAATAAATCCTGTATTTGATTCTATGTTGTTAATTTCTAGAAGGTTTGACTTAACCTGAGGAATTGCCGTTGTTATTAACATTATCATCATTAACTTCTGTAATATCTGTAAATTTCAAGGGTCTTTTAATATTAGTTGTATGTATGTTAGTAAGTTTTAGTTTTTTAAATTTTGGTTGTTCTTTATGTCGAACCGCTTTATAATTTTTAACGAAACCGGTTGATCGGGTCTCAATATAGTCTTCTCTTTTTGCATTTAATTTTTGTATTTTATTTGTTTTATTTTTTTCTAAAATTTCTTTTACTTTTATAGGTTCTATTTTATGATTATGTACGTTTGATGGGGTGTTTCTAATACTAGAATGGTATCTATCATTATAAATTCTGACAGACTGTTGTAACATTCTTTGAACTGACAAATTTTTATTAGTTTGTTTTATTATTCTGAATTTTTCAGCGATTGTGTTATGAAGTCGTTCAATGTCACCGTTACCTGTATGACTGTTGGGTTTGGTTAAATGAAGTGAAATATTTTGTTCTTGTAAGAATTCACGAATTTGAAAAGCTTTAAATTCATTATCGGCTACTATTTTATTTGGTATACCGAATTTTGTGATATGTTCTTCAAGTTTTTCTATAATGGTTAAATGATTTCTATTTGTTAAATGATAAGCAGAACCGAATTTTGAAAATTTATCGATTATTGTCAGAAAAGAATTTTTCATAATAACATATGTGTCTACGTGAATAATTTGATTAATATCATTTGGAGTTTCAGTTATATGATATTTTGTTTTTATTGGGTTTCTGTCATATTTAACTTGTTGACAGATTTCACATTGATTTATTATAATTTGGATTAATTCGAGCAATTTTAGAAAATATATTTTTAATTTCATTTGGTTGTATGTTTCTTGAATTCCCGAATGACAACTTTCTCTAACATGGTATAAGGAAATTTGTTTTACCGCTTCGGTTTCGGTTGTTAAATCTTGAGCTCTAAATGAACACTTTATAAATTTAATTTGACTGTCATTAGAGTACATGTCGATTAGTTTTAATTGAACTATATTGTATTTAGAATCTGACAGTTCTGAGAATATTCCTATTTTCCCTTTATTAATAAATTTCTTAAATATTTCACCTAACCTATTGAAATCGTATTCGGCTATGTAAATAATTCTTTTACCTAGAATTGTTTCAATTTCATTTACTTTGTTATTTGTCAAAATTATCTGTGTTTTGTACTTGCTTACTATCTCCTCTTTAATTGGAATGTGGTGAAGTTGTTCCTCTTCTGCAGAGTGAACAGTAGCATATCAATGACTATTTTCATCTTCAACATTAAAATTTTCAAAACTTTGAGTTTTTTCCTCATCACTCTCTCCCTCATTTAAATTAACGCTATCATTTTCAATTCTACTGAGAAAATCTGCTACGCGATTTTCTTTTCCCTTTAAGTATTCTATTTCAAATTGGTATTCTCCTAATTTAAGAAGCCACCTTTGGTGTCTAGGTGAAAGGTCTTTGCCTCTATACTTTGCATGAAGATATTTAATTGGTTGGTGGTCAGTTAAAATTTTGAATTTTTTACCATATAAATAAGGCCTAAAGTAATTAACAGACCACATTATTGCAAGAAATTCCTTGTCGGTTGCTGAGTAATTTTTCTCGTGGTTGTTCAATGTTCTTGAAGCAAAACATACAGGGTGTCCCTCTTGTGATAGGACAGCACCCACCGCATAATTCGATGCGTCTGTAGTTAATGTGAACATTTTTTCAAAATTAGGATATTTTATAATCGGGTGTGTTGTAATCAAGGTTTTTAATTTTTCAACTGCGTCTATGTAATTAGGGTCATTGATATTAATTTTAGCGTCTTTCTTTAAATACTTTGTAATAGGTTGCGCAATTTTAGCGTAATCCTTCACAAATTTTCTGTAATAACCCGTGAGTCCTAAAAAACTTTTAATTTGTTTAGTCGTTTTTGGTAAATCTAGATTTTGTATAATTTTAATTTTTTCTGGGTTTGGTTTTAATCCGTCACTGGTAAGGATATGTCCTAAAAACTCTGTCTCTTTTCTTAAAAAGTTACACTTGTCTATTTGTATTTTTAGATTTTTATCTTCTAAAACTTTAAATATCTGTGAAATAGCGTGAATATGTTCTTTAAGGCTAGTACTGAATATCAATATATCATCAAGATATACGACACAGTTCTAATTTATAAAAATTTCATTCATTAAACGCTGAAATGTCGCTGGGGCGTTTTTAAGCCCAAACGGCATTCTATTGAATTCATATAAACCATGTGGAGTGACAAAAGCGGTTTTTTTTCTATCTTCTTCTTTTATAAGAATCTGATGGTAACCCTTAGCTAAATCTATTGTTGTGAAGTACTGGGCTTTTCCTAACTTATCTAATATAGAATCTATATTAGGAAGTGGAAATTTATCATCCACAGTAACTTCGTTCAATTTTCTGTAATCGACTACTAAACGAAACTTTTTTTTCTTAGAATTATCACTTTTCTTTGGCACTATAATAAGAGGACTGGAATATTTAGAGTTACTTTTGCGAATTATACCCTGATCCTCCATTTCTCTAATTTGTCTCCTCACTTCTTCTTCATGTTGAGGGGGGTATCTATAAATTTTAGAATTAATTGCTTGTTCTGTTGTAGTCACTATTTCATGTTGCACTTCTGTTGTACTTGTCAGTATGTCACCTTCTTTAAAAAATAATTTACTAAATCTTTTCACAATGTTTTCAATTTCTTTATACTCTTCAACATTTAAATGATTTAAGTTTAGGTAATTTAAATTTGGATCGATAGTTTCTAAAGCACATATTTCTTTTATTTTATACGGATTATCTAAAAAATTCGTACATTTTTCATTAAAATAAATTGTTTTTTCTTCTAAATTAATAACACTATTTAAATTTCTTAATAAATCTATACCAATAATAAATTCATATTTCCGATTTGGAAGGTTTTTAACTTTCCATCTTACTAGAGCATTTGGTGGAAGATTAAATTCACTTGGAGCTCGAGTGTGAACTTCGAACTTAATTGAGTCTTTACCGTTTATTGTAGAAAAAGCGATTGGTTTTATTTCAACTTTTTCGAATTCGTTTATAGTATCAGTGATTATACTAAAGCTTGATCCTGTATCAATCAAAGCTTTATATTCCTTATTTTTAAAAGTTAATTTAATAATTGGTAGTTCCTAGGCTAATTTGTAAAAAAATCTGAACTATTAGATTCAGGTAATTCTTCGTTTTTAGTGTAATTCTTCGTTTTGAATATTTTCTACCTCCATAGGTTCAAACCGTCCTTGTCTAGAGTCACCCTGTTCTATGCGATTTTTGCTCGAGTTTTGTCTAGAGTTTCCTGACGTTTGATATGGATTTCGAAATTGACCTGAATTACGGTTATAATTGTTATTATTATTAGATGTATTAGGATTATTATTATTCCTACTATATTGATTACTCCTTTGGTAATTTGAACTATTATTATTCCAATTTTTAGCACATTTTCAAAAAATTTTGTAAAAATGTGCCTATATAGCTTCACTCTGTCCGTCCGTCCGTCCGTCCGTCCGTCCGTCCGTCCGTCCGTATGTTTACAAAAACTTTTACACCGTTTGAAATAGAGAAAAGAAATTTTAACCATGGGTAGTTTTTGCAAAAAAAATAATTTCGTAGAAGAATTTTTTTCTGTAGCCCCACCTGTTACGGGGCTACAGCCCCCCAAAGTTGGAAAAAGCCCTATATTTAAATTGTTATAATAAGAGTTCTGTTACATATATTTTCAATCTGAAAACGGCAAATGATAGCTGGTTTCATAAACTTTATAAATTTTTACAAGGCAAATGTTTAGGGTTGCCATATGGTACTAAAATTTAACATTGCACAAAACTCAATTTTCGCAAAATTTTTGGTCACACATATCTTCTGAACGGTTCAAGCTAGGGCCTTGAAATTTTGGGAGAAGTTAGATACTAAGAAATTAGTAGGAGTCGGTTAACAAAATATTTTTGTCAAGCCCCCTATTTAGGAGCTATAAGGGCTCGAAAATTGAAATTTTGCTATTTTTAAACACCTGTAACTTGAATACCTGTCCAAATTTTTTTTTAGTGATAGACAAAATTCAAAGCCCTATAATTATATTTCAACATGTGTCAAAGGTTTTTCTTAATTTTGAAGGGTGACGAAGTTACAGCCCCTGAAAATTCCAAAAAAGCCCTATATTCAAATTGATATAACAAGGGTTCTGTTAGGTTTATTTTCAATCGAAAAACGGTATTAGAGAGCTGCTTTTATAGACTTTACAAAAATATGTCGCTTAAATATATAGGGTTGCCATACGGTACTAAAATTCACCATTATATAAAACTCAATTTTTGCAAAATTTTTAGTCCCACATATCTTCTAAACGGTTCAAGCTAGGATCTTGAAATTTTGGGAGAAGTTAGATCCTAAAAAAATAGTAGGAGTCAGTTATCAAAATTTTTTTGTCAAGCCCCCTGTTTAAGAGCTATAAGGCCCCGAAAATTGAAATTATGCTATTTTTAAGCACCTGTAACTTGAATACCTGTCCAATTTTTTTTTTATTAATATACAAAATTTAAAGGTCCAACATTATATTTTAACATATATTAAAGGTTTTTCTTAAATTTAAAAGGGGTTCCTTAAATTGAAGAAAGTGTCTCTCAGTTTTACCCATTTTTGCTTAGATAATAAAATTCTAAATTTTTGTGTAATTCACAATTTAATTCCTAGAATCTAAAAAATTAGTAGATGAAGAGGGGGGGGCCCCCTTTCCCATTGAAGGGCTATAACAACTTTTAAATAAAAAATTTACTGTTAGCAGTAAATTTTATAAGTCAGTAGTAACTATTTCCAAGTAAATATTTCCAAAGTTAAACTCAGTATGTAATACAATATAATTTTGAAAATGTGCTTTTTTAAAAACCCTTGGTTTTTTTCATCACTTGTTATTGTTGTTATACCTATCGTTATGATAATTATTATTATTGTACCTTTCGTAATTATTAAATTGATTATCATAGGATTTTTTTAATTGAAACATTTGATTTTTGTTTTCTCTATTTTTATTGTTATTATTAAAATTATTACTTTTTTTACTAATATTATTATTAAATTGTTTTTTGAATTCTGGCCTAATGCAAGAGTCTTCGTAAAATCTCATATGCTGAATTTCTATTACTTTATTTAAATCATTTTTTTCATAAATTTTTTCTAACAGAGTACCTTGACTCATTTCTTTTATCGTATTTAATAAAAATGTATCTATGTTACTTAAATCTATAAAATTATTATCATTAAAATATATTTTTAATTCTTCAGCTTTATTTTTTAAACTTTGAATAGTAATAGCTGACTCACTTACCGAATTAGCTTTTATACTGCTAATTCTTCTATACAGCTCGGCTGGTTCCATATCTGGTCTGAATCTGCGTTTTAGCTGCCGTTTGATTGATTCCCAATTATCTGGATCTGGTAATCCGATGATAGAATCCTTAGCTTGGCCTTGAATTTTTTCATAGTAGATTGATCGCACAGCTTGTCTCCTTAAGTTTAAGTCCTGAATACTTGTTAAATAGTATTCAACACTATTGATGAATAAGTTGATGGTTACTTCGCTGCGTCCGTTAAATGTGGACATATAGCGAATTTCTTTAAGAATTTTTTCTTTATTATTTTGTTGGTCTTGTTGATTTTGGTTTGGTTGATTTTGTGCTGCTTGAAGTTGGTATTGTTGAATGATGGAAGTAAGTCTTTCGACTTGTTGCGTTTGCAATACAAGTTGTTCTTGTAGTGATGCTATTTGCACTTGTTGTTGTTCCTGTTGAGCCATGTTATTTGTTCTGTTATTGTCGTGAATTTTTGAACATGATAATCTCATAAAATTTTTTTTTAATTTGTTTTAGTTTTTATTTTATTTTATTTTTGTGTTAGTGTTCTTAATTTTTTTTTTTTTTTTTTTTTAACTTTCCGGAATTACCGTAAGAAAGTAAAAATATGAATGCACTAAAGTTTTATTATTATTTAATTGTATTAAAAATTGTTTTTAATTTTAATTAAATGTTTATGTAGTATTCGAATCACTGGATTGCACTTTTTTATTTTTATTTTTGTACAATCCTACCGACTGCGCCACTTTAATAATCGATCTTTGATTATTAAAAAAAAAAATTATAAATAAAAACAACTGTTATTTAATTTTATAAGAAAACACTTTTATTCACAAACAATATTATTTAAGTACAGTAAGATTTATTTACTTATCTGTTGAACGATTTTTACAAGACTGATCTTTTTAGTATATTCTAATAATTAATTAGGTAAAAATGCTAAGGTAGCATTTTGGCAATTAAGCATTATTTTATTAAAGCTTCTAATTGGAGTATTCGCATTAAACATGATTTGTTATGTTAATTATTTAATTCGGTGGGAAAATGTATGTTCCCATCAGTTTGAATAACGGAAAGTGCTGCGTTAGCGTCTACGATATTTATATTGGAATGGACAGGTAGATTGTACATAACTCGCGCATTCAATTAATTTTAATTTGATTATTAACAAAAAAATTTTTTATTTTTAAAATTTTAATTTTTAATTTAATTTTTTATACCCTACACCTATAGAATAGGTAAAAGGGTATATTAACTTTGGTATGGTGTTTGTAACCACCTAAAAGAAACGAGCTAGATATGAAAAAGTATATATAATTGTGATCAGCGTGACCTCCTGAGTCGATATAGCCATGTCCGTCCGTCCGTCCGTCCGTAGGCACGATAACTCAAAAAATAATGGAGCTATCTTGATGAAATTTTAACTGGAGGTTACTAGGACTGAAAGTACAGCGGGGATTGCATATGGGCGAAATCGGCCCAATTGTTCGGATTCTGGACCTTTTAATCTATCGAAGGGCTAACGATCATATATAAAAAATCACAATAACTCAACAACTAATGAAGCTTTCTTCATCAAGTTTGTGCTGTAGGTTACTAGTAATGAAACTACTTCGGGGATTGCGTAAGTTCGGGATTGGACCATGGGTTCGGAACCTAGAACTTTTCGATCGAATTTGGGCCAAACGAGCATAATTCCGAAACCAATGAAGATAGAACCTCCAAATTTTGTATCAGGGTGTCCCTTCCTATTTCCTTAATGTCTTTGAAATTTGGGCCCCATTGGAGTAGTGGGATAGGGACCAGCCATACATTTCCGAAGGCCTTAAAGCATATCTTTAAAATTAATAAAGATAACAACTTAAAAAAATGTAGAAGCTTCAAATTTGGCACAAGCGTGTTCTTTACTATCCCTTGCGTGTCCCCCTAATTTGGGATCAATTGGAGTGGTGGTTCAGTATCCCTCTTCGACCCTCTTAAGTTTTAAAAGCTTATAATCGAAATTATTAAAAATAGTAACTTAAAATTAAGATAGAACGTTCAAATTGTGTACAAGGGTTAACTAGTGCTTAAAGTTAAGCGTGGACTGCATAAGGGCGAAATCAGCCCAAGGATTCGGATTCTGGACCTTTTAATCGGTTCCAGGGCTAACGAACATATGTAAATAATCACGATAACTCAACGCTATCTTCATGAAATTTGTGCTGCAGGCTATTGGTAATGAAACTACGGCGGCGATTGCGTACGGTGAGGATTGGACAATGGGTTCGGAACTTAGAACTTTTTGATCGAATTTAGGCCAAACTAGCATAATTCCGAAACCAATGAAGATAGAACCTCCAAATTTGGTTTCAGAGATTCGCTTTCGATTTCCTTAGTGTCCTTGATATTTGAGCCCAATTGGAGTAGCGTGTGTGGACCAGCCACTCAGTTCCAAGGACCTTAAAGCATATTTTCGAAATTAATAAAGATAGTAACTTGAAACAAATGTAGAAGCTTCAAATTTGGCACATGGGTGTTCTTTACTAATTCCTGCCTCCCTCTAATTTTGTACCTTTCTTAGCCACCCAATGTGTAAAAGTGTATCATCGAAATTAATAAAACTAGTAACTTAAAATTAAGATAGAACGTTCCAATTGTGTACAAGGGTTAACTAGTATTGAATGTGTAACGGGGACTGCATATGGGCGAAATCGTACCATAATTTCGGGTTCTGAAACCCTTGAAAAGTTCAAGGGCTAACAAACATATATCTTAAAAACACCATAACTAAAAAAATAATGCCGCTATTTTGATGAAATTTAAACTCTAGGTTACTAGTAATGAAAGTACCATTGGAATTGGTTCTGGTCGAGTTTGGTCAATGAGTTCGGATTCTAGAAGCTTTTGATCGATTTGAGGCCGAACGAGTATAATTTCGAAGCCAAAGAATATATTTCCTATTTCCTATGTGTCCCCGAAATTTAGACTTATTGTAGTGGTTCAGCTATGTTCAAAAGAACTTGCTGCATTTATGTAAAATTTACTTTTATATTTAAATGAATTATATGAAAAGGTGTAAATTTGTAATTGTATTTTAGAAATACATTTATTGAATATTTTGCGTATAAGCTTTTTATTAAGTATATTAACTAGCCATTTAAAATAATTGCAATTTTGAAAAATTTGGGTTATTAAATATATTATGCTTTGATTAGGTTTTTATCACAAAATTTAATAACTAGAATTTTTTCATTTTGTAATTGAATTGGAATAAATATATTTTCATTTATAACAAGTTTTTTTGTTTTTTAATATTTTTAAATAAATAAATTAGTAAGAATTTGTAATATTTTTTAAGAGATAGTGTAATTAGAAAATGTTTTTAGTATTATAAAGTTAATTTGGTTAGCTATGTCTTACAATCAAATTAATAACAGCTTTCATGACATTAAAATGACTTATGGATATGTCATTAAATTTGAACCCTACACCTAGTATTTCTAAGTCGGTTGCACCGACTGACGGTTTTTTTTACTTTTTTTTTATTTTTATTATACCACATATTTTATTGAATAACCAAAGGTGATATAGAATTAAGACATTTTGTACAATATTTAACCTATATTGAAAGGTACTTGCTGAATTTACGTAAAATTTATTTTTATATTTAAATGAATTATATGAAAAGTTCTAAATTTGTAATTTTATTTTGAAATACATTTATTGCATATTTTGGGTTTATAAGCTTTTCTAATAGGTACATAAACTAACAATTTAAAATAATTGCAATTTTGAAATTTTGAAAAATTTTTGAATAGATAAAGTTCTTAGAAAATGTTTTTAGTATTATAAAGTTAATTTGGTGAGCTTTATCTTACGATCAGCTTTTATGGTTTTAAAATGACTTATGGATATCTCATTAAATTTGAACAAAATAGGTGTAGGGTACGCGGTTGCACCGACTGACTGTTTCTTTACTTGTTTTAATACATTTTACATTAACAATAGTTTAAATTTCATTTAAATTGAGATATGATAGGATTGAATATATAAATTAAGTAATCTAATAGTTGATATAACATGGCACAGTGCAGTAGCTGTAAAAATACAAAGGGGGTGAATTGAGATGTAATGGAGTTTGTGTCAAGATTTATCATGCTGCTAACAAATGCAGTGGGTTGGATCAGTTCAGTGTGCATGTATTGGGCGCAGGTGGGATGTTAAGATTGATGTGTGATGACTGCATGGTATATATTCATAATGTTGATATGGTCCTAAAAGAAATTCATGATACCACAAAAAAAAAACAAAAAGTGAGTTTTAGGTATTGCTAAAAAAAAAACGAGGATGAAATAAAAAGATTGCTTCAAGCAATAGAGCATAGGTACATGGAAAGAATAAGATAACTCAAGTTGGCACAAGAAAACCTTGAAAGAAGAATTACTGAAATGATAACCATGAATGAGTTAGCTAAAGATGTTAAAGAGCAAAGTGAAAAACTGGTGGAGAGAATGGAAAAAATAAGTGTCGAAGCTATAAAAATTACCTCTAAAGATGTAAAAAAAGATAAACAGGTTGAATCATATTCAGATATAGTAAAGAAAGATCCAGTGGTGGTTATAAGACCAAAAAAAAACGCAAGGGTAGCTAGTAACTAAGAATGCTGTCATAAAAACTATAAATCCGGTAAACTTTAAGATAGGTGGCATAGTAGAAAAGAAGGATGGGAAAGTTGTAATATATTGTGAAGATGGAGAGTCAACTGCTAATCTTGAAACTGCTGCAAAACAATTAATGAAAAAAGATTACGATGTAATGAGACCTAAAAGAATAAGGCCAAAAATTTTAATTGTTGGTATGTCCGAATACCACGAAAAAGAGGAGCTTGATAACAAGGTTAGTAAGCAAAATAATATTAAATATAGCAAAGATATTAGATATATACGAGGATACAAAACCAATAGAACCCAAAATGAATACAATGCAATTATAGAGGTAAATGTAGAAGATTTTAAAAAAATAATGGAATTAGGCAGAATAAAAATAGCATGGGACAACTGTATAGTATATGAAAGCTTTGATTTGAGTAGATGTGTGAATTGCCTGGGTTTTGGACAAAAAAAAGAAAATTGTACTGTTGAAGGGAAAACATGTAGGAAATGTGGAGAAAATCATTTAATAAAGGATTGTACGGCAGATAAGTTCAAATGTGTTATATGTAAAAAGGCAAATGAAGCGTTGAACCTTGTTTTAAATATTTCTCTATCTAGCACAATGTGCTAGATAGAGAATGTCCGAGCTTGTTAAAAAAGATAAAAATAGAAAGAAAGAAAATATTCCTGTAGCAATCAAGTAATGTTGAATGTTTATATATAAATAGTCAAGGAGTAGTAAATAATTTTACAGAAACTTAAAATTTAATGTGTAATGGAAAAGTTGATGTATTATGTTGTACTGAAACGCATCTAATAAGCGACGATGAAGATTCACTAATAGAAATTAACTGATACAACATCGTAAGGGTGGATAGTCACTCTAGACATACTGGAGGGGTTGTACTTTATTGTAAAGATAACTGGAATGTCAGTCTCATTAATAAATATTTCTAAAGAAGGAAATTTGGATGTTACATGTTAGGTTAAGCTGTGGAAATTATTCTTCCCATACTATAGGTCTATATAGAGCCCCAAAATACGTGAATGTAAATGATGAATTTTTTAATGAATTAAATGAATATATTATTAAATTAAATGAAACAAAAGAAAACATAATAATAATGGGTGACTTTAATATAAATTGGCTTAAAAATGATAGTTGTAAGATTAAAATAAAAGACATATTTGAAGACAATTTTTTTAAACAAATAGTTAAAGAATACACACGGATCACACAGGAGTCAAAATCATTGATAGATTGGGTGGTAACAAACCGGTTTGAGAAGGTATCTGCTAGTGTTGAACATAATGCAAAAATTAGTGACCATGAAACTCTAAAAATAAAATTAAAACTGAGTAAGAAAAAAGAATCACACAATAATAAAAAAATTAAAACGATTAAATATAATGGTGATATGTTTAGAGGAAAGATTGCTGTAAATGACATAACGACAATTTATTTTTCTGATGTAAATGCAAAAGCAAGTAAGTTCAGTACATCCTTACATGAAATTATGAACCAATTTGAAGTTACTAAAAATAGTGGTAAACATCCTATAAACAAATGGTATACCAATGAAATAGAAATGATGAAAAGGCATAGAAATCGGCAATACAAAATAGCAGTGTGGATTAATAATAATGAGGAATGGGAAAAATACAGGATCCTACGAAATATATATAAAAAAAAAATTGACATTTGCAAGAAGACCTTTATTAAAAATAAAGTAAATGATTCGCATGACCAGAAAACAATGTGGCGAAACATAAAGATGCATGTGTTAAACGAGAAATTTAAGGAGATTAAGGAAGTTATTTTTGAAAATGAAAAAGTAAATAATGAACTTATTATGGCAAATAAATTCAACAACTATTTTATAGAAAGTATTAAAGAAATTAACATGAAAATACCTTATAAAGAATATGAAAATATAATTGAAGAATGTGAACATGTTTTTAAATTTAGAAGCATAGAATTGATTGAATTAAAAAATACGTTAAACTCTTTAAATAAAAAAAAGGATCACTATTTTGTTAATACACAAATGATCATTGATTCATTTGATCTAATTGGCATGAACCTTCTAACAATCATAAATGCATCATTAGAAAGTGGATGTTTCCCTGAAAATAGGAAAGAAACGTTTGTAATTCCTGTGGAAAAGGTAAAGGGTACAAACAAATGTGAGGAGTTCCGGCCGATAAACACCATTATGCTGGAATCAAAAATTATTGAAAAAATTGTGAACAGACAATTTGAGGAACATTTAAAAAAATATCATCTAATCTATGAATATCAATCGGGTTTTAGAGAGAATCACAGTTGTGAAGCACTGTTAAATTTAATAATCAGTAACTGGAAAATAGATGTTCATGCTGGAAAAGTTATAATAGCGGTTTTTATAGACCTGCAACGAGCATTTGAAACTGTGGACCGTCAAATTTTATTGAAGAAAATAAAATGCTATGGGGTGAAGGAAAAAGAACTTAAATGGTTTCAATCATACTTGGAAAACAGATCCCAAAGAACAAAAATCAAAGGTGTTGTCTCTGATGCAATCAAGTATAAATGTTAAAAAAACAAAATATATGAAAATAAATAATATTCAAGAAGTTGATCTAAAAATTGCAGAAGAAAGAATTGAAGAGGTAAAGGAAGTTAAGTATTTGGGAGTAATACTGGATAGCAGGCTGATTCTTAAAAGTCATATTCAGCACGTTCACAAAAAAATTAGTAAAAATATATATTTCTTTAAAAAATTAGGAACAGAATGTCGTACAGGAATGCCATAAAGATTTACAACGTTATGATCAAACCTCATTTTGAGTATTGTTCGTCGATACTCTTTATGGCATCTCAAGAAGATATGGAGCGTCTACAAAATTTGCAAAATCGTGCAATGAGGATCATTTTAAGATTTAATCGTTATGCGTCTATTAATTTTATGTTGGAAACCTTAGTTTGGCTGTCAGTGGGCAGAAAATTATTATGAATGTCTTAATTATTATTTTTAAAATGAAGTACAACATGTATCCCGATTACTTGTGCAATAGGCTTGTATATCCTAGTGATGTACATAATTATAACTTGAGGAACAAATCCAATTTTAGACTAAACTTTTTTAGGAATGAGAAAACCAAAAACATGTTACTGTATAGAGGCTTAAATTTGTTTAATAACTTACCTTTTGAATTGAAAAATGAAAATAATTTAATAATTTTTAGAAAAAATATAGTACCTTATATAAAAAATAATTTTTACTAAACCAACTAATTGTAAATTAAAGTTTAAAATTGTAGCACAAAAATAGTAAAGCTCTTTACTAAATAAATGAATAAAAATAAAATAATAATAATTATATTTTGTCGTTGTTCTAGTTATTTTTTACCTACTATATTAATTAACTCGGATACAGCAATTTTGTAGATTATTATGTTCTACGTCCTAGAACATTTAAAAAAATTAAAGGCACTAAACGGAGCCTCTTTTTAATAAATTTTATCTCTATTGATTTCGAAAATATGGCGATTAGATTTTGTGGAAGATATACTAAAAACCCTTTTAAACGCTCCTTTTCTAAATTTAAAATTTCGATCTTTAAGCAATTGTAAGATATGCTAGGAAAGTATGAGTGAGGTATCCAAACCATCGATTTATTCTCAAATCTGGTAGACATTTTTTTTTTTAATTCATTTATTAGTGCAAGTACTATTAATATAAAATTTTGTTATAGCTATTATAATAAATTCATAAATTTCAAAATGTTAATAAAAAATACGTTAATAAAAATTAATTTAAAATTAAATAAATCCAGATAATTCAGATAAACAATAAGAAATCAAAATTTATAAAACAAAAATAATCAAAAATTCAAAAACAAACTAAAAAGTTCTAAATTTAAAACAAAACAGAAAAAAAAAATTATAAGAACTTAACAAATTGAT
Organism: Dolichopus griseipennis; assembly: GCA_963082915.1. NCBI lineage: Eukaryota > Metazoa > Arthropoda > Insecta > Diptera > Dolichopodidae > Dolichopus > Dolichopus griseipennis. The sequence continues at coordinate 52,895,970 of OY720445.1, read as the reverse complement.
ATATTATATTTTATTATGCATCAGACATCTAATTAATACAGTTTTAAAAATTTTTAAATCATTCACATCTCTCAGGACGCCTGGAAATTTGCTGAATAAGTCAATTCCTCTGTATAATAGGCTGTTTCTTATTTTTGTCTTCTAAATAAATGTAATCTAAATAAACCAGCAGTTACCGATCTTACTCTACGTGCGTTGATATAACTTATGCAATTCGACATATACTTTGCCAACAAATTGTTTTTTATTTTATAACGAAGGCTATAAAATTAAAGTGTATTCTTTGACAAACCGACATCCATTTTAAACTACCAAGCAATAATCTAATATTTTTCCTTCTGTTACATTTCAGAATTACTCGCATAGCCTTACTTTGAAGAATTTGAAAACGATCTAACTTGCCTTCGTTACATGGAAATAATATTGAGGAGCAATAATCTGAATGTGGTAATTTGTGGTGTTATAGAATATTTTCGCACAATCTTGCGTTAACTGATTTCTCTTTCTACCTAAATATCAAATTTTCCTTGACATTTTAGAACTTTATAGTGAGAATGTTGATTGAAGTTCAATTTTTCCAATTTTTCCTCCTCCAATAATTAAATTATTTGTTTAATTATTAAATATCATTTAGTTTTTTCGAAATTCAAACTTAATTTATTCATACTTGACCAGTTATAAATATTATTCAAATAATTTTCTATTTTTTCATGACACTCATCAAAATTTCAACCAACAATATACAATAATGTATCGTCAACAAAAAGAAATATTTCAGAGTAATTTAAAATTGATTTCATATCATTAATATAAAGTAGAAAATATAATACACCAAGAACTGCACCCTAAGGGACACCTACATTTATGCAATTACTTGAAGCTTTCACTTTTAATTACTTTTAAACCATTTTAGCTCATTATTGCATATACCGTAACTTCTCCTTTTAAGTAATAAAAATTCGCGTTAACGGTTTCAAAAGCCCTTTTAAAATCAAGAAAGACATTTACCACCACGAGTTCTTTTCTCTTCCTAACATCTATTCATAAAGAAGTTGAGAGCTGATTCACAAGAGTACTTGCCTCTAAAACCACTCTGTTCATCATTAAATATAGAGTTGACATTTAGATATTTCTCAAGTTGATAACTGACTCAATAATTCAATAATTTTTTCATATACCGTCTTCATATTTATTGGCCTAAAGTCGGCTAGTGATTTAGGCTTCGTGATGTTAAGTATAGGTTTGATCAATGTTTCTTTCAAAGTTGGTGGAAATATTACCTTGACTCATAGAGCTTTTGTTTATATTGTTACATACATCTCCAAATATATTAAAGTTATGTAACAAATTATGTTTACATTTAATCCTATAAAATCATATACTTAAGAATTCCACGAAGTTGTTTTCTATCTGTTGATTTAAAAATAAAATGTGTGTTTCTTTCAGTTATTGTATTTTCAAATTCAATAAATGGTATTCTTTGATTTCTGTTTTCAATGCTTGTCATGAAGAAATTGTTCAATGAGTTTCCACTATTTTAAGAACCATTAATAGTGACACCGTTATCCATTTTTATTTCACATATCGACTTGTTACCTTCTTTATTAGATTTTGTCACATACTTTTTAAGGGTTTGCCATACTTTAGTAAAGTCACCTTTGCAGTTTTTTAATTTATTTTAGCTTTTTTAATCGCAACATTATAATCATTTCTAACTTTTTATACCCTACACATATGGAGAGGTAAAAGGGTATATTAACTTTGGTATGGTGTTTGTAACCACCTAAAGGAAGCCAGCTAGATATGAAAAAGTATATATATTTGTGATCAGCGTGACCTCCTGAGTCGATATAGACATGCACGTCCGTCCGTCCGTAAGCACGATAACTCTAAAACTAATTGAGCTATCTTGATGAAATTTGAACTGTAGGTTACTAGGACTAAAAGTACAGCGGGGATTGGGGGTTCGGACTCTGCACCTTTTAATGGGTCTAAGGGCAAACGAATATTTATAAAAAATCACGATAACACAACTAATAATGACGTTAATTTTATCACATTTGTGCTGTAGGTTACTAGTAATGAAAATACGGCGGGGATCGCGTATGGTCGAGATTGGACCATGGGTTCGGAACCTAAAAAATGTTTGATCGAATTTAGGCAAAACGAGCATAATTCCAAATCCAATGAAGATAGAACCTCCAAATTTGGTATCAGGGTGTCTCTTTATATTTCCTTAGTGTCCTCGAAATTTAGGACTAATTGGAGTAGGGGGTCGGTGACTAGCCACACACTTCCGAAGACCTTAAAGCATATTTTTGAAATTAATAAACATAGTAACTTTAAATAAATGAAGAACCTTTAAATTTGGTATAAACGGTGTTTTTCTTATTTCCTTTTTATCCCCGAAACTTAGACTTAATTGTATTTGTGGTGCAGGTGCCTCCTAAAAAATCCCAAAATTAAAATGCTTAACTTCAAAAATAATAAAGATAGACACTTCCAATTTGATACACTATTTCCTATTTCCGTTCTTATTTACCACTTTAATATTTTTAAACGGCTAAGAATTTTACTATTAAACATATTATGTATTATATTTTATAAATTAATAACAAAATATTTTTTTAAATAACCGATACATTTTTTTTTATTTTAATTTTTATTATATCTAATATTTTATTGTATTATTGCCATAGGTAATATATAATTAAGAAATTGTGTACGATACAATTTGTTCAAAGATATTTCCTGGAAAAACAAGTAAAATTTATTTCAATATAAAAATGAATTATATGAAAAGTTCTAAAATTGTCATTGTATTTTAGAAATACATTTATTGCACATTTTTTTTACATTTATAAGGTTTCCTAATAGGTACATATACTATTTATTTAATTTTTCAATTTTGAAAAATTGGAATAATTTAATTTTGTTATAAAAAGCTAACCAAATTTTTCCAATATTGTAACTGGATTCTAATAAATGCGTTCAACATTTATTTCAAATTTTTTTGATTTTTAATATTTTTAAATAGATAAATTAGTAAGAATTTTTAATATTTTTTAATAGATAAAATAATTAGAAATGTTTTAGTATTATAAGGTTAATTAGGCTAGCTAATCCTACGATCAAAATAATAATAATAGCTTTTATGGTTTTAAAATGACTTATTGACTTCTCATTTAATTTGAACCAAATACGTGTAGGATATTTACGACTGACTGTTTCGTTACCTATACTTGTTTATATTTTCTCCAATCTTTACTACAGTTTGTAAAAGAAATTGATAATATAATGTAAGCAGGGCAAAATTCTGTTGAATGAAATTGACATTTACAGTTTTTATTAATTTGGAAGATGTGCTAAGTCTCTCAGGTGTGTGGCAGGTACAGAACTATCATTCCAATCGACCCTACATTTGCGAACACATGTAAAATAGGAAGGAACACCCTTATATTAAATTTGAAACTTCTATCTTTCGGAGATTTGCCTGTTTCGTCGTGAGTCACACAGTTAATTTCATACTTATTTTAGGTGTAAGTTATAATTAAAAGATATTCAGTAACTACGAATGTTAATTAACAAAAAATTTAAGTGAGCACACAGGTTTTTTATGCAAAAAACTTTCTAAATTCAAATAACTTCAAGATAACAACAAAATAAACCAATACGACCAAAATATTTTCCATTATTGGAGATTTTTTTCATTTTTGGATGAGAGAGATTTTTTCAGTTTTCAAATTATTTATTTATACGAGTAAATACTCGCATATAATTAATTATTTGTACGTGAGGTTAAGAACTATGAACGATTTTGTAGATAAGTTAAGATTTACCTCTTTGACAAAAATTTCCAAAGTTCAGAACAAATTTTGGGACCTTTTACGTTTTTTTAGCAAATTTTTTTTTTAATGGGGACTATATTCATTCACTCATATAAATTTTAAATTTATTTCTATGTAAGGTTAAGAATTATGAACGATTTTGTAGAAAAGTCAAGATTTACTCTTTTAACAAAAATCTCCAAAGTGTAAAAACAAATTATGGGACCTCTTTCGTTTTTTGGTAACTTTTATCTTGATGAGGACTATATTTTCATTCATTCATATAAAACATATTCAACTTGTTTTTAAATCCTAACATGATGAAACATATATTAATTTTACCAAACATTTCTTCAAAGAACTTTTGATACTAAAAAATTTTTATGTTGTTTCATTATACAATAGATTCTAAATTATGCAAGTTTTGTAAAACATTATTGAACAATGATCTGGAGTTTTCTAGTCTAAGGATATAAGAATACAAATTAAATTATCAAATAACTTTTCAGTTCTAATTGTTTCATTTCTAATTTAAGTTGAAAAGCAGCTCTTCGAACTTCTCCACTTCGCCAACTTTCTTTTCAATATCCATCACTTTTAAACAAATTACTTAAATTTTAAATTATTAATAATTAATTAATTTAAAATTTAATCACTTTTATCAGAAGGAAGATCGATATAAACTAACAGAAATCAGAAATATATTAATCAATTTACTTTATTAAATAGAAAGACAGAGACGGAGATTAACAGTTTTCATTTCACAATTAAGAGAACAAATAATATAATAATAATAACTGTAAAATTTTATAATATACAACAATTTTAATTCAATCATTCAATTTTAATTATATGGTGTTATGACTCAAAATTTTTAAAACACAATATTTTTAAAACACAAATTTTTTAAAAACACTCGAGTGAGTCATAAAGCCATATTAAAGAATTTCGCGATTATGGCTTTATCGCATATGGCATTATATCACGGCACCGAAAATCTCACGTAGTCGGCAAATTGATTTCGTTTACTCTTTTATTAGTTTTATATTGTTTTTTTTTTTTGGTTTATAATATTTTCAAATTTTATAATTAAACTTTATTATTATCAAGTTAACTTATAAAATTTTTTTGTTTTTTTAGGATAAAACATCTTTAAATCGTCGGTTTTGGAAGCAATTAACAAAGCGACGTAGATCCAGTTCTGTTTCACAATTTTAAAAATTTTTTCTAAAGGGAATAACAACAATCTTCATTTTTATCATATAGCGATATGCATTTGAACATAATTTTTAATAATAAAAAATTACTTGTATGAATTATATTTTAAGCCTACAAAATGCTCTGTGAAAATATTTAATTTTTTCGGGCGAATAAAAAATAAATAAATATAAATTGATATTTAAAATGTTTGGTAGGAAACATTTTATTGGAAGATATTAATATTCTTTTTTCTTCATCTTTATAAAAAAAAAAATTTCAAATAAAATTTGTTTGTTTCTATAAAATCTTTAAAAATTAATAACTTTAAATTAATTAGAAAATTATATTTTAATTTGAATCTATACAAAATGTTGTAAAACACAATATATATTAATTTAGCATTTTTAGAAAATATAGAAAAAGATAATAAGTGAGAAATAGAACATTTTTGAGGCAAAATGAATCTATAAAAAAATTTAATTCTTTTTTTAACAAACAAATTTATTGATTGGTTTACTACTCAAAATTAAGGAAATCTCTTTTTACAGAATTCTTATTTATACGAGTTTTTATTTGCTATTTCTGCTATTTAAATTTTAATAGAAATTAAATATAAGTTAAAAAAACAATAATAGAAGTAAGTAAGCACTTCTATTATAAATAAGTATTACAATCGTAATTCTTCTGTTATCTGTGGCATTAATTTTCACTAAACTCAAAGTTATTTGAAATAAATATTAGTTTTTTAATAATATATTATATACATATATACTTATATATTTATATATATATGGTATATATAGGGTTTTTAATGTAAATTTTAAACAAAGCCATTAATGATTTGATTAGCTTTTTGCCACAAAATTTTGTAAATCAAATTTAAATTCAAATTCAAATTGAAAATATTTTAATTTCCTAATATTTGTGCTAATTAGAAAAACTTAAAAATGCAATAAATGTATTTTTAAAATACATTGCCAAATTTAGAATTTTTCATATATTATTTTATTATAAAACTTAATTTTGCCACTACTCCAATTGGTCCCAAATTTCAAGGAAAACAAGGAAACAATGGGAAGAGACACCCTTATACTAAATTTGGAAATTCTTTCTTCATTGGTTTCGGAATTGTGCTCGTTTGGCCTCAATTCGATCAAAAGGTTCTAACCTCCAAATCCTGTAGTTGTATTACTAAAAACCTACAGTACAAATTCCATTAAGATAGCTTCATTAGTTGTTAAGTTATCTTGATTTTGGATATATGTTTATGGATCAATCAAAATTTAAAGCAGCCGAATCCATGGGCCGATCTTGGACAAATAAAATTACATCAAGTTAGCTTCATTAGATTTCGAATTATTGTGCCTACAGGCGGAAGGACGGACGGACATCACAAAACCAACTCAGGAGGTCACGCTGATTGTAATTATATATACTTTTCCATTTCTAGCTCGCTTCATTTTGGTGGTTACAAACACCATATTAAAGTTAATATACCCTTTTACCTATTTCATTGTTGTAGGGTATAAAAATTTCATTATCTTGTTTGAATTCGACCCAAAAATTTTATAAAATTCAAAACATAAAATAAAATTCCAAAAAATTTTATTTATATCGTTTGCTTATTGGATATTTCGTTCACCAATTTGTTAAACCAACTTTATTATACCCGTATGTCTATAGGTCAAAAAGATATACTAAATTTGCCATTACGTTTGTGACGCAGAGAAGGAGGGGAGGTAAATATAGACTCAATGGACCAGATCATAATTGAAAAGTAAATTGATTTAGTTATGTATGTCCGTCCGTCACCAATAAAGGAGCTAGGATTTTGAAATTTGTACAAATACGTTTTTATGCAATTGAAATCCAGCCAGTTTGCTCCACGGGTTCGAGTACCTGCCATACAACTACTTCTTTTATATGAGCATTACTCTATACGTAAAGAAGTTGGGTGTCCGTAATGTTATCAAAAATACTTTAGTTATATCGCCAAAGTTTGTGAAAAATTTAGTTGGGGTAGTGCAGTTGATTCGAGTAGTTATCATACAACTTCATCTTTTATTTAGAGTGATATACCTAAAGTCTGAAATCTTTATAGCCAACGTTTGAATAAAAAAGAGGTTTGAAAAGCTGCCTTTCAACTTATATTTTCTTTTGGATGATATATTAATTTCTAACCAGATGATATAATGTCGATATTACTGTCATACGGGTATCACAGAATTGACACAGTCTACTCTACTACACTCTTCCTCGTTTTTAAATACTTTGCAATACCGAGTTACTTCAGACAATTTGATAATACTTTAACTACCTATTTTAAATTACGTTTTGAAAATTTAAAAAAATAAAAATTAAGATTTTTAATAAATTCTTTTAGATTTTTAATAATTTTTAAATAAAAGCTATATTTTTAATATGCAATATTATCCATTTGGTACCCAAATCATATTGCCTATTGCTATTGCAAATGCCCTTATTAAATTTACATCTTGATATTAATTGTCATTTAGTTATTTGAATTTTGGAAAGGCTGTTACTTATAAAATTTTTTTCAGCTTAGTGCTTTTAAATCGTTTCTAAGTAAATTGAAAAAAACAAATGTTTTTATTCCTTATAATATATTTGAAAATTTGAAAAATATATTATAATATGTGTGATTTTTAATTTTTGAAACAGCTATTGAAATATTTAACCATTTTCAAATTAAAATATGCAAGGAAAAGAAATCTTTTAAAAATTTATGAAACTTCGTTTAAGCCTAAACGTTTTGAAACTTCATATAAATAGGTTAATAATCTACTATATAACTAACCGTGTGTAATTTTCATTCTCCTGTTATAATTACTTTTAAAGAAATTCATATTGGTCATACAAAACAAAAAAACAACAAAATTCATATAATTTCATGTTGTATACAAGATGTACTGCAAAATTTCATAATTTTATATGAAAATAGCTACTCGAAGTTTTGGTCGGATCATAACCAAAAAAAAATAGGGAGCCAGGAAATTGTTTGAAAAATATTTTGTGAAAATTTCAAAACTGTTCCTTTAGTTTAGGACAGACACACATAGCTAAAACGATTTTTTTTTTTCGATGCTGATCCAATACATACCCGTGACACTATTTTTCGATGCTAACTCGATACAAATCCCTGACACAATATCTAGCTCGTCTAGATCGATTCGTTCCAAACGGAGGAGTAATTTTAATATACCTGATGTCATATGTGTATGCACGGGTATAAAAATTCTACAAAAGTTAAGCAAATTATACCAAAGTTTTTAGTAAGGAACTTTTATTAAAAAAAAATTTTTTTTTAAATTCTACTTAAGTTAACCAAATTTTTCAAAAATTATTTTTATTTTATTTTTAACCAAAACAAGGTTTTTACAAAAAAATTCTAATAGTTAAACCAAAGAACATATAAATAAGAAGTCTCATCTCATACAAATTTTGAAATTTTTTTCGTGATGTGACGACCCACATTTCTTTCTGATTTTGTTTTCATTTTCTCTCTTTCATCACATCAAATCCGCTCTTAAAATATTAAATATTAAAATATACAAATGCGGAAACAAAATTTTTCAAATAATGCATTTCTACATACGAGTAAATATTTTACAATGTCATGCCAAGTCAAATAATAAGAAATATTAATAAAATAATAATAAAAACAAAACTAAATAATTCTATTAACTCTATACGAAACGAATACAATATTATCTATACAAACGTATACAGATCTCTATAAAATATTGTTCTTTGTATTGTGTCACTAACCAAAATCCAAAACATTAACCAATTATAAAAAAAAAAAGAAAAAAAGTAATATAAAAAATTTTAAAGAGAATAAGAGAATGCTTTTTAGTACATTTTCAAAAATTTTTGTAAAAATGTACCTATATAGTTTCACTCTGTCCGTCCGTCTGTCCCTTTTTACGTACGATTGACAAAAAAATATCAGCAATGGGTAGGTATTGCAATAAAAATAATTTAATGTTAAAACTTTTTTCTATTACCCCTCCCGTTACGGAGCTACAGCCCCTCAAAGTCGGATAAAGCCCTATATTTAAATAGTTATAACAAGAGTTCTATAAGGTATATTCTCAACCTGAAAACGGTAAAAGACAGCTGCTTTTATAAGCTTTACAAACTCTTAAAAGTCAAATGTATAGGTTTACCATACGGTATTAAAATTTACCGTTATCTAAAACTAAGTTTTTCAAAATTTTTGACTCTTCATAACTTCTGAACGGCTCAATCTAGAAACTTGAAATTTTGGCAGAAGTTAGATCCTCAAAAATAAATAGGAGTCAGTTAAGAATTTTTTTTTGTTACGCCCCCTGTTTAGGAGCTGTAAGGGGTCCAAAACCTTAAATTTTGCTATAAATTTAGCTTTTAAACACCTATAGCTTGAACACCTGTCAATATTTTTTTTTATTTATATACAAAATTGAAAGCTCCAAAACGAAAGTTTCAACCAGTGTCAAAGGTTTTTCTTAATTTTGACTTTGTCTGTCCGTCTGTCCGTCCGTATGTTTACACAAAGTTTTACACTGTTTGAAATAGAGAGAAGAAATTTTAACTACGAGTAGGTATTCCAAAAAAACTAATTTCATGGAAGAACTTTTTTCTGTAGCCCCACTCGTTACGGAGCTACAGCCCTTCAAATTTGGAAGAAAGCCTTTATTTAAAACGTTATAACAAAAATTCTATGAGGTATTTTTTCAATCTGTAAACGTCGAAAGATAGCTGCTTTTATAAGCTTCATAAACTTTTAAAAAACTAATTCATTGGGTTGCCATACGGTTCTAAAATTTACCGTTATCCAAAACTCTATTTTTGCAAAATTTTTGGCCCCACATAACTTCTGAACGGCTCAAGCTAGAAACTTGAAATTTTGGGAGATGTTAGATCCTCAGAATTTAGTGGGAGTCGGTTAAGAAATTTTTTTTGTTGCGCCCCCCGTTTAAGAGCTGTAAGGGGTCCAAAATTGAAATTTTGCTTTTTTTAAGCACCTGTAACTTGAATACCTGTTCTAATATTTTTCTATTAATATACAAAATTTAAAGGTCCAACATTATATTTTAACATATGTTAAGTGCTTTTCTTAAGTTCAAAAGCTGTTCTTTAAATTGAAGAAAGTGTTTCTCAGTTTTACCCATTTTTGCTTAGATAATAAAATTCTAAGTAAAATTCCAAATTTTGATTTAATTCCTAGAACCTAAAAAAATGGAGGGAGGTGGGGAGGAGGGTGGTTGAGATTAGATCCTGGAGAAATTTGGTAACCTTCCCCATTGAAGAGCTATTAAGACTTAAAAATTCAAAATTTGCTGTTTTTACAAGTAAGCAGTGACTTAGTCACCGAGTATATATTTCCAAAATTAAACTGAGTTTTTAACACAATATAATTTTGAAAATGTGCTTTTTTAAAAACCCTTGGTTTTTTTCATCACTTGTTTATTTCATTTTTCCTCCGACGGTACACATCATAGATGTAAAAATTGAAAAAATGTTTTGATGAGACTTCGTATAAATTATATGTTCTTTGCTAAAATTTAGAATTAAATTTAATTACATAGTAAAAAATTTAAATACATTTAAATCAAAAGTTTATTTATATGTTTGTTGATTCTAAAAAAGGCATACATAGCAAAAACACACTTAAAATTAAATTTATAAAGTTAAAAAAATAACTAAATTGTAAAATAATGTGAACATGAAGTGTAGTAGAATATACTGAAGATTAAAATTATTATCTTAGGTCCTTAAGAATATTTAATTTTAATTTACGTTTAAAAGTGGAAATCATATACTCAGAATGAAGATGGAAGTTCAGTTTATCATCCAACAGATTTTGCGGATTTTGTAATACTTTTAAACCTTTCAAGGTTTACATTATATTTTCCTATATTACAAATAGATCGCAAAATATAAAATTTCAAGGATTTTTGTCGGACTGATGATTTCAAGAAAAAAATGGTAGATCTCTTACGTGTAAACATTATAACCTTGAATTTTTCAATGTTTAGTCCCAACTTATTAGTGAAGCACCATTCTTGTAGATAATTTAGATTTGTCTGAAGCAATGAAATATCAGAACTATTTTTAAAAACATGATAATTGTTGAAATCATCAGCAAATGCAACATATGACACACCGAAAAGTTTACTAGAGAGATCAGAAATGAATCCTTGTGGTACTCCTGATGTAACATTGATTGAGTCCGACAAAAATCCTTGAAATTTTATATTTTGCGATCTATTTGTAATATAGGAAAATATCCAGTAAAGAAAATAGCCCGAAATACCTGAAGCTGCAAGTTTGTTTATTAAAGTTTTTTGATCAACATGATAAAATGCTTTGCTAAAGTCCGCTTAATAGCATCAACTTGGTGCCTATTTTCCCATTTCATTTAGGAGTTCAGAAGTGTTAACTAAACGGTTTGTTTTTGTGGAACGACCTTTTCTGAATCCATGTTGTTGTTCGTTTAGTTTTGTATTTATGATGGGCGTAAATTTGTCTAAAATAATTTTTTCGAACAACTTTGGAGCTATACCATGGTAATATTCGACGAATGATTTATCACCCTTTTTGTGGATAGTTGTTATATAAGAGGAAAAATACCTGAGGAAAGAGATTTATTAAAAATAAAATTAAGCGAATAAGAGAGATAACTAACGCAGTTGTATAAAAAAGTCGGCGGAGCTAGGTCTGGTTTTTAATGGTTTTTTTGTATCAAGTTAAGTGATTTCTTCAAATATTTCAATATCGGAAAGGTATAAATTTGAATCAATAGGACTTGAGTTATTTATTAAATTAGAGAAATCAAAATCGATTGGAGACTTGTGTGGACGATAAACATTTTGAAAAAAATTAGCAAAAAAATTTCATATAGTTTTAGGACAACTAGAAAACATATTGTCTTTTGACACTGAGCTTAACGTGAGTTTTACGTTTTATGTTAACGAAGTCAAAAAACTTTTTAGGATCTGCAATCAATTTGTTGCCTATGCTAGTGAGACAACTATCATAAGCCAGGTTAGATTTTTGTTTAAATTCAAAATCAAGATCCTTGTACTTGTTAAATATGTCATTATTATGCTCTTTTGAATTTTTAATTATTTTGTATAGTTTGTTGCGCTATTTACGCAATGTCGTAAGTTCAGCCAAGGTTGTCTTTTAATTTTTGCGATTTTTAGAAACAAAGGAGTTGATTATCTCAAATAGTTTTGAATAGAATAGAGAGTATTAAGTAAAAATCCTGTTCGTTGGCAGGTCTTCCCAATTAATGACTGATATAGCATTATTGATGCTTTGATAATCATCATTTAGTAGTTCATATACAAAAATATTATTGTAAGATTTGGTATAAAGTGGTATGGCAGTGGAAAATTTGAAGGTGATTGTGTTATGATGGCAAGTGTTAGTAAAAGGTTTCTGAATCATCAGCGAGCTTTTCCACCACTCTATCGTATGTATTCGTGAATGCAAGATCTACTAGTTACAATTATTCGGGAAACTGATAATTTGGTGTAAATCATTAACATAAACTTAGCGTAAATATATAATTTCCTAAGATTACCTCTCATTAGTTTAAAAAATCCATTTTGTAGAGTAGGTTGTCAGCTTTAATTTTGTGGAATGATAATCCCCATATACCCAACAGTTACAAAGTTATGAAGTTTCAAAATGTTATGAAGGTTCAATCATATCTGTATATGGAGATCATTAGTACACAAAAATTAAAGCTGACAACTTACTCTACAAAATGGATTTTTTTTTATCTGTCTACAGTAAGCTGTTCAAAAGTTATTGATTTTTTTTTTAAAAGTCTCCTTAAATCTTTAATTCCTCATATCTCGAAAAGGGTGCACAATAGACCCTCCCTCCAGTACAATTTTTTGTTTGTTTTAATGCCCCCAATCACTGAGTGTAGTGCGCGTACTTGAGTCTCGGTCACCCTGTATATTGGAATTTTGGAAATGAATAATTGTAGGGTTTATTCAATAAATTTTTTTTGATCATGTTTGAATATTATAAAGAAAATTAATAAGAAGTAAATTTTGATCCTAATAATTAATTTTGAATAACATAAGAAATATTTTTTTTTTGAAGAATAAAAGTTTTAACAAGAAAATTATTGATTAAGAAAAAAAATATTTTTTTTTATTACAAAACATAAATAACAAATTTTATGAATATTTTTTTTTTTCGAACATTATATTAAAATGAGGAAGATTATAGTTGCCCTTGTCAACTTTTAGATATCCGTGCATACCCACTAGGGTGTATAAAATAAACCGTAAAAAAAAAAAAAAAAAAAAAAATTAAAACAAAAAAAAAAATATTAAAAAAAAACAAGTGAAGAAACAGTCAGTCGGTCCAACCGACTTAGAAATACCCTACACCTATTTGGTTCAAATTAAAGGACATATCCATAAGTCATTTTAACACCATAACAGCTGTTATTAATTTGATCGTAAGACATAAATTAACTTTATAATACTAAAAACATTTTCTAATTACACTATCTCTTAAAAAATATTACAAATTCTTACTAATTTATTTATTTAAAAATATTAAAAAACAAAAAGACTTGTTATAAATGAAAATATATTTATTCCAATTCAATTACAAAATGAAAAAATTCTAGTTATTAAATTTTGAGATAAAAAGCTAATCAAAGCATAATATATTTAATAATCCAAATTTTTCAAAATTGCAATTATTTTAAACTGCTAGTTAATATACCTAATAGAAAAGCTTATACGCAAAATATGCAATAAATGTATTTCTATAATACAATTACAAATTTACACCTTTTCATATAATTCATTTAAATATAAAAATAAATTTTACATAAATGCAGCAAGTACCTTTGAACACAGCTGAACCACTACAATTAAGTCTAAATTTCGGGGACACATAGGAAATAGGAAATATATTCTTTGGCTTCGAAATTATACTCGTTCGGCCTCAAATTGATCAAAAGCTTCTAGAATCCGAACTCATTGACCAAACTCGACCAGAACCAATTCCAATGGTACTTTCATTACTAGTAACCTAGAGTTTAAATTTCATCAAAATAGCGGCATTATTTTTTGAGTTATGGTGTTTTTAAGATATACGTTTGTTAGCCCTTGAACTTTTCAAGGGTTCCAGAACCCGAAATTATGGTACGATTTCGCCCATATGCAGTCCCTGTCATATTTTTAATACTAGTTAACCCTTGTACACAATTGGAACGTTCTATTTTAATTTTAAGTTACTAGTTTTATTGATTTCGATGATAAACTTTTACACATTGGGGGGTCTAAGAGGGGTACTGAACCACCACTCCAATTGGTCCCAAATTAGGGGGACACGCAAGAAATAGTAAATAACACCCTTGTGCCAAATTTGAAGCTTTTAAATTTTTTCAAGTTGCTATCTTTATTAATTTTAAATGGGGCGGTCCCCGACCCACTACTCCGATGTTGCCCAAATTTCAAGGGCACAGATGAATAAGTTCTAGGTTCTGAACCCGTGGTCCAATCTCGACCGTGCGCAATCCCCGCCGTAGTTTTATTACTAGTAACCTTCAGCACAAATTCGATGAAGATAACGTCATTAGTTGTTGAGTTATAGTGATTTTTTGTTTTATTTATTTATTCAAAGAAATCTCAAAAAGAGCTTAAAGCTCACATAGAGTGTTTTTAATATGAATTATTAACTAAGAGATTATAAAAATATCAAAAAAAAAACAAACAAGTAAAGAAACAGTCAGTCGGTGCAACCGACTTAGAAATACCCTACACCTATTTGGTTCAAATTTAAGGACATATCCATAAGTCATTTTAACACCATAGAAGCTGTTATTAATTTGATCGTAAGACATAGCTAACCAAATTAACTGTATAATACTAAAAACATTTTCTAATTACCCTATCTATTAAAAAATACTACAAATTCTTACTAATTTATCTATTTAAAAATATTAAAAAACAAACAAACTTGAAATAAATGAAAATATATTTATTCCAATTCAATTACAAAATGAAAAAATTCTAATTATTAAATTTTGTGATAAAAAGATAATCAAAGCATAATATATTTAATAATCCAAATTTTTAAAAATTGCAATTATTTTAAACGGTTAGTTTATATACCTAATAGAAAAGCTTATAAACGCAAAATATGCAATAAATGTATTTCTAAAATACAATTAAAAATTTACACCTTTTCATATAATTCATTTAAATATAAAAATAAATTTTACATAAATGCAGCAAGTACCTTTGAACATAGCTGAACCACTACAATTAAGTCTAGATTTCGGAGACACATAGGACATAGGAAATATATTCATTGGCTTCGAAATTAAACTCGACCACAACCAATTTCCATGGTACTTTCATTACTAGTAACCTACTGTTAAATTTCATCAAAATACCGGCATTATTTTTTGAGTTATGGTGTTTGTAAGATATATGTTTGTTAGTCCTTGAACTTTTCAAGGGTTCCAGGACCCGAAATTATGGTACGATTTCGCCCATATGCAGTCCCGTCATACTTTCAATACTAGTTAACCCTTGTACGCAATTGGAACGCTATATCTTAATTTTAAGTTACTAGTTTTATTAATTTCGATGATAAGCTTTTACACATTGGGGGTCTAAGAGAGGTTCTGAACCACCACTCCAATTAATCCCAAATTAGAGGGGCACGCAAGAAATAGTAAAGAACACCCTTGTGGCAAATTGGAAGCTTCTACATTTGTTTCAAGTTACTATCTTTATTAATTTCGCAAATATGCTTTAAGGGCCTAAGAACTGAGTGGCTGGTCCCCGATCCACTACTCCAATGGGGCCCAAATTTCAAAGCCACTTACGAAATAGGAAGGGACACCCTGATACCAAATTTGGAGGTTCTATCTTCATTGGTTTCGGAATTATGCTCGTTTGGCCTAAATTCGATCAAAAAGTTCTAAGTTCCATTGTCCAATCCTCACCGTACGTAATCACCGCCGTAGTTTCGCTGCCAATAACCTACAGCACAAATTTCATGAAGATAGCCTCATTAGTTGTTGAGTTATCGTGATTTTTTATATATGTTCCTTAGCCCTGACATCGATTAAAAGGTCCGGAATCCGAACCGTTGGACTGATTTCGCCCTTATATAGTCCGCGCTGTACTTATAGTACTAGTTAACCCTTGTACACAATTTGAACGGTCTATCCTAATTTTAAGTACCTAACTATTTTTAGTAATTTCGATTATAAGCCTTTAAAACTTGGGAGGTCTGAGAGGGGTACAGAACCACCACTCCAATTGATCCCAAATTAGGGGAACACGCAAGAGATAGTAAAGAACACCCTTGTGGCAAATTGGAAGCTTCTACATTTTTTCAAGTTGTTATCTTTATTAATTTTAAAGATATGCTTTAAGGTCTTCGGAAATGTCTGGCTGGTCCCCGACCCACTACTCCAATGGGACCCAAATTCACAAGACACTTAGGAAATAGGAAGGGACACCCTAATACTAAATTTGGAGGTTCTATCTTTATTGGTTTCGGAATTATGCTCGTTTGGCCTAAATTCGATCAAAAAGTTCTAGGTTCCGAACCCATGGTCCAATCCCGACCTTACGCAATTCCCGAAATAGTTTCATTACTAGTAACCTACAGCACAAATTTGATGAAGATAGCGTCATTAGTTGTTGAGTTATCGTGATTTTTTATATTTGTTCGTTAGCCCTGAAACCAATTAAAAGGTCCAGAATCCGAACCCATGGGCCGATTTCGCCCATATGCAATCCCCGCCGTACTTTCAGTCCTAGTAACCTACAGTTAAAATTTCATCAAGATAGCTCCATTATTTTTTGAGTTATCGTGCCTACGGACGGACGGACGGACGGACGGACGGACGGACATGGCTATATCGACTAAGGCGGTCACGCTGATCACAAATATATATACTTTTCCATATCTAGCTCGCTTCCTTTAGGTGGTTACAAACACCATACCAAAGTTAATATACCCCTTTACCTATTCTATAGGTGTAGGGTATAAAAAGAAACTAAAAATAAAATAAGAGAAAAAAAATTATGCACAAATTATTAAAAAATTTAAAAAATTAAGAGAGTTGATTAAAATATACAATAATATCAAATTAAACAAAGAGAGTATATTATATAGAAAATTAAACATAATATTATATCAAATATAAAAACTGTAATATTTTTAACCAAAAAAAAAAAATTGTTCATGAATAGCCGTTTACATAAAGTGATTTAATTTTATTTTTCAAATTTTTGTTAGTAGAGTTCTTAAGATCTGGAAATTTGCTCATTATATCATTGTACTTTCTTATACTAGAGTTAAAAATTGGTTCAAGACCATTTTGGTACAAGCAGCAATCATATTTTAGTTGACTAGCGTTTCTAGTGTGATATCTGTGAACATTATAATTTGCGATAAGTTTCATAATGGTTTTGATGTTGTGATTATTTATGTGGTTTATGTGTAGAATTTGAACCATGTCCCTATAATCTGCTAAACTGTTTGTGTATTAGATTCGCAGGAGTTTTATGTGGTAAACAAAATAAGTTTTTAACAGCTTTGTTCTGAATTTTTTGCAAAATTTCTAAGTTTTTATTGTATGTGTTACCCCATATGTTTATAGCATAGGATATTACACTATGAAAAAGACTGTAATAGATTTGAGTTTTCATATAAGCTGGTACTCTGTTGCCTATTTTTTTGAATACACCGCTAACTCTTCTGCTCCTTTTAATCAAACTTACAATCTGTTCATTCCAGTTTAACTCATCATCAATAATTATGCCCAAATATTTGTAAGCGCGGGCTTTTTCAATACCTATATTATTATATTTTACTTTGATGTTGCTGGCTTTATTTTTCAATATCATAAATTTAGTTTTCTTGGTATTGACTGTAAGCTTGTGCATGTTCATCCAAATGCGAATTATTTCCATGTCGACATTTATTTTCCGTTCCATGTCTGCAAAATCATCAGTTTCATATAAAACAATTATGTCATCAGCATACATGAAGGATTTTTCAGAGATTTTCAATTTGGAGAAGCTACTTCTTAGGCCCAAGTGAACTTCCCTGAATTACATCAAATTCAATATTGGATATCTCTTTTTTTATTTCATGACACTCTGCACATTCTGCACGTTTTTCAAAATAACTTTGAAACCATTTAAATTCATTACCTTTTAATTCACATTCAAATAGAATTTTCAGTAAAATATTCCTGTCAAATATGTCAAAAGCTTTGAAAAAAAAAAACACAAGACAAACTGTTTTCTGTTTAGATAGTGCTAATTGAATGTGTGATACTACGTCGAATGATGTTGTAGCTGTATTCGAATGTTTCAGAAAACCGTATTGCGAAACAGATATTAACATATTATTTTTTAAATAGGCTGACAGCTCATTATTAGCATGAGTTTCTAGTATTTTGCTAAACGTTGACGCAATTGAGATAGGTCTGAAGTTGTTAATGTCATCTTTGTCACCATCTTTCTTATATATTGGCAGGACCTTATTTATTTTCAATTCGTCAGGAACACAGCATTCTTCGATCGATGAGTTGATAAGAGCCATGATTGGTTGAGCTAGCTGACTCTTACATTCTTTTATGAGTGAATTTGAAATTAGATCATGGCCAGCGCTATGAGTACTTGCTAGGTTATCGATTAATTTCATAGTATTAGTTAGGGCAATTTAGCTAAATATGAATTTGGCATTTGTTCTAGTTTTTGGAACATAGATGGAGTTGAAATTAGCTGCAAGGTTCTTACCAATGTGTGAGTAAAAAATGTTGAAATTATTTATCTTAGTAGTTTTCATATTTCTCGTTAAGTTGGCATCATAAAAGAAATTATTATTTTTATGATTTACAGTACCATCAATAATTATTTCGTTTATATAATTCCATGTTTTTGCAAGGTTGTTATTATTTTTTTTTAAATTATATTCGTCATATTCTTTTATTTTTCTGCGTTTAGTTGCAGTTAGTTTGTTGATCCAAAAATGATATTTATTTTTTAAAAGAGTATTGTTAAAATTATTTATGTGCTTTTTGTGCCACTAGTTTTTTATTTTTACTAGATTTTGACACTCCTCATCAAACCACGGTTTGCCGAATTTTATTTTGCTCATGTGAACTATCTCTTTCGTAGCAGATTTAATTTGATCTTGTATTGTTGTTTTTAAATTACGATATATGTCAGCACAAGCGCCATTGACATCGATAATGCAGTTTTTTTAAATGCACGAACACGGAGTCGCAGAACCAAATCTTTTCAGGATTCAGGCACAGAATAATGTAATCTTCAATTTTCATCCCCTATCATCTGGATGGATAGGATCACCCCCTATGGAAATAGGATCGTTTCAAACTTAAAATTTAGCACAACAAAACAAAAATTAGTTAACCCTTGTACGCAATTGGAACGCTCTATCTTAATTTTAAGTTACTAGTTTTATTAATTTCGATGATAAGCTTTTACACATTGGGGGTCTAAGAGAGGTTCTGAACCACCACTCCAATTAATCCCAAATTAGGGGGGCACGCAAGAAATAGTAAAGAACACCCTTGTGGCAAATTGGAAGCTTCTACATTTGTTTCAAGTTACTATCTTTATTAATTTCGCAAATATGCTTTAAGGGCCTAAGAACTGAGTGGCTGGTCCCCGATCCACTACTCCAATGGGGCCCAAATTTCAAAGCCACTTACGAAATAGGAAGGGACACCCTGATACCAAATTTGGAGGTTCTATCTTCATTGGTTTCGGAATTATGCTCGTTTGGCCTAAATTCGATCAAAAAGTTCTAAGTTCCATTGTCCAATCCTCACCGTACGTAATCACCGCCGTAGTTTCGCTGCCAATAACCTACAGCACAAATTTCATGAAGATAGCCTCATTAGTTGTTGAGTTATCGTGATTTTTTATATATGTTCCTTAGCCCTGACATCGATTAAAAGGTCCGGAATCCGAGCCGTTGGGCTGATTTCAAATTAGGGGAAAATTATTTATGTGCTTTTTGTGCCACTAGTTTTTTATTTTTACTAGATTTTGACACTCCTCATCAAACCACGGTTTGCCGAATTTTATTTTGCTCATGTGAATTATCTCTTTCGTAGCAGATTTAATTTGATCTTGTATTGTTGTTTTTAAATTACGATATATGTCAGCACAAGCGCCATTGACATCGATAATGCAGTTTTTTTAAATGCACGAACACGGAGTCGCAGAACCAAATCTTTTCAGGATTCAGGCACAGAATAATGTAATCTTCAATTTTCATCCCCTATCATCTGGATGGATAGGATCACCCCCTATGGAAATAGGATCGTTTCAAACTTAAAATTTAGCACAACAAAACAAAAATTATCCGCAAAACGAAACTTTCTCCAAACAGACTGGAGCTCCAAACGTCTTAAACCAAGAACTATTCAATGTTGAACAGGACGAAATTTCACTACAAATAATGACAGAAAACTACCTAACTTACGATATGGGTAATATGACTCAGGACTTCCAAGAAAGCCCACAATATATTCAAAATCTAGATTATTTTTATGACAATACAAACCAATAACAGTTCGATCAATAACCACAAAAGTTTCGACCAAATACGAGACCAAGTTCCAAATAAAAGTTATTGTGATGAAAATTTTCAACAACCTGCCTTGATACATAGAACTAAACGAACACGGAGTCACGCTTCCGTATATAGAAATTGCTTCCACTTTCAATCACCCCTTGAAATTTGTTTCGTCCTCATTTATAAATCCCAAATACGTACATTCAAATAATATAAAAAAACTTATACAGCTCTCAGTTATTTCTACAATATTTAATAAGCATATCTTACAAGATGAAGTAATTATGCCTAATTTTTCGGTATTTAACCAAAGGGGTTTTTCAAGATTTCTTATTTTTCGGTTCCACAGTTATTTTGGTGATCTACTTGGCTATGATATCCTGAAATCATTACGTGCTAAAGTGTATCTTAATAAACAATTTCTTATAACAAAACATTCAAAAATTCCGATACGAATCAAACCAAATTGCTTTTCTACCAATATAACCATCAAACCAAACTTTAAAACAATAGTCTAACTCCAAGTCGATAAAAAAGGTGGGGAAGTTTACATTAAAGTAATGAAGATAAACCCGAACCTCTATATATCTGAAAGCAGTTATTCAGCCAAAAACTGGTTTTTCCCAATCGAAGTTACCAATCCTGACAATAATGAACAAGATTACCGAAAATCAATGAAAAAACTATTAGAGACCGCTATCCTATCCGTAACATAACAGAAATATTGGATAATTTAGGAAAATCCATTATTCCCCACTTTCGATCTGGCATCTCTTGGATCAGCACAATACTTGCAAAATCTAAAAAACGTGTTTTCGGCCTTAAGAAAATCTAATCTGAAGGTACAACTAGGCAAGTCGGAGTTGTTACTTAAAAAAAAAAACTTTTTAGAGCAACTGACAACTGAGGGTATAAAACCAAGCCCTCTGCAGATCAAAACAATCAAACAACATCCTATAAAATATTTCCTGGGCCTCCTGGGATATTACAGGAAATTCGTAAAGGATTTCTAGAAAATTACCAAACCATAGACCGAATGCTCGAAAAAAAGAAAATCTGTTACTCATAATGAACGGCTTGTAAACTCATTTGAGACTTGCAAAGAACTGCTAATGAAAGGCCCGATACTTCCGTATCCAGACTTCGAAAAACCGTTTATACTGACAATGGACTCTAGCCAATACGCTATCGGGGCTGTCTTATCGCAGGGTCTGATTGGAAGTGGCTATCCAATCTGCTTTGCAAGTAGGGTGCTGACAGACCACGAGATCAATTACTCAATAATTGATCAATTACTCAACAACAACGTGTACAGAAAAGGTACTCTTAACTCCAATGCCGAAGCTTTAAGCAGAATACGACAAGAATCTCAGCCCAAATAAACCATAGAGTTAAACATAAATGACGTAGAGATTAGCTCATGGTGAGCAACAATTCACTCTGCACAACTAAATTTAGACGATGACATTCCCATCTCCAAAAGACCTCTTAACGAATTTTCCATACAAATCATTTTCAAAATATCACAAGAAAACCCCAAATCGATCATAAAAATATTATTCAAAACAAACAACGAAGAACCCTAACCATAACCGATAACTCCAAATTAAAAATAACAGAAATTTAAAAAAAAATATCTTACGCCAAAGAAAATAAATGCAATATTGACCTACAACGTTACTTTCAAAAGAATACAAAAAGTCTATTCAGAGTTTTTTGCACATTCAAAATTATTCAAAATGGAGTTACTAAAGGATGTGACTAATACAGACGATCAAAACAAAATAATACAGGGACTAACATACAAACCAAAACCACAGGGGAGTCAACGAGACAATTCAACACTGAAAAAACGTACTACTTCCCCTTTTTAAAAAATAAAGTCAGTTCAATAATAAACAACTGCGAAATATGTCAAACACTAAAATATGATAAAGATCCACCAATAGGCAAGTTCACAATTTCTGAAACCCCAACAAAACATTTGCAAATAGTTCATATAGACTTTTATCATATAAATAAAATGTTTCTAACAATTCTCGATAAATTTTCGAAATTTGTAAGTGCGTACACTCTCTCCGACCGAAATAGTATTTCCATAAATAAAGATTTTTGCAAAGAATACGGCAAAAACCTTCATTACACTTCGGTACACAAAATTAGTGGGAATTCTTTAGTTGAGAGGCTCCATTCAACTCTAACAGAAATATACAAAATTGTACACGGGAAACTAAAGAACAGAGACCATAAATGAATCCCAAACACTTGTTACTTACAAAAATGTCATCCACTCCACCACCAAAATTACGCCTTATGAGGCCTTTTATGGTAGACCCTACCAATTCAATAGTCAAAATCATTCAAACATTCATGAAGAAAAATTATTCGAATTTCAATCAAAATTTGATCCCTAAATAAGATTACGAATTCAAAATAGAATCGAACAGAATATTGAAAAACTAAACAAAAACCGAGAAGAGCCAATCTCACTTATTGAAGGTACTATTATTTACAAAAAGGAAAATAGAAGAATACGTTAGCCCGAAGATTCACAAAATATAGACTAAAATGAAATCCGTATCTAATAATTCAAACAACAAGTAATAAAATATTTTACAAAGCCAAATTAAAAAAGAAACGTGTTTTCCAGGTTGATGCTTCCAACAAATCCGATACTTGCCAAAAGATCGAATTACAAAACCTGACTAGTAACAAAAATACTTTTCCCATGACACTGGGAACAGTAAAATTAATCAAATGACATAGCAACTTTCTCCACATAATAAGACTGGGACAATACCAAAAAAAAAAATAATACATATTGAAAAATCATTAGACGAATTCGACAACTTAGAGACACTGGCAACAACTATAAATATAACAAAACTGAGAATTGAAGACTTTAAACACATATACGATACATTGGCACCACATTTTAGACCTAAAAACGGACTTGTTGATAAACTAGAAACCCTTATAAAATGAATAACTGGAAATATGGACAATAACGACGACATTAAAATTAAGAAAGAAATTGTGACTTCATTACAGCCTAACAACGAACACATACTGAAAGACGAAATTGACAAGCAAACTATAATGAACAACAAAATGATAGACCGGTTAGAAAATGTTACTGGTCATATAAATTACCAACAGGATGCAATTCTCTACCTTATTAAAGATACTTAAGACAAAGTCAGGAACAGTATAAGAAACTGTATAAGTATATTGAGAAACTTACAATCCTTAAATCAAATAAATTACCATATAGATATATTATACACCCATTTCAACAACATTGCCGAACCAATTATGTTAGCTAAAATGAATATCATTTCCAAGCAAATCCTAAATCCAAAGGAAATTATAGACGTCACTTCACTTTCCTAAAGTCAAAATTTAACATATTTTTGATCAGCGTGACCTCCTGAGTAGATATAACAATGTCCGTCCGTCCGTAGGCACGATAACTCAAAAACGAATGGAGCTATATTAATGAAATTTTAACTGTAGGTTACCAGGACATAAAATACGGCGGGGATGACATATGGGCGAAATTGGCCCATGGGTTCAGATTCTGGACATTTTAATTGGGACTGCGTAAATTGGTACATCTCGTGCATGCATTCGGACCCTAGAAGTTTTCGATCGAATTTAGGCCAAATAAGCATTATTCCGAAACCCATGAAGATAAAACCTTCAAATTTGGTATCAGCTTAATTCTTCATATGTCCTTAGAGTCCTTGAAATTTTGGATCAATTGGAGTAGTGGGTCGGGGACCATATACACAGTTCTGAAGACCTTAAAGCATATCATTGAAATTAATAAAAAAGTAGCTTAAAATTAATATAGAACGTTCCAATTGTGTACAAGGATTCACTAGAATTGAAAGAATGATGCAAACAGCATATAGGCGAAATCTGGCCTTGGGTTCGGATCTTGGAACTTTTTCATTTAATTTAGGCCAAACGAGCATAATTCCGAATCTTCAAATTAATAATAAAAACAAAAATAGTAACATAAGATTAATATAGAATGTTCCAATTTTGTACAAGGGTTAACAAGTATTAAAAATATGATGGGGACTGTATATGGGCGATATTGTACCATGGTTTAGGGTTCTGGAACCTTTGAAGAATTCAAGTGCTAACAAACATATAGCTTAAAAACACAATAACTTAAAAACTAATTACGCTATTTTGATAAAATTTATATTCTAGGTTATTAGTAATGAAAGTACCATGGGAATTGTTTCTGGTCGAGTTTGGATTCTAGAAACTTTTGATCAAATTGAGGTCAAACTAGTATAATTTCGAAACCAAAGAAGATAGAACCTTATATTTGGGGTGTTTCTTCTTATTTGTTTTGTGCATTTTTGGATGAACTAGAATAGCTGTTTGCGTACCACTCCCACTACTCCCCAGGCCTTTAGGCATAATATATTCGAAATTAATAAAGATAAAAAAATTAAATTTGATACACTATTCCCTATTTCCGTTCACTCCGTAACACTTTTATATTTCTAAAAGGCTAAGAATTTTACTATAAAAGATATTAGTAATTTGCTTCCAAATCTTTTTTTTGCCAATCGTCGGGCCGGCATTGGTTAACCAATTGCAAGTCTGTTAAAAGAGTTATCTCCATTCTCAAAACGGAACACATACAAAATTTGGAGAAAATCGGTTAAACCGTTTTCATTTTAGAATAAAGAAGTTCAAATACTTGCATCACAGCCCCAACTTGGCGGTCCGTTACAGCAAAATCTTTGGGCCACGATTTCTTTCCGTACCCAAAAACCTCTATATATAAAAATCGGCTGGGCAGTTTAGGAGTCTATTCCCTACATACAAAAAACAAACAAACAAACAAACTTTCGCTTTTATATATGTAGATATCTATATTTTATTGAATTATTACCAAAGAAGTTAGAACCTCCAAATTCGGTATCAGGATGTTCCTTTCTATTCCCTTAGTTCAAAATTAAGAAATTGTGTTCCATACTTAAGTTGTAAAATTTATTTTTATAGTTAAATTAATAATATGAAAAGTTCTAAATTTGTCATTGCATTTTAGAAATACATTTATTGCATATTTTGATTATTAAATTTAGTGATAAAAAGCTAGTCAAAACATTAATGGTTCTAATTAACATTAAAAACAATCAAATTATATGAATTTTTTTATTTATATTATTATAAATTAATATTTCTTTCGAATAACTTTAAGTTTAATTACATAAAACATTAAAAAAAAAATAAATTAAGAGATTTAAACATTATTTAAAATTGAAATAATTAATCAAGGGTACTAAATCATTCTACAGGAAATGTACTTCATCTAAAAATCCTGAAAAGAAGTAATTGCATGTGTGTAAAATTTTATTGAATTGGATAAAAAGTTTTCAATATTTAATTTTGTAATTGCATTTAACGAATCCATTTATTTCAAGTTTATTTGTTGTTTAATATTTTTTAATAGATAAATTTGTAAGAATTTTTAATAGTTTTGAATTGATAAAATAAATAGAAAATGTTTTTAGTATTATAAAGTTAATTTCGTTAGCTATGTCTTACGATCAAATTAAAAAAAGCTTTTATAGTTTTAAAAAGATTTATGAACTTCCCATTACATTTGAACCAAACAGGTGTAGGGTATTTCTAAGTCGGTTGCACCGACTGACTGTTTTTTTACTTGTTATTAAGTTTTATTTGACTGTTTTAATTTGTTATAGGATTATGATTATTTTGGTCAATTAATTTTAGATTGTCTTAAAATTTTTGTCGACCAGAATCGTCCATTGTACCATATAGCTATTTGTGAACCGTACCAACGAAATTTACTAAACACCATTTGTGTCTGTGCGGAATTATAATTTTAATCTTATTTTTCGCGACATTTAAATATTGAGTCAGAATAAATTTATTCTTTTTTTTTAAGACAGATTCTAGAGAAGTGCAATGAATTCAGTGTCATTACACATCATCTGATTTCAAGGTTGCGTGTGATTCAATAGGGAGAGACGCTCCTACAATCAATGGTAGAATTCGGTTTTCCTTAAATCTCTGCAGGATGACCATAGCTTGTACATTAGGCGCAGTCAGAGTGGAAAACAAACTATCTGGAAATTTTCGGACGCAACCAGGCCTTAAACAAGGAGACGCGCTCTCTTGCGATCTGTTCAACAGCGCACTTGAGAAAGTTTTGCGCGGCTCTGGGGTTGAAACCAGAGGAATAACTTATTATAAATCAACTCTGCTGATATATCCAGGTGAATTTTGTGAATGCATCTACTATGACGAATAAATGTTTGTAGCTTTTTGCTGTTGAAGTTAGAGGACCAACATAATCCAGATGGTACGTTTGCAATGGGGTGACACCTTTGTCAATTGGATTTAACAAACTCTCCTTTTTCCGATTTTTCTTAATGCTAAAATGCATGGTATACAATTCTTTACAAATGCTTTTACTTTTGAGTTTAAATGTAGTATAAAATAATCTTGTTTTAAAATTGTTGCTACTTGTTTGCTATTGATATGACCTCTGTTATGCACATGCTCTATTAATTCCTTTGATAAATTGTTTTGTATCACCAACAAATATGCTCCTTTCAAAAATTTGTACAAAATGTTGTGCCTTAATTTAAAACTATCATACAGAATTCATCATTTTCTTGTGACATTTCGATTCGCTTGAGCATTCCATCTTCAATCTTTAGCACCACTGGTTGTCGGCTTAAAGCGTCGGCGTGCCTCATAGCTGATCCAGAACGGTGTAACACAGTACAGTCAAAATCTTGCAGCATAATCGCCCATCTTGCAATTCTCGTTATTATTTCCTTTTTATTCATCGTCGCTTGGAATGCCTTACAATGTGTAAAGATTTTAAGTTTTATACCTATTAAGTATGTTATTCTGTCTCATGTTTTGGATTAAACAATTTCAAAACTGGTTCATCACACAAAATTTTCTTCAACGTTTCAAATGCTTCAGCTAGTTGTTCCCCAACATAAAATTTCTCATCCTTTCGCAACATATCTGAGAGTGGTTTAGCTATGCATGCGTAATTTTTTATTAATTTTCTGAAATATCCTCTTAAGCCCAAGAAATTTTGTACTTTTTTAACGGTAGTCGGTTTTGAAAAATATTTGACTGCATTAATTTTTTCATCTGATGGTTTTAATATAGATGTTTGTCTTATAGCAGAAACACACTTTAACAAACAAACGCATATTAATTTTCATGGTTATAAAGTTTATCATAGCATACATCCAGGTAACTCTGCTAGAGGAGGAAGTGCAGTAATTATAAAACAAAGTATACAACATTTTGAAGAAGCCAAATTTGAAACAGAAGAAATACAAGCTATGGCCGTAAACGTAAAATGCAAAAACTACTTTATTGTAGTAGCAAGTATATATTGTCCACCTAAGTACTCTCTGAAGAAACATCATTATTTGGATCTTTTTAAGAAACTAGGAAAAAAGTTTGTTATAGGAGGTGATTTTAATGCCAAAAATACACACTGGGGATCACGGCTAACAACAACCAAAGGCAGAGAATTATTCCAAGCAACAAGCGAATTTGGGTGTGAAACCATATCAACAGGAAAACCTACATATTGGCCTACAGATCCAAATAAAATACCTGATTTAATAGATTTTTTCATTATTAAAAACATTTCGAATAATTTCATACAGATAGAAGATAGGCAGGAAATGGACTCTGACCACTCACCAATTCTGCTAACTGTAAGTGAAAACGCTATTGAAAAGCAGAGCATTCCGATTCTCGCCAATAAATACACTGACTGGGAAAGCTTTAAAGTGTGTCTGGAAGAAAAAATACAACTAGCTGTACCGTTGCAATACAAAGAACAATTGGATGCGGAGGTGGAAAACTACATTAACGATATACAACTTACAGTGTGGGAAAATACTCCAGTAATTAAACAAAGAGTAAAAGAAAATAAATATCCAGCCGAAATCTTAGAACTAATTGCAATAAAACGCAGAGCAAGGAAAAAATGGCACCAAACTAGAGCTCCACAAGATAAAACTAGGCTGAATAATCTCACCCAACAACTAAGAAGAAGAATTAAGGAAGTGAAAAACAAATCGATAAATTTATATTTGGAAAAGCTAACAAATGATAAAAGTACTGATTACTCTCTTTGGAAGGCAGCTAAAAATCTGAAAAAACCTATTGCAGCTATTCCTCCAATTAGAAAACTGGACGGAAAGTGGGCGAGAGATAATAAAGAAAAAGCCAAATTATTTGCGGAACACCTAGAAAAGATATTTCAAGTAAACACTGGTGAAGAAGAGGAAGATCTAGATGCAGAACAAATTCAAGAGCAAGAGGAAATCGCATTAACAAATCCAGCTGAAGTGAAAAAAGAAATTAAAAACAACATTAAATCTAAAAAAGCTCCGGGATATGATTTAATAACCGGACAAATTCTGAAGCAGCTACCAGAGAAGGCAATAGTTAAAATAACAAATCTTATAAATGCTGCATTCAGGCTGAAATATGTGCCGAAATTGTGGAAAGTGGCCGAGGTCATTATGATACCCAAAGCAGGAAAACCACCAAATGAGATAACGTCTTATAGACCAATCTCATTGCTACCTATAATGTCAAAACTATTTGAAAAAATTTATTTGAGAAGACTAAAACCGATTATTGAAAGGAAGAATCTAATTCCGGACCACCAATTCGGCTTTAGAGAAAAACATGCAACAATAGACCAGGTACACAGAATAACAAACACTATTGAAAAAGCTTTAGAGGAGAAGAAAGTCTGTTCAGCAATCTTTTTGGATGTGACTCAGGCATTCGATAAGGTGTGGCACAAGGGATTGAATTGTAAACTGAGAACAATCCTTCCAAAAGAGCATTCGGAAATGATAGAAAGCTATCTATCAGACAGATACTTCTACATAAAACAAGAAGGAGAATATTCCGATCTTAAAGAAATCGGTGCTGGAGTTCCTCAAGGAAGTGTACTCGGTCCAATACTGTATCTGTTGTATACTTGTGATTTTCCTGCACTTGAAAATAATATAATTGCGACGTTTGCTGATGATACAGCGGTTTTGGCTGTCGGAGAAAATAATGAAGAATCTACAGAAAAACTGCAGAGAGCTATGACAAGAATCCAAAATTATACTAAAAGGTGGAGGCTAAAATTAAATGAAGGTAAGTCAATTCATGTGGATTTCACAAATAAAAAAATTGACCATAAACCAGTATATATAAATGGTCAAGAAATACCTTATTCAAATACTGCCAAATATCTTGGTATGACATTAGATGCGAAGCTTCGCTGGAAAGCCCACATCAAAAACAAGAAGGAAGAGTTACAAATCCGTTATAGAAAAATGTACTGGCTCATAGGTAAGCATTCTACCTTGACAATACAAAACAAACTTCTGCTCTATAAACAAATATTAAAACCAGTATGGTCATATGGCATCCAGCTATGGGGATGCAGCAAAAAGAGTAATAGAGATGTTATTCAGAGGTTCCAGAATAAAGTTCTAAGAAATATTGTGAACGCGCCCTGGTTCATCAGAAACTATGACCTACATAGAGATATGCAAATAGAATTTGTAGATAAAGAAATCCAAAATTTTGCAAGAAGTCACGAAAAAAGACTCCAAAACCATGTAAATGTCGAGGTAGTCCAGCTTCTGGATAATACAAATATAGCCAGACGACTCAAAAGAGTAAAGCCTTTTGAGTTAGTGTAGCTATAATAAGAGAAAGAAACAGTTAGATAGACATCGCTGGATGGAATCTACATTTAAAACTAAAATAAAGCCAGAAGAAAAATTGCTCATTAGCCCTATCGGACTAGATCGCAATAGAGGAAAGGTGTGGTTTAGTGGGTAAGAATCCCACACGCAATGTCAAGCTACGGGGCTCATTGTGTCTTTTGAAGATTCCATTCCAACCTACGTAAAAAATAAAAAAATCTGATGGTTTTATTGATCCTTTTTCGATTATATGGCCTAAAAAATTTATTTTGGTTGCCAAAAATGTACATTTTACCCCTTTGAAAGTCAGGCCGTTTGCCTTTACCAGTTGTAATACTTCTTTGAATATTTCAACGTTTTCTTTTTCAGTGGCTCTTGTATTGTATACATAATTTGTCATCGATACAAATTATTATTTTACCTTTGTGTATTAATTTCTGGACAAATTGACAAATCTTTGGAAAATTAATAGAGATTTGCAGAGGCCAAAAGGTACTCTATATTGGTATTGACCATGAGGCGTTTGTTAATGATGTGAATTTCTGACTATTTCTATTGATATCAACATGAAAAAACCCAATAGCATAAATAAAAACATTTAGAACAACGTACAACCTCAATAATGAAAACAACAGCATACATCACCTAAAATAATCACAAATAGCGGAAAAAACTAAAAAAGTGAGCTAGAACGAGATCAGAACTTTCAAACGTATAACACCCATACCTACCCAACAGAGGCACGTTACATCAACAACCGATCTAATAATAAGTCAATCAATATATTTTTGTAAGTTATTTAAGTTTTTTTGTAAAATTTTTTTTCTGTTTTTATATATACTAAAGTTCGTAGTATTCTCAAGAAGTATTGTAAATTATTTCTTCAATCCATTCTCTCTACATTAAAATTCGAATGGATTATATCCTCTGGTATTTTTTCCTTAAATAATATTCTCTTTATTATTATTTTTATACCCGTGCATACATATATGACATCGGGTATATTAAAATTGCTCCTCCGCTTGTAACGCATCGATCTAGACAAGCTAGATATAGTGTCAAGGGTACATATTGGCTCAGAATCGAAAAATGAGTCGATCTAGCTATGTATGTCTGTCCGTCCGTCCGTCTGTGTGTCAGCACGATAACTCAAAAACTAAAAGAGCTACAGTTTTGAAATTTTCACAAAATATTTTTCAATCAATTTCTTCTTCTTCTTCTATGGCGCTACAGTCCGTTGTCGAACCTTGGCCTCCTGAATCATCCTCTTCCAGTTCACGCGATCTTGGGCAGCAGTTATCCAATTTTGCTCTTGCAGCATTGACACAGCGTCTGACTCGACTGCATCAACCCATCGATTTCTCGGCTTTCCCACTGGTCTTTTTCTATCTATTTTCCCGTTTAATACCTTTTTTGGAATGCGGGAATCTGGCATACGTTGTATGTGACCGGCCCACCTAAGGCGTTGTAGCTTGATGTATGTCACAACATCGCTGTCGGTGTATACATTGTATAGCTCTGCGTTGCGTCGCATTCTAAATTGGCCCTGATCGATAATTGGCCCGATAATTTTACGCAGTATTTTTCTTTCGAAACGGGAAAGTAAGTTTGCCGTCGCTTGGGTGATCGTCCACGTTTCACTGCCGTAGCATAACACCGGTCTGATAAGAGATTTGTACAGCTCAAGTTTACATTTTCTGCTGACTTCTCGAGATCTCATTATCTTCAACACAGAGTAGTATGCGTTGTTTGCCTTGCCTATCCTTCGGGTTACCTCTGATGTTTCATCGTTTCCACTTGTTATTTCGGCCCCTAGATAGACAAAACTTTTTACTACTTCCACGTTGTCATCACCAAAAGTAATGTTTTGTTTCTCTCTCTGGTTACGTCTGGATACTACTAACATTTTCGTCTTATCGATGTTTATCCTCAGACCCAGTTCTATAGCTGTTTTCTCTAACTGGATATAGCATTCTCTAACACCTGCCTCTGATCTTCCTAGTAGATTTAAGTCGTCTGCGTATGCTGCTATCTGGGTGGTTTTGAATAGCAACGTGGCATTCGGGTCAGATGGGATTTTCCTGACTATATGCTCCAGGGCAAGATTAAAAAGCATAGGCGCGAGTCCATCCCCCTGTTTCAGTCCCTGTTTGATGTTGAAGGGTTCTGCGAGGTCCCCTTGGATTTTTACCCTCGCGCTTGTGTTTTGCATAGTAGCTTTAATCAATCTTACTAGCTTTGCCGGTACGCCTAGGTTGCTTAAAACTACATATAATTTTTCCCTTTGGATAGAGTCATAGGCGGTCTTGAAATCTACGAAGATTTGATGTACATCGACATTTCTTTCCCAACACTTCTCCAATACCTGCTTCAGCACAAATAGCTGGTCCGTTGTAGACCGTCCTGGCCTGAAACCGGACTGGTATTCGCCTATGATGTTTTCGGCAATTATTTCTAAGCGGGCTTTCAAGATATTAGTGAAAACTTTGTAGGAAGTGCTAAGTAGCGATATC
This sequence comes from Dolichopus griseipennis, assembly GCA_963082915.1. Classification (NCBI taxonomy): domain Eukaryota; kingdom Metazoa; phylum Arthropoda; class Insecta; order Diptera; family Dolichopodidae; genus Dolichopus; species Dolichopus griseipennis. Next base: position 52,863,039 of record OY720445.1, on the reverse strand, counting down.
CCTCTGTAATTTTTACAGTTAAGCTTGTCTCCTTTTTTGTAGATTGGACATATAATACTTAGTTGCCAGTCATCGGGTATTTTTTCTTCTTGCCAAACCTTTAGTATTATTTTATGAAGGATTTTTTGTACCGTTTCTCCTCCATCTCGCAGAAGTTCAGCCGGAATGTTATCTGCACCAGGAGCCTTGTTATTTTTCAATAGCTCTATGGCATTGACCACCTCTGTTAATGTAGGTTGTCCCGTGATTTCATTTTGGGTTTGCCTTTCCACTGTGATCTGTTCTTGTTCATTTACTTCATCGTTTGGTGCATTTAGTAAATTTTCAAAATATTCTTTCCACCTGTTCTTAATGTCATCTTCAGATGATAAAAGATTATCTTCTGCATCTCTACATAAATTTGACTGGGCTTTGTAACCATCTCTAATGATGCGGATGTCTTTGTATGCTGCTCTGATACTATCGCGATTTTGCAAATTATCTTGGACCTTTCTTAGCGCATCGTTCTGCCATTTCCTTTTTTTCTTTCTGCAGATTTTGTCGGCCTCTCTTCTAAGTTGCTCGAAATGTAGTTGCTTAGCACGTGTTGGTCTACTTAATTTTCCTTTGTGTGCTTCATTTCTTGCGGCTACCGCATCTCTGCATTCTCCGTCATACCATTCGTTTCGAACTTTTATTGGCTGGAAACCAATAGTTTCTTCAGAAGCTCGATGCAGTGCCGTTTTTAAACTATCCCACATTTCATTTAGCTCCATGTGTTGCAACTCCTCTAGATTTAAGTTTGTCTCGATCGACGCTTTGTACTCGTTTTTTACAGATGTTATATTGAGTTTGCTTATGTCCAGCTTCGTTGCATTGTGTTTCCTCAATGCTCGTTTGGCTATGATTCTGCTCCTATATCTGACTTTCACAAGATTATGATCCGATCCACAGCAGGCTCCTCTAAATGCTCTTACATCCATGATGTGGGATGCCCCTCTTTTTTCAACTAAAACGTGATCAATTTGGTTGAACGTTTTTCCGTTGGGAGATACCCATGTGATCTTATGAATGTCCTTGTGGGGGAAGAATGTGGATGATATAACCATTCTCTTGCTACTCGCGAAATCGATTAATCTTTGTCCGTTATCGTTGGTGGAACTATGTAGGCTGTGTTCTCCAATCGTGCCTTTGTATACTTTCTCTTTTCCAATTTTCGCATTCATGTCCCCGAGCAGAATTTTAACGTCGTTCGTTGGTATTTGATCGTAGACAGCGTCCAGTTTACTATAAAACTCCTCTTTGACCTGTTCCGCCTTATCCTCAGTAGGTGCATGAGCGTTTATCAAGGATACATTGTGCAATCTTGTTTTGATGCGGATTACACAGAGTCTCTCATTCACCGGTTTAAAATCTAGGATCGCCTGTTTGTACGCCTTGTTAACTAAAAATGCCACGCCGAATTCTCTCTTTCCACCATCTTTTCCACTGAAGAATACCGAGTGGCTCCTAAGATCCGAGATACCTTTGTTGTGCCATTTTGTTTCTTGAATTGCTGCTATCGCTATTTTATACTTTATTAGTTCAGGTAGCAGGGATTTTAACGCTCCTTCTTTGTTCAGTGTTCTTACATTCCATGTTGCAAAATCAATATCCATTTTCTGTTGCTTGGGTCGGTGCCGTGTTTCCATTTGTATCCGAGGCTTTGATTTCGGTTTCGTAACAATATTTTTTTACTGGATAGGGCTGTTAACCGTATGCCAAACCCCCATCTTTGGAGGGCCGTTGGGTTTGAAAAGTTGCTTCAGAATTTGCCATATAATGCGTTGAAGTTCTCATAACTATGTTACGAGTTCAACTGCATTATATAGCGTTTTCCTACTTCCTGAGACGCCGATGTATGTGGCCATTCAGGTTGCAACCAATCAATTTCTAGGTTCCCTATTTTTTTTGGTTAAGATCGGACCAAAACTTCGGGTAGCTTTCGAACAACTAACTTTTTTAACTCCAATATTTTCATATAAAAATTCGAGATTTTGCTATGCATCTTGTATTTAACATGAAATTATTTGAATTTTATTTTTTTTGTTTTATTGTTTTTTTTTTTTTTGTAGATAACGATTTCGAGTTACGATTTCATATGATTTAAATGATGTGTAGTTTAAAAAAAATTTAAGATAAGCAAAAAAGAACACAAAGATTTTTTTTAAGTAAATGACTTGATAAATAATTTATATGTATTCATAATTCATATAATATGTATATGTGTAATATTTTGCATGCTTTGTATTTTGATATTGAGAGATATAATCATTATGAATATGATGAATATTATTTATCATGATGATCATTATATGAATATGATCATATGAAGCTTATTTTGCTTAAGTTAAATATATTCGTGACTTTATAAAAGAAGAAATAATTATAAGAGATAGAATTGAAAAATTAGAGCTAGAGTTTTGAAATTCACACAAAACATTTTTTGGACATTTTTGAGGTTCCCTATTCTTTTTGTTTAAGACCAGGCCACGTTTTCGGGCAGCTGCCATACAAAGTTGTCAATTCGAAAAAAGTTGTCAATTTGTAAACAATTTACAGAACTCTGCAATAAAGAAAAATATGAACGTAAATCTATTAAAGAAAAATTTAAAATAACCGAAACCCCAAATGGACCTAGAGAAATTATTCATGGTGACGGGTTTATAGTTTAGATAAGATATTATTTCTAACACTTATAGACAAATTTTCAAAATACGCTCAAGCTATCAAAATTAAAGGAATAATCTGGATAGAATTCAGAAGGGCCATTCTGCAGTACTTAGGAACATCTAAGACTACTACGTCATGAACTTAATAAGACCTTTAAAACTGTAGAAGAAAAGATATTAAAAATTATCACTCCACAACGAATAGAAAACCTATTGACTTCGTCAATGGTATTATTGGACAGCTAGAATATAAAGATATTAAAGACAGAATAATTAAAATTAAAGAAAATGTTATAAATAAATTAAACAAGAAGAGAGAAGAGGTGGAAATTAAAACAGGTCCTCAATATCTAAAAGAAATTCGAAATTTCCATTTCTATGCCACTCTTTACAAAATCTTACAATAATAATAATTTTTTTCAACACTGATTATCAAAGCGTTAACAATGCTTTATCAATTTTAAATTGGGACGAACTGTTAACACAACAAGATATTAACTCAACAATTTCGATCTTTTACTCAAAAGCTCTCGACATAATTAACCCCTTTGTGGTAAAAATTCGTAAAAAACAAGAAACAACAGAACCTTGGCTTAATAGAGAAATTAGGTCATTGCCTAATTTATAGAACAGTTACATGGATCTTGTTTTAGAATTTAAACAGAAATCACATCTAGCATACGATAATTATGTCAATTAAATTGAAAATGAATTAATTAAAGGCTCACAAAAGGTTTTTGACTTCATTAATACAAAGCGAAAAACTTATGGGTATCCAAGGCCAATGTCTAAAGATAATGTTTTTTCTTCTTGTCCTAATGTAATCTGGAATTTCTTAGCTGATTGTTTTCAAAAAGTTTATAGGCCATTAGATTCGCCCATTAATTTTGCTTTTTCTAACTCCCTTATGAGTGGAAAACTTCTTTTTTGACCCCCATTCATAATAAAAAGGGGGATAAAGCTTCCGCCAACTACCGTGGTATATCTATCTTATTCAGTATTCTAAAATTGTTTGAAAAAATATTCGTCAGTAAAATAACACCAGTTATAAATATAAAATTAAACAAACGACAATATAGATTTAGAAAGATCGTTCTACTACAACTAATCTTACGGTTTACACATCGGAAATCCTAAATGAAATGGAAAATGTTTATCAAATTAATGCTATTTACATGGATGTCAGCAAAGCTTTCGATCGTGTTGATCACAATATTTTGCTTAAAAAACTTGAAACCTTAGGCATTTTAGGTTATTTCCTTGCTTGGCTTCATTCTATCTTACAAGGTTATTTATCAAACAAAATTATTGTAATTCATTCTATCTTACTGAAAGAACTCAAAATAATAAATTCCAAGGTTATTAATGAAACATAATTATTAGCTGTAAGAATTTTTTTGTAAAAACCTTGTTTTGGTTTATTAAATAACATAAAAATAAAAATACATAATTTTTTGTATCTTATTGTATCAGAGAATTTAGACACTTTCTTTAATTAAAGAACCCCTTTTGAATATAAACAAAATCTTTATAATTGTGTTGAAAAAAAATGTAGCAACTTTTAATTTTGTATATTACTAAAAAAATTTTAGACAACTATTCAAGTTACAGGTTTTCAAAAATAGCAATATTTCAATTTTCAAGCCAATACAGCTCCTAAACAGGGGGCATGACAAACAAAATTTTGTTAACCGACTCCTATTAATTTCTAGGGATCTAACTTCTCCCAGTCTCTCGCTTGAATTGTTCAGAAGATATGTAGGGCCAAAAAATTTACAGAAATTAAGTTTCGTATAAAGGTTAATTTTAGTACCGTAAGGCAATATACATTTTAGAGAGAAAGAAGCTCTCTATATACATTATAGAGAGAAAGAAGCTCTCTTTTACTGTTTTTAGATTAAGAATATATTTAACAGAACTCTTGTTATACTAATTTAAACATAGCGCTTTTTTGGAATTTTCGGGGGCTGTAGCTTTGTAACCCTTTAAAGTTAAGAAAAATCTTAACACTTGTTGAAATTTGATGTTGGAGCTTTGAATTTTGTTTATTATTAAAAAAGACTTTAGACAGTTATTCAAGTTACAGGTGTTTAAAAATAACAAAATTTTAATTTTCAAGCGGTCACAGCTCCTAAACAGGGGATGTCACAAAAAAATTTTGTTACCCGATTCCTAATAGTTTCTGAGGATCCAACTACCCCGAATATTTTAATAATATAGTTTAAACTCTTTAGAAGATATGTGGGGCCCCAAAATTTTGCGAAAATTTATTATAATATCAAAAAACAATAACAGTTATTCAAGTTTTATTAACTTTATAAATTTTAGAACCACAAATGTATTGCCATACGTAATGAAAACTAATGAGGCTATCTTGATGAAATTTCAACTGTAGGTTACTAGTACTCAAAGTACGGCGGGGATTTCGTATGGGCGAAATCAGCCCATGATCCGAACCTTTTAATCGATCACAAGGCTAACGAACATATATAAAAAATCACGATAACTCAACAACTACCTTTATGAAATTTGTTCCGTACGTTACTAATAATCAAACTAAGGCGAATATATATCCAAAAAACATGATAACTCAAAAACTAATGATGACGAAATCGTACAATGGTTTCGGGTTCTGAAACATTTGATCGGCTCATGAGCTAACGAAAATATATCCAAAAAACACGATAACTCAAAAATTAATGATGCTATCTTAATTTAATTTAAACTCCAGGTTACAAGTATTAGAAGTACCGCGATAATTGCTTTTGGTCTAGATCGAGCAATGGCTTCTGATTTTAGAAACTTGTGATCAAATTTAGGCCAAACAAGCATAATTTCGAAATTTAAGAAGATTAAACCTTAATATTCGGGGCACAAGTGTTTTTTCTTATTTACTTTTTGTCCGTAAAATTTTGAATGAATAGGAATAGTTGTTTGCGTACCAACTCGCTATTCCAAAACCTTAAAGTATATATACGAAATTAATAGAGATGGTTACTTGAAATAAATATAAAAGCTTTAAATTTCGTATAACAATGTCTTTTCCTTTTTGTCCCCGAAATTTAGACTAAATTTTAGTCGTGGTTCAGATTTCTCTTTAGAAATCCCAAAATAAAAAAGCTTATCTTCGAAATTCGTGAAGATAGAAACTTCAAAATTGATACACGAAGGTTTTTTCCTATTTCCATTCTGATTTAACACTTTTATATTTTTAAATGGGTAAGAAATTTACCATAAAACATATTATGTATTAGTTACTATTTTTTTTAATTTCGAATCTAAGCTTTTAAACCTTGGGAGGTACTTCAACTACTACTCCAATTAATCCCAAATAAGGGGGAGCACAAATTTCATGAAGATAGCGTCATTAGTTGCCTGCAATTCCGGAAGAAGAGTCACTAATTCTCACTATCTATGGAGTAATCCAATCTGAACTCAAAAGAATTTTTGAAAATAAACAAAGTGAAAGTTTCCAAACTATAAGTATCGATGATAGAAATTTATCCGGTATGGAGTTTTCCGGGGATAACGGTGAATTCGGGTCATGAAAGAAAAGTGTTGAACGAATACTAACAACATATGACCACTTGAAAGCTACTTCGAAATATTTTGGCATCCTCAGTGTAGTCCGTAATAAAATTATATTACGGAAGCGCTGACATTGCTCTTGAATCTTATAACACTCCACTAGATTGGAAACAAATAGTAAAATGTATTACTCTGACAAACGAGACTTGGGTACTTTAGAATACCAAATGACTATGTTAACACAGAAGAGTAATAGTATTCAAGAATTTTATCAAGAGGTTTATCACCACCTCTCACCAATCTTGAATAGAATTTTTTCCATGGAATTAGGACCAGAATCTTTAAAAACAATGACACAATCATATAAGGATAAAGCTCTAGATACTTTTATCAGGGGTCTTAAAGGAGATCTTCCACGTTTGTTAAGTATACTTGAACCCGAAGATTTACCACAAGCTCTTTATTTATGCCTAAAGTTAGATAATTTCAATTATAGAATAAATCATAGTCAAAATAATATGAAAAGATATCAACCAACTACTTCACACCCCAACTACTTCACTCAGGGAAAAGTTAACTCACGATTCATCCCAAAACCGAATTACAAATTTCAACAACAATCTTATCAAAATCCTCAGCATTATCAAAAACCAAACTTCCAGAATCGCTTCCACTCAAATCTTCCAAATCGCACTCAATCAAATTTTCAAAGTTATTCCCAACAAAATACGCAACACCAAAATAACCCAAAATTCTATCAAAAGCCTAAATTATGGCCAGCAAACGTTGAACATTCTCAACATTCAAGAATAAATAATTACCACAATAAGCCCAATCAAACCTTAAGAAGTTTTCCTGCTAATGTTAATAGCAAACAACCATCATTTCAACATTCTCAAATAATAAAATAATAAATTCCAAAAAATCTTTCATACCGAACCTAAAGTTATTGATCAACAGCCTTCACAAACTTGCAGTAAATGCAAAGGTTGCTCATTTCAATCATCGTCAGTCGATGACGGTAATAAAGGCAATTATTTAGATTAAACCGTTCTTCGTTACCATACATAGAACGTTACACGAAGAACGGAGAGATTTTAAAATTCTTAATTGATACAAGCTCGAATAAAAATTACATTCAGCCACAATTAGTCAAAAATCCTATCCCAAAGGAACAAAATTTTTACGCTAATTCAATTGGTCAAAAAACCACTATGACTCACTACTCTTATATAAATCTATTCGAACCTAACACTTCTAAACTTAAATTTTATATCTTATCAGAACTAACATCCTTTAACGGGATAATAGGTAATGATAGTCTAAAGGACTTGAATGCAAATGAAAATTTCTTAACTATTAAACCAAATATAAAAATTTACTTAAAACAATTTACCTCTAACTCAGTAAATAGCATTAATATTCGGACATCTCATCTTAATAAAATGCAAGAAGGAAAACTTAACCATCTTGTAAATAATAATCTACACTTATTCGCTGATCCTAATGAAAGTCTCACTTACACAACTACAGTCAAAGGTGAGATTAGAACAACTAGTAACGAACCAGTATATTCAAAAAGTTACCCCTCTATGTGTTTAAACAAGAAATTGAAAAACAAATTCAGCAACTTCTAGACGACGGTATAATAAGGCAATCAAGATCACCCTATAACTCACCTGTATGGATCGTTCCAAAAAAGAGGACGCATCCGGTGAAAAAAAATACAGAATTGTAATAAACTATAGAAAATTAAATACAATTACTATAGCTGACAAATACCCGATTCCAGAATAAATGAGGTTCTTGCCAACCTTGGTCAAAGCAATTTTTTCTCAATCATCGATTTGAAAAGCGGTTTTCATCAAATACCTTTAAAATCGTGCGATATTGAAAAAACTGCATTTTCAGTGAATAATGGAAAATATGAGTTCACTCGACTTCCATTTGGATTGAAAAATGTATCTTCTATTTTTCAAAGGGCTCTGGATGATATTCTCAGAGACCATATAGGAATACGTTGCTATGTCTACATTGATGACATTATCATTTTTAGTGAAAATGAAAAAGATCACTTTAAAAATCCCGAAACTATCTTTGAAACTCTTGAAAAGGCCAATATGAAAATACAACTTTATAAGAGCGAATTCTTGAAAAATTAAGTTGAATTTTTAGGATTCTTAGTAACTGCTGATGGCATAAAAACTAATCTTAAAAAGGTACAATCTATATGTGATCTACCATTCCCGAAAACACTAAAGGATTTGAGATCGTTTCTTGGTAGTCAGGGTATTATAGGCGATTTATCCAAAATTATGCAGGAATAACCAAACCTCTGACATCCCTTTTAAGAGGGGAAGGAGGACGCGTATCAAAAAATAAATCAAAAAACATATCTATAATTCTTAATGAAGAAGCAAACAAATCTTTCGAAACTTTAAAAAACTCTCTAATCTCAAAAGAAGTTCTTTTGACTCATCCTGATTTCTCTAAAGATTTTGAACTTACAACTGACGCGTCCTATTACGCGATCGGTGCAGTACTTTCACAAGAAAAAAAACTTATCACCTTTATTTCAAGAACACTTACCAAAACAGAAGAAGGATATGCCACAAATGAAAAGGAAATGTTGGCAATCGTATGGGCTTTAACTTCTTTACGAAATTATCTTTACGGCTCAAGACGAGTAACGATTTTTACAGACCATCAACCTCTCACATATGCTCTTAGCAACAAAAACAGTAATAGTAAAATGAAAAGATGGAGAGCAATAGTCGAAGAATATAACTATGAGTTAAAATACAAACCGGGTCTCATGAATGTAGTAGCCGATACATTATCAAGGCTTGTCCCTACCACACAAACAAACACTTTGACTTCAACACACCACAGTGCCGATAGTTCATCGCATAATTGTGTTATTTTCACTGAAGCTCCTTTAAATGTATTTCGTAATCAAATAATATTACAATTATCCAATGTAAGTAAACATGAAACGACAAATCCCTTTCCAAACTTTAACAGACATACAATAACAAAATCAGATTTTTCTGAAACAGATTTAATTGATATTTTTCAAAAATATTTAAGTCCAAATATCCTTAACGGAATATTGACCGAAGAAACCACTATGGGAAAAATACAAAAGATTTATCCTCTTCATTTTAAAAATTATAAATAAATAGAATACTACTTAAAGACATTACAGACGATTGGGAGCAGGACGAAAAAGTCGCATCAATACATCGTCGTGCCCATAGAGGTGCAGCAGAAAATAAAATACAGATATTGGAAAAATATTACTTCCCTAAGTTAACTATCAAAATAAATAATTTTGTAAAAAATTGCACTATATGCCAACAAAACAAATATGACAGACATCTAACTAACCCAGAAATACAAAGTACTCCTATTCCAAGTTATGGAGGACACACACTTCATATCGATATCTTTTCGACAGAATGAAAATTAGTCTTAACTGCAATAGATAAATTAACTAAATTCGCACAAACAAGAATTATTCAAGATAGATCAATTGAACATATCAGACTACCATTGAGAGACATCTTATTTTACTATGGTATACCTGAATGGGTTGTCATAGATAATGAAAAATCTCTTAACTCAGCTTCAATAAGGGCAATGATGGAAGATGAGCTAAAAATTGAAGTATTTACAACTCCACCTTATAGGAGTGAAGTAAATGGGCAGGTACAAAGATTTCATTCCACCCTCTCGGAAATAATGCGATGTCTAAAAGCAGAACAAATAAATCGCACTTTCGAAGAACTTCTCGAAAGAGCGGTAAATGAGTACAATCATACCATGCATTCTACTACAGGAAAAAAACCTATTGAGCTTAGGCAGAAGTCCCAATATTACACCTGCAGAAATCGAGATAACTAAATTCTCCAATATAGAAAAGGTTAGAAACAAACAATTAAAGGATGTGAAATTTCATAATCTTAAAAGGAAAAAATTAAAGAATTAAAGAGAGGCCAAACAATTTATGTAAAACACAACAAAAGATTAGGTAGTAAACTAACAATAAGATATAGGAAAGAAATAGTTTAAGAAAATAGAAATAGTGTAGTTATAACAGAATCCGGAAAAGAGTTCATAAATCTAAAATTAAAAACTAATTCTTTTAGGTTTTTTCTGGACATGGCAGTATGTGATGTCCAGATACTAGACTATTCAAAATCGCAGCTAGTCAGCAGACAATTAGGAAAGACAAAAGTTCAGGAAGGGAAATTTAAGTTACTGAACTATCATCTTTCCAACATGCAGCAGATGAAATTAACGAAGCTTTCAAATCTCATATTCATACTTCTCATCCACTCTATCGCTATTTAAAACATGAATTAATACAAATACAAGATTTCTAAGTTGAACTTAATCCAAATCGAAAAAATAGATCCATTGATTTTCTAGGAACAACCTGGAAATGGATCGCTGATACACCAGATCATGATGATCTTATCATGATCAAAAGAAAAATTAACAACATTTTAGAAAATACTAATAGACAGGTGATCATCAATAATGTCCACAGTGAGAGAGTCAATAATCTAACTAAAATCACGAATGAAATTCTAAATATCATTAAAGAAGAAAACTTTCTCCATAATTAATTAGGATTTAAATTACAGTATAAATTGAAATTATTAAAAGAAGAAATCTTTAACATTAAATGCGCCATACATTGGGCAAAACTAGGCATTATAAATTCTATGGTACTTTCCAAAGACGAAATAAAGGTCTTAATAGACGTATTAGATAAGGAAAATTTTCCATATTCCACTCCAGAAGAAGCTCTAAACTTCTCTGAAGTAAAGGTAATTACAAACGGGTACTACTTATTTTATATTATCGAGATACCTCTAACTAATAAAGAAATGTATGAAAAATTTTTAATAAAAGTTGTAAAATTTGATAATATTGTAAATCAAATTGAATATGAAAAAATTCTGTTAAATAAAAATGAAAAGTATGGTATCTCAAACAATTGTAAAATAATTAATTCTATCATCTATCATTAGAATTAAGGGATATACACATGAATAACACCGAGGAAATTAAAACATTACGCTCCAAAAATTATACTGATCAACTCATAAGCTACAGCTCAACAACAGTAATCATAATCATTTTCTTCATAATAATTCTGATCACGAGATTCAAAGCCAAGTTTGTTATTAAAAATAAATCACAAAATACAGCCGTAATAGAAAACATCATACCAATTAATGAGCAAAAAGATTCCAGTGAATCATCACCAAAACCGACATTACAACCAAACCCATCTTTATCTTCACAGGACAATCACACTGAAAAGGAAAATTCTACAAATACTACTATAATCTAAAATTGTTTTATTATATTTTTTATAAAGTATAATCATATTTCTTTTATTACAAAATGCATGATAAGCTAAAATGCTTATAAAATTAAATTAGAACAAAGAACTCTGTTAGTTATTTTATCAATACAAAAAATACAAAATGCGCTTTGTAAGCATTTGTATAAATTGACGCTTTCAAGTAGAGGTACAAAAATTAAAATTGTATTTTTAGTTATAAGTTTCGCTTGGTGTAATAAACACATAATTTTATAAAAAGAAAAAGGTATTTTTATTTAAATTATTTGAATAACTATAGTTTCACTTGCAGCAGGAATTAACTTATATACTTTTCCATATCTAGCTCGCTTCCTTTAGGTGGTTACAAACACCATACCAAAAATTTAATATACTTTTTCCCTATTTCATAGGCGTTATTTTTAATGTTTACAATTTTTAGTTAAATTATACTAGCATATTTACCCGCAAGTTATATAATATACATATATAGCTATATATATATATATACATATATAAATATGTTTTGCAAGTTTCGGCCGATTTTTCGAAATACTGTTTTGGTTAAAAAGAAAGAATCTAAAAAATATTTGTGGAGTTCCGTTAACCCATTGTGGCCCAACAGCTTTTTATAGGTTCTTTCGTTGCTTTGCTATATATTAGAAATGATTTAACCGATTAACTTCAAATTTTGTATATGTGTTCCTTTTTGAAAATGGAGTCCACTCTATTAAGAGACTCGGGTCGGCATGCGGAATTTGTAAACGCATGCCGACCCGCCGATTGTTCAAAAAAAAATTTTGTAAGTAAATTACCTCGAATTTTTTAAGGAAGGTAAAACTTCTTCTTTGAATTAGGGGAATGTTTAAAAATATGTTTTGTCGAGTTCTTTTAACCGATTGCGAAACCAAAATTTTTAAAAACAGTTTGCAAAACAGTTTAAACGATTATCTCTAATTTTTCTATACGTGGTGCTTCTCGGCAATTTGGCGCTCCTAAACGATAGAGTTGAGGATGGTAGGTTTCCGGCGAATAATGCTAACTGAATTAAAATGACTATAGGTCAAAAGCATATACTAAATTTGCCATTATGTCATTATACTATGTCAATAGTAGTTTTCTTGCCAACGCCAACGTTTGAATAAAATAAAGTCGATGGTTTAGAAAAAGCTAAGAAATCTGCTTTTCAACTTATATTTTGTTTAGAGCTTACCTGAAAGTTCTACTACGCTCTTCCTCGATTTTTTATGATTTTATGAAAGGAATGTAGGCTTCTTTTTTAGAAACACTGTTTTAAAAATATACTTTGTATTGAATTTTTTGATTTTTAGATTTCATTTGAAGAAAACTGCAATTTCACACTGAAATCTATTTGTAAACAAGTAAAGAAACAATTAGTCGGTGCAACCGACTTAGAAATACCGTACAACTATTTGGTTCAAAATTAATGGGAAGTCCCTAAGTCATTTTAAAACCATAAAAGCTGCTATTAGTTTGATGGTAAGAAATAGCTAATCAAATTAACTTTATAATACTAAAAAATAAAAGTATTTCTAAAATATAATTACTAATCTAGAACTTTTCATGTAATTCATTTAAATATAACAATAAATTTTACATAAATGCAGCACGTACCTTTAAATATAGCTTAAGTATTGTACACAATGTCTTAATTATATATCACCTATGGTAATAATTATAAAATATTATACAAAATATGTTTTATAGTAAAATTCTTAGCCTTTTAAAAACATAAAAGTGTTAAATAAAAATGGAAATAGGAAAACCCCTCGTGTATCAAATTTAAAATTTCTATCTTCATGGATTTCGAAGATAAGCTTTTTAATTTTGGGATTTCTTAGGTACCACCTGAACCACCACTACAATTAAGTCTAAATATCGGGGAAAAATAGGAATTAGGAAATATATTCTTTGGCTTCCAAATTATACTCGTTTGGCCTCAGATCGATCAAAAGCTTCTAGAATCCGGACTCATTGTCCGAACTCGACCAAAACCAATTCCCATGGTACTTTCATTACTAGTAACCTAGAAAGTTACTAGTTTAACTTTCATCAAAATAGCGCAATATTTTTTGAGTTAACCTGCTTTTAAGATATATGTTCGTTAGACCTTGAACTTTTCAAAGGTTCCAGAAACCGAAACCACGGTACGACTTCGCCCATATGCAGTCCCCGTCATACTTTCAATACAAGTTAACCCTTGTACACAATTGGAACGTTCTATCTTAATTTTAAGTTACTATTTTTATTAATTTCGATGATAAGCTTTTAAACCTTGGCGGGTCTAAGAGGGGTACTGAACCACCACTCTGATTGATTCAAAATTAGGAGAACGCGCACGAAATAGTAAAGAGCACCCATGTGCCAAATTTGAAACTTCTAAATTTGTTTGAAGTTAATACCTGTATTAATTTCGAAAAAATGCTTTAAGGTCTTCGGAACTGTGTGGCTGGTCCTCAACCCACTACTGCAATTGGTCCCAAATTTCAGGGACACTAAGGAAATAGGAAAAGACACCCTGATACCAAATTTGGAGGTTCTATCTTAATTGGTTTCGGAATTATGCTCATTTGGCCTAAATTCGTTAGCCCTTAGAACGATTTAAAGGTCCAGAATCCAAACCCTTAAGCTGATTTCGCACATATGCAGTCCGCGCTGTACTTTAAATACTAGTTAACCCTTGTACACAAATGGAACGTTCTATATTAATTTTAAGTTACTATTTTTATTAATTTCGATTATAAGCTTTTAAACATTGGGAGGTCTAAGAGGGGTACTGGTCCACCACTCCAATAGACCCCAAATTAGGGGGACACACAAGAAATAGTAAAGCACATCCTTGTGCCAAATTTGAGTATTCTACATTTTTTCAACTTGCTATCTTTATTAATTTTAAAGATATGCTTTAAGGTCTTCAGAAATGTGTGGCTGGTCCTCGACCCACTACTCCAATGGGGCCCAGATTTAAAGGACACTAAGGAAATAGGAAGGGACACCACGATACTAAATTTTGAGGTTCTATCTTCATTGGTTTCGGAATTATGCTCGTTTTGCCAAAATTCGATCAAAAAGTTCTAGGTTCCGAACCCATGGTCCAATCTTAACCGTACGCAATCCCCATCATAGTCTCATTACTAGTAACGTACAGCACAATTTTGATGAAGATACCGGCATTAGTTATTAAGTTATCATGATTTTTTATATATGTTCATTAGCCCTTAGACCGATTAAAAGGTCCAGAATTCGAAAACATGGGCCGATTTCGCCCATTTGCAATCCCCGCCGTACTTTAAGTCCTAGTAACCTACAGTTAAAATTTCATCAAGATCATTAGTTTTTGAGTTATCGTGCCTACGGACGGACGGACGGACATGGCTATATCGACTCAGGAGGTCACGCTGATCACAAATATATATACTTTTCCATATCTAGCTCGCTTCCTTTAGGTGGTTACAAACACCATACCAAAGTTAATATACCCCTTTACCTACTCTATAGGTGTAGGGTATAAAAACAACAACTGCAAAGTAAATAAAAAACAAGTAAAGAAACAGTCAGTCGGTGCAACCGACTTAGAAATACCCTACACCTATTTGGTTCAAATTTAAGGACATATCCATAAGTCGTTTTAACACCATAAGAGCTGTTATTAATTTGATCGTAAGGCATAGCTAACCAAATTTATTTTATAATACTATAAACATTTTCTAATTACACTATCTATTAAAAAATATTACAAATTCTTACTAATTTATCTATTTAAAAATATTAAAACAAAAAAACTTGAAATAAATGAAAATATATTTATTCCAATTCAATTACTAAATGAAAAAATTTGAATTTTTAAATTTTGTTAAATTTTAAACTAGTTAACCCTTGTACATAATTGGAACGTTATATCTTAATTTTAGTTACTAGTTTTATTAATTTCGATGATAAGCTTTTACACGTTGGGGGGTCTAAGATAGGTTCTGAACCACCACTCCAATTGATCCCAAATTAGGGGGGCACGCAAGAAATAGTAAAGAACACCCTTGTGGCAAATTGGAAGCTTCTACATTTGTTTCAAGTAACTATCTTTATTAATTTCGAAAATATGCTTTAAGGGCCTAAGAACTGAGTGGCTGGTCCCCGATCCACTACTCCAATGGGGCCCAAATTTCAAAGACACTTACGAAATAGGAAGGTACACCCTGATACCAAATTTGGAGGTTCTATCTTCATTGGTTTCGGAATTATGCTCGTTTGGCCTAAATTCGATCAAAAAGTTCTAAGTTCCGAACCCATTGTCCAATCCTCACCGTACGTAATCACCGCCGTAGTTTCGCTGCCAATAACCTACAGCACAAATTTCATGAAGATAGCCTCATTAGTTGTTGAGTTATCGTGATTTTTTATATATGTTCCTTAGCCCTAACATCGATTAAAAGGTCCGGAATCCGAACCGTTGGGCTGATTTCGCCCTTATATAGTCCGCGCTGTACTTATAGTACTAGTTAACCCTTGTACACAATTTGAACGGTCTATCCTAATTTTAAGTAACTATTTTTAGTAATTTCGATTATAAGCCTTTAAAACTTGGGAGGTCTGAGAGGGGTACAGAACCACCACTCCAATTGATCCCAAATTAGGGGAACACGCAAGAGATAGTAAAGAACACCCTTGTGGCAAATTGGAAGCTTCTACATTTTTTCAAGTTGTTATCTTTATTAATTTTAAAGATATGCTTTAAGGTCTTCGGAAATGTCTGGCTGGTCCCCGACCCACTACTCCAATGGGACCCAAATTCACAAGACACTTAGGAAATAGGAAGGGACACCCTGATACTAAATTTGGAGGTTCTATCTTCATTGGTTTCGGAATTATGCTCGTTTGGCCTAAATTCGATCAAAAAGTTCTAGGTTCCGAACCCATGGTCCAATCCCGACCTTACGCAATTCCCGAAGTATTTTCATTACTAGTAACCTACAGCACAAATTTGATGAAGATAGCATCATTAGTTGTTGAGTTATCGTGATTTTTTATATTTGTTCGTTAGCCCTGAAACCGATTAAAAGGTCCAGAATCCGAACCCATGTGCCGATTTCGCCCATATGCAATCCCCGCCGTACTTTCAGTCCTAGTAACCTACAGTTAAAATTTCATCAATATAGCTCCATTATTTTTTGAGTTATCGTGCCTACGGACGGACGGACGGACGGACATGGCTATATCGACTAAGGCGGTCACGCTGATCACAAATATATATACTTTTCCATATCTAGCTCGCTTCCTTTAGGTGGTTACAAACACCATACCAAAGTTAATATACCCCTTTACCTATTCTATAGGTGTAGGGTATAACAAAGACTTACGAAAAAATATAGAGAATGAAAATGTTATGTTATTTGAATTTAAAGATATTATTATTCAGATTTTTATTATTATTAATATTATCTCATTTAGCTTTTACACTATTTTAGACAATTTGAGAGCAAAAAAATTAGTATTATTAATTAAGTGAGCTTTTGGAATAAAAGTTAACTTGCGTTAATACCAAAAATTTCAAATTTTCATTGAATCTTTGTGCAAAACGCGTAAACAGGTCAAAACCAAATTAACCCTGTGGGTTTTTTTAGTTAAGCAAATAAAATTTATAGAAAACTTCATGGCATCGTCGTGGAAAACGGGTTAATCGAACTTAACTAAAACTTTTTGCAGCCACTCTTTTGGACTACAAAATCAACCTGTAAAATTTGACACAAATCGGAACACAATTTTTTTTTTAAATAAGAAATCCATAATTCATTTTAAAACCATAAAAGCTAATTTATAAAATATAACATATAATATGTTTTATAGTAAAATTCTTAGCCTTTTAAAAATATAAAAGTGTTAAATAAGAACGGAAATAGGAAATAGTGTATCAAATTTGAAGTGTCTATCTTTATTAATTTTGAAGTTAACTTTTTTAATTTTGCGATTTTTTAGGAGGCACCTCAACCACCAAAATTAAGTCTAAATTTCGGGGACAAAAAGGAAATACGAAAAAATACAGTTATAACATATTTAAAGATTCCATATTTATTTTAAATTGCTACGTTTTTTTAATTTTGAATTTAACATTTGTATATAGTGAGGATGGTACAAAAACCGCTAGTCCAAATCATCCAAAATTTCACGCACACAAAACTAATGAGAAGAAACTCCTGTGCACCAAATTTCAACATTCTATCTTATTTGGTTTCGAAATTATACTTGTTTTGTCTCAATTCGATCAAAAGCTTCTAGAATCCGAGCACATTATTCGATCTCGACCAGAACCAATCGTCGCTGTACTTTCTTTAATAGTAGCCTTGAGTTTAAATTTCATTAAAAAAACTTCATTATTTTTTGAGTTATGGTCTTTTTACTTTCATTAGCCTTGAACTTTTCAAAGGTTCCAGAACTCGAAACCATACTCCGATTTCGTTCATATGTAATCTCTGCCTTATCTTCAATACAAGTTAACCTTTAAACACAATTGGAACGTTCTATCTTATTGTTAAGTTACTAATTTTATTATCCACAAGAGAGGTACTGAACCACCACTCCAATTGATCCCAAATTAGGGGCACGCGCAAGAAACAGTAAAGAATACCAATGTGCCAAATTTGAAGCTTCTACATTTGTTTCAAGTCACCACCTTCACTAATTTTGCAAATAAGCTTTAGGGTCTTCGAAACTGTGTGGCTGTTCCCCGACCCACTACTCCAATTGGTCCCTAATTTCAAGGACACTTAAAAAAATATAATGAAACACGCTGATATTCAAATTTGGTTCTATCTTCATTGGCCAATTCGATTACAAAGTTCTAAGTTCCAAACCCATTGTCCGAACTTCACTTTACGTAATCGCCGCCGTAGTTTCATTACTAATAACCTACAGTACAAATTTCATGAAGATAGCGTCATTAGTTGCTAAGTTATCGTGATTTTTTATATATATATTCGCTTGCCCTGAAACCGATTAAAAGGTCCGGAATTCGAACCCATGGCCCGATTTCTCCCATATGCAGTCCGCGCCGTACTTCAAATACTAGTTCATCCTTGTACACAATTAGAACGTTCAATCTTTATTTTAAATTACTATGTTTAGTAATTTCGATGATAAGCCTTTAAAACTTGGAAGGTCAAGAGAGTTAACTGAACCACCACTCCTATTGATCATGTATTTAGTGAATACACAGAAAAAAATAAAGAACACTCTTGTGCCAAATTTGAAGCTTCTACATGTGTTTAAAGTTACTATCATTACTACTTTCGAAGATATGCTTTAAGGTCTTCGAAACTAAAACTTGCGCAAAATCGTACAATGGTTTCGGGTTCTGGAACCTTTAAAAAGTTGATGGGCTAACAAACGAATATCTTAAAAACATCATCACTCAGAAACTAATTTCGCTATTTTGTAGGAAAATTTATATTCTAGGTAACTAGTAATGAAAGTACTATGGGAATTGATTCTGGTCGAGTTCGGATTCTAGAAGCTTTTGATCGAATTGAGTTCAAACTAGTATAATTTCGAAACCAAATAAGGTCAAAACCTTATATTTGGGGTGTTTCTTTTAATTTGTTTTGTGTTCTTGAATTTTAGAAGAATTGGAATTGGAAAAATTGGTATAGCGGTTTGCGTACCACTCCCGCTACTCCCAAGAGCTTAAAGTATAATATATTCGAAATTAATAAGGATAAAAAAATCAAATTCGATAAACTTTTCCGGTCTTTTTTCTTTTTTCCGTTCTTATTTAACAATTTTATATTTTTAAAAGGCTAAGAGTTTTACTATAAAACATATTATGTATTATATTTCATAAATTAAATACAAAATATTTTTTTAATAAACGATGAAATTTTTTTTAATTTTTATTATATTATATCTATATTTTATTGAACTATTACCATAGGTA
The DNA here is from genome assembly GCA_963082915.1 of Dolichopus griseipennis. Lineage (NCBI taxonomy): Eukaryota > Metazoa > Arthropoda > Insecta > Diptera > Dolichopodidae > Dolichopus > Dolichopus griseipennis. The sequence goes on along the minus strand of OY720445.1, from coordinate 52,843,517 downwards.
ATATATAATTAAGAAATTGTGTACGATACTTAAGGTGTAAAATTTATTTTTTTATATTTAAATTAATTATATGAAAGGTCTAAATTTTTCATTGTATTTTAGAAATACATTTATTGCATATTTTGATTATTAAAATTTGTGATAAAAAGCTATTAAGAAATTGTGTACGATACTTAAGTTGTAAAATTTATTTTTTTATATATAAATTAATTATATGAAAAGTTCTAAATTTGTCATTGTATTTTATAAATACATTTATTGAATATTTTGATTATTAAATTTTGTGATAAAAAGCTAATAAAAGAAACGTTTGACGTTCATCGATGAAGACATATAATTTTTCGCGCCACATTAAAAAGTTAATTTAATTTAAAATTAAAATATCAATATTTAAAAAAAAAAAATAAAAAAAATAAAAATTCTAAGCATTTGGTTCTATTTAAAAAAAAATAAACAAAAAATAAAAGTTAAATTATCTCAAAAATTTTTAAAAATAAAAATATCAAAACCATTAAAAAAAAACCGAAATTAAAAAAAAAATTATCAAAAACCGTTTAAAACAAGTAAAGAAACAGTCATACGGTGCAACCGACTTAGAAATACCCTACACCCATTTGGTTCAAATTTAAGGACATATCCATAAGTCATATTAACGCCATAAAAGCTGTTATTAATTTGATCGTAAGACATAGCTAACCAAATTAACTTTATAATACTAAAAACATTTTCTAATTACACTATCTATTAAAAAATATTACAAATTCTTAATAATTTATCTATTTAAAAATATTAAAAAACAAACAAACTTGAAATAAATGAAAATATATTTATTCCAATTCAATTACAAAATGAAAAAATTCTAGTTATTAAATTTTGTGTATAAAAAGCTAATCAAAGCATAATATATTTAATAACCCAAATTTTTCAAAATTGCAATTATTTTAAATTGCTAGTTAATATACCTAATAGAAAAACTTATACGCAAAATATGCAATAAATGTATTTCTAAAATACAATTACAAATTTCGACCTTTTCATATAATTCATTTAAATATAAAAATAAATTTTACATAAATGCAGCAAGTTCCTTTGAACATAGCTGAACCACTTCAATTAAGTCTAAATTTCGGGGACACATAGGAAATAGGAAATATATTCTTTGGCTTCGAAATTATACTCGTTCGGCCACAAATCGATCAAAAGCTTCTAAAATCCGAACTTATTGACCAAACTCGACCAGAACCAATTCCAATGGTACTTTCATTATTAGTAACCTAGAGTTTAAATTTTATCAAAATATCGGCAATATTTTTTGAGTTATGGTGTTTTTAAGATATATGTTTGTTAGCCCTTGAACTTTTCAAGGGTTCCAGAACCCGAAATTATGGTACGATTTCGCCCATATGCAGTCCCCGTCATACTTTCAATACTAGTTAACCCTTGTACACAATTGGAACGTTCTATCTTAATTTTAAGTTACCAGTTTTATTAATTTCGATGATAAACTTTTACACATTGGGGAATCTAAGAAAGGTACAAAATTAGAGGGACACGCAGGAAATGGTAAAGAACACCCATGCGCCAAATTTGAAGCTTCTACATTTGTTTCAAGTTACTGTCTTTATTAATTTCAAAAATATGCTTTAAGGTCCTTGGAACTGAGTGGCTGGTCCACATCCACTTCTCCAATTGGGCTCAAATTTCAAGGATACTAAGGAAATCGAAAGCGACACTCTGAAACCAAATTTCGAGGTTCTATCTTCAATGGTTTCGGAATTATGCTAGTTTGGCCTAAATTCGATCAAAAAGTTCTAAGTTCCGAACCCATTTTCCAATCCTCACCGTACGCAATCGCCGCCGTAGTTTCAGTACCAATAACCTAAAGCACAAATTTCATGAAGATAGCGTCATTAGTTGTTGAGTTATCGTGATTATTTATATATGTTCGTTAGCCCTGAAACCGATTAAAAGGTCCAGAATCCGAACCCTTGGGCTGATTTCGCCCTTATGCAGTCCACGCTTAACTTTAAGCCCTAGTTAACCCTCGTACACAATTTGAACGTTCTATCTTGATTTTAAGTTACTATTTTTAATAATTTCGATTATAAGCTTTTAAATGTTAAGACGGTCTAAGAGGATACTGAACCACCACTCCAATTGATCCCAAATCAGGGGGACACGCAAGGGAAAGTAAAGAACACCCTTGTGTCAAATTTGAAGCTTCTACATTTTTTTAAGTTGTTATCTTTATTAATTTTAAAGATATGCTTTAAGGTCTTCGGAAATGTATGGCTGGTCCCCGATCCACTACTCCAATGGGGTCCAAATTTCAAAGACATTGAGGAAATAGAAAGGGACAACCTGATACAAAATTTGGAGGTTCTATCTTCTTTGGTTTCGGAATTATGCTCGTTTGGCCTAAATTCGATCAAAAAGTTCTAGGTTCCGAACCCATGGTCTAATCCCGAACTTACGCAATCCCCGAAGTAGTTTCATTACTAGTAACCTACAGCACAAATTTGATGAAGAAAGCGTCATTAGTTGTTGAGTTATTGTGATTTTTTATATATGATCGTTAGCCCTTCGATCGATTAAAAGGTCCAGAATCCGAACCAATGGGCCGATTTCAATCCCCACCGTACTTTCAGTCCTAGTAACCTCCAGTTAAAATTTCATCAAGATAGCTCTATTATTTTTTGAGTTATCGTGTCTACGGACGGACGGACGGACGGACATGGCTATATCGACTAAGGAGGTCACGCTGATCACAAAAAAAATTTAGTAGCTAAAACTAAAGTTGTAAAGTGTAAAATATGTTGCAATATGTTTCATGCTAGATATGCTTAGCTATCAGATGATACCTTTGAGCTTCTTAAAAGTGGTAATGTAAATTGGCAGTGCTCTCAATGTCCTAGGCAATTAAACGAATCATCTGTAAAGGTGCCTGAAGATGATGATTCAAAATCTGAAGATGGTGATTCTGAAGATAATGACTCGTTATACTCACAAACGACTCAACAAAAACTGGATGATTTGTCTTCATTTGACTCAACAAATTGTACCCTAGACAAAATGGCGCAGTACTTAAAAACATTGGGATCAATAGTACGATCGGACATTCACAATTCACAGGTATTCCTAGCTGAGAAGCTTGATAAAGCACAGCAAGAAAATATGATTATCAAAAAAGAAAATGAAGCTTTAAAAAAAGAATCGAATGTATAGAAAATTATACAAAGGCCATGGAAACTAAATAAAATCGAGGAAATTGTGGATAAATGAGAGCAACAGGAAAGAAGAAATAATATAGTGGTAGCTGGATTACCGGTAGGAGTGCAAAATAATCAACTTTACGAAATATTCACTAAATTTAATATTGATAAGCCCAGTGATATCATTAAAAATGTAACACCGATAATTAAGAGAGCTGATGGTAAGCCGAATGAATGTTAATATATAGTAAAATTTAATTCTGAGCAAATAAAAAATAACATACTGGCAAAGAAAAAAACTTTTGAACCCTTATGTTCTGCTGAATTCAACTTGGGCTCGGGCGGTAAAAATAATGCTATCCTCTTTCGCCACCATTTGTCATCTTTCCAAAGTCGGATTTATTACGAAGCTAAATCAATTACAACAACAAAATATTTTGAATTCTTATGGGTCAAAAATAATGCAATCTTTTTGCAGGAAAGCGCTATAAGTAAAACTTTTAAAATTTCTAATTTTAATGATATTAAAAAAATTTAGCAAATTTTTAAAATTTAAACTATATAATTTTATTATCCACAAAATTTTCTTTATTTTATTAAAAATTAACACATTTGTTTTTACGTTCATATACCTAACCTATAAATTAATATTGAAACTAAACTTCTTTTCATTATTTTTTTTCGTCATAACATTTCTTCATAATTATTTTAAACAATTTAACATAATTTTTTTATTATTTATTTTTTGTATGCACAACTGCATGATGATATTGGTAATTTTTTTGTGCTATTACATTCAAAATATATTAAATTCCACTTAATTATTTTCATTATTAGAAACTTATCATATGATAATAAACAAATTACGGCAATTAAACTATTATTTATTATATATTATAAGTATTAAGAATATCAGAGCTACATTAATTTCTTATTTTCTATTTTTTTTTCTCATCTTTTATTTAAACAATTTAACACAATATTTACAATAGCTACTTATATGTGCATGCAAATATGCATGTCGATATTAATTAATTTCTACATACTATTATCAACCAAATATATTAAATTTAGAATAACTTTAATTTTATACAACTTTATAAGCATAACTTTAATTATTTACAACATTATTTCATATCACCAAAATACTAAGCTATTGTATATACAATTTTAATTTATTTCTATATTTAACAATTATTCTACTTTAAAGAAAAAAAAAATTTAATAATACTAATAATAAAAAAAAAAATAATTAAATATTTGAATATTATATATCTATACCGAGCACGAAATTTAAGTAATAAACACATATTACTTCTTAAGACCCCGATCTATCATCCATCAAACAAAACTAGTTTTTATTTTTTATATTCTCACATTGTACATATGCTTTTTTGTTTTTTACTTTTCTCTTTAATTTTATATATGATGTCTAATAATAATACTTAAACATTTATGATTGTTTAAATGTGAAATATGGTGCAGGGTCAGTACTCCCAGGGTCATAAGTCCCTTAGGGACTTATGACTCACTTAGTGGGTCATAACTCCCTAAGGGACTTATGACTCATTAAAGTGGGTTATAAGTCCCTAAGGGACTTATGACCCTAGGGAGTTTTGACTCACCGTGGTGGGTCATAACTCCCTTTTACAGTTCTCAGCTGAAAGGTAGTAATATTAAAACAAATACATATTAATTTTAATTATATTTTTATTAACAAAGTCAATTTCAATTATTTAAAGTAAAATTTTTAATAAAAAATAAAAATTATAATGAAAAATTTGTAATACATTCATAACATATGTGTACATATATATTAATTATATATATAAAACAAAAACTTAACTAAAATAATAATTCTGATAATGTAAAAAATTTAAATTTTAATTTCAAATGTAAAACCATTAAAAGATCTATAAATAGAATTAAAAGCGAAGCCCTTCCGAAACTTCCAACAACTCAAAATATTTTTGAAGAAAATTGAATTGTTCGGAAAATATTTAGTTTTTCAAAATTTGATGAAAATTTTAAAATGATAATTAATTTAAATTTTATATAAAAATTTCTAATGTACTTGTAACGATTCTTCTACAAAACAGTGACTGGTACACATTTTGGGGTTGAATTCGAAATCAGGGTATTCCCTTTTTCCAAAATTATGAAAACAACCAAAATTTTAGCAAAAAGGGTAATCCTGATTTTGTAACCAAAGTCTCGCATATATGAATTTATAAATATTCTGGAAAAAGGGTAAACTTCGATTTTTAACAAACCCAAATATGCTTTCTAATATATAGTATTTCGCATAGATAAATATATAAATACATATTGTTGTACATCTAATATTTTACTTACATATATTTTTATATTATCATACTTTAAATTATAAAGATCAGAAAAGACTTTCAGAAATTATTTCAAAATTTCGACTTTCATATATTACACTCAATCACACAATTTAAGTTATATGATTTTATAACTCAAAATTTAAAAAAGGGAGTTATGACTCACTTAGTGGGTCATAAGTCCCTAAATGAACTAATAATTTAATAAAGGGACTTATGACCCACTTGTAAAGGGACTTATGTCCCACCTAAAAATTTTTAAGTGGGTCATAAGTCCCTTAGGGACTTATGACCCACTAAGTGAGTCATAAGTCCCTAAGGGACTTATGACCCTGGGAGTACTGACCCTGCACCGTGAAATATATGTCAGGGGCATGTAAAAAAAAATCTTTTGCAAATGATAGATCAAATTTAAATGTTATGTATCTTCATGTGCAAAGACTTCGTAATAAACTTAATGATATCCATAATAATAATGTATCCTTAATATACTCTTTCGATTACAATATTCACATAATTATATTAATTGAGACAAGAATAACTAAGACGGAAAACAAATTTTTAAAATACCTGGATATGATTCTTATTTTGCTAAAAGATTAGTACCATATGGTGGGGTTGCAGTGATAAATGAAACATAGATTCTAGTTTATTGTAGAAAAGGAATTGAATAAAACGAATATTTTAGTAGTTAAATTAAATAGCCTAAATATTAATATTATTGAAATTTATAGATCACACGAGACAGAGGTGTTTGAGTTTGTTGATAAACTTGATGAAATTACATCTACCTATAAAAATTCTATCATTTTAAGAGATATTAATCTCAATCTACTAGATGTCAATAAGAATCAGGTGACAACATATACCAACACTTTGTTAAGTAATGGGTTCTTTATTTATATAATAAAATTACGCCTGATTATGCTACGAGAGTTAGTAAAACAACTAGAACAATTATTGATCATCTTATCAGTGATTTAATCAAATATACATTTTATCTTACTTTTTCTTACTCGTTAGTCTAAATCTTAAACCAAAAATAGAAGAAAATATTAAAAATATGACTGTTCTAGACTACGACAAAATTAATTAAGATAATTATTGGCTTGGTCTTGATTCATACACTAATTTGAATCTTATAGTTGATGATCTTATAACAAGAACTTATAACTAAGAATAAAATGAATTATTTTTTTGTAAATGTCACAGATGAAATCAATATTGCATCTTTACCAATAAATGTTTCATATCTAAACACTGACAGGATAATTCATAGCAAGTTTCTTTATATCCTACGAATGCTGAAGAAATTGAACATATAATTTCTAAACTGAAGATATCAGCTGCTACGGGATATGACAAAATATCTAGCAAGTTTTCTAAGAAATTCTCCTCTAAACTTTCACCAGTGCTAGCTAACTAATAAATATTGCTTTTAAAAACTACGTTTTCCCAAAAAGTTTGAAAATGGCAATAGTAACACCTATATACAAAGCTGGTGCTACATCAAGCCCATCAAACTATCGGCCAATTTCAGTGTTGAGTACTTTTTCAAAAATATTTGAAACCACAATTAAACACCGATTAAACTTCTTTGTAACTAACAATAATAGTCTAAAAAAAGAGCAATACGGTTTTGAAAACAATTCTAACACAACCGCTGCATGCCTTAGTTTGACAAATTTTATAACCAGTAGCTTAGATGATAGTAAATATGTAGCTTTTGTATTTTTAGATTTGCAAAAAGCGTTTGATTGTGTTGACCACCAAATACTTTTGTTGAAACTTGCAAATTTGAATTTTCCTCTAAAGATTTAGATTTTTTTAAATCATATCTAACTGAAAGGCTACAAAAAGTTAAAGTAGGAAATTATGGTAGTGATTTTTTAAAGATTAAAAAGGGAGTCCCACAGGGATCCATTTTGGGACCAGATCTATTCAAGCTCTATATCGATGATATTACTCGACTAGCTCTCAAAGGTTCCATCCAGCTATATGCCGACGATGCTGTGATAAAATACTCTTCTGTAACCGAAAATGAATTAAGGAGTGCTATTGAATATGATCTCAAAATGATCACCCAACATAGGCTAAGCTTAAATATTAAAAAACTAAGATTCTTTTACTAGGCAATAAATTATATAGCTCTGAAAATTTTTACTGCAATTCTGAAGTTATCTATACTGTAGACAGTTTTAACTATATTGGTAGAAAGTAAAGTGTCACCATACAAAATTATTTTATACAGGCTACGAAAATTTTTATCGACCAATGCTCTATATCAAATATACTCGTCATTCATTTTGTCACACATTATTTATCTCAATCCTATATGGAGTGTTGCTAATCAGCAATTATTACATCAAGTTGATGTCATAAATAAAAAAGCAATAAAAATTATTCATCCTCCTAGGCACCCAACACATTTGTTATATTCGGATAGATATATAAGTTTCAATAATACGAGTATATGTAAAATAAAACTATATATAATAGAATTTAAAATAATAAATAATAAAATCAAGCATAATTTCATTCTAAATAGAATGATAAATATCCATACGCATAACACACGCAATAAATCAAACTTCTATCTTACACTGTTAAAACTAATCAACAAAATAATAATTGTCTTTATTTTATTTTATTTTATTTTGAACTAAAACATTGTTTTTACAAAAAAAATTCTTATAGCTAAAACTTAAAATTAACAAGAAATTTGATTACAAAACATAAATTTAAATACATAAAAATCAAAAGTTTATTAATTTTTTTTTTTTTGTAGAAAAAATGCATACATAGCGAAAACACAGTTAAAATGCAATTTATAAAGTAAAAAAAAAACAAAAATAACTAAATTATAGAATTATAAAATTATGTGAACTTGAAGTGTAATATGAGTATAATATTGAAGGTTAAAATTATTGTCGTAGGTCATTAAGAAATTTTAATTTTAATTTACGTTTAAAAGTGTATCTAGAAATTTAAATATTAGAAATTTAAATATTAGAAATTTAAGATGACTGTGTTTACTGAATGTAATGCAACATCTGTTTATTGGTTCATTTTTTTCATATTCAGTTCTATGAGTATTTTCAACTAAATATTTAGTGCTTCTCGTATTTCTGCCCCCATTATTAATTTTAAAATTATCTGCTAAAAACTGAACGTCAATGTTTTTTCTCAAGACGTCAAAAGTAAAGCAAGAAGAAAAAATTTCCCTGCGTGAGGATAAAGTTAAGATATTTAATGATTTAAGTCTTAAGAGATAGCTAGGCAGAATTGAATAATCTCTGGGATTATATTGATTTCTCAAAGCAAATAAAAGAAATTGCTTTTGCAGGGATTCTATTCTATCAGAATGTATTTGAAATGCGGGATCCCACACAATGTTACCATATTCAAGAATAGATCGTACTAAGGAACAATAAAGAGCTTTAGTTACAGCGATGTTGCTGAATTCTTTAGCTCTTCTTTTTATGAACCCGAGCATTTTGTTTGCCCTAGAAATTGTATACTCATAATGAAAATGGAAGTTCAGTTTATCATCCAACAGGATCCCTAAGTCGGTAATATTTTTAACTCTTTCAAGGTTTACATTATTTATATTATAACCGAAAGTAATGGTAGATCTCTTACGTGTAAAACTTATAACCTTGCATTTTTCAATGTTTAGTTCTAACTTATTAGAGAAGCACCATTCTTGCAGACTATTAAGATTTGTCTGAAGTAGTTCAACATCGGAACTCTTTTTAATTACATGATCAATCTTGAGATCATCAGCAAATGCAACATGTGACACACCGGAAAGTTTACTAGAAAGATCGGAAATGTATATATTAAACAAGAGTGGACCCAAGTGGCTACCTTACGGTACTCCTGATGTAACATTGATTGAGTCCGAGAAAAAACCTTGAAATTTGATATTTTGCGTCCTATTTGTAATATAGGAGAATATCCAATAAAGAAAAGGGCCGGAAACTCCTAAGGCTGCAAGTTTGTTTAGTAGAATTTTGTGATCAACACGATCGAATGCTTTGCTGAAGTCCGTGTAAATAGCTTCAACTTGGTGCCCATTTTCCATTTCATTAAGGATTTCAGAAGTGTAAACTAACAGGTTTGTTGTTGTGGAACAACCTCTTCTGAATCCATGTTGTTGTTCGTTTAGTTTTGTATTTATGATGGGTGTAATTTTGTCTGCAATAATTTTTTCAAACAACTTTGGAATAGTTGACAGAATAGCTATAACACGGTAATTTTCGACGTATGATTTATCACCCTTTTTGTAGATAGGGGTTAGATAAGAGGATTTCCAGAAAAGATGAAAAATACCTGATGAAAGAGATTTATTAAAGATAAAATGAAGCGGATAAGTGAGATAACTGACACAGTTGAATAAAAAAGTAGGTGGAATCAGGTCAGGTCCTATACCTTTTTTGGTATCAAGTTTTGTAATTGCTTCAAATATTTCAACTTCGGAAAGGTATAAATCCGTAATAATAGGATTTGAATTATTAATTAAGTTAGAGAAATCGAAATTAATTGGAGACTCGTGTGGACGATAAACTTTTTGAAGGACAATTAGAAGACGTATAGTCTTTTGACATTAAGCTTGGATAGCCGTAAGTTTTACGTTTTGTGTTAACGAAGTAAAAAAATTTTTTAGGATCTGTAATTAATTTGTTGCCTACGTTAGTGAGATATCTATCATAAGCCAAATTAGATTTTTGTTTAAATTCAAAAGCAAGATCCTTGTACTTGTTTAATAAGTCATTATTAGGTTCTTTTGAATTTTTAATTATTTTGTATAGTTTATTGCATTGGTTACGCAATGTCCTAAGTTCACTGTTCAGCCAAGGTTCGGTTGTCTTCTCCTTTTTGCGAATTTTAGGAATAAAAAAGTTAAATATCTCAAATAGCTTTGCATAGAATTGAGAGATAATCAAATCAATATCCTGTTCGGTTAACAGGTCGTCCCAACTGATGACTAATAAACCATTATTAATGCTTTGATAATCAGCATTAAGAAAGTCATATACAAAAATATTATTGTAAGATTTGGTAAAAAGAGGTATAGCAGTGGAAAATTCGAAGATGATTGCGTTATGATGCGGAGTGTTTGTAAAAACACTCCGTAAATGATGATGATGATGGTGGTGATGGTGATGATGATGATGATAATGATGACGTTGATGTTGAAGTAGACGTTGAATTGTGATTAATTAGTTTAGTTGATCAAATTAATGGTGATGAAAGTGATGCAGATGAAGCAGGTATTGAGTCCAAAATAACGGAGGAACCGCATTGTAGTAATTCATCATGTAAGGAATTATTTTCTTTAACTGCTTTTGAATTATCTAAGCATGTAATAGATTTTGAATCTATAACATCATGCGTCAAATTACTTGAATATTCAACCGTTTTAGAATTAATCGGGTTGAAAATGAAAGCGTTTTGAAAATTACTGTATTGAACTGGTTCGTCCGTTTGTGTCCATACATCTTTTGAATTTTGACATAGATACATTTGATTGTATCTAAAAGTATCAAAAGATCTATCCAAACTAGCATCTAGTTTGACACCCATATTGATAATTTCTTTTCTTAGTGATCCAATTTCTCCATTTAAATTCTTTGAGAAACCATTTGTCTGGCTGAATTTTGAGGAGAAGAGTTCTTTAAGTTGGAGATTAGTTGAAGATTTAAGCTCACTCGTCAAAGTTTTTATTGACTCACTAGTATTATTTAATATGGTAAGAAGCTCATCTATTTTTGGAACTGATTGCTGTGATAAAGAAGCGTTTTGTCTGTCAGACGTTCTGCTCAAAGATGCATTGAGGGACTCGTAGTCCTTTGCTATATCGTTAAATGACGCCGAATTGCATTTGATTGTGTCATTACATTTTGATGCGAGTCCTGCATATTCATCTTTAATATTCTTAAATGATGTTTTCACATCATCTAAAATCATTTTGATGCTTGAATGAAAATCCAAGCATGACTCACATACAAAATATTGAGCGAGAACTGCCGAGTACCAGCCTCCTCAGGGAGCATTTAAACAAACTCCATGAAAACGTTTCTTACAGAAACTGTTACATTTAACAGACTCAGTTTTACAATCGTAAACTGAACAGTTAGCGCTATCGCATTTGATTGAATCCATTTTCATGCTTGACATTTTTTGTTGTTTTTTTTTTTTTTTCTTTCTTGGTTGAAGTTATTTTAGTAAAAAATTAGTTGGTTAACTTCTTTTGTTTATTAAGTAATACCACTTTTAATTTAGATTAATGTTAATTTATAAAAATGTTAGTATAGGCAATTTATTATAAAAAAATTTTAAAATAACATTTATTACACTTAAATTTATAACAGATACTATTTTGAAATTAAGAATTTTTTTTTTTTTTTTAACAAAGAAAAAAAAAGTTTATATATTTTTTGTATTTTTTTTTTTTTATTATATTTTATTTACAAAAAGAAATTACGAAAGAATTAAAAACACGTCTACTTGATTAAGCGTCAAAATTAAGAATGAATGCTTAAAACTATTCAATGAATTACCCAACGAGCTAAAAGAAATTCACTAATAATCTTTAAGAAAGAATAAAAAAAAAAATTATTTTGAATAATAGCATATAGTGGTGATTCGGATATCTCCAACGCAACCCCAAAATCTAACAATTATATCTTTAAAATTAAGAACAATAAAACCCTTTATTTTTATTCTCGCAATTTATACCAACTAAATTTGTAGACCATTTTTCACTCTACATAGTACATGTAACATGATTCAATATTATCGTACTAAAGAAAAGAAAAAAGTCTAATAAGAAAAAAAACTAGGAAGGGTGTAGTAGGGTAGACTGTATCAACTCTGGGATACCCGTATGACCGTAATATTAGCATTCTATCATCCGGCTACTTACTTTTGGCAAAATTTCAAACATTCAGCTTTATTAGGTGTAGTGTGATGCTCATATAAAAGAAGGAGTTGTATGGCACTTACTCGAACCCTCTGCAGTAGACCAACCAAATATTCCAGTACCACTAAACTACTTTTGGCAAAATTTCAGATACCCAGCTTTAATAAGAACAGTGGAATGCTCATATAAAAAAAGAAATTATATGGCAGTTACCCGAGTGCGTTGTGCAAACTGGCTGAATTTTAATAGCGATGACGGCTTCAAGTTTGGCACATGGGTGTTCTTTACTATTTCATGCGTGTTAATTTTGGGTCAATAGGAGTAGTTATATAGCAGTTACCCGAGTCCGTTGTGCAAACTGGCTGAATTTCAATAGCGATGACGGCTTCAAGTTTGGCACATGGGTGTTCTTTACTATTTCCTGCGTGTTTCCCTAATTTTGGATCAATAGGAGTAGTGGTTCAGTATTATAATCGATTTATTTTTCAATTCTGATCCAATCCATAAACTTGAGTCTATATCCCCCTCTTCATCTGTGCGTCACAAACGTAATAGCAAATTTAGTATACCCTTTTGACAAATAGTCATACTAGTATAAACAACGAGGAAAAGTGTAGTAGAGTACACTGTGTCAACTCTGGGATACCCATATGACCGTAACATATACATTATATCGGATAATTACTTTTGGCAAAATTTCAAACATACAGCTTTATTAACAGTACATGGTCATACTTGGGTGTGAAATACCCAGTAACTTTTTCTTTTTTAAATATTTTTCCGTTAAATTAAAATAAACCGGGAATTCCCCAACGTAAATATTGTTTTCGTCATGAACTGTCATATTCTTCATTTTAGATTGAAATGTGCTACTGGTTAGACGAAAAATCGGTAAGTAACCTTTTTTGTGGGTATAATATACCCAAGTATGACTTTTTCGTAACTTTTTATATATAAGCAATATTTAATGTTCATCAATTTTTCGAGTAGAAAAATTGTGAAAATGTCGTGTAACCTGGAAGAAATTTTAAAATATTTATTAGAAGAAGACAGCGATGAAGATATTTTCGGTGAATTAGTAAGTGATAGTGAAGATGAAAGTATTTGCGAATTTGAAATGGAAAATGTAGAATCAGAAAATACAGATAGTGAAAATATAGATGAATCTGGTGAACGCGAAGATGAATTAATCATAAATGAAATTCTCGAAGACGAAGATGAAGTTTGTGAAGCCGAAAATGAAGTGATTAGACAACAAAGAAATATTTGTAGTCTTAAAGGCAAAAATGGGTACAGGTAAGTTTCGCGGAATTGAAAATTGTAGAGCAGATATTGATATACAAACATCTTAGATGGAGCACTAATGTACCATCTAGACGGGGAAGACCGAGCTCATCAAATATTATTTTACATTTGCCAGGGCCAAAAGGTACAGCTAAGAATGTGAAATCACCAGGGGAAGCTTGGGATCTAATTTTTGACAAAACAGTTATTGAAATTATTACGAACCACACAAATGAGGAAATTTCACGTAGAACAGCTAACATAAAAAATGAAACCTATCATAAGCCAACTGACATTTTAGAAATTAAGGCGTTTTTAGGTTTACTATATTTGGCAGGCGTACTAAAATCGTCTGGTTTGAATACATCCGAATTGTGGTCAGAAGCTTTTGGCAATGGAATTTTTCGTGCAACTATGTCAAAATGCAGATTCAAATTTTTAGCTGCTTCTTTACGATTTGATGACAAAAACACTCGTCCTCAACGGAGGCAAGCTGATAAATTTGCTCATATAAGACAAATTTTTGATGTATATGTTGCGAATTGCAAAAAATATTACTCACCGTATGAATACTGCACGATAGACGAACAGATGCTAAGCTTTAGAGGAAGATGTAGTTTCGTTGTCTATAACCCGATGAAACCAGATAATAAAACCAGATATAAAAACCAGAAATAAAAACCAATCTTAAACCAGATATAAAAATTGTACAGATAAACGATGCCCGAACTTCCTATATGTTCAACGCGATTCCTTATGTTGGGGAAATTAAAGATCGCTTAAAAAATGAGTCAGTACCAACATATTATGTTAGAAATTTGTCTGAACCAATTTTTAATACTAATCGAAACGTAACAACTGATAATTGGTTCACGTCAATCGAGGCTGCTGACATGTTGAAAAGTAATAATTTAGCCTTACTTGGAACAATTCGCAAAAATAAACGAGAAATTCCCCCATTATTTTTGAAGCCACAAGAAGAAGGTATGGCAGTATTTGCCTTTAGTAATGAAAAAACACTTGTTTCGTATACGCCAAAAAAGAAAAAGGTTGTACTAATGTTATCTACCATGCATCACGATGATAAAATTGATTTGACAACAGGAAAACCAGACGTTATTGTAATGTATAATGAAACGAAAGGCGGTGATGTGTTTGACAAACTTTGCAAGAGTTATACAACATGTAGAAAAACAGCACGTTGGCCGATGAGAGTATTTTTCGGAATGCTCGATGGATCTGGCATCAATGCCATGATTTTGTTGAACTTAGCTACAAATTCAATAAAAAGCTCAAGAAAAGAATTTTTAAAGGAATTAGGGATGTACCTCATTACACCATTTTTGAAGACCAGATTAGATAATGTAAATTTGCGAAAATCACTAAAGATAAAAATATGTGAAATACTGGGTGTTGAAGAAAGCCCTATAACTTATAACCAATCTGGAGTAATAGTATTACCAAAAAACGTTCGCTGCGCCATTTGTAAGTGGAGAAAAGACAAGAAGACTAAACTGGCGTGCAATAGTTGCAGGAAACCAATGTGTATGGAGCACAGAGCTGCAAGTTGCATTGAATGTTGGAATAAAGTAACTTCCTGAATAGCAAAATTGTACAGTTTCGCTAAGAAAATTCTTAGCAGGTACATCCAAAATTATTTTTGTTTTTTTTTATATTATTGAAAATGAAATGAATTAACTATTTTTTTTTTTTGTTATTATATTTTTTATTAGTTTTTTATGAAATTGTTCAGTGATTAATTTTTCTCAATAAAAGTTAGAGTAAATCAAAAAAATGTCATCTGATAATATTATGGTTTATTATTTTCCCTTTTTATGTGCTTTTTATATAAAAAAAAGGATAAATTTTCAAAAATAATTTCAAAATTTAAAATATGGTGTAAATTTTTGGATTTAGAGTGCTCAAATAGTTTATGGGTATGAGACACCCAGGTGTGATCTTTATGTTACTAAAATATACGTGTGATCAGCAAAGGTTAAGGGTAATGTAATGATCATATAAAAGAAGGAGTTGTATGGCAGCTACTCGACACTCTGCAGTAGACCAACCAAATTTTGCTGTAACTTTGACCATTACACTAAACTATTTTTGGCAAATTTCAAACACCCAGCTTCATTAGGTGTAGTGTAATGCTTACATAAAAGAAGGAATTGTATGGCCGCAACTTGATCCCTCTGCAGTAGACCAACCAAATTTTGCAGAAACTTTGGACATAAAACTAAACTACTTTTGACAAAATTTTAAATACGCAGTTGTAACAGGTACAGAGTAATACTTATATAAAAAAAAAGAAGTTGTATTGCAGCTACCCGAGCCCGTTGTGCAAACTGGCTGGACTTAAATAGCGATGACGGCTTCAAGTTTGGCACATTTGTGTTCTTTACTATTTCCTGCGTGTTTCCCTAATTTTGGATCAATAGGAGTAGTGGTTCAGTACTCCTCGTAGACCCCAAGGTTTAAAAGCGTATAATCGAAATTAATAAAAATAATAACTTAATATTAAGAAAGAACATTCCAATTGTGAACAAGGGTTAACTAGTATTGAAAGTATGAAGGGGACTGCATATGGGAAAAATAGTACCATGGTTTCGGGTTCTGGAACCTTTGATAAGTTTAAGGGCTAACAAACATATATTTTAACAGCATAACTCAAAAAATAATGCCGCTATTTTGATGAAATTTAAACTGTAGGTTACTAGTAATGAAAGTGGTGGTTCAGGTGTCTCCTAAGAAATCCCAAAATTAAAAATCTTATCTTCGAAATTCATGAAGATAGAAACTTTAAATTTGATACACGAGGGTTCTTAAATAAAACTTAAAAACTTAAAACTGTTACAAAACAGATTAAATTAAACCAAAGATATTAATAAAATAAAAAATTTTGTGTTGTTTAACAATTCAGAATTCGCACAGTACTGAATAATTAAAAGCCGTGAAGCATATAAAATATACCCAGCAAATCAAAAGTTCACCACTTGGTTCCAAAATCTGCGAAATAATAAAGGTTATAGTATTAGGAGGAATACTCTTGGCAAAATTATATTTATCCTGCTGTAAGTAGAACAAAAATAAATTACAATGAAGATTTATTTGGATAGTTTTAATGCGTGCACAAGCCTAGCGTAGCGTAATTTAATTACCTAGCGGTGGAGCTGCCCTAGGCACGGTACTATTTAGATAATAGTATAGTACTGGTACTATATAGAAAATAAGAATAAATAAAAAATTTTTTAAAAATAAAAATTTTTATAAATTCTAAACCAAATTAAATCAAATTAAAGTTTAACAAAATTCATATTACAACTAAAATTAAAAACAAAAACACCAAGTTAAATTAAAAGAGAACAAAAAAAATAAAAAAAATAAATTATGTAAATTCTACATAAAATTAAATCAAAATCAAATTTAAAAATTCATATTACAACAAAAAATTAATTTTAAATTAAAAGAGAACAAAAAATTAAAAATAAAAAAGACATAAAAATTATAAAAACTATAAATATCGCGAGAATTTACTTTTTCTATACAAAAGAAAATTTTCTATATAAAGAAAAACAAAAATAAATAAATAGTGATTAATAAGTAATAAGAAGAATTTGAATGTAATAAGAAGAATTTTAATTTTAAAGCAAAATAGTTGCATAAATAAGAATATTCAAATTAGCAATATATTGCAAAAATTTTTTATTTAATAAAAAAGCGTAATAAAATAATAAAAAAAAGGTATATATATAATATAATTTATTTTTGTATAAATATTAAATTGACTTCACGGTTTTTTTTATTTAATAAAAAACCAAACAGTAAAATTATTTTTTATGAAGAATAAAATTAATATTAAGTAAATTAGAAGAATTCTTTCAAAAGTTTTTTCAACTTTCTGAAGCAAAGATAATTTTTGGAATTTCTTTGTAATTTTAAATAACAATTAAATTTTAATATTCTTTTGTAAAACGTAAAAATTCGTTAACCATCTTACTAAAAGATAAAATAAATCCTTTTTACTTGAAATATTATATAAAGAAACAGAGTGTGATTAAACTATTCAATCATAATAGTTTAAGCATAATGGTATTATTCGAAAACACAATTAAAAATAAAATTCAAAATACCGTAAGCACAAGCCAACAAGTAATTGTTGATTGAGTAAAAAATGAGCTATCGAATGAAATAAAGGACTTGTACGATAAATTAGAAAAATTGACGAAACCAACGCGTCCGGCTATTTACAAACCAATTTCGATTAATACTTTAGTATGTTGCCCAGAGGGGTTAGCTTTAGCTAAAAACGTAACAGAATTTAATTGTACCCAAGCAAGATACCCATCCTAGCGTCGAGATGGTAAAACTGCAATAACGTTGCATTTAAAATATGAGGGTAGTGCAAAATATTACCAAGCGATTGCCGTAATTCGAAATAAGGTGACGAATACTGCTGACCAGCTTTTGGCCTCACATTATTCTGTTTTAAATGTCACTTCAGCTCGACTGGACCACTCTTATTCGGACAAAAGATTGTTACATGTCTTGGAACAAGAACTGCGTATAAGGCAAGGACGACTGGACATTGACGAATACTACGACAATATTGAACGACAACTAACACTTTTAACAAAAAAAGTAATGATGGAATATTCAAGAGCTGACGACACTATAAACCGGCTTAGCGAAAAGAATAGGGATAATGCATTTTGTGTTCTCCTGTCAGGACTTGATACACCATTAAGAGATAATCTTTTCTCCAGTAGACCCGCCGATTTGCCATCAGGCTTTGCAGTAGCCCAGGAATTAAACATGAATCACCAAAGGTACCAGTTTTCGAGTGCTTTTTGCGAGTCACTCTTGTAATGGTGGTGGAAATATAAGGAGGGTAAACGGAAATTTTTCGTATCAGAGGAAAAATAACAATTTCGGAAAATCTTGTATCCTTCAAAGCTGACATTCTAAATCTAACCCATATCATATCGGAGCTTCCGAACTCGTCAACAGGGAAATTTGCACCCTTTTGAAAAATAATATTATAAGACTTTCACGGTCACCGTATAATAGCCCTGTTTGGGTGGTGGTTAAAACAAGAGCAACGAGTGAAATAAAGAAAGAATAGTGAAATGCATAAATTGTGTTAAGACAAATAAAAAACTTAATTTGAGATAGGACGAGATACCTTCACGTATTGAGTGACTAATGTACAAAAATAAATTAAATATTAAAAATGAGGAGGATGGTCTGGTGGCTTAAGAATAGAAGAAGTATAGTGGAATTAACACAAATATACAAGGTCTAATAAATAATTTTAATCAACTAGAAATAATTGCCAATTGTGATAAACCAACCGTTATAATTTTGTCTGAAACCCATTTGACGGAGAATGTATAGGAAAGCGAAATACGGTTACAAAATTACGACCACTATGTTACATTATTTAATTCAACAAAAACTGTGGTATATTAATATATTTCAAAAGTCAATGGAGTATCACAACAATATTTGAAAGATTTATAATAATAGTTCCATACAGATCACCAAGTAGTCTGAAATTAGAATTCTGTGATGTCTTACGAAATATCGGACCACGAATCAATAAATATAACAATAGAATGTGAACAATAAAGCATTTTTTGTTTTTTAGATACATGCCTTGAAAATATAATTAAATAGTTCACAAGTACAAAAGTAGTAAATGCACTTTGTAGAAAGCATGAGTGAAACAAAACAAAACAAAACTAAATTCAGATGACCATATGGTTATTGACAATTACAAATTAATTAGAAGAGATCGTAAAATGAATGTATTGTAAATAATAAAACGTTTGACGATTTTTTATATACCGAACCATGTATAATTTCTTTACAATTAAAGCAAAGAAAAAAGTTTTTTATTATTTCTATTTATGCTATAAATAGGAATACACATAACTTTATAACAGAACTAGATAAAATATTTCAACTTTTAAATTTAAATAATCTTAATAATTATTATATTCTAACTGGTGATTTTAACGCTAAACATACTGCATGGCTTCATACCGTCAACAATTTCAGAGGTACACAACTACACAAATGGTTGCAAAAAAATAAAATTACGTATAAGAGCGATTTGCTTCTGACAGATGCTCCAACACTACCACGCGCTAATTCGTATATAGACCTGTAGATGTCAGAATAAACGTAGGGTTCTCTCAATTTACAAATATACTCACCACACTACCATACGATAGTGACCACAATGCAATTTGCTGTCCCTTCACAATTAATAATAATGAAATTCAATTTGAAATGTTGCCAGATAGTAAACCATTTTCAAAAGCAAACTGGAATAGATTCAGAAATAAACTAAATAAGAATTATACTTTAAAATATACCTCAAACAATAACAAAATCGTAGATAATAGTAATATTTCAAATCAAAACATAAATTATCACCTACTCCAGTTAAATGAAATAATTTTTGAAACCATGAATGAAGTTAAACCTAAGAAAAACAGTTCAAACAATTTAAATAAATTTTATTCTGCAAAATTAAAAATTCTTTTAAGCAAAAAAAAAATCTTAAAGAAAGACATTCATAAAATTCATAGACAAAACCTAAATTTTACATCTCAAAACATACAAATTCTCAAAAGCCTTTTAAATAATGTAAATACTCTTATTAAACAACAAATAAAAATAGAAATAAACAATTACTGGCAACACCGTCTCCAAAGCATCACACCTAATAACAATTCCAATATGTTCTCAGAAATAAAAAAAATATTTCGAAGTAATAAAAACAATCAAATTTTTACCTTACACATAGAACCAAACCTCTTTGAAAATAACATTAATATTAAAAACTTAAAAAAAAACAAATACAAGCTAATTATATTCTTCACAACCAAAAAGATATTTACAATGTATTAGGTTCTTATCTAAAAAAAACTTACACCATTATTATACAAGCAAATAATAGATTTCACATCAATATATCAAATAAAATTAACTTATTTCATTAAAATATTCAAAATATACATAAAATTAACATTACCTTCAGCATTTTTAACAACACAAACAAGTCATCTAGCAACGTGGTGAAAATAGCTAGTACACAAACCATCACGAGCTTTGTTTGAAATTTAAAGCTTTAAACAATAAAACTTCATCTGGTACTGATAATATACCAAATATAGTTTTAAAAAAGTTGAGTAACTTAATTATTTCGAAATATGTCATTTTATTTAACAATGCAATTAATAACTCGTATTTTTCAGATATATGGAAACCTTCGAAAACAATATTGCTAAAAAAACCAGGCAAAGTACCAACTAATCCTAGTAATTATAGGCTAATTAGTTTAATGCCAAACATAAGTAAAGTTTTTGAAACACTTATAAATGATAAAATTCAAAACTTCTCTAATTTAAATAAATTAATACCTGATAATTAATTTGGGTTCAGATATAAACATGGAACTATTCACACCATAACTAAACTCACATCTGATATTTGTTGGTATATTAATAAAAATTACGGCGTTGGAGCCTGTCTTGTTGGGGCCTGTAATATATAAACATAAAGTTCCATTTGAGTGCTCTCATTTATAACATGTTATACAACAACAATTTTGCTGTGTATAACTCACGAAATGCATCAAGTATGACCTTCCCAATTGAAAACGGTCTGCTACAGAGAATAGTCAACGCACCAATCCTCTTTTCACGGTATATGGCAGATCTATTAAATTTATTAGAGCGTGTTAAAAGATATACCTACACATTAGCTTTTGCTGACAATATAGTCTAGTCTGCGAATGACTCAGTAAGTAGCATACAGTCCAAAGTGCAAAAAATGTTTAATATCTTTTTGGACTACAGCAAAATCTGGATATTAAAAGTGAACTTCAACAAATGCGGAACTATATATTATTTCGTAATACGGTTGACAAAACAAGTTCAGACATAAAAAAAAATTGGAAAAGCTATATTATAAAATCACAAGATAATTCACCTCTTGCAAATAAAGAAAGTGTTAAATACCTAGGAGTTTTTCTACATAATAATTTGAACTACTCCGAACATATTAAATACACAATTTCAAAAGGAAATAAATCCTTTATGGCAGCAAAAAAACTCTTTTACAATAAAAATATAAGTAACAGAGTAAAAATTATATGCTATCAAACATTAGTTAGGCCAACACTTGTGTATGGTGTACCCATATGGTACAACATTAGCGCAAGTTTAATAGAAAAACTACGTAATCTGGAAAGAAAGTGCATAACAATTTGTACTAATATAAACAAAAAGTCCGACTCCGATTACAAACATTTCTACTCAAACAAACATTTGTATAAGGCATCAAACATACACAGAATAGACAGTTTTATTATAAAACTTGTCAGAAAACACTATGAGAGAGCACAAAACACTCCAGAAAATGGTCTTATATCACATGTATACTACCAAAATGAGGAGTAAATAAAAAAAACCAAGCAAACGATAAAGTTTAATATACGACATGTCTGTTACCTACTAATAAAGATAAAACAAGTAAAGAAACAGTCAGTCGGTGCAACCGACTTAGAAATACCCTACACCTATTTGGTTCAAATCTAAGGACATATCCATAAGTTATTTTAACACCATAAAAGCTGTTATTAATTTGATCGTAAAACATAGTTAACCAAATTAACTTCATAATACTAAAAACATTTTCTAATTACACAAATTCTTACTAATTTATCTATTTAAAAATATTAAAAAACAAACAAACTTGAAATAAATGAAAATATATTTATTCCAATTCAATTACAAAATGAAAAAATTCTAATTATTAAATTTTGTGATAAAAAGATAATCAAAGCATAATAGGTATATTTAATAATCCAAATTTTTAAAAATTGCAATTATTTCAAATGGTTAGTTTATATACCTAATAGAAAAGCTTATAAACGCAAAATATGCAATAAATGTATTTCTAAAATACAATTACAAATTTCGACCTTTTCATATAATTCATTTAAACATAAAAATAAATTTTACATAAATGCAGCAAGTACTTTTGAACATAGCTGAACCACTACAATTAAGACTAGATTTCGGAGGCACATAGGACATAGGAAATATATTCTTTGGCTTTGATTAAACTCGACCACAACCAATTCCTATGGTACTTTGATTACTAGTAACCTAGAGTTTAAATTTCATCAAAATACCGGCATTATTTTTTGAGTTATGGTGTTTTTAAGATATATGTTTGTTAGTCCTTGAACTTTTCAAGGGTTCCAGAACCCGAAACCATGGTACGATTTCGTAAAGAATATATTTCCTTGTTTTTTATTAATTATTTTTATTAATTTGGTTTGGATATTTAATAATCCAAATTTTTAAAAATTGCAATTATTTCAAATGGTTAGTTTATATACCTAATAGAAAAGCTTATAAACGCAAAATATGCAATAAATGTATTTCTAAAATACAATTACAAATTTCGACCTTTTCATATAATTCATTTAAATATAAAAATAAATTTTACTTAAATGCAGCAAGTACCTTTGAACATAGCTGAACCACTACAATTAAGACTAGATTTCGGAGACACATAGGACATAGGAAATATATTCTTTGGCTTCGATTAAACTCGACCACAACCAATTCCTATGGTACTTTCATTACTAGTAACCTAGAGTTTAAATTTCATCAAAATACCGGCATTATTTTTTGAGTCATGGTGTTTTTAAGATATATGTTTGTTAGTCCTTGAACTTTTCAAGGACTAACCCGAAACCAGAACCCGAAACCATGATACGATTTCGCCCATATGCAATCCCCGCCGTACTTTCAGTCCTAGTAACCTACAGTTAAAATTTCATCAAGATAGCTCCGTTATTTTTTGAGTTATCGTGCCTACGGACGGACGGACGGACATGGCTATATCGACTCAGGTGGCCACGCTGATCACATATATATATACTTTTTCATATCTAGCTCGCTTCCTTTAGGTGGTTACAAACAAAGTTAATATACCCCTTTACCTATTCTATAGGTGTAGAGTATAAAAATTAAAAAAGAATATTGGTGTTTGGTTAATTCACAATTAACATTATAAAGTATTATAATAACAATTTATTTAGATTAAGTAGAATAAGGAATAGGTTAGGTTGTTTTTTAATAAAAAGTAAGATTTAATATTGATATTTTTTCGCCATAATTTTTTACAATACTGCATAAAAAAATGGAATAAATAGAGTTTTAACTCTAACTAATAAGAGATTTAAACTAAAAATTAGAAAAAAAATTAACGTAAAAATTAAATATTAAAATATTAATTTAAATGTTAATAATTAAAACAAAAATTACTAATAAGTCAATTTTTTATAAACTTTTTATAGGCTAAGTTAAAATAAGAATGTAATAAAGGCAATAATAAAAGTACAAAAAAAAAAGGTATGGGAGAGGCATGGAATGATTACAGAATTTATAGAATTTATATAAAGGTCGAAAATGCAAAAAATAAATACACAGGTGATAAGAGAAAAAAATTAAGAACCAAAAATAAATGTGAAGAGAAATTAAAAATCTTTTACTTAAGAAACCCAGATATGTGATAAATAATGTTATATTTAATAACATAGATTATAAAGAAAATTCCGAAATAGCAAATAATTTTAATGAGTATTTTGTAAACAGTACCTTTAATCACAGAAGTGACGTAAAATTTACGTCGATGAAATTTCTTTGTTTAGAAATTTTTTAAATAAACTCAGTAAGCCATGCAATTTTTTTTTTACTCGCATGTTTTATTTTTTTTACATGTCTGTAATTTCTAATACCTCTTTATGTTACTTGAATACGAGAAATCGGAGAATTGGTGTAAAAATACGTCACCTCTGTGCATAAATTTTTTTCCCTCAGAAGATTTTTTACGTCACGTCTGTTGTTAGTATTTTAAACAGAAAATTTACATCACGTGGTATTTATGAGATTTTTTTTTAAAGCAGTAATAATTTTTTTTTTTATTTTAAAAAAGATAGTGTTGAAAACAATGTGACGAAGAAATATAATTATTGGATTTACAGAGGTAACGTAAAATTTACGTATAGGGGTAAAAATTACGTCATCTTTAGGTTTATGTAACATTTTTTAGGTTCGATTGAGACTCCGGCAATTTTAGTAGGTTTGTGTTGTTTTAATTTTTTCTTTTCTTCTCTAAATAATTATAAGTTTTAAGTTTTTATATGTTTTTAAAATTATTGTGTTTTGTTAAAATATGTAAGATAAAAACTTTGTATGATTTTAGGAGGCTCATCGTCTGTGTTAGTGTGAATTTTTTTCAGCTCTGTGATTTAAGGTTAATACGATTTGAGGCTCCATACAAAATTTGTAATATATGAACCAAGTACCTATGATAAAAATAAATTTAAATTTCATGCAATTACAATAATAGAATTAAAAAATATATGTAAGAACCTCAAGAACAAACTTGACTACAATAATGTTCCAACAAAAATTATTTTAGACAACTGAGACATAAAAGGCTGTTTTTGCTGGAAATTATAAAGAAATCACTCATGTTTGGAATATTTCCCGAAAGTTGGAAGCACATAGTGATAAAGCCAAATTAGAAAATACCGAAAACTAATAAATGTGGTATTATGCCCAATTAATATTCTTTACATAAAAACTTAATTCGGGGTACCCAAGGGTTCTATTCGGGGAGCAATACCGTTTATCTTGTATATTAATGATATTCCGAATTCGGGGAGCAATACCGTTTATCTTGTATATTAATGATATTCCGAATATCTTGAAAAAGTACGAGATAGTACTCTATGCGGATGAAACTTTAATTTTCACAGAGGCGAATACGAAACAAAAATGTGACGAAAATTTAAATTGTGATATGGAAAAGATAAACACTTGGTTAAATAAATAAACTAAAACTTAATGAGCCCATGACAAAAGCGATGGAAATTAATATCGACAGTAATATCGAATTTTAAATAAACAAATAGAATAATAAAATATAGAAAAAATAGAATATCAGAATAATATTTTTAATACAATAGTTAAACCAGACTTTGAGTATGGTACCACTATTCTACACACATGCTGCTCAAAACAACAAATAGAAAGACTACAAAAACTTCAGAATAAATCGATGCGGTCAATTTTAAAATAAAATCGATATACATCTACAATTTTAATGCAATATGTTTTAAAGTGTTTTAATATATACCAAAGACTCAAATTTAATTCTCTAAAACTTATACAAAAACTTAAATATGGGAATGGTCCAGAATACCTAAAAAATCAAATCCAATGTGTAAGAGAAGTACAACCGTACAACCTAAGAAATGTAGAAAATTTCTTGACTTCAAAGGGTGACTACAAACACAATCCAGAAATCACTTTTTTATAAAGGATTACATCTTTACAATAAGCTGGATTCTGACATACAGGATTGAAATTTTTAATATTATTTTTAAATGAAATCTTATAAATGAAATTTTTGTAAAAGATAAAGTATTTTAAATACTACCAAATAAATAAAAAAAAAGAGGAAAAAACACAGGCTTGTCATAGATTTGAGGAAATTAAACGACAACACTATTGCTGATCAGTACGCAATACCGGACACTTCCATTATTTTGTAGATTTTAGGGAAAGCTAAGTATTTGTCTACAATAGACTTAAAGTCAGGATTCCACCAGATATTATTAACAGAAAAGGGTCGAGAAAAACTTCGTTTGCTATAAATAATGAAAAATATGAGTTCTTCAGGTTACGTTTTGGGCTTAAAAACGCCCCAAGAATTTTTAAAAGAGCCATAGATGATGTGCTAAGAGAAAACATTGAAATTCGTTGTCATGTTTACATTGATAATATAATAATCTTCGGAAAACGCTACTATTCACTTCAAAGACATTAAAATCATTTTAAAGAATCTGCACGAGTCAAACATGAGAGTATCCAGCGAAAAATACACATTTTTTAAGACTGAAGTAAAGTTCCTAGGTTTTGTTGTACCAAGGAAAGGACTGAGAACATTAAATGAAAAAGTGAGTGCTATTGTCATATATGAGAAATCTAAAACAATCCGCACTTTAAGTAAAGAGGTAATCTGAGATATGTCAACCGCTAATTAAATATTTACGTGGTGAGAATGGTCAATTTAGATCATCACAAGCGAAACATTTATAAGTAAATTTGGAGGCGGTTCGAAGCCATAGATGCCTTTGAAAAATTAAAGCAAATTCTGGCATCCGAAGATGTCTTATTATTACAACTGGATATTAAAAAAAACATTTGAACTTACAATAGACACGTCCTCTTCAGCTATTGGAGCCGTCCTCTTCTAAGATTGGAGATATATCAGCGACAAACGAGTGAGAACTACCTGCCATAGTATGGGCTCAAATTCAAATTATAAGCGTGGCAAAGAGAATGTGTTTACAGATGTTTCATCTAGGCAACTAATGCAGTATACACAGAAGAGTACTTAAGCCACTATTGACCGTGAAGAGTCCTCTACGGCTGTCATTCGTTCAGTCCTAAGCCCTGTTAATTGTTTTCAAAACCAAATAGTACTCACCGAAGCCTAATCGGATTATTATAAAAAGCAAATAGTTTTCCAAAAATTTATAAAGCATACAATTGGGTTTTGCGATAACAAATTTCTAATGTCAAAATTAACAGAATCTGTAAACCCGTCAGTCACAAACGATATTACTTACAATTTACCTTAACAACAATTGCGATTTACCCTAACAAAACAAAATTGCCTGAAAAGTAAATTTACAGATACTAAATATGTTTACTCAAAGGGTCTTGTCATTAATATTACGGACAAGGACGAACAGATAGAAATTATAGCCAACAAACATAGAACCCATAGAAACTGCAATGAGATCATGAAGCAAATATTAGAACCATATTACTTCCCCCCTTTGCGGAAACACATAAAATTTTTTTTAGCGAGTTGTGAAATTTGTCATCAATCTAAATACAAAATACATTCTATAGAAGAGCCCATAGGTGAAACTCCCACCCAAAAAAAATTGGAGAATTATTACACACATATTATATTATTACATATTACACAGGAGAAATATTACACATCGATATTTTCTCATCTTCGAGCAAGTTATTCCTGACATATATCGGTAAACTTTGAAAGTTTACTATCTTACTAGAACCGATTTTGTCACACTCGTTAGTTATTTTAAACCAGCTAACGTTGTCTTCATTAAACAAACAAGACGTAATAAATTACGTTGGTAATAAATTAACTAAACTATACAAAAAATTATCGTACAAGAAAATGTAGGCAGTACAATCAAAGTAGAAAGTAGAATAGTTCACATAAGTAATATTAAATAATCTTTTATGTTGCCCCAAAAACAGAATAAGTGAATACACACAGGCCACCTATATTCGTCCCCAAACGGCGAGGCAGCAATATTCGAGGATTTTATATATTTGGCAACACTACAAACTTAACTCTATATGAAGGTATGGCACAGGAAAATTACGATTTAGCAAAAGAACTTTCAGATGAAAAGATTATATCTACGATGATCAAAAACGGGACCAAACCACAATATAATAATGAAATAATTCTTTCAATGAATTAAGCTGTAATTAAAGCTCTTAATAATAAGATGTATTCAATCACACTCGCCAAAATTAACTTGATCAATCCAATTTTATTAAATAATTTTGAAATAATAAATATTCATCAAACAGAACTAATAAATATTCATCCATCTACTAGCCTAACCGAAGTAATGTTTGTATCAAAAGTAAAAGTTTACTGAATGACTTTGTTGTAAAATACTTTAATAAAATTCCAAAAACCAAATATATTTGTAAACATATTAAAATTTTGCCTGTTATTCACAACTTGTAGACTTAGAAACTAATAATATTGCACAATGTTAAAATAATTTTATCGCTTTAAATAACTGTAATCAAACTATTAAAACTTTAACTTGTAAAAATTTAACTGATGTGCCGTGCCTTTTATGTTTATTAAATAACAACACCGCTACATGCTAAATTTTACTTTCTCAGCATAAACCTGAAATTGAATTAATTTACGACGGAATACTAGTAATAAACGATGTAGCATTATATATAAAGATCACCCGTACTACAAGTCTGAGTCGAGGAACATATTCTACTACAATACGAAGAATAAATTCAAATTAAATCTGAAATATTTAACAAACCAAAAAAGTTTATTTCCGTTCAACCATTACCTTCTGAATATACAAACATTAATATAACAAAGGAGAGTAAAAAATAACGCTTCCTTATTTGGAAAGTTTACATTTACGAAACATGTAACAACAAAGCAAGTGTAGAGAAGGACGTAGTGAGTCACAAATTATTTCGGCTTATTATAATATCAATATGTTGGTTTAATTATCAGTCTAGTTTTTATAATTATAAAATTTCTTATAGCAAGGCACTTGTATCAATTAAAACTACAGGCACAGCCCAACCTCAAAACTCAATAACATTTCAGAAAAAAATCCTGCAGAATGGGTTCGCAGTGCAATCGAAAACTAAGAAGCTCTTATTTAATGTAGGCCCTTGAATTATTATATTATATACATTTTTTTCTAATTATTTCATGTAAAAGTAGGTACACAAAATGAAAATTGTGCGAACGAAGCACTTTTGTATTAATATAATGAAAAAGTATTAAATTTTATGTTTAACGGAATTTAACGAGTTTATCAGATTATTTACCTTTCATTTAATTACAATTTAATTTAAAATGTAAATCAACACAAACTGTAAAAATAAAATTCGAACGAGGACGTTCAAAACTTAACACGGGGGGTAATTGTTGTTCTTGTTTAGACGGGGGGGAAGCATGTCTCTCTTACACCTAGGCCTTGCGGCCCGTTGTGCACCCCTCATTAAATACTTTCTATTTATTTATAACTACTATATTATTTATTTTGTTTATATTATATATTTGTATATTTATATTATATTTGGTCATCATGGGAATTCGTAAAGAAAAATTATTTTTCAATAATTTTTTTTAATTAAATATTGTATGACCTGACCGGGAATCGAACCCGGACCCCCTCGGTTAATAAGCCAAATGCTTACCCACTGCACCACCGAGGCCCCGGGGGGTAATTAACTTAATATTTTAGTAACAAATTTTTTAACAAATCATTTATAATTTTTTTTATGAACTTCCTCTTTTTCAATTTCAAAATCAATAAAAAAACAAAAAACAGAAAACAGTTGAGAAAGCAAAATTTTCAGCCGCGTATAGGCTAATAAACTAGATACGGTTATTTAAAATTTATGCAACGCATTCAGTTAATTTTAATAATTCTTTTTTATTTAAAAATAGTTTGAAAGTTAAAAAAAAATGAGTTTATTTGACAATAAAAATTATCATAGAAGAAAATAAATAATTTTTCTAATAGCTACACATACTAAGAATTTAAATTATTTTTATTTTTTAAAATTTGAATTACTAAATTTTGTGATAAAATGTTAATCAAAGCATTGATGTTTTTAGGTTACATTAAAAATCATCAAATAATATTATAAATATTATCACAAATTAATATTTCTTTCAAATAACTTCGTGTTAAACAAAAATTATCGTCACAGATGACACAAGCATTATTATTGTTTTTCTTATTTATAACAAAAGTGCTCAAAATTCCTTATCATAAATATAAAAGATGACAATTAATTGAAATAATTAATCAAGGGTACTAAATTGTTCTGCAGTAAATTTATTTTAATAATCCTGAAGAGAAATAATTGCTACATATTTGTAAACTTTTAATTAATCGTATAAAAAGTTTTAAATCTGTAATTTTCTAATTGCATTTTATTATAACATTTATTTCTTGTACTTTAGTTTTTTGCACCGACTTCCTGTTTCTTCACTTGTTAATACTTTCATTATACCAATAATTTGCAAATCCATTCTTAATAACTTATAGAAATACTTAAAAAAAATTAAATAAATTTATTTTTATCTTAATTAAGTTATAATATTTCCACCACTAAAAAGAAGAGAAATAGAAGCACCAGATCGGCTTTCAAAACACAATAACAGAAGGCTTAGTGTATATTTAACCAGAAAGCCTAGAATGAAGCTAAGAGTATTGTTAACGAAAGGGATCCAGAGAATAAGCAGAAGTGTTGCAAGATTGTGCGGGTATGTGAATCGCAACACTCTGGAAAAGATTTGTTCTCGAAAGGGAATAGGTCACAGGAAGGGCCTAGTCCTGGCACAAAAAGAATGATGGTGCGAATGAAGGTAAATTGTGAGTGGCAGTTGTTTTAAAAATAAATAAATCATAATATCCATTTCCTTGATCTCAATTCAAAATGTTGTTATGTGAATGTTTATAAATTTCGATACTGCGACATCTAATTTTCTTGGTACTATGTTTCAAGATACGAATATTGGAAATGGTTATTTGATGATTTTCCACTAATATGTGTTCCACTAAAATCCATATTGTTTTTAGCAGTGTTGGTTGCTTATTATTTATATTCCTTGAAACGTGTTGCAAGAATTTTGTTTTTATGTTTGATTAAAATAAATCTCTATACATTAAAGTTTTGAAATTCTTCCCTACATATGAAAACTCATTCGATTGTTTACATTACTTCTGACGCCTCCGTATTTGTATGTTCTATTTCCAAAATATGTCTTTAACCACGTAAATTAAAGAAACTAATTTCATTCTCATGTAAATTTCCGACAAAACAATCACAATCTATATGTATGTAATTTATATAATAATAAACTTCAGCGTTTAGAGTTCTGTAATAAATTAAACTTTATTTTTATTATTCTATTTCTTTCATTTTTCATGAACTTAAATCTAAAGCTTCAATTATTGTTCGTCAGCACTTTTGACTTCTTACAAAATAAAATTAAGAAAATATTTATGTTGAACTTAACTAGATCTTTTAATTAGGGTGTCAAATGACAGTTGGGAACAACTATATTTTAGGTTCCCACGTTTTATTATAAACTGAATATAACACTTCCCCTTAGAACTTTCCGTCTCGGAAAACATAGCAGTATCGGCTTTATTAATATTGGTTGTTGAATCTCCCGATAATTTTACTACATCTACAACTTTATTATACCCTACACCTATAGAATAGGTAAAGGGGTATATTAACTTTGGTATGGTGTTTGTAACCACCTAAAGGAAGCGAGCTAGATATAGAAAAGTATATATATTTGTGATCAGCGTGACCGCCTGAGTCGATATAGCCATGTCCGTCCGTCCGTCCGTAGGCACGATAAATCAAAAAATAATGGAGCTATCTTGATGAAATTTTAACTGTAGGTTACTAGGACTGAAAGTACGGCGGGGATTGCATATGGGCGAAATCGGCCCATGGGTTCGGATTCTGGACCTTTTAATCGATCGAAGGGCTAACGAACTTTTATAAAAAATCACGATAACGCAACAACTAATGACGCTATCTTCATCAAATTTGTGCTGTAGGTTACTAGTAATGAAACTACTTTGGGGATTGCGTAAGCTCGGGATTGGACCATGCGTTCGGAACCTAGAACTTTTTGATTGAATTTAGGCCAAACGAGCATAATTCCGAAACCAATGAAGATAGAACCTCCAAATTTGGTATCAGGGTGTCCTTTCCTATTTCCTAAGTGTCTTTGGAATTTGGGTCCCATTGGAGTACTGGGTCGGGGACCAGCCACACATTTTCGAAGACCTTAAAGCATATCTTTAAAATTAATAAAGATAACAACTTGAAAAAATGTAGAAGCTTCCAATTTGCCACAGGGGTGTTCTTTACTATCTCTTGCGTGTTCCCCTAATTTGGGATCAATTGGAGTGGTGGTTCAGGACCTATTTTAGACCTCCCAATGTGTAAAAGCTTATCATCGAAATTAATAAAACTAGTAACTTAAAATTAAGATAGAACGTTCCAATTGTATACAAGGGTTAACTAGTATTTAAAGTATGACGGGACTGCTAATGGGCGAAATTGTAACATGGTTTTGGGTTCTGGAACCCTTGACAAGTTCAAGGACTAACAAACATATGTCTTAAAAACACCATAACTCAAAAAATAATGCCGGTATTTTGATGAAATTTAAACTCTAGGTTACTAGTAATGAAAGTACCATGGGAATTGGTTGTGGTCGAGTTTAATTTCAAAGCCAAAGAATATATTTCCTATGTCCTATGTGTCTCCGAAATCTAGACTTAATTGTAGTGGTTTAGCTATGTTCAAAGGTAATTGCTGCATTTATATAAAATTTATTTTAATATTTAAATGAATTATATGAAAATGTCTAAATTTGTAATTGTATTTTAGAAATACATTTATTGCATATTTTGCGTTTATAAGCTTTTCTAATAGGTACATAAACAAGCCATTTAAAATAATTGCAATTTTGAAAAATTTTAATTATTAAATATATTCGCTTTTTATTCAAATTTTTTCATTTAGTAATTGAATTGGAATAAATATATTTTCATTTATTTCAAGTTTGTTTGTTTTTTAATATTTTTAAATAGATAAATTGGTAAGAATTTGTAATATTTTTTAGTAGATAGTGTAATTAGAAAATGTTTCTAGTATTATAAAGTTAATTTGGTTAGCTATGTCTTAAGATCAAATTAATAACAGCTTTTATGGTGTTAAAATGACTTATGGATATGTCCTTAAATTTGAACCAAGGTATTTCTAAGTCGGTTGCACCGACTGACTGTTTCTTTACTTGTTTTTATAATTAGTTAGAACGAGCTTTAAAATTATTATTACTGCCAAAATTATAATTAAAATAATTGCTGACAATGAGTAACTGCTATTATGTTTAAATTCAACATATTCAATACTTTCTCTGTTTTTTATATTTACTTATTATATTAAATTATTTCCCTTTAGAACAATTTTTTGTTTTGAACAATCGTTTTTCATTTTAGTCAAGCCAATGTTTTTTGTTATAATTATACCCGTTTCTACTTCTTCTACAATTTTTCCTTTGTTTAATACAAAATTACAAGAACTTTGGTTTGATAATAAGTTACGAATACATAAATTTTTGTGATATTTTAGTTGGTTTGTATTTATTATATTAAAGTTAAAATTAAAAACATGTTCTTTGCTTATAATTACCTTTTCATTTTCAATACTTAATTGTTCATTTTTTGAATTTTGAAATGGAACAATGAGAGCGTTAAAATATTTTATTTAAAAAATTCTGGTATAAGAATTACAAAAATTATAGAATTTTCATCTTTTAAAATTACACTATTTCTAATAAATGGCAAAATATTAATTGTAATAATGAATTTTTGTATTTCATCTATAGTTAATATATCACGAGCTAACAGGTTTTGTCTACTAAGTAAAATATTGTCTTATATTTTGTCAATTAGTGTATTTAAATGTGAGATGGCGGCGTAAGTCTGAAATTCGTATTGGTATTCACTTAATTTTCTTAAAATTGCGTTTGACATATTAATAGAATTACTAAAATATTTATCAACCTTAGCTTTTTGTCCGTTAACCCTTATATTATGTTTCTTCAAATCATTATGTTTTTTCAAATCGATTAAAAGTTTATATCATTTGAGTTTGAATTAATATTTCTTGGATTCCTTGTAGCTCAGTGTACAAAATCCAAGAAATTTTTGAAAAATGTGCTCTATTTTTTTGTCAGTTTAGCTAATCGGTTGCAGGAGGTCTACTATACAAGTATTATGTTTGGGTCATGAAATGACCCAAATGCTAAATATAAATAAATACAATGAAAATTCTTATGTTTTTATTTGGCTTTGAAAAAATTTCTCTGGGATGTCAGTCGAAGTAAGTATTGGTATTATTTTAGTATTTCATCTTTCTTGTTAGTGGAAGTATAAGAATATTATATTTAGTTTTTATTATATGTATGAACAATAATATACATAAATAAGAAAAAGTTGAGATATTATATAAACTATGTCTTTTGATAGCGTAAGTATATCGAGTTATTTATACATTTTTAGTTTTATGTTGTAATTTTTATAATAATTATCTAGTCAAGATATTTAGCTGATGGTGATATACATCTAATTTTGGATGTAGCAAGTGATGATTGTAATGATAACTATGAACCAGAAATGTTAGAAGATGATGCAGTTTCTGATGATAACATTTCTGAAAATGCAGATGTCGATTTTCCTATTTTGCCTGCTGAAAATATTACGCAGTATTTTAGTAAGGATAAAAACATTATTTGGCATACCACATCATATTTGAATAGCCTGTCACGAACAGCTACAGGATCTATTATTCGGGAACGTACGGGTGTAACAGCTTTTTCTGTTCAACGAATTTCGACTTTGAAGGATTCTTTCAATTTATGTTTTACTGAGCCTTTGAAACGAAATATTATTAGTTTTACCAACATTGAAGGCAAGATGATTAATGAAAATTTTCAAGAAATCGATGCAGTTGAATTTGATGCATTTTTGGGAATTTTACTTTTAATAGGTAGGTAAACCTACAATAAATTTTATATATGCATTTACAAAATAAATTTTATTTTTACAGGTGTTTACCATTCATATGGTGAGAGCATCCGAAGTTTACGGGATGATAATCATAGGCGGCCAGTAATTAGAGCTGTGATGTCTATTGCTAGATTTTTAGAAATTTCTCGTGCTCTTGCATTTGATAATAGACAGGAGCGTAGACATCGTCAAGTGCGTAGTGATAAACTCGAACCAATTAGAGATTTTTACGAAAAATGGAATGAAAATTTAGTTTTTTTGTACAATCCAAAAGAAACCATAACTGTTGACGAGCAATTGATCCCATATTGATGGTAGATGTCCATTTAAAGTTTATATGCCTAACAAACCTGTAAAGTACGGAATGAAGGCTTGGATAGCGGCAGATGCTTCAAATGCATTTTGCTTAAAATTTCAAATTTATTTAGGTAGAGCAGAAAACGCACCTGTTGAAAAAAAACAAGGAGAACGAGTAGTGCTTGATTTAGTATCAAATTATCGTGGGACGAATGTAACAACTGATAATTTTTTTACCACTAATAATTTAGCACAAGAACTTTTAAAACGTAAATTAACTGTTGTTGGTACTGTCCGGCAGAACAAAAGGTTCTTACCAGTTCACACAACTTCCAAGGAATTACGAAAGCTTCCAGTTCATTCCAGTAAATTTTTTTTTGATAACAAAACTACTATCGTTCAATATGTACCAAAAAAATATAGATTAGTATCTTTACTTAGTACCTTGCACCACGAAAGCTAAATTCTTGAAGATCACCCAAAAAAACTACCAGAAATTATTTCATTTTATAATTCAACAAAGGGAGGAGTAGACACTCTAGATCAAATGGTTCGAACTTATTTCTGCAAAAGACAAACTAATCGTTGGCCAGTAGCCTTGTTTTCCAATTTGCTGGATATATCCGCATTAAACGCATATATATTGTGGACAGAAATAAATCCACAATGGAATAACCAAAATAATTTTAAACGTCGTCTTTATTTACAAGAGTTGGGTGAAAGTCTAGTAAAGTCATGTATTTTGAGAAGGAAGCATCTACCAAGAAATGGAGCTTCAGTTACTATTGTCAGAACTATTCAAGTAGAAGCGGGGGTATCTTCATTACCTTCATCACCACCATCTAAAAAGTAAAAGGCAAGTAATCGTAAACGAGAATTATATTATAAATTTTGTCCAACAAACTCTGCGAAAATAATCTTCACTTCATGTGACGTTTGCTGCAAGGCTTTGTGTCCAGAGCATCGTCATACTACTACTTTGATTAAAACATATTGTAATGAACATTGTAGTTAAATATTTTGTTAATTTTATGCTCTATTATTATATTAATTACATTTTTTCCTAAGCTAAATCAAAAATTCTGTAATAATAAATATGGGTCATTTTGTGACCCAAAACGTAATAGGTGTGATTTTTTTTCAATGTAACAGAAGGGTTATTATGATTTTTTATTTCTTCAATTGAGTTCGTTAGTGTTGGTAATTAATTACTATTTGTTTGTTTGACTGATCAACTAATTGTTTAGTATTTGTTTCTAAATTTTCTAAATGACCATAAATTTCACTTGGATCTTCAGAATCCATTGTTCCTGCAAGAAACTTCAACGCATTTCTCGCAATGTTTAGAAGACCTCTTTTACTTCTATGAATATGCGGTATAAGACTTTTTATATTACGCTCTAATATTTTCATTTCCTTTTCTAGCAAATTAAAATTTGAGTCACTATCATTTAGTGATATTCTCTTTATATTTGTTTTTAAAATATCAAGTACGTTTTCAAATTCTCTTAAATCTATAATATGTAAAATTTTAGAATAACTGTCTACTATAGGTCTTCCTTCCAGTTTTAGTACAGAATAGCTTCATTGATAATTATCCAGAAAGAAGTTAGAAGAATAATCATGCGAATCATTTCTGAAAAAAAAATTAATTTGATGTTTATATTTGGGTTTTAACTGCGTTTTATTGTATTTAGTATTTCGTTTGTTACTGGTGTCAATAATACCTTGTAGCTTCATTAGATTCACAGTTATTGAGTCGAAAACTTTGTATGGCAGCCCCCCGAAAATGGGGCCCTAACATTTTGAAACTTCATATAAGTGCTCGATTCATTATATAACTAACCGTGTGTAATTTTCAGCCTCCTAGTATAATTAGTTTTGAAGAAATTCATATTGGTGCAAAGAAGTTGTATGGCAACCCCCCGTAAATGGGGCCCTAACTTTTTGAAACTTCATAAAAGTACTCGATTCATTATATAACTAACAGTGTGTAATTTTCATCTGCGTAGTATAATAAATTAGTTTTGAAGAAATTTATATTGGTGCAAGGAAGTTGTATGGCAGCCCCCCGAAAATGGGGCCCTAACATTTTGAAACTTCATATAAGTGCCGGAGTCATTATAAAACTAACCGTGTGTAATTTTCATCCCCGTAGTATAAATAGTTTTGAAGAAATTCATATTGGTGCAAAAAAGTTGTATGGCAGCGCCCCGAAGCCTCGGTCCGATTTTAACCAAAAACAATAGGGAACCTAGAAATTGTCTAAGAATGACTTTGTGTGAATTTAAAGACTCTAGCCCTTTTAGTTTTTTGAGCTATCGTGCTGACACACGGACGGACGGACGGACGGACAGACACACATAGCTAGATCGACTAATTTTTCGATTCTGAGCCGATACGTACCCTTGACACTATATCTAGCTCGTCTAGATTGATGCGTTACAAACGGAGGAGCAATTTTAATATACCCGATGTTCATATATGTATGCACGGGTATAAAAATTTTTTTGTTGTTTAATATGGGCCTAACTTTGTAATATTGCGTGAGAAAAACTTATAAAATTGTTTATTAAAAAGCTAATCTAATATATAAAGGAGAAAATTTGTTTGTTTGTTTGTCCGGGATTCACGTGAAAACCACTGGTCCAATTGTCACAAAATTTTAAAGGAATAATTCTGAGAGCCCAGGGGGTGACATAGGCTATGTCACATTTTTATAAGTCAACAGGTTGCAGCACCAGAACCGTTTTAAGCTTTTTCATTTTTTGGATGTCGAGTCAAAACAGTCTGACCGATTGACTTGAAATTTTGCACAAAAATTACTCTTAGCAACCGGAATTAGTTGTATAAATTTGGTTGGAATAAATTAACTCATTTCGGCCTGGCGGGCTTCCAAAAATTTTTGTGTTTCCGATTTGTGTCCAATTTTACAGGGTGATTTTGCAGTCGAAAAAAGAGCCTGACACAAATTTTTGTTGAGTTCGGTTAACCCGTTTGGGCAAGAGGGCGCAATTAAGCTTTTTCAATGTTTTTAATGTCGAGTCAAAACGGTTTGACCAATTGACTTGAAATTTTGCAAAACAGATTTAGTTAAGTTCGATTAACCCGTTTTCCTTGACGACACCATGAACTCTTCTATAAATTTTTTTTGCTTAAACGAATAAAAGAATTTTATTGAAAATTTCGTACCAGGATTTTAATTAAAACCCACAGGGTTAATTTGGTTTTGACCTGTTTGCGCGTTGTGAACAAAGATTCAATAAAATTTTCAAATCTTTGGTATGAACGCAAGTTAACTTTCAAAAGCTCACTTAATTAATAAGACCAATTTTTTTCCTTAAATAGTCTCAAATAGTTAAAAGCTAAATGAAATAATATTAATAATAATAAAAATTAAGCTAATAAAGAATCCGAATAAAAATATCTTTGAAATTCTTTTGAAAGTCTTTGGCTTTTATCTACTTTGATGTTGTTAAAAATGGATTTCAGTGTGAAATTGCAGTTTTCTTGAAATCAAATCTAAAAATCAAAAAATTCAATTTCGTATATTTTAAAACAGTTTTTTTCAAAAAAGAAGCCAACATTTCTTTCATAAAATCTTTAAAAAAATGAGGAAGAGCGTAGTACAACTTTCAAGTAAGTACTAAACAAAATAAAAGTTGAAAAGCAGATTTTTAAACTTTTTCGTAACCATCGATTATATTTTATTCAAACGTTGGCAATTCAAGAAAACTACTATTGACATACTATAATGACATAATGGCAAATTTAGTAAACGCTTTTGACCTGCAGTCATTTTAATTCAGTTAACATTATTCGCCGGAAACCTACCATCCTCAACGTTATCGTCAAGGAGCACTAAATTGTCAAGAAGCACCATGTATAGAAAAATTAGAGATAATTGTTCAAACTATTTTGCAAACTGTTTTCTAAAGTTTTTGTTTCCCAATCGGTTAAAAGAACTCGACAAAACATTTTTTTAAGCATTCCCCTAATCAAAGAAGTTGTACCTACTTTCAAAAATTGGACGTAATTTACTTATAAATTTTTTTTTGAATAATCGTCGGGTCGGCATTGATTAACAAATTCAAAATCTGTTAGTAAGGTGAACTTCATTTTCAAAGAGGAACACATATATACAAAATTTGAAGTTAATCGGTTAAATCATTTCTAATAAAAGCAACGCAAAGAAAAAACCTATAAAAAGCTGTTGGGCCACAATGGGTTAACGGAACTCCACAAATATAGTTTTTTGTGGCTTCATTTATAAGTAAAGTAGTATTTCAAAAAAAATGGCTGAAACTTGCTGATTTACAATTTGCAAGCTCCCAGGCAACCCTGGGTAAATCTGGTAGTATTTAAATAATTATTTTAAGCACATTTTCAAAAGATTTGGTAAAAATTTGCCTCTATAGTTTCACTCTGTTCGTCCGTCCGTCTTTACGTATGTTTACAAATACTTTAACACCATGTGAAATAGAGAAACAAAATGTTAACTACGGCAAGGTATTGCAAAAAAAATTATTTCAGGGAAGAATTTTTTTTTTCGGCCCCCAAAGTTGGAAAAACATTATGTTTAAATTGCTATAACAAGAGTTCTATTAGGTATATTTTCAATCTAAAAATTGTAAAAGACAGGTTTTTAAGCTTTTTAAATTTGCATTAAACGAAACTCATTTTCTGCAAAATTTATGGCTCCACATATCTTCTAAACGCTTTAAGTTAGAGCCTTGAAGTTTTGGTAAAAGTAAGATCCTGAAATGTTAATAGAAGTCAGTTAATTTTTTTTTACACGCCCCCTGATTGGAACTTGTTTAGAAAATTCCAAAAGAGCCCTATATTTATTTTCGTATAACAAGTATTTAATATGGTTATTGTCAATCTAAAAACGGTAGAAGAGAGCTGCTTTTGATGAATTACAAAAATATATCGTTTAAATGTATAAAGTTACCATATGGTAGTAAAATTATCTATTATCCCAAAGTGAATTTTGGATAATTTTTTTACCACCCAATTTTAATTTTTGAACCGTTCGAGAAGTTCGATCCTCGGAAATTAGAAGTTGGTTAACAAGATTTTTTTTGTCATGCCACCTATTTAGAAGCTGTAGGGACTCGAAAACTAAAATTTTGCTAAGCCTGTAACTTAAATAACTGTCCAATTTTTTTTAAAAACGTAGAAAATGTCTGGAAATTTTAAACATTTATGCTTAGTTAATAAAATTTTATGTAAAATTCCAAAATTGGATGGAGGAGGCAGCTGGACGGTGACAGATCCTCGAAAATCATAATGACTTTGCTTGGTTAAAATTTTGAGAACCTTTCTCATTGAAGGCTATTAGGGCTTAAAAATTAAAACTGTTTTTTTTTATGAATCGGTAACATTATATTTTGCACTTGTTAACAGGTTTTCTTTAGTGCGTTCGGATTATATTCTTAGTATTGATTTCACTATTATTCATAATTAATGATGAATTGATTAAATAACAATGGAGTTCACTCTATTAACAGTCTTGGAATTTGTTACCCCTTGCCGCCCGACAATTTTTTCAAAAAAAATTTGGGAAGGACATTACGTCCAATTTTGCGAAATATTGCTTGGTCGAAATTTAAAAAATAAGGTTTGTTGAGTTCCGTTAACCCATTGTGGCACAGCAGCTTTTTACAGATTTTTTCATTACTTTACTCTTAAGCAAAAACGGTTTGACCACTTGAATGTAGATTTTCTATGCGTACATGTATAAACTTATCATTCCTACGATTATTCAAAAAAAAAGCTTTTGTAAGTAAATTACGTCCAATTTTCGAAAGTAGGTAAAACTTCTTTGGATTAGGGGAATGTTTAAAAAAATGTTTTGTCGAGTTCTTTTAACCGATTGCGAAACAAAAACTTTTAAAAACAGTTTGCAAAACAATTTTAACGATTACCTCTAATTTTTCTATACGTTTTTCTTCTGCTTCTTGACAATTTGGTGCTGCTTGAATTTTTATTGTTAATTTTTAATAATTATGAAAATTTTCAAGTGAAATTTGATAAATTTGTTGAAAAATGCCTAAAAAACTCGTTTTAAAAAAATTGCTTTATTACATTTTAAAATTAGCATGTACACCATTCTTGTGTTAACTTTTTTCAATCACATCAACTTAAATTAAAACTCCATTGAGAGGTCAAAAGGGTATACTAAATTTACCATTATGTCATTATACTAAGTAAATAGCAGTTTGCTTGGATTGCCAGCGTTTAAATAAAACTAGTATCGCCCTTTGCTCGAAATTCGAGCTTTTTGTGCTTTTAAATTTACATAAAAAATCCGTTTTGTGTATACATATTTACTGAAGTCAAGTAGCCAAAATTCGAGTTAATGCCGTCCTACATATAGAAAACTGTACTTTTTTCTAAACATTTTAGTACGATTTGAACTATATTGTATGTATTTTGTATCCTAATTAAAAAGCTTTTTCATAGAGCATAATATGTAAAACAAAATTTAACATAGGTATCATAATTCATAAGTTATGTACCTACTTAGTATTATATTATATTCAAGCTGCCAAAATACAAAATAATAGTTAAGTTGACAGAAGTCGAAATTTTTTTTAAAATCACAATTTTAAGATTTATAACATATCTACAAAGATATTAAAAAAAAATAACTAATCAATTAAAAAATTGATAAATTTTTCCTCCCCTTATTCCATTTTTTAATTTAGTAGCTACATAGGCAAATAAGCACTATACATTTCAATAATAAAATCTGAAATTTTTACTACAAATGTACATTATACAAAAAATGGTTCTGAATTCTTTACTTTACTTTATATTATACATACCTATTTGTCTAGGAGTAAACTATTCTTTTTACAGCTACAACACACCGCCTCTTGAAAAATAGTAGATGAAAGGAGTAGATAATTAAATATTTATTTTATCTAAATTGAAGCATACGACTTACAATTTTTAACGGCAGTACGTCAATATGTCTATCTATATATCCCTAAATTGATACGCGCGTACACACAAAAATATTTATTTGAATGTTTTAATTTAGTACAAAAAATTTTATTAATTTCATATAATAGGTATATATTGAATTTTTTTCAATTTAAGATATTTTTTAAAACATAATCTTAGAAATATAAGAAAAACCAAAAACAATTTGTCAATTTGTAAATTTTAAAAATCCGATTACAGTACATCGCGTTATGCGTATTTTGGTTGCTCTCATGTAAATTCATGTACCTATTTATTTGTAAATTTTTGAACAGAAATTATACTTCAAATTTATTTAAGTTGAAGATTATTTTTTAGTTTTTTTTCCGAACATATTATAGGTATTTTCAATTATTTTGAATGTATGTTTTTTTAAAAAAAAATATTATTTTAAAATATTTTAATTTGAAAACTTAATCGTAGCAACATCAGAAAAAACAATTGCAATATTTTTGTACGCTTTGTCACTTTGTACGTCGTACGCATTTATTCTGGTTGATCCCTAAAGAACACATAATTTTTCTTAAGAAATGTAATATTTTTGTTTCTGCAAACATATTATAGGTATTACAATTATTTTGAATATATGTAGTGTATTTTTTAAAAAAATATATATGTAGGTATTTTTAAAAACAATATTATTTTAAAATATTTTATTTTTGGAACAATAACAACATAAGAAAAAACAATAACATTTTTATACGCTTTGTCAATTTTAAAAATTCGAGGTACAGTAAGTTATTCTCATGTAATATCATGTACTTAACTACTAATTTACACATTTTTGTTAGCAATTATGCACCATAAGTGTTGATTTTGGTTAGGCTCTAAGGAACAAGTCATTTAAATTACAAATTATTTTTTTAAGACAGATTTTATAAGAATTGATATTGTCGAATTGTCGTATAAGAATTGAACATTGTCGAATGTGCTAATTCTAGAATGGGCACTTTGAACTCATTTGCTGGATTTTTATTTGATGTGTCAGCCTCACCCCTATGTATACTGCTTTTTCTTCTAATGAAATTTTTTTGTATTTTTGATGCGTTATTATGATTTTTTTTTATATTCCAAAATATATATATACTAAAATAATCACCAAGCAACATTATTAGATATAATAAGTTTAAATAAAAGAAATATGAATGTAATAAACAACTTACATTATTAGGTAAAATTTAATTCATTGGCAAAAAGTGTAACGTTTATTATAATTAAAATTGAACAGAGTTCGTTATAAATGAAAACTACTGTATAAACCAAATGTATTGCTTTCATTTCGAACAGAACTCATTTTTTTTTAAGAAATTAAGATAAAGAAAAAAACAAAAACAAAACAAAAATTTTTAAAAAATTTCAATCTCCTTGTTCATTGAACATTTGAACTAAACGAAAAAAAGAAAGACATAAGTCGGCGGATATAATAGTTTAATTGAGCTGCGGGTTACAACCGAAAATGAATTTTACCCAGAAAGTCGGCGCATAAAATTAGAGTCATAAG
Organism: Dolichopus griseipennis; assembly: GCA_963082915.1. Taxonomy (NCBI): domain Eukaryota; kingdom Metazoa; phylum Arthropoda; class Insecta; order Diptera; family Dolichopodidae; genus Dolichopus; species Dolichopus griseipennis. The sequence continues at coordinate 52,799,413 of OY720445.1, read as the reverse complement.
CCTTTACTTTTAACAGCGTGACCGTAAAATTAAAGACGGGTTTTCCCGTTTACCCTAAAAAGGGATGTTTATGTTTGTATGGTAAAAAATAAGCTGATTAAATATTATGATATAGTCGATGGTTTGGAAAAGGTTTAAAAATCTGCTTTTCAACTTATATTTTGTTTTGTACTTTCCTGAAAGTTTTACTACGCTCTTCCTCGTTTGTTTATGATTTTAAGAAATGTTTTAAGAGATTAAGAGATTTTAAAAAAGATTTTAAGAGATTTGAGAGAAACGCAGGCTTCTTTCTAGGAAAAACTGTTTTAAAATACTATGTATTTAAGCATAATATATACGAAATTTAATTTTTTTTGATTTTATTTGAAGAAAACTGCAATTTTACACTGAAATCTTTTTATAAAAAACAACAACTGCAAAGTACATAAAAAACAAAGACTTACGAATAAATGTAGAGAAGGAATATGTTACGTTATTTAAATTTAAAGACATTATTATTCAGACTCTTTATTAGCTTTATTTTTATTTTTATTAATATTATCTCATTTAGCTTTTGCACTATTTGAAACTATTTGAGAGCAAAAAAATTAGTATTATTAATTAAGTGAGCTTTTGGAATAAAGGGTTATTTGCGTTAATACCAAAAATTAGATAATTTTATTGAATCATTGGTAAACTGGTCTAAACCAAATTAACCCTGTGGGTTTTTATCATTTAAATGCTGATACAAAATTCTTTTAATCGTTTAAGCAAATGAAATTTATAGAAAGCCTCAAGGCGTCGTCGTGGAAAACGGGTTAATCGAACTTAATCCTAAAACTTTTTGTAGGCTTTCTTTTGGACTGCCAAATCAACCTGTAAAATTGGACACAAATCGGAAACACAACATTTTTAGGAAGCCCGCCAGGCCGAAATGGGTTAATTTATTCCAACCAAATTTAGAGGAACATTTGTGGGAAATTTTAAATCAATCGGTTAAACCGTTTTGCCTCGACATCCAAAAATCGAAAACGCTTAAATCGGCTCTGGAGCCGCAACCTGTTGACTTAAAAAAATGTGACATAGTCTATGTTACCTCCCGGGCTCTCAGAATTATTCCTTTAAAATTTTGTGACAATCGGACCAGTGGTTTTCACGTGAAACCTGGACAAACAAACAAAAAAACAAATTTTCTCCTTCATACATTAGACTAGCAGATTTACCCAATTGTAAAATAAGTTTCAGCCATTTTTTTTTGAAATACTACTTTGCTTATAAATGAAGCCACAAAAAACTATATTTGTGGAGTTCCGTTAACCCATTGTGGCCAACAGCTTTTTATAGGTTTTTTCGTTGCTTCGCTACATATTAGAAATGATTTAACCGATTAACTTCAAATTTTGTAAATGTGTTCCTCTTTGAAAATGAAGTTCACTTTACTAACAGATTTGGAATTTGTTAACCCCTACCGACCCGACGATTGTTCAAAAAAAAATTTGTAAGTAAATTACGTCCAATTTTTAAAAGTAGGTACAACTTCTTTGAATTAGGGGGATGCTTAAAAAAATGTTTTGTCGAGTTCTTTTAACCGAATGCAAAACAAAAACTTTAGAAAACAGTTTGCAAAATAGTTTGAACAATTATCTCTAATTTTTCTATACATGGGTGCTTCTTGATAATTTGGTGCTCCTTGACGATAACGTTGAGGATGGTAGGTTTACGGCGAATAATGTTAACTGAATTAAAATGACTATAGCTCAAAAGCGTATACTAAATTTACCATTACGTCATTATGCTATGTCAATAGTAGTTTTCTTAAGTTGCCAACGTTTGAATAAAATATATTCGATGGTTAAGAAAATGTTTAAAAATCTGCTTTTCAACTTATATTTCGTTTAGTACTTACCTGAAAGTTGTACTTCGCTCTTGCTTAATTTTTTTTATGAGAGAAATGTAGGCTCTTTTTTGGAAAAACTGTTTTAAAATACTATGTATTTGAGCATTATATATACGAAATTGAATTTTTTGATTTTTAGATTTCATTTGAAAAAAACTACAATTTCACACTGAAATCTTTTTTTAAAAAAGAACAACTGCAAAGTAGATAAAAGACAAAGACTTACGAAAAAATGTGGAGAAGGAAAATGATATGTTATTAAATTTGAAAGATATTTTTATTCGGATTCTTTATTAGCTTTATTTTTATTATTATTAATATTATCTCATTTAGCTCTTAACTATTTGAGACTATTCAAGAAAAAAAATTGGTCTTATTAATTAAGCGAGCTTTTGGAATAAAAGTTACCTTGCGTTCATACCAAAAATTTGAAAATTTCATTGAATCTTTGTTCACAACGCACAAACAGGTCAAAACCAAATTAACCCTGTGGGTTTTAATTAAAATGCTGGTACAAAATTTTCAATAAAGTTCTTTTAATCGTTTAAGCAAATAAAATTTATAGAAAACTTCATGGCGTCGTCGTGGAAAACGGGTTAATCGAACTTAACTAAAACTTTTTGCAGCCTCTCTTTTAGACTGCAATATCAACCTTTAAAATTGGACACAAATCAGAAACACAAACATTTTTGGAAGCCCGCCAGGCCGAAATGGGTTAATTTATTCCAACCAAATTTATACAACTAATACCGGTTGTTAAGAGGAACTTTTGTGAAAAATTTCAAGTCAATCGGTCAAACCGTTCTTACTCGACATCCAAAAAACCGAAAAAGCTTAAAACGGCTCTGGAGTCGCAACCTGTTGACTTTTAAAAATGTGACATAGCTTATGTCACCACCCGGGCTCTCAGAATTATTCCTTTAAAATTTTGTGACAATCGGACCAGTGGTTTTCACCTGAATCCTGGACAAACAAACAAACAAATTTTCTCCTTTATATATTAGATAAATCAAAAACTGCATTTTCATAAAAACATGTTGAAATTTTTAAATATATAAAACAGGTTAATGTTATTATTTTTTTTTTTATCATAAGCATGATTATTATATTTAAGAAATTGTATAAATAAATAATAATTTTATATTACCATTATAAATATGATATTTAAATAAGTATATACATACAAAGTTCCCTTTCCCCCCTTTATAATTTGATTTTTTAAAAAAGCTACAATTTATATATTCTACATTTTTATATCCTTCTGTTTAGTTTTAAAATATAGTAGAATATCAGTTCATAGTAATTTAGACATGAAGTAATATTATAAACATATTTCAAATTAATTTCATTATAATAAAACAATTTGGATAATTTATTCGAAAATTTGAAAGACTCTTTAAATGAAATTGATCTTATTATCATTGGTAGTTCTAAACACTTTACCAGTATGGTTCGCGCGCAGAGGAATCATGTTGTCTTTTATACATATATCTCCAAAAAATATTTTTTTACAAATTAAAGCACAATCATAAAACAAATTATTAATGTGAGTATTTTAATAAAAATTTTATATTCAACTATTATTACCCTAGCTAGATTAAATAAAATACAATTTAAATAAATTTTTAAATAAACACCCAATATTTTCCAATATAGTTTTCTCTTCCTTAATATTTGATCTAAAATTAAAATTCCGGACTTTATATCTTTATAATTTTAAATAGCTAATAAATTCTCTGCCAAACTTTTTATTTCCGATAGTTAATTTTAAAAACTGGTTGCTCTTTAAACTTAATTGAAATATTTTCAAGAAATATTAAATTTTCGAATTTAGTGTCCGTAATAATTCTAAAGTTTCGAAATAATTTTGCTAAAAACACTTTCATAAGCATTTTTGAATATTTAAAGCCTAAAAATAAGCATAGTTATTTAAAATTTCTTGTGATAGTAAAATATATCAAACCAATGCACATTCTGTTCCCTTTGGTAAATGGAATATATGAATAGGGGTGATATTTATTTCCTGGAAGAAAATTTTCTGGGTTAAAATCTTTTGCGGAAGGACCCCAAGTTTTAGCACTTCTTTGCATATTAAATATATCTAAAATAACGTCGGTTCCTTTTGGTATGATAACGCCGTTTTTAAGTTCAATATCGTTTATTAGATGTCGTCCAACAGCTGGAACTGGTGCTATTACTCTCATTGCTTCATCTATGCACATATCTAAATACGTCAAATCTTTTAGTCTACTGTTAGTTAAATCAGAATCTATTTCTGGTAAATTTTCAATTAACTCCTTATGTAGTTTATCTTGAATATAAGGATGGGTAGATAAACAGACAATTGTTATATATAAACCGATTGCTGTTGTTTCGAAGCTCTATAAGATATAGAAATTTAAAATACAAGTTTGTAAAAAAAAAAAATTACTTACCGCAGCAAGTAAAACCAAAAGTTCCTCTCGTATGTCTACTAAATTCAAATTAATATCCTCTCCAAAAGTTAGCATATAGTCCAAAAATGAACTTGGTGATCTATTTTCTTCCTCAGTTTCTAACGATGATTTAAAATCTTTTCTCAATAAATTCATTTCTTGTTTTCTCAATGCAATTTTCTAAAAAGAAAATATAGTTTTTAGTTATATTATAAATATAATTCTTAGTTATAACAATTCTTCCGCATTTAAATGTGCTCATGTCACGTTCAGTAATTATGATGTAAAATTGGATTTGTTGAAATGCAAGGGCTACTGTGGAAAAAAACTACATGGAACTTACATTGGTTTAGAAAGAAACTGGCATTCCTCTAGACTTTGCAACAATTTCGTATGTGGTGAATGCTTGCTTGACATCATATCAACTAGCTTGCTTGACATCAAAGATGACCAAATGCAAGTGCTAAGCAAAGTAATCAAAGTCATTGACAATACCAAAAATGTCTTATTGGACTTGTGTCAACGTTTTGACGACACAAATCTATTAACTCTATCAACATCAGCTAACGATACGGTCTCAGATACAAAGAACGAAGTTTTACTCAACCTAGCAGAAATTAAATCTATCTTCATCGAGAAATTAGTGAAAATATGTAGTACTGGCAGGCTAGAAGATGAAATCTCATCTCTTAAAACGGATGTAAGAAAGCGTTATGTAATTGGGTCTAAAAGGTTCAATGCATCAATAAACAATGTAGACAAGCTGAAAGATGAGATCTGTTCATTAAAAACTGATACAGACAACCTTTACGAAAAAGTCGAAGCCGGCTGGAATGTAACCCTTTCAACCAAATAAAAAAAAGACCGTAAAAGAAGCTTGCTCTAAAACGGATCAGTTTGTTAGTTTTATTTCTTCTTTGGATACTGCTACTACTACTCTGGGACCTGAGCTGTATCAGCTGTCAAAACAATGTAGGTTTGTTAGTTAGTTGTTAAATATAAACTAAAAGGATCGTGATTATCAATCTGTAAATTGTTCGCGAGGGGGTCGTGTACTCCTTGCTGTAAATAATAACATATCTAGTGCACCAATAATGACTGGTACATATCATTCCTTTGATCACCAAAATTAAATTAAACCTAGGTACGTAGGAATGTTTGTTTTCCTCCGTGCTCAGATAGTTCCCCATATTCTGAATTTTACAATGTTTATCCCAACATTTTTTGGATATGCATGAGGATGACTCAATCTTTATATTCGGAGATTTTAATCGACCTTCTCTTTCATTTATTGTCGATGACTCTAATAATTTATTATTACCTATTAACTTCCAAGATGAAATTGACTTCGGTCTCATTAGTGAGTTCATTAGTAATGATTTACAACAAATTGATAGTTATCCTAATAGTAATGACATTTATATTCGGAGATTTTAATCGACCTTCTCTTTCATTTATTGTCGATGACTCTAATAATTTATTATTACCTATTAACTTCCAAGATGAAATTGACTTCGGTCTCATTAGTGAGTTCATTAGTAATGATTTACAACAAATTGATAGTTATCCTAATAGTAATGACAAGTGGTTAGATCTTGCATTTTCAAATGCATATGAGAAAGTGGTGGTTAATCTCGCTGATGATGCAGATAATCTTTTCACTAACACTACTCATCATAACGCAATCATCTTCGAATTTTCCGCTGCTATACCACTTTTTACCAAATCTTACAATAATATTTTTGTATATGACTTTCTTAATGCTGATTATCAAAGCATTAATAATGATTTATCAGTTATAAGTTGGGATGACCTGTTAACCGAACAGGATATTGACTTGATTATTTCTCAATTCTATTCAAAGCTATTTGAGATAATTAACTCCTTTGTTCCTAAAATTCGCAAAACGGACAAGACAACCGAACATTGCGTAACTACCAATAAACTATACAAAATAATTAAAAATTCAAAAGAGCCCAATAATGACTTATTAAATAAGTACAAGGATCTTGCTTTTGAATTTAAACAAAATTCTAATTTGGCTTATGATAGATATCTCACTAACGTAGGCAACATATTAATTACAGATCCTAAAAATTTTTTTGACTTCATTAACACAAAACGTAAAACTTACGGTTGTTTGTCAATGACGGCTTAATGTCAAAAGACAATACGTTTTCTAATTGTCCTAAAGCGTTTTGCAATTTCTTTGCTAAATCTTTTCAAAAAGTTTATCGTCTATACGAGTCTCCAACTATTTTTCTAACTTAATAAATAATTCAAATCCTATTATTACGGATTTATACCTTTCCAAAGTTGAAATATTTGAAGCAATCACCAAACTTGATACCAAACAAGGACCTAACCTGATTGCACCGACTTTTTTATACAACTGTTTCAGTTATCCCATTTATCCGCTTCATTTTATCTTTAATAAATCTCTTTCCTCAGGTATTTTTCCCCTTTTCTGGAAATCCTCTTATCTTACCCCTATCTACAAAAAGGGTGATAAATCTTACGTCGAAAATTACCGTGGTATAGCTATTCTATCAAATATTCCAAAGTTGTCTAAAAAAATTATTGTAGACAAAATTACACCCATCATAAATACAAAACTAAACAAACAACAACATGGATTCTGAAAAGATCGTCCCACAACAACAAACCTGTTAGTTTACACTTCTGAAATCCTTAATGAAATGGAAAATGGGCACCAAGTTGATGCTATTTACACGGATTTCAGCAAAGCATTCGATCGTGTTGATCCCAAAATTCTACTAAACAAACTTGCAGCTTTAGGAATTTCCGGCTCTTTTCTTTATTGGATATTCTCCTATATTACAAATAGAATGCAAAATATCAAATTTCAAGGATTTTTTTCGGACTCAATCAAAGTTACATCAGGAGTACCGCAAGGTAGCCACTTAGTTCCACTCTTGTTTAATATATTAATTTCCGATCTTTCTAGTAAACTTTTCGGTGTGTCACATGTTGCATTTGCTGATGATCTCAAGATTTTTCATGTAATTAAAAAGAGTTCCGATGTTGCACTACTTCAGACAAATCTCAATAGTCTGCAAGAATTGTGCTTCTCTAATAAGGTAGAACTAAAAATTGAAAAATGCAAGGTTATAAGTTTTACACGTAAGAGATCTACCATTACTTTCGGTTATAAAATAAATAATGTAAACCTTGAAAGAGTTAAAAATATTACCGATTTAGGGATTCGGTTGGATGATAAACTGAACTTCCATTTTCATTATGAGTATACAATTTCTAGGGCAAACAAAATGCACGGGTTCATAAAAAGAAGATCTAAAGAATTCAGCACCATCGCTGTTATTAAAGCTCTTTATTGTTCCTTAGTACGATCTATTCTTTAATATGGTAACATTGTGTGGGATTCCGCATTTCAAAAACATTCTGATAGAATAGAATCCGTGCAAAAGCAATTCCTTTTGTTTCGAGAAATCAATTTAATCATAGAGATTATTCAATCCTGCCTAGCTACCTCGAAAGACTTAATTCATTAAATATCTTAACTTTACCCTAACGCAGACAAATTTTTCCTTCCTTCTTCCTTTTTAACCATCAATATATTATATTAAACTTCAAGTTCACATTATTTTATAATTCTATAATAAAATTATTTTTGTTTTTGTTACTTTATAAAAGAAAGTATATATATTTGTTATCAGCGTGATCTCCTAAGTCGATATAGCCATGTCCGTCCGCCCGTCCGTCCCTAGACACGATAACTCAAAAAATAATGGAGATATCTTGATGAAATTTTTATTGCAGGTTACTAGCACTGAAAGTACGGCGGGGATTGCAAATGGGTGAAATTGGCCCATGGTTTCGGATTCTGGACCTTTTAATCGGTTCAAGAGCTAACGAACATATAAAAAAAATCATGATAACTCAACAACTAATGACGATATCTTCAACAAATTTGTGCTGTAGGTTACTAGTAATGAAACTACGGCGGGGCTTGCGTACGGTTGATATTGGACCATGGGTTCAGAACCTAGAACTTTTTTATCGAACTTAGGCCCAACGAACATAATTCCGAAACCAATTAAGATAGAACCTCCAAATTTCGTATCAGGATGTCCATTCCTATTTCCTTAGTGTCCTTGAAATTTGGGCCCCATTGGGGTAGTGGGTCGATTAGCAGCCACAGTTTTCCGAGGACCTTAAAGCATATCTTTAAAATTAATAAAGATAGCAACTTGAAAAAATGTAGAAGCTTCAAATTTGGCAAAAGGGTGTTCTTTACTATTTCTTGCATGTCCCCCTAATTTGGGCTCAATTGGAGTGGTGATTCAGTAACCCTCTTAGACCTCCCAAGGTTTAAAAGCTTATAATCGAAATTACCATAAATAGTAACTTAAAATTAAGATAGAAAGTTCCAATTATGTACCAGTTAACTAGTATTTAAAGTACAGCGCGGGCTGCATATGAGCGAAACCAGCCCACGGGTTTGGATTCTGGAACTTTAAATCCGTCTAAGAGCTAACAAACATATATAACAAATCACGATAGCTCAATAACCAATGACGCCATCGTTATGAAATTTGTGCTGTATATTGCTAATGAAACTACGGCGGTGATTGCGTACGGTGAGGATTGGACAATGGGTTCGAAACTTAGAACTTTTTGATGGAATTTAGGCCAAACGAGCATAATTCCGAAACAAATGAAGATAAAACCTGCAAATTTGGTATCAGAGTGTCTCCCTCGATTTCCTTAATGTTCTTAAAATTTGAGACCAATAGGAGTAGTGGGTTGAGGACCAGCCACACAGTTCCTAAGACCTTATAGCACATTTTCGAAATTAATAAAGACAATATCTTGAAACAAATGTAGAAGCCTAAAATTTGGCACATTGTTGTTCTTTACTATTTCCTGCGCGTCCCACTAATTTTAGATCAATTGGATTGGTGGTTCACGACCTCTCTTAGACCCCGCGAGGTTTAAAAGCTTTTCATCGAAATTAATAAAAATAGTTACTTAAAATTAAGATAGAACCTTCCAATTGTGTACAAGGGTTAAGTACTATTAAAAGTATGACGGGGACTGCATATGGGCAAAATCGTATCATGGTTTCGGGTTTTAGAACCTTCGAAAAGTTCAAGGGCTAACAAACATATATCTTAAAAACAGCATATCTCAAAAAATAATGCCGCTATTTTGATGAAATTTAATAATGAAAGTGCCATGGGAATTGGTTATGATTGGGTTCGGACAATGCGTTCGGATTCTAAAAGCTTTTAATCGATTTGAAGCCAAACGAGTATAATTTCGAATCCAAAGAATATATTTTCTATTTCTTATGTGTCCCCGAAATTTAGACTTAATTGTAGTGATGCTTCAGATGCCTCCTAAGAAATCCCAAAAATAAAAAGCTTATCTTCGATGTTCATGAAGATAGAAACTTTTAATTTGATTCACGAGGGTTCTTTCCTATTTCCGTTTTTTTTAACACTTTCATATTTTTAAAAGGCTCATCTTTTGATCAAACTAGCAACAGCTTTTACAGTTAAAAAATGACTTATGGATATCTCATTAAATTTGAACCAAATAGGTGTAGGGCATTTCTAAGTCAGTTGCACCGACTTACTGTTTCTTTACTTGTTAATATTTTAATTCTTTAATTTGAAAAATTCTGTTTAGATTTAATTTATAAATTTATAGGAATTCTAATTAGCTTTCCTTGGAATATGACGTCATCCATGTTACAAGTATGGGAAAGATTAATTTTAGATTGGAATATTGGGACTAGAATTGGTTAATTCTCATCATTTTATTTATGATCAGGAATTTCGAGCACTTCTGTTATAAATAAGTATTTCCGTGTCCGTGTCACTAATTTTCATTTAACTCAAAGTTATTGGAAAGAAATATTTATGTTTACATAATTTGATGGTTTTTAATTAAATTAAAGACATTAATGCTTTGATTAACTTTTTATCATAAAATTTAGTAATTAAAATTTTTCAAAATGAAATTAATTTAAATTCTTAGTATATGTACGTAATAGAAAAGCTATTATGCCGTAAATATATTTTTAAAATCCAATGACAAATTTAAAACTTTTTTATATAATTCATTTAAATATAATAATTAATTTTCCATACATGCAGCAAGAACCTTTGAACACGTACCCACACGACTTAAGTATCGTTAACAATTTCTTAATTATATATATTACAATTGGTAGTAGTTCAATAAAATATCTGAATTATAATAAAAATTAAAATAAAGAAATTCAGTAGTTTATTAAAAGAATATATTGTCTTTAATTTATAATCTGTTTTATGGTTAAATTTTTAGCCTTTTAAATATATGAAAGTGTAAAAAAAGAATAAACAAAATCTTTTCAAAATGTGCTAGAAACAAGTACAATCAAATGAAGTTGTTACTACAAGAACAACATCAACGAGCAAACAATTTTTTGAATAGTATCATTAAGTAACAAAAACTATCTATTTTGTCAAATATAGTCAATTTTCGTTAATTTGAAATCTGATAATTCGTAAAATGGGATTTTTGGTTTATCGTATTCTGGGATTTTTAATTTTTTACTAGTAAACTTCGAACGTATGAATACTTTTTCGTTAAAATACTTTTGTATTTTTTGTTTGTTTATTTATAAGTAAGTTGACTTACACTTTTTGACTTAGGAGTGATTCCATAGGTTTTAAAACAATCTCTTTCTAATGCTGTTATCAGAATTTTCCTATCTACTTTAGTTTCCGAGATATACAGTGTGCATGTTGCTCCATAAGACACATTATTTTGATTTTGTAGTGCTTATTTTCTCCTTAAGCAAAATTTTGGTTTATGGAGCAACTTTTGTATGAAAAAAAAGGTATTAACATTGTTAATTTTCATTTGTTCTATACACATTACCATGCGCTATGAGGCTTATATAATTACCATTATATTGAGTACTTATTTGCTCCATAGGTATTTAAAATTGTCATTATTACTATTATATTTTCAATACCTATGAAGCAAACATGGAAAACGAATTTTTAAAGCTTGTTACCCCTATTTGTGTACAGTTACACATAATATTCACATACACATTGTGATTAATATTCACATACACATTGTGATTTGTGAATATTAATTTTATTATTTAAAAACAGAAAAATGTTAACTGTTCCAAAAAATTTTAATTTTAACGAATAAATTAATTTTTGGAGTGATAGTTGTATACCACAAAATCGAAATATAATAATGTCAACTGCCTAAAAATATTTTTTAAAAAATTCTAATAGTCTCGTAGAATTGGTCCAAAAAGTTTCTGAGCCGGGCCACTATCGTTGCAAGAAGTTGACTGTGTGCATTCAGTGATTGAAAAACATTTAAAAAATCTCGATATACATAGTCCAGTTCATTTACTAAAATTATTATTAAATTTAAATTATCCTAAAATTAAACTAGATATTTTGCAAATACAACAAAATAATTGTGTATCATACACTGTACCTGCAGCGAAATTAAGTTTTATTAAATTTCCGTTTTCAAAAACAAAGATTATTCGATATCAAAAATCAGAACCTTTTCTGATGGAATACAAGGATTTTTTTTCAAATTTAGACTTTATAAAAGTTTTTATCAAAAAACTAGCAAATAAAAAATTTTTAGCTACGCCTTTAAATTTGTTTCTTTGTAAACCTCCAGTTTTGCAGGAGCGACCAATTTTGTCAAAAGAAAAAAAAGATGATTTAAAATCATTAATACCTTTTTTACCTCTACCAGATCAAAACTATTTTAAAGCAATTTTAAACATTACAAATTAATTGAAATATTTTTGGATCAGTTTAAAAATATGTATATTTTATAACGTTATATTGTGATACAATAATTTATTATGTATATTATGCGTTTAGTACAAAAACTATGATATTTGAATAAAAAAATTATTTCTTAAATTTCTTAAAATAAGTTTAATTTTCAAAAATATTAAAAAGTTGTGAAATTACTATTATGTTTGTTTTTTTAGTTTTGATTGAAATATTTAAATTAAAATTAATAATATTATTTAATTTCGTTTATAAAAATCCTGTGAAATGGCTGTTATGTTCATATTGTTATAATTGAAGTATATAATTACATGATTGATTAAAAAATAATATTAAATAAAAATTAACTAAAATTTGATTATTTTAATTTTTTACAGTTTCTACTACAATTTAAAAAAAAATTTAGGTTTTTAATTTATATTTCTCGTATTAGTCGTAATCGATTTTTAATCTAATTTGCTCCATCTCCGAGTTTACATAAATTTTAACACCCTTCTTAATTTTTATTTGCACCATTATAATAGAAGATCAATGCATGTTTGCTCAATACGCACAGAGAAAACTATTTTGTAATCGATTTGTATTTTATGGAGCAAACTGTCCACAATGACTTTTGTGACAAAATATCAAATATCTCGAAAAGTATTTGAGGACAGTGCCTAAAATTTAGCATATGATTAGTTAAAAAATCAACAAACTCGACGTTAAAATTTCGACTATAGTTTATCGGATCAATTTTTGCCTTTTAAATCCCAAACTTTCTTTTTCGATTTACTCGGAATAGACCTTGAGGCATATGGAGCAAAAGAGAATTCAGGTGACGACATGTTTTGCACAACAATTTTTATTATAAATCTTTTTTTGTAAATATAATATCAATCTCTGTTTTATTTGATCTTTCTGTTTTATCTAATCTATTGTTTTATTTTTTTTTTCTTATTTGTTCTTCTTTTTTGTATGTGTCTTCTTTTTTCTATCGATGTATGTAGAATCCGAATGGTCTAATAACAACAAAATTTTATGAACACATATAGAAGAGAATAACTAAGAAATTTAGTTAAAGTTTATAATAACGTTTCTAGAAGTATTAAATAGCCTTTTATTAAAGATTAATTTCAAGTTAAAAGGTTAAAACAAACTTAAAATTTTTGATTTGTAAATATTCTGCTATTTTCAATTCAAATAAAAAATGTATTTATGTCAGTTCTTATACTTTACCTGGGTATTAAATTGCTGTAGTTAAAATTATCTTCGCATGCACACAAGCAACTTACAATGTTGATTTGAAGATGAAAACCTTTTTTTTAGCTTATTCTGAAATATTAAATATTGAAATATGCAAAAGAATTTTTGACGCCAGGTGGAATTTAAATTTTGAAAACTTTTTTTATAATGAATTTATTTTTACTAAAATATTTATACTACATTCATGAAGTTTGTGCTGTAGGTTGTTACTATTAACCAGACTACAGCGGAAATTGCGTACGGTCAAGATCGGAACGTAGTTTCGGATTCTAGAACTTTTTGATCGAGTTTAGGCCAAACAAGCATAATTCTGAAGATAGAACTTCCAAATTTGGTATTAATGTACCTCTTCCTATGTCCTTAGAGTCCTTGAAATTTAGGTCCAATTGGAGTTAAACAGGTAAAGTTTTCTTAACTTATATTTTATTATAAAAAATGTTAAGTGATATATCGCGGAATACTAATGGTAAATGAAGTTATTAAGAAAAGGTAAATTATTATATTGTTAAAAGGTACTTTTTTATATTGTAAGTGGAAAAATTTAAATTTAAATAAAATATTCTAAGTATAGAAATATCTGCAAAGAAAAGGCTCTAATTTGAAAAAAAAAATGGATTTAATAAAGGATAAAATAAAAGAAAAAAAGGATTTTAATGATATTGCAGATCCTTCACAATGTAGACATTATTCACAATTAGATAAAAATCTAAATAATGAGGTTTCTGTTTTTTTTTTTATTTAATTAGGTTTTCCAGAAGGTAAATCGTCAGATACTCTTGGAAATGTTAAGTCAAGTAAGCTTTTTTTTTAATTGTTCTTAAATTTTAATTTTAAAATTATTGATGGATAAATATTATGGAAGAAAATATTTGTTTTTGTGTATTATTGACTTATATGTTATGTAGTTTATATGAAAATAAATCTTAGGCTTAGTTTTAAATACAAAATATCGGTGGAACACACATAGATAACTTATGTAAATCTCTATATAACAGATTAAATTGTATTAAATGTTTAAGTAGTAAATTTTTACAAAGCAATGCAAAATCTCTAATTGACGTAGTAAGAGCAGTAATTCTTTCTAAAATTGAATATGGGCTACCAATATACGGATCAGCATCAAATTCTGAGCTACAAAAAATCAAAACAATCTACCACGCAGCAATACGCTCGGCTTTAGGAGCATTTCCATCTTCCCCAATACCCATCCTCCTTGCCGAAGCAGGGCTTCCATCACTAGATGAAAAAATCACTTTGTCTACAAGAAAACTGTTAACAAAAATAATATTTTCCGAAGGAGTTGAACTATACCAAAAAAGTAAAAAAGTCCTAGCCAGGAAGCGAAAACCGAAAAAACCATCAACCCTCCATCAAGTTATTCTCTTCGCAAAAAACAATAATATGAGCTATAAGCCTATCAACAACATTCGTAACATTTTCCCACCATGGAAATTTAAAAACGACAGCATTATCTTAGAGCTAACTAAATGGCATAAGAATGAAGTCAACCCAACGTTTTTTCAACAACAGTTTCTCCGGATAAAAAATAAATACGTCGATTGGAAGTTTATCTACACAGATGGATCAAAATCCGCCTTCTCAACCACTTTCAGTATTGTAGACGAACATAAAACCATTTTAAAAATTGGAGCCTTGCCAAGCTATTCCACTGAGTCAAATTCAAATATAATCCGACCGAAAAATGTATAATATGTTCAGACTCACTCTCAACAATACAAGCTGTCATTAACTTAAACAATAATGAGAAAACAATACAAGAAATACGAGATATATTAAACAAAAAGGAAAAGCACCTAAAATTAATGTGGGTCCCTGGCCACGTGGGTATTGTGGGAAACACCTTTGCAGATTAGATAGCAAAACAGGCTGCCAATTCGCCACTCGTTGAATTAGAATACGCCAATAAAGCCGATATTAATAAAGAAATAACGAAAATAACAAAAAAAGAGTACTTAATTACATGGGCAAACTTTAACCATTTCTACAAGTCTATAAATCCAAATAAACTTCCATTCATCTTTCCAAGAAACGTAAACCGAAAGGATTCAATAGTCTACACGAGATTTAGAATATGTCACACTTTACTCTCCCATGAACACCTCTTCAAAAAAGATCCACCACCTACATGCTTCTTTTGTAATATTCAATCTTTAACCATCAAACATATAATAACGGAGTGCCCATCCATCGATACCATAAGGATCCAACAAAGAATAGAACCGCTGCACGTGCTACTCTCACAAGTCACAGCTGAAAACATTACAAGCTTTGTAAAATTTTTAAAAAAAATTAATATTTATAATAAAATTTAAAAAAAAAAAAATTTAAACTTGTAAACTTCAAAAAATTAACTAACAAAATCAAAAATTGTGTTCCAAAAACTTAAATCTTGTACATATTATTTCTCAAATACTTTAATAAGAAATTAATAAAAAACAAATAAAAATAATTATTTTCATACAAACTTATAAAAAGCCAATATATATTTATAAATTTTAATATATACCTACTAGTAAATATAGAGAAAAGTTTTACAATGTAATGTAATATAATAAATGTATAATATATAAAAAAGGAAAAAAAAAAAAATGTAATAAAATAGCCTAAGGCCGTTAGTTGCTAGTGCTAGTTGTAAAATATGTTAACTAATTAATTAGTCATCATATAATATAAATAAATAAATAAATAAATAAAAAAACAATTCAAAAATAACCGCCACTAAAACGCAAATACGAAAATATAGAAGAAATTAAACAAACTTTTAGTCTTTATAAATTTTTAATTATTATATTGTTATTTTTTAATTTAATAATAGATTTGAACGACTCTGAAAATTGTGGCAGTGCATACTGACCCTCATCCTTCAGTAGCGCAACTACACCTACAAAAAAGCCCATTTACTCTTAAACTAAGGAATACAAATAATAACAGCAGTTAATTAGTAGTTAATAAAAAGAGGAAAAAATAGTGAAAAACAAAAAAAATTCAAAAGTATAAAGTCAAAACAGCAAGACTTTTTTATTAATGGGTTAAGCTATATTTCAAATTATACCAGTAAAAACATTCCAGCAAAATAAATGAAATCATGCTCCGTTAAATGCCGGCAAAAATGTGTTGAAAGAATCACACAGAAAAGATTTGGACCGAAAAGAAAATTTTACAATCTACAAAATATTATGTTACGATAAAAATATATTCTTATTCACATTCAAGAATGCGAAAAACCGTTAACAAACCTTAAACATAAACTCAAAGTTATTCGAAAGAAATATCAATTTGTAATAAATTATAGATATAAAAATTTATATAATTTGTTGGGTTTTTAATTAAAACCATTAATGCTTTCTTTAGCTTTCTATCAAAAAATTTAATAATCATAATAAAAGTTATTATTATATTTGAATGAATTATATAAAAAGTTTTAAATTTATCATTGTATTTTAGAAATACCATAGTTGCATATTCTGCATTTATAAGCTTTATTTTTTTTTTCTTTTTTTTATTTTTTTTTAAGCGCTAACTGTTCATCTGTTAGGCTAAAAAGCCTGTCTATAACATAGATACATGTTGGAACAGGGGGTCATATTATATTCGTATTATTAGAATTGGTCTTATTGAATTCCACATACAATACATGAGATAGTACTAGGGCTTTTTCACTTTCACTAGAATTCGAACCCGGGCCTTTCCGCTTCCACTGTGCCACCCAGCGGTTTTTAATAGGTATACTAAGAAATTAATTTCAAAAAGCTAATGAAACCATTAATGGTTTTAATTAACATTAAAAACGAGGAAGAGTGTAGTAGAGTAGACTGTGTCAACTCGGGGATACCCGTATGACCGTTACATATACATTATATAATCCGGTTAATTACTTTTGGCAACATTTCAAACATACAGTGTTATTAAGTGTAGTAGAATACTCATATAAAAGAAGGAGTTGTATGGCAGCTACTCGAATCCTCTGCAGTAGTCCCTTCCAAATTTTTGCTGTAACCATTACACTAAACTATTTTTGGCAAAATTTCAGACACCCAGCTTCATTAGATGTAGTGTAATGCTAATATAAAAGAAGGAGTTGTATGGCAGCTACTCGAACCCTCTGCAGTAGACCAACTAAATTTTGCAGAAACTTTGGCCATAAAACTAAACTGCATTTGGCAAAATTTCAGACACGCAGCTGTAATAGGTACAGAGAAATACTTATATAAAAAAAGAAGTTGTATAGCAGCTACCTGAACCCATGAACCAAAAAGGCTGGATTTAAATAGCGATGACGACTATTGCAAAAAACGAATTTGCGAAAATTTCAAGATCCTAGCTCCTTTATTTTTTGAGTTATCGTGGTGACGGACGGACGGACGGACATACATAGATAAATCGATTTATTTTTCTATATATCTTCTATTTATTATTTTTCTATATATTTTCTATATATATATCTACCCCCCCTCCTTCTCTGCGTCACAAACGTAATGGCAAATTTATTATACCCTTTGACTTTATAGTCATACGGGTATAATTATAAAATTATATAAACTGGTACATATATTATTACAAATTAATATTTCTTTCGAATAACTTTATCACACGACATAGAACGATGAAAAGAACAATTTGAGTTACTGTTGAAACTAGGAAAATTAAGTAAACAATTTTTACACTTGGGAGAATGATAATAAAGATGTTCAAACAATTTAAACTATTATCATTCAAAAGGGTTATAGCTAGACAAACTAAATAAGCTATATTTAGTTTTTGGACTTATTACCAATTTATGAACAAGAAAACATTTACGAATTAAATCTAAATCATAATTTAACTCACAAATAAGACCCAACATACTACTATTTGAATATGAGAAGGATGTATCGTCAGCAAATGCAGTGGATTTTCCTTAAAAAATAGTGAAAAACAAAAAAAAAATGGCAAAAGCATAAAGTCAAAAAAGCAAGACTATTTTATAAACATTCCAGCAAAAAATAAATGAAATCATGGTCCATTAAATTCCGGCAAAAATGTGTTGAAAGAATCACACAGAAAAGATTTGGACAGAAAAGAAAATTTTAATAAATTTTACAATCTAGGAAATATTATGTTACGATGGAAACATATTCTTAAACACATTCAAGAAGGCGTAAAACAATTAACAAAAGTTGTTTCAGATAAAAGTCGTCAATTATTATTTGCACATTGGAAGGGAGGATTTGGTCCTCTGCGTAAGCAATTTGCGTTTTATAATACAAATACAATGCAACTCAGTTAGAATCATACGATTATAATCGAGTTGCTCTTTAATTTGATAACAAAAGTACAGTTATGTATTTTGTTAAGGAATTTAATAATTTAAATTTTATAATTAAAGTACAGTTTCTAGAAAAAAATGCACGAAAAGAAAGAAAGGAATTGCTAGTTGCATTGCATTGATAAAATTTTGGACATTTTACTTCAAGATTATTCAAATAAATATCAACAAATAATATTATGGAGCGACTATTGTGTTGCACAAAAAAAAAAAAAAATTTTGACAACAGCATTACTAAAATTTTTAGCTGGCAACTCAAGATTGCACAAATATATTTA
Source organism: Dolichopus griseipennis (assembly GCA_963082915.1). NCBI lineage: Eukaryota > Metazoa > Arthropoda > Insecta > Diptera > Dolichopodidae > Dolichopus > Dolichopus griseipennis. The sequence continues at coordinate 52,780,436 of OY720445.1, read as the reverse complement.
GAACCAGCACACTCTCAAAATCAAGATGTAGACTAGTCCATACTCCATAGTGAATTGATAAATATTTGAAAAATTTGGAAATATTTAGTATACTGTCATTGCTTGCTCTGTTAAAACTTTTTAAGCCAAAACAAATTACATAAATGAGACCGGAAGACTTCAAAAGTGTCTTTGCAGTTTAAACTTTAAACTTTTAAGTTTAATTTAAAAAAAAAAAATATTTGTAAGAAAAAAAAATTTGTTAAACTATTTATATTGTCATAATTATCTGGAATATGTTTGTATGTTTTGCTATTATGGATTTCAAAAAAATAGTTTTAGTGCATTTTGTCCAAACATGTCTACCCTAAGTGTTACTTAGAAAATCGAAAAAGTTATTTTATTCGAGCATAAATATAGTAAATACACTTATCATACTATAATTTCTAATTTAACGTTTTATTAACTAAATTTATATTGTAAGTGCACATAGCCATATAAAATTTTTCTTTTTTTTAAATTTTCCATTCTAATAAAATATTTTGTGTAATAACTTCCTATTTTATTCAGTTTATTAAATAACTAGCTTTTGCAACAAAAGTTATTCTTTTATTTCAAATGCAAACAAAAAACGAAGAGAAAAAATTTAAGAAGAGTTTAAAAATTTTTAAATCACTCTACCGGAAAGTACTATTTTTGACTTACAATATACTAGATGGAAAGTGCGATATATTTATTTATAAATTCCAGTAACTTATATTCTTTATTAATCAGTAAGTCAGAATATTTTAAAAATACAACATTTTTTTTTCGTAATTTACGATTTAAGACTTATGACCCACTTGTAAAGGGACTTATGTCCCACGTAAATATTTTAAAGTGGGTCATAAATCCCTTAGGGACTTATGTCCTACTGAGTGACAAAATTGTTATTTTGAAAAAAAAAACCAAAAAACTAAAAAAAAAAAATATTTGTTATATATTGCTTTGTAAAAGGCATAACATTATTTTTTATACAAAATAACAATTTTTTTTTTGCAAAAATTTTCAACTTTGAACTACAATATCTCCAAAACGGCAGCACCTATCGTCATCAAACAAACGTTAAAATATTCTCCAGACCGTCATCTTAATTAAAATTTATGTTTGAATATATATATACGGAGATATAACGGTTTTTATAAAATGGACTAAAAAAACAAGGATACTTTCAAATCAACTTTTCGTCCTTAAAGGATAATATGCGCCATTAAACCTATATATTTTTTGAAAGGTGGTAACACCAGCTTTCTTTTAGATATAGTCATTTGGTTCTACGCGGATACTACTTAAACCTTAGAACCCCCAAAATTAGTTTCTATTAAATAGAGAAAATGAATTTAATAAATATAAATTTAACTCGTCATTTCTTATATGGCCTGGATCAAACATGATGGCAGAGTGAAGTATTCAACCTAAAAATATAGCAATACTTCATCATTAGTAATAAAAAAACCAAAACGTTAAATTATTTTGTAGACCATCCAAACAAGTCAGTATCCATTCATATCATAACTTAGAAATATTATAATTTATCATTTGTAAACACGTTAAATAATTATAAAAAAAAGATATAATTTAAACACTTTAAAAATATGTAATCTGTATAATCTAAAAGCTGATTTTAAATTTTTATTCCATTTTAAATTTCAATCAATAAATAATTTTAAAAAAATGTGCAAACGAATTTATATTTTCCATATTATTGAAAATAATTATAATTCTAGCATACAGGTATTATGGAGGACCAAATAGATGTTAAGTGTTGAGAAAATTTATTGATTTCGGTTAAAAAAATATATTACTAGAGACTAATAATAATACAAAAAAATGTTTTAGATTTAAAAAAGTTTATGTTGAAATATAATACTCATTTAGAAATTCCAAGAAAGTATTTTATATAATTTACCACAAAAGACTTTTCAAATATTTTAGAAACTTTAGACGTTGTAATGCTAATGATAATAAAAATATATTTTAAAAAAAAAAATGTAAATTTTGAAAAACTAACAAGATAATGAAAAAACAAGTAAAGAAATAGTCAGTCAGTGCAACCGACTTAGAAATACCCTACACTTATTTGGTTCAAATTTAAAGACATATCCATAAGTCGTTTAAACACCATAAGAGCTGTTATTAATTTGATCGTAAGACATAGCTAACCAAATTAACTTTATAATACTAAAAACATTTTCTAATTACACTATCTATTAAAAGATATTATAAATTCTTACTAATTTATCTATTTAAAAATATTAAAACAAAAAAACTTGAAACAAGACTAAATTAAACATTTTAAATGGTTAGTTTATATACCTAATAGAAAAGCTTATAAACGCAAAATATGCAATAAATGTATTTCTAAAATACAATTACAAACTTAGACCTTTTCATATAATTCATTCAAATATAAAAATAAATTTTACATAAATGCAGCAAGTACCTTTGAACATAGCTGAACCACTACAATTAAGTCTAGATTTCGGAGACACATAGGACATAGGAAATATATTCTTTGGCTTCGAAATTAAACTCGACCACAACCAATTCCCATGGTACTTTCATTACTGGTAACCTAGAGTTTAAATTTCATCAAAATAACGGCATTATTTTTTGAGTTATGTTGTTTTTAAGATATATATTTGTTAGTCCTTGAACTTTTCAAGGGTTCCAGAACCCGAAATTATGGTACGATTTCGCCCATATGCAATCCCGTCATACTTCTAATACTAGTTAACCCTTGTACACAATTGGAATGTTCTATCTTAATTTTAAGTTACTAGTTTTATTAATTTCGATGATAAGCTTTTACACATTGGGGGGTCTAAGAGAGGTTCTGAACCACCACTCCAATTGATCCCAAATAAGGGGGGCACGCAAGAAATAGTAAAGAACACCCTGGGCCAAATTTGAAGCTTCTACATTCGTTTCAAGTTACTATCTTTATTAATTTCGAAAATATGCTTTAAGGTCCTCGGAACTGAGTGGCTGGTCCCCGACCCACTAATCTAATAGGGCCCAAATTTCAAAGACACTTACGAAATAGGAAGGGACACCCTGATACCAAATTTGGAGGTTCTATCTTCATTGGTTTCGGAATTATGCTCGTTTGGCCTAAATTCGATCAAAAAGTTCTAAGTTCCGAACCCATTGTCCAATCCTCACCGTACGTAATCACCGCCGTAGTTTCATTACCAATAACCTACAGCACAAATTTCATGAAGATAGCCTCATTAGTTGTTGAGTTATCGTGATTTTTTATATATGTTCGTTAGCCCTGACACCGATTAAAAGGTCCGGAATCCGAACCCATGGGCCGATTTCGCCCATATGCAATCCCCGCCGTACTTTCAGCCCTAGTAACCTACAGTTAAAATTTCATCAAGATGGCTCCATTATTTTTTGAGTTATCGTGCCTACGGACGGACGGACGGACGGACATGGCTATATCGACTAAGGCGGTCACGCTGATCACAAATATATATACTTTTCCATATCTAGCTCGCTTCCTTTAGGTGGTTACAAACACCATACCAAAGTTAATATACCCCTTTACCTATTCTATAGGTGTAGGGTATAATAAGTTATTGCTCTAATAATATAAATTGTAATTTTTTGTCCACTAAACTTTTTTTCTCTTCAGGAACAATTAAAACGTGTTTATATAAAATACTTCGTTTTATGTAAAATATAAATTTGTTTTAAATTTTTTAAAGAAGTAATAAAGTTTATATAATATATAATTTTTTTCAAAATTGGTGGAAAAATTGGTGACTTAAACTCAAATGAGAATTTACAATAGTAAATTTAGTTTGTATATTATTTTCCAATAATTCAATTCAAAATAATAGAACCTGGGTAATATTTAATTTAGTAAACATGATCGGATAATATACTGCTTAATTGTCAATCCAGGCGAGTATAAATAAGAAATGCTATTAATACATTACAACAAATGAAGTACAAATTTCAAAAATAAAACTTTGTAAAAAATCAAAATTTTTTTCCGTAATTTTAGGATATGTTAAATTTAAAATATAAAGATTTGATTGCTTATTCTAGAAGTGATCAGCAAAAACATATTTTACCTGAGTAGCCAACATTAATCGGAGCTCTATGGTTGTTTTCCTTATATTCTAATGTCTCCGGGAATTGCGTACGGTCAAGATCACACTATGGTTTCGGAGCATAAAATTTTTTGATCGAATTTAGGCCAAACGAGCATAACTCCGAAACCAACCAAAACCATAAAAAATAGAACCTCCAAACTTGGTATCAGGGTGTTTCTTCCTATTCCCTTAGTGTCCTCGAAATTTGGAACCAATTGGAGTAGTGGGTTAGCGATCATCTACACAGTTCCGAAGACCTTAAAGCATATCATCGAAAATAATAAATATAGTAACTTAAAATTAAGATAGACCGTTGCAATTGTGTGCAAGATTGTGATACAAAATTAAGATAGAAAGTTGCAATTGTGTACAAGGGTTAACTAGTATTGAATGTATGGCGGAGACTGCATAAGTGCAAAACTAAACTATGGTTTTGGATTCTGGAACCTTTGGAAAGTTCAACGTATATCTAAAAGACACCATATCTCAAAAACTAATGACAATATTTTGATGAAATTTCTCTAGGTTACTAGTAATGAAAGTACCGCGAGTATTAGTTCTGGTCGAGATCGGACAATGAGTTCAGATTCTAGAAGCTTTTTTTCAAATTGAGGGAAAACAAATATAATTTCGAAACCAAAGAAGATAGAACTTTAAAATTTGGGGCACAGGGGTTTCTTATTATTTGCTCTGTGTTCGTAATATTTTGGATGAATTGGAATAGCGGTTAGCGTACCAAGGCCACTAATCCCAAGGCCTTGAAGCATGTGTTCGAATTTAATAAAGATAGTAACTTATATAATATGTAACTTATATAATAAATATAGAATCTTTAATATAGGTATAACGCTGTTTTTTCCTATTTCCTTTGTGTCCCCGAAATTTAGACTTAATTGTAGTGGTGGTTCAGGTGGCTCCTAAGAAATCCCAACATTAAAAAGGTTATCTTTGAAATTCATAAAGATAGAAACTTTAAATTTGATACACGATTCTTTCTTATTTCCGTTCTTATTTAAAACTTTTATATTTTTAAAAGGCTAACAATTTTACTAAAAAAAATGTTATGTATTATATTTTATAAATTAAAAACAAATTATTTTTTTTTAAATGATTAAATTTTTTTTCATATGTGAATATAATATTGTTTGAATTATTCAGTAGGTAATATATAATTAGGAAATTATGTAAGATACTTGAGTTGTGTTCAAATGTACTTGCTGCGTGTATGTAAAATTTATTCTTATATTTAAATGAATTATATGAAAAGTTCTAAATTTTTCATAGTATTTAAGAATTACATTTATTGCATATTTTGCATTTATAAGCTTTTCTAATAGGTACATATACTAAGAATTTATTTTTTCAATTTTGAAAAATGATAAAAAGCGTATAAAATTTTTCTAATTTTGTAACTAAATTTATTCAACATTTATTTCAAGTTTTTTTGCTTTTTAATGTTTTTAAATAGATAAATTAGTAAGAATTTTTAATATTTTTGAATAGATATAATTAGAAAATGTTTTAAGTATTATAAAGTTAATAAGTTTATTTAGGTCTTAGGATCAAACTAATAAAAGCTTTTATAGTTTTAAAATGACTTATTGACATCACATTAAATTTGAACCAAATAGGTCTAGGGTATTTCTAAGTCGACTGACGGTTTCTTCATTTGCTTTTATGCCCTACACCCCTGAAATAAGGAAAGGGTAAATTAACTTTGGTATATTTACCGAAGCGAGCTAGATATGGTAAAAAGAAACGTACATATATTTGAGATCAGCGTGACCTCTTCAATCGATACAGCCATATCCGTCCGTCCGTCTGTTCGTAGGCACGATAAATCAAAAACTAATGGTTAGGTTACTAGGACTCAAAGTTCAGCGGGGATTGCATATGGGCAAAATCGACCTATGGGTTCGGATTCTGCACCTTTCAATCTTTGTAAGGGCTAACGAACAAATAAGAAAAATCAGGATAACTCAACAACTAATAGCACCTTCATGAAATTTGTGCTGTAGTTTACTCGTAAAAAAAATAAGGCCGTAGATCGCGAATGGTTGAGATCGGACCATGGGTTCGGATCCTAAAACTTTTTTATCAAATTTAGGCCAAACGAGCATAATTCCGAAAATAAAGAAGATAGAACCTCCAAATTTGGTACTAGGTTATCTTTTCCTATTCTCTTAGTATCGTCGAAATTTGGAACCAATTGGAGAAGTGGGTCTTGGAACCTCCACACAGTTCCCAAAACCTTATAGCATATCTTCGAAATTAAAAATGGTAGTAACTTCAAATAAATGAAGCTTCAAATTTGGCACGGGGGTGTTCTTTATCGTTTTCTACGTGTTCCTTTAATATAAAACATTTGGCTTGGTGGTTCAGGTACCTCTCTTAGACCCTCGAAAATTTAAAAGCTTATCATCGAAATTAATATAAATAGTCACTTTAAATTAAGATAGAAGGTTCCAATTGTGCTCAAGTGAAAAAAATGTTTTTAGATTTAAAAAAGTTTATGTTGAAATATAATACTCATTTAGAAATCCCAAGAAAGTATTTTATATAATTTACCACAAAAGACTTTTCAAATATTTTAGAAATTTTATACGTTGTAATGCTAATGATAATAAAAATATATTTTTAAAAAAAAAAATGTAAATTTTGAAAAACTAACAAGGTAATTAAAAAATAAATTATTGCTCTAATAATGTAAATTGTAATTTTTTGTCCACTAAACTTTTTTTCTCTTCAGGAACAATTAAAACGTGTTTATATAAAATACTTCGTTTTATGTAAAATATAAATTTGTTTTAAATTTTTTAAAGAAGTAATAAAGTTTATATAATATATAATTTTTTTCAAAATTGGTGGAAAAATTGGTGACTTAAACTCAAATGAGAATTTACAATAGTAAATTTAGTTTGTATACTATTTTCCAATAATTCAATTCAAAATAATAGAACCTGGGTAATATTTAATTTAGTAAACATGATCGGATAATATACTGCTCAATTGTCAATCCAGGCGAGTATAAATAAGAATTTTACCACTACGCCATTGGTCAACTGTAGGTTACTAGTACTTAAAGTACGGTGGGCATTGATTGCATGTGGGCAAAATCGGTCCATGAGTTCGGATTCTGGACCTTTTAACCGTTCTAAGGGCTCACAAACATATATAAAAAATCACGGTAACTCAAAAACTAATGATATTACCTTCATGAAATTTGTGCTGTAGATTACCAGTAATAAAAATAAGGCCGTAGATTGCGTACGGTATAGATCGGACTATGGGATCCAAACCTAGAACTTTTGGCTCGAATTTAGGTCAACCGAACATAATTCCGAAACCAATAAAGATAGAACCGCCAAATTCGCTATCAGAAGGTCTCTTCCTATTTCATTAGTGTCCTTTGGCATTTGGCACCAATCCGGCGAACATCTACACAGTTTCGAAGATCTTAAAGCATATCTTCCGGAAAAAATAAGATAGTAACTTGAAACATATGTAGAAATTTCAAATTTGGCACAAGGGTGTTCTTTAATATTTTCAAGTTTGTCCCACTAATTTGGGATCAATCGGAGTGGTTAAGGTAACTCTCTTAGACCTGTGAAGGTTTAAAAGCTTATCATCGAAATTAATAAAAATAGTACCTTAAAATTAAGATAGAACGTTCCAATTGAATACAAGAGTTAACTTGTATTGAAAGTACGGCGGGATTTACAGCATACGGCATGGATTAAGTGCATATGCGCTTAACCCATGGTCTGGATTCTAGAACCTTTGATCGGTTTAAGAGCTAACGAACATATTCATTCATTTCTTATTTATTTAATACAAATAAGGTACAACAAAAAGAAAGAAAAACAAGTAAAGAAACAGTCAGTCGGTGCAACCGACTTAGAAAAACCCTACACCTATTTGGTTCAAATTTAATGGAAAGTTCATAAGTCATTTTAAAACCATAAAAAATTTAATTGTTTTTTATCTTAAGACATAACCAAATTAACTTTATAGCACTAAAAAACATTTTCTAAGTACTTTATCTATTCAAAAATATTACAACACAATTTCTATTCTATATTATTAACAAAATAGTATATATTTAATGATAATTTTTTGTTTTAAATGACAAAATAAATAAATTCTATATTAAATTAATCAACTGTTCCAATTTAAATAAACAAAACTTTAATTGATGTTAAATAAAAATTATTCTACAAGATTTAATATTAATGTATTTTTTAAAAAGTTCAAAATAATGTTTTTTCTTTAACTAAAATTATACCCAACACTACGTACTTAATATAATAAAAATTATTATAATATCATAATATTTAATCGGCTTATTTTTTTCCATACAAATATAAACATCCTTTTTCTGGGTAAACTATTTGACAAATTTTAATGAAACAACAACCAAAAGAAAGGTTTTTTTTGTTTTCATAGGACAATGATTTTTTTTTTAAGAATATTGCTTTTTTCAGGTGAAAACCTGTCTTTAATTTAACGTAATATTGAATTTAACGGTCACGCGGTTAAAAGTTGAGGCTTATGACTTTAATATTATGCGCCGACTTTCTGTGTAAATGCAATCCATTTTCGGTTGTAACTCGCAGCTCAGTCAAAATATTTATTATAGACGCCGACTTATGACGTTGTTTTTTTTTTTTTTTAGTTCAAATGTTCAATAAACAAGGAGATTTAAATTTTTTTAAAATTTTTGTTTTGTTTTTGTTTTTTCTTTATCTTAAAAAGTGAACGAAAAAAATTAGTTCTGTTCGAAATGAAAGCAATACATTTGGTACATAGCAATACATTTTTTCATTTATAACGAACTCGGCTCAACTTTAATTATAATAAACTACACTTTTTGCTAAAGAATTAAATTTTACCTAAAAATGTAAGTTTTTTATTACATTGATATTTCTTTTATTTAAACTTATTATATCTAATTTTGTTGCTTGGCGATTAGTTAAGTTTTTAGCACATTTTCAAAAAATTTTGTAAAAATGTGCCTATATAGCTTCACTCTGTCCTTCCGTCCGTCCGTCCGTCCGTCCGTCCGTCCGTATGTTTACAAAAACTTTTACACCGTTTGAAATAGAGAAAAGAAATTTTAACCATGGGTAGTTTTTGCAAAAAAAATAATTTCGTAGAAGAATTTTTTTCTGTAGTCCCACCTGTTACGGGGCTACAGCCCCCCAAAGTTGGAAAAAGCCCTATATTTAAATTGTTATAACAAGAGTTCTGTTACATATATTTTCAATCTGAAAACGGCAAATGATAGCTGGTTTCATAAACTTTAAAAATTTTTACAAGGCAAATGTTTAGGGTTTTCATACGGTACTAAAATTTAACATTACGCAAAACTCAATTTTCGCAAAATTTTTGGCCACACATATCTTCTGAACGGTTCAAGCTAGGGTCTTGAAATTTTGGGAGAAGTTAGATACTTAGGAATTAGTAGGAGTCGGTTAACAAAATTTTTTTGTCAAGCCCCCTATTTAGGAGCTATAAGGGCTCGAAAATTGAAATTTTGCTATTTTTAAACACCTGTAACTTGAATACCTGCCCAAATTTTTTTTTAGTGATAGACAAAATTCAAAGCCCTATAATTATATTTCAACATGTGTCAAAGGTTTTTCTTAATTTTAAAGGGTGACGAAGTTACAGCCCCTGAAAATTCCAAGAAAGCCCTATATTTAAATTGATATAACAAGGGTTCTGTTAGGTTTATTTTTAATCGAAAAACGGTATTAGAGGGCTGCTTTTATAGACTTTACAAAAATACTTTGCTTAAATGTATAGGGTTGCCATACGGTACTAAAATTCATCATTATATAAAACTCAATTTTTGCAAAATTTTTGGCCACACATATCTTCTGAACGGTTCAAGCTAGGGTCTTGAAATTTTGGGAGAAGTTAGATCCTAAAAAAATAGTAGGAGTCAGTTAACAAAATTTTTTTGTCAAGCCCCCTGTTTAGGAGCTATAAGGGCCCGAAAATTGAAATTATGCTATTTTTAAGCACCTGTAACTTGAATACATGTCCAATTTTTTTTTTATTATTTTGCTTGGTTTTAATATAAGTATTTGTGAATTAAAAATTAATTACAAGAGATAGAATTGAAAAATTAGAGCTAGAGTTTTGAAAATTTTTTTGGACATTTTTTAGGTTCCCTATTCTTTTTGGTTAAAACCAGACCAAAGCTTCGGGGAGCTGCCACACAACTTATTTACACCAATATGAATTTCCTCAAAAGTAATAATACCAGGAAGATGAAAATTACACACGGTTAGTTCCATAATGAATCAAGCACTTATATGAAATTTCAAAATGTTACGGCTTCATTTTCGGGGGGCTGCCATACAACTTCTTTGCACCAATATGAATTTCTTCAAAACTAATTATACTATGAGGATGAAAATTACACACAGTTAGTTATATATAGAATCGAGCACTTATATGAAGTTTCAAAATGTCACGGCCCCATTATCGGGGGGCTGCCATTCAACTTATTTGCACCAATATAAATTTCTTCAAAACTAATTATACTACGAGGATGAAAATTACAAACTGTTAGTTATATAATGAATCAAGCACTTACATAAATTTTCAAAATGTTACGGCCCTATTTTCGGGGTGCTGCCATACAAAGTTTTCAGTTCAATAACTGTGAATCTAATAAAGCTAGGAGGTTAAAATTAAAATTGGGCAGGTAAAGTAATAGGACAAGTTACTTGGCAAAGTTGGATATCACTCGGACCAACTTTTAGGGTGGGGCATTTTTTTTTTTTTTTTTTGTTTTTTTTAAGCAAAAATTATGGGATAATGAATTAATATTTTTTTTTTTGTTTTTTTTTTAATCAAAAATTATAGGATAATGAATTTTTTTAAACTATTTTACTTTTTTATATTTTTTGTAATATATTCTAGCATTATAGAAATAAATAACGGTTTATTTTTCATATTATAGTGGGTATGCACGGGTATCTAAAAGTTGACAAGGGCAACTATAATCTTCCTCGTTTTTTTTATATGAAATAAATGTTGTTTTCTAAATGTTAGGGTCACCCTCCGAATATGCTATATGTAATAATTTAATGTGAAATGTAGAATGGTGTAATTTATGACTTCTGCATTCCCACATATATGCATATATATATATATATTTTTTTTTTATACCCTACACCTATGAAATAGGAAAAGAGTATATTAACTTTGGTATGGTGTTTGTAACCACCTAAAGGAAGCGAGCTAGATATGGAAAAGTATATATATTTATGATCAGCATGACCTCTGGAGTCGACATAGCCATGTCCGTCCGTCCGTCCGTAGAAACGATAACTCAAAAAAATAATTTAGCTATTTTGATGAATTTTACATGCAGGTTACTAGGACTGAAAGTACGGCGGGGATTGTAAATGGGCAAAATCGGCCCATGGGTTCGGATTCTGGACCTTTTATTCGGTCCAAGGAGTAACGAACACATATAAAAAATCACGACAACTCAACAACTATTGACGCTATCTTTATCAAATTTGTGCTGTAGGTAGTAATGAAACTGCGCCGGGGATTGCGTCCGGTCGAGATTGGGCCATGGGTTCGGAACCTAGAATATTTTGATCGAATTTAGGCCTAGCGGGCATAATTCCTAAACCAATGAAGATATAACCTGCAAATTTGGTATCAGGGTGTCGCTTTCGATTTCCTTAGCGTCTTTGAAATTTGGGCCCAATTGGAGTAGTAGGTCGGGGGCCAGCCACTTAGTTCCGAAGACCTTAAAGCATATTTTCGAAATTAATAAAGATAGTAATTTGAAACAAATGTAGATTCTTCAAATTTGGCACATGGGTGGTTTTTATAATTTCCTGCGCGTCCCCCTAATTTTGGATTAATCGCTTAACTATTAATTGCATATTATAATTGAATTTTAATTGAATTTTTCATTTATTTCAAGTTTTTTTGTTTTTTATTAATATTTTTAAATAGATAAATTAAAAAGAATTTGTAATATTTTTGAATAGATAAAGTAATTAGAAAATGCTTTTTAGTACTATAAAGTTAATTTGGTTAGCCATGTCTTAAGATAAAAAAAAATTAAATTTTTTATGGTTTTAAAATGGCTTATGAACTTTCCATTAAATTTGAACCAAATAGGTGTAGGGTATTTCTAAGTCGGTTGCACCGACTGACTGCTTCTTTACTTGTTTTTCTTTCTTTTTGTTGGACCTTATTTGTATTAAATTAATAAGAAATGAATGAATATGTTCGTAATAAACCGATCAAAGGTTCTAGAATCCAGACCATGGGTTAAGCGCATATGCACTTAATCCATGCCGTATGCTGTAAATCCCGCCGTACTTTCAATACAAGTTAACTCTTGTATTCAATTGGAACGTTCTATCTTAATTTTAAGGTACTATTTTTATTAATTTCGATGATAAGCTTTTAAACCTTCACAGGTCTAAGAGAGTTACCTTAACCACTCCGATTGATCCCAAATTAGTGGGACAAACTTGAAAATATTAAAGAACACCCTTGTGCCAAATTTGAAATTTCTACATTTGTTTCAAGTTACTATCTTAATTTTTCCGGAAGATATGCTTTAAGATCTTCGAAACTGTGTAGATGTTCGCCGAATTGGTGCCAAATGCCAAAGGACACTAATGAAATAGGAAGAGACACTCTGATAGCGAATTTGGCGGTTCTATCTTTATTGGTTTCGGAATTATGTTCGTTTGACCTAAATTCGAGCCAAAAGTTCTAGGTTCGGATCCCATAGTCCGATCTATACCGTACGCAATCTACGGCCTTATTTTTATTACTGGTAATCTACAGCACAAATTTCATGAAGGTAATATCATTAGTTTTTGAGTTACCGTGATTTTTTATATATGTTTGTGAGCCCTTAGAACGGTTAAAAGGTCCAGAATCCGAACTCATGGACCGATTTTGCCCACATACAATCAATGCCCACCGTACTTTAAGTACTAGTAACCTACAGTTGACCAATGGCGTAGTGGTAAAGACGCCGCCTTTCATGTGGAAGGTCTCGGGTTCAAACCCCGGTCAGATGATATCTAATAAAAAAAAATATCTTAAAATTATATAATTATATCGTAATAGTTTTTATCGTAATATAAAATAAGATTTAATAAAAATATGTATATAAATAATTCTTGTGTAAGATTGTAGATGGCGCACAAAGTTAACATTTACATCAAGGGTTTAGTGAATTTTATGATTAAAGAAACTGAAGCCTAGTTTAAAATAAATGATGTTTTTTATAATTTTTTAAAACTCTTAGTACAATTTTTAAACTATGATTTTGAAAAGTATAAGTTTGTGTTTATTGTAAATTTTTTAATTATATATTAGGTGTTCTTGTTTAAATGTTTTCAAATTCTATGTTAATATCAATTTATATAATAGACACTTCGGGTTTGGAAAATTAAGATTATAGAAAAAGTATAAACCACAATAAATCTGAAACAAATTGGTCAAACCTGTAAGTGAAATCATTTTCAACAGAAAAATTTTATTAAGATAAATATATAGACGTTTTTATATTTCCAAAACATTTCAAAATCATTTCGCAAAACTCGTATTTACATGAATTGCTTGATATATCTTTTAGAAATATTTTATTGAATGGATATTTAGGATATAAAAAGATATTTCTATAATATCGATTTCAATTTTATACAATAAATATCAGTTTTTAGCACATTTTCAAAATATTTTATTTCACTCTGTTCATCTGCTGTATGTCCGTCTGTCCGTCCATATGTTTACACAAACTTTTACTCCGTTTGAAATAAATTAAAGAAATTTTAACCACGGATAGGTATTGCAAGAAATATAATTTTATCAACGTTTTTATTCAAAAACCATTCATTCAACGGTAAAAGACCGCTAGTTTTATAAGATCTATAAATTTTTGAAAGGCAAATGTTTAGAGTTGCTATACGGTACTAAAATTTACCGTTATACAAAAGTCCTTTTGTAAAATTTTTGGTCCCTCATATCTTCTAAATGTGTTAAGGTAAAGTCTTGAAATTTTGGGAGAGTTAGGTTCTCAGAAACTGGTAGGAGTCGGTTAGCAAAATTTTTTTTGTCACGCCCTCTGTTTAGAAAAGTAAGAGGTCGAAAATTGAAATTTTGCTATTTTCAAGCACCTATTTTCAAGCCTAAGTTTTTTTTAGTAATATAAAAAATTTGTAGCTTCGAGATTATATTTCAACATATGTTAACGGATTTTCTTAAATTTAAATGGATTTCTTCTTAATTAAAAGGATTTCTTCTTAATTGAAAATTAAAAGGATCGAAGAAAGTGTCTCTTAGTTTTAACCATTTTTTCTTACATAATATAATTCTAAATAAAATCCCAAATTTTGGTGGAATTCACAATTAATTCCTAGAACCTAAAAAATCATAGAGTGGCAAGAAGGGAGGCTGAGCAGATACTCGAGATTCATCATAAGTTTGTTTAGTAAAAATTTGGGAACTTTAACAATTGAAGGGCTATTAGGATTTAAAACTTAAGACTTTCATGTTCTTATAAACTAGTAACTTATTCACCAGCGTACGTTTTCCAAAAGTAAACGTAGGTTTTCTTGAGTACATTGTGATTATATTCTATTTATTAATTTCACTGTTATTCATAATTAATAATAAATTGATGAAATTACTAAATTATAATATTATAATTTATAACAATAAATGATAATATACTTATTATGAAAGAATTTTAAAAATTTGACATTTTAAATCCCCTTGAGAATTCTTAGCCTTTTAAAAATATAAAAGTCTTAATCGGAAAGAATGTGTATCAAATTTAAAATATCTTTGCTAATTTCGAAGATAACTTATTTAATTTTTATACAAAGGAAATAGGAAAAATCACCGTTATACAAAATTTAAAGGTTCTATATTTATTTCAAGTTACTATATTTATTAATTTTGAATATACGCTTTACGGTCTTGGGAGTATTGTACGCAAACCACTAATCCAACTCTTCAAAAATTTCACAACAAACAAAGCAAATAAGAAGAAAAATTTGTGCCCCAAATTTTAAGGTTATATCTTCTTAGATTTCGAAATTATGCTCCTTTGGCCTCAATTCGATCAAAAGCTTCTAAAATCCGAACCAGTTTTGCGATCTCGACCGTAAGCAATCCCCGCGTTACTTTATCACTAGTAACTGAGGGTTTAAATTTCATCAAAATAGCGTCATTAGTTTTTGATTATGCAGTCCCCGCCCTTTCTATACTAGTTAACACTTGAGCACAATTGGAACCTTCTATCTTAATTTTAAGTGACTATTTATATTATTTTCGATGATAAGCTTTTAAACTTTCGAGGGTCTAAGAGAGGTACCTGAACCACCAAGCCAAATGTTTTATATTAAAGGAACACGTAGGAAACGATAAAGAACACCCCCGTGCCAAATTTGAACTGAACACCCCCGTTTTGGGAACTGTGTGGAGGTTCCAAGACCCACTTCTGCAATTGGTTCCAAATTTCGACGGTACTAAGAGAATAGGAAAAGATAACCTAGTACCAAATTTGGAGGTTCTATCTTCTTTATTTTCGGAATTATGCTCGTTTGGCCTAAATTTGATAAAAAAGTTTTAGGATCCGAACCCATGGTCCGATCTCAACCATTCGCGATCTACGGCCTTATTTGTTTTACGAGTAAACTACAGCACAAATTTCATGAAGGTGCTATTAGTTGTTGAGTTATCCTGATTTTTCTTATTTGTTCGTTAGCCCTTAGAAAGATTGAAAGGTGCAGAATCCGAACCCATAGGCCGATTTTGCCCATATGCAATCCCCGCCGTACTTTGAGTCCTAGTAACCTAATCATTAGTTTTTGATTTATCGTGCCTACGAACAGACGGACGGACGGATATGGCTGTATCGGCTGAAGAGGTCACGCTGATCACAAATATATGTACTTTTCTTTTTACCATATCTAGCTCGCTTCGGTAAATATACCAAAGTTAATTTACCCTTTTCTTATATATAATATATAATAATTTTTATTATATTAAGTACGTAGTGTTGGATATAATTTTAGTTAAAGAAAAAACATTATTTTGAACTTTTTAAAAAATACATTAATATTAAATCTTGTAGAATAATTTTTATTTAACATCAATTAAAGTTTTGTTTATTTAAATTGGAACAGTTGATTAATTTAATATAGAATTCATTTATTTTGTCATTTAAAACAAAAAATTATCATTAAATATATACTATTTTGTTACTAATATAGAATAGAAATTGTGTTTAATTTTGTTTGGATTCAACATTTGGGGGTTCAACCGGGATTGAGATTAAAAAAAAAAAGGCTATATTATTAAATTTAATTGTTTCACTAAAATAATTAACGATTAAAAAATATATAATATTTTTATGGATATTTGAAAATATAAAAGTAATAACAAATGAACAGTAATTGTAAAATAAAATATAAACAGTTAAAATATGCTTTAAATTAATTTCTTTTTTAACGTTTTAAAACTAGTGTGAGCATTTTAAAATTTTTGTAATAAATAAGCATATAAGTAAAGAATGTGCTAAGACTATTTATTGTACCCAAATTTCGTCGGTATTAAAATTTGGTGAAAGATATAAAGCTGTGGAAGATACGAAAATAAGAAAACTTAACATTTACCTGGAAGATTATAAGTTTAAATTTATATTGAGAAGGTGAATAAATTAAATTAAAGGGTAAAACGGAGGAAAAGAAAGTTGTAAAATACACGTGCTTATATAGCTAACGGAGCAGAAACGAAGCGTCTGGATTCCTTTTCAGAGTTATCAGTTATTACGGTAATAAATAAGTAGGTAGAACGCATGGTTATAATACCGCTAATTATTGCCGCTAAATATTTTATGTAAAAAAAAAAATTTTTTCAATAAAACAAAAAAAAAAAGAAAAATACAAAAAATTAAATTTCCTTAAAAGTTAAAAATAAAAACAAATTTTTGTAAGGTTATTTTAAATTTTACTTTGATATGGGTAGAAAAGGTAGAAACAGAAGAACCAATGATTGAGCAGTGCATTTTGATGATGAAGAGACATGTGCTAATTCCACCAGAATTCAGGGAACAACAACTAATTCGACAGTTAGGTTAAATTTTTCAGATTTTGAAAATTTAGTGGCAAAATTTTCTGGAGACAACAAAATTTGCGTGAGAAATTGGATTGAAGATTTCGAACGTTATGCAACTACATTTGCGTGGAAAGAGCTACAATGGTTTATATTTTGTAACAAGTCTTTAGTTGGAGCGGCGAAACTTTACATGGATTGTGAAGTTAAACCAACTTGTTATCGCAATCTGAAGATAGCGCTAATACAAGAGTTTAGGGGTAGAATAACTAGTGCAGAGGTTCATAAGCTTTTACGGGAGAGGAAGAAAAAGCCAGATGAAACTTTTAGGGAATATTTGTACGCTATGGTAGGGCTAGCATCGCAAACGCAAATCGATGAGGAATCGGTCGTCAGTTATATAATCGATGGCATCCGAGATACTTCAAGTGGAAAAATGTTGAATATATTGGAGATCTGAAGGAGAAACTATTTGTATACGAAAAAATTAAACAATATGAAAGAACACCAACTTTTACAGAACGAACGCAAAGACCAAATACAGTTCCAAAATTGGAAAGAATTTCTAAACCGGTAGAAAAAAAGAAATATTGTTTTAATTGCGGGGTAAGTACTCACGAAGCTCACACATGTCCAAACAGAAATAAAGGCCCTAAATGTTTCGGGTGCTATGAATTTGGTCATAAACGTCCTGATTGTCCAAATAAGATTACCTCGGCAGCTCATGTAGTACAAACAACGGAGCTGCACCCAATTAAAATTAATGACATAACGCTAAACGGTCTAATTGATACTGGCAGCAATATTTGTATTATTAAAAAATCCTTAACTAAATTAATAAATCCAAAATATAATTTTAGTAACCAAAGTATTTCAGTGACTGGTTTCGGAGCTAAAGTGGAAACAAAGGGCGCCTGCATAGTTAATATCACAATTACAGGCATAATATTTAATGACGTTACATTGAACATGGTAGAAGAAAATTATATCAACCCAGATGTAGTAATTGGGATGGATTTATTGTCTAGAGCTGTGGTGAAAATTCAAGGAAGAAATGTTACTATAGAAAGAAATTGCAATGACGATAATGTAAACAAAACTCAATCGGAAAATTCTCAACCAGAACAGGCAGGATGTTACTTAGCACAAATTGACCCTGATTTGTATGATAAGCAAATCACACAGGATTTGTCACATTTATTATATGTGAAAGTGAAGGAAAAAATTAAATGTGAAGGAAAAAATATAATTTGATTAAAAATTATTCACCTGTAGAACCACCCGAGTCGCCAATTAAAATGAGAATCGTGCCTTTGAATGAAGAACCAGTTTTCTGACCTCCACGAAGGTTTCCACCTAAGGAACGTCAAATAATAGATATTCAAGTAAAAGAATGGCTTGAAAAGGGCATCATTCGGGAGAGCACCTCAGATTATTCCAGCCAGGTTGTGCTTGTAAAGAAGAAGACATTTCATACCGCATGTGCGTCAATTATAGGGCGGTCAACAAAAAAATTTATAAAGAACGGTACTCCTTACCGGTGATAGAAGACCAGCTAGACAAGTTACAAGGATCAAATTATTTTGCAACTTTGGACCTAGAGAACGGTTTCTTCCACGTCTCCATAGACGAAAGCAGTCGAAAGTTTACAGCTTTTGTAACGCAAGGTGGTCATTTCGAATTTAACCGCGTCCCATTTGGCTTGTGTAACTCACAAGGTATATTCAAAAAATACATTAATTATATTTTTAGAGACCTGATACGAGAAGGAAGTGTAGTTATTTACATGGATGATATAGTTATTCTGGCAAAAGCTATGAATGAAGCGATTGAACGATTAAGGAAAACTTTGAAGACTGCGGCTGAGAATGGATTAATGATCAAATGGAAGAAATGCCAACTTCTGCAAGAAGAAATAGAATATTTGGGACACCGGGTATTTAAAGGAACCATTTCACCTTCTAAAGCGAAAGTAAAAGCTGTTATAGATTTTCCTTGTCCACGAACAATTAAACAATTGCAGAGCTTCCTCGGACTAGCAGGATATTATAGAAAATTCATCCGAAATTTTTCATTAATAGCTAAGCCGCTAAGCAATATTCTGAAGAAAAAATCAAAATTTCAGATGCAGTTCTGTTACAAAGAGATGCTGAAGATTCAACCCTTCACCCTGTATTTTACATGAGTAGGAAAACCAA
This sequence comes from Dolichopus griseipennis, assembly GCA_963082915.1. Classification (NCBI taxonomy): domain Eukaryota; kingdom Metazoa; phylum Arthropoda; class Insecta; order Diptera; family Dolichopodidae; genus Dolichopus; species Dolichopus griseipennis. The sequence continues at coordinate 52,760,986 of OY720445.1, read as the reverse complement.
TGAGGCAGAGAGGAATTATAGTAGCTATGAACTAGAGGTATTGGCAGTCATAGAAGCCGTTAAAAAATTTAGAATATAATTATTGGGTCAAAAGTTTAAGCTGGTTACCGACTGTAAAGCTTTTCAATGTACCATACGGAAAAAGGATCTAGCAACCAGAGTAGCCCGATGGGCACTATTATTAGAAGAATTTGAATATGAAGTTGAGCATTAACCCGGTACAAAGATGTAACAAGTAGATGCATTAAGTCGAAATGCAGTTGCGATGTGCTTAAGTTACGGTAGTACATTTGGAAGTACGTTTTTGTCAAAACTTGCAGAGTCACAACAAAAGGATGAAAGGATTGCAGATTTATAAGGACTATCTCATAAATAATGGTATATTATGTAAAAGTCATAATAATAATATTTTGTATGTCGTTCCAGATTGCATGAAAACAGGTATCATCCGAGAAGTTCACGAAAAAGGGCACTTCCATTATAAAAAAATGAAAGAATTGCTGGAGAAAGAATTTTATATCCCGAATCTGAAAAATAGAATAGATAATTGTATTGCAGGACGCATAAGGTGTATTCTTGCTGAAAGAAAAACCGGAAAACCAGAAGGAATGATATACCCAATTCCAAAAATTCAGACGAAGCAATACAAAAATTAGAAATAATTTCAGAAACTTTTGGATATCCAAGCCGAATCATATCAGACAGAGGAGGAGCGTTTGCGTCTAACAACTTCCAAGATTTTTGTAAGAATCGAGATATTAAGTTATATTACATAACACCTGGGGTTCCACGTTCCAACGGGCAAGTAGAAAAGCTGAATCGAACAATTATTGCAGCTCTTTGAAATCAAAATGTCTTTGGACGATCCAGAGAAGTGGTACAACTTCACGAAACCTCTTCAACGGGTACTGAACTCGACGTTTCAGCGCGCTATTAAAACGACGCCAACGGAGCTTTCAGTCGGTTTTACATATCGTCGAAATAATAGAAGACGAAATCAGATATGATTTTGAAGAAGAACGGAACGAACGAAGAGAAAATGCAAGAAAGGAAATATTGGAAATACAAGAAGAAAATCGTCGCCAATGTAGAAGGAAAAGGAAACCGGCACGAATATTTAAAACTGGTGATATGGTCGCCATAAAAAGAACTCAATTTGGCACCGACTTGAAGATAAAATCTAAATTTCTGGGACCCTATAAAATCATAGGAGAAAAGGATCGATATAAGGTAGAATAGTTGGGAAACTCTGAAGGACCAAAAACAACAGAAACTAGTATTGACAACATGAAACCATGGTATATGGAAGATGAAAACGAACTGAGCGAAGAAGATGAAGCACTAGTCGGAACTGTTGAAATAGATTGTGATAATTCATTTGAGGCAAATGAATAAGTAGGATGGCCGAATGTGGGAATGCAGAAATCATAAATTACACCACTCTACATTTCACATTAAATTATTACATATAGCATATTCGGACGGTGACCCTAACATTTAGAAAACGACATTTATTTTATATAAAAAAAAAACAACATATGATCTTTTTATTTACTGTTCTTTTTCTAAATCATTATAAGAAAAGAAAGAAGTTAATCAGTAAGAACGTGGCCATGAAAGAAGTAAAAAGTCGATTCTAAAAATATATAATTAATACATTTTGTTATAATAATTTTTATTATATTAAGTACGTAGTGTTGGATATAATTTTAGTTAAAGAAAAAACATTATTTTGAACTTTTTAAAAAATATATTAATATTAAATCTTGTAGAATAATTTTTATTTAACATCAATTAAAGTTTTGTTTATTTAAATTGGAATAGGTTGATTAATTTAATATAGAATTCATTTATTTTGTCATTTAAAACAAAAAATTATCATTAAATATATACTATTTTGTTACTAATATAGAATAGAAATTGTGTTTAATTTTGTTTAGATTCAACATATATATATATAATTGTATGTACATATTATGTATGTAGGAACATATTATGAAAAATGAAATATTATTAAAATGAAATAACAAAAATTCGAAATTTACAAAATTACAAAATAAATAAATTTACAAAATTACAAAATACATATTCGCTTTAAAAAATTTTACTTTTTAATATTAATTTAGTGAAAATTAGTTATTATTTTATATTATTGTTAGGTGTTAGGTGTAAATAAGTATTTATAGGTTCGATATAAGAATTTTTAGTTCTTTTTTAGTATTTGCTGCAATCATCTAATTTTTGTAATAATTGCCTTAGTGTGCACCTAATCCATGGTCTGGATTCTAGAACCTTTGATCGGTACAAGATCTAACTAACATATTCATTATTTTCTTATTTATTTAATACAAATAAAGTACAACAAAAAGAAAGAAAAAAATATATATATATATGAATATATATATAATTGTATGTACATATTATGTATGTAGGAACATATTATGAAAAATGAAATATTATTAAAATGAAATAACAAAAATTCGAAATTCATAAAATTACAAAAGTAATAAATTTACAAAATTACAAAATACATATTCGGTTTAAAAAATTTTACTTTTTAATATTAATTTAGTAAAAATCAGTTATTATTTTATATTATTGTTAGGTGTTTAAGTTAGTAATCAGGTTCACATTTGTAAATAAGTTTTTATAGGTTCGATATAAGAGTTTTTAGTTATTTTTTAGTATTTGCTGCAATCATCTAATTTTTGTAATAATTGCCTTAGTAAAATTTTCCATACAAAGTTCTATGAAAGCGTATTATAAATAATTCAGGAGAACGCGTTCGATTATTATTGTTTAGGGAAATTTTGTTCAAAATTTACTTTGAACCGGTTTTTTGATTTAAGATATCAGTGAGAAAACTCCAAAAAAATTACATCCGCTATGTCAGGTCTACGTTCAAGCGAGCTTAAGTGGATTAGTTTTAATCTGTGCTCATACGGGGGTAAGTTATTTGGGTAAGCCCAATTTAAGTGATGAAGAGAAAACCTTAAGAAATTCTTTTGAACCGATTCAATTCTGGTGATGTGTATATTAAGATATGGGGACCAAACTTGGCTAGCATATTCCAAATTTGGTCGAACTAGGCTAGTTTTATTATTGAATTATTTGATTGTTTAAGTAATAATCTTGGGCTATTCGATTAGACAGTCGAGAATATGACATGACGCAACATTTATCAACCTTAAGTTTTAAAAAATTTTTTTACATTCGTAAGCAAAGTTATCCAAATAACTTTTGAAGAAGAACGGCGTCTTCGACACATATAATTTTTTTTAAATTTTTATATCACCCACGTAAATCATTCCTATGTCGCAATTTAGATATCACATCATTAATAGACAAGATATAAAGGGGTGGCCCCCAGGTGACTTCCTTGTGGAACTCTAGAGTTAGCTACAAATGATTGAGAAATGGCATCTCCAAAAAGAACCTTGTAATGTCTTTGTGAAAGATAAGATTCTACAATTTTAAAAGATAAGTAAGAAATTCAAAAGTTTTAAGTTTGAGTATGATAATATTATGAGGTAGCAGTTCGAAAGCTTTGCTCATATCACTTTAACTTTGATTTTTATAACTTTGGTCTTTTGATTCCTTATTATTAATTAACAAAAACGTTGTTTCAACTAGGCTTGTTACGGTTGACTTTTTTTGACAAAACCATTCTGATTAGGCACGAAAATAATCTTTTCAAAGATTTTCGGGAGACTCGACAGTTTTGTGACAGATCGATAGTTAATGACTTCGTTTTTAGCGCTTTTTTTGTGAATGGGTCTGATATAGGCTTCCTTCCAAAAATCAGGAAAAATACCAGTAGATAGAGAGGTTCTATAAAGTGGAATCGTCAAAGAGAAAAGTTTTGTAAAAATGTGCTTATATAGTTTCACTCTGCCCGTCCGCTTTTAAACACCTATAACTTGAATACGAATCAAAATTTTTTTTAATTATAACTTTGTCCGTATGTGTACACAAACTTTTACACCGTTTGAAATATAGAGAAGAAATTTTAACTATGGGTAGGTGTTGCAAAAAAAAATAATTTCATGGAAGAACTTTTTTTTGTAGCCCCAGTCGTTACGGAACTACAGCCCCTCAAATTTGGAAGAAACCCTATATTTAAAACGTTATAAAAAGAGTTCTATGAGCTATTTTGTCAATCTGAAAATGTCGAAAGACAGCCCATTTTACAAGATTTACAATTTTTTAAAAAACAAATTTATTTATACTGTACTAAAATTTACTGTTATCCAAAACTCAATTTTTGAAAAATTTTTAGCCCTACACATTTTTTAACGGCTTAAGCTAGAAACTTAAAATCTTGGGAGATGTTAGATTCTTTTTGTTGCGCCCCCCGTTTAAGAGCTGTAAGGGGTCCAAAATTGTGGTTTTGCTATTTTAAGCACCTGTAACTTGAATACCTGTCCAATTTTTTTTTTATTAATAATTTTAACATTATGTTAAAAGTTTTTCTTTAATTTAAAAGTGGTTCTTTAAATTGAAGAAAGTATTTCTCAGTTTTACCTATTTTTGCTTAGATAGTAAAAAATTCTAAGTAAAATTCCAAATTTTGATTTAATTCCTAGAACCTAAAATAATGGAGGGGGGAGTGAGATTAGATGAGATTAGACCCTTGAGAAATTAACCAACCTTCACCATTGAAGGGCTATTCGGACTTAAAAATTAAAAATTTACTGTTTTTACAAGCAAGCAGTGACTTAGTCATCTGTGTATATATTCCCAAAATTAAACTCAGTTCTTAACGCAATATAATTTTGAAAATGTGCTTTTTTAAGAACCCTTGTAATTTTTTATCACTTGTTTAAAATTATATCTGGAACTAGGTCAGGCCTTGGTGTAAAATAATTACCAGATTTATCCAAGTATTGTATAATTAAGTTTTGTTTCAGATTAACGAAGTTGGTAGAAATTTTACTTTGATAATTGAGATATTGAAAATAGTTTGATCTACTGTGCAACTAGAATTAGAGAATGCACTACAGAAGTAATTACAAAAAAAAACCAGATATTTTAAAAGAATCGTTATCCGTGAAATCATTGTAATTCATATGTGTCGGAAATTGGTTACATTTCTGTTATACCCTACACCTATAGAATAGGTAAAGGGGTATATTAACTTTGGTATGGTGTTTGTAACCACCTAAAGGAAGCGAGCTAGATATGGAAAAGTATATATATTTGTGATCAGCGTGACCGCCTTAGTCGATATAGCCATGTCCGTCCGTCCGTCCGTCCGTCCGTCCGTAGGCACGATAACTCAAAAAATAATGGAGCTATCTTGATGAAATTTTAACTGTAGGTTAATAGGACTGAAAGTACGGCGGGGATTGCATATGGGCGAAATCGGCCTATGGGTTCGGATTCTGGACCTTTTAATCGGTTTCAGGGCTAACGAACAAATATAAAAAATCACGATAACTCAACAACTAATGACGCTATCTTCATCAAATTTGTGCTGTAGGTTACTAGTAATGAAACTACTTCGGGAATTGCGTAAGGTCGGGATTGGACCATGGGTTCGGAACCTAGAACTTTTTGATCGAATTTAGGCCAAACGAGCATAATTCCGAAACCAATGAAGATAGAACTTCCAAATTTAGTATCAGGGTGTCCCTTCCTATTTCCTAAGTGTCTTGTGAATTTGGGTCCCATTGGAGTAGTGGGTCGGGGACCAGCCACACATTTCCGAAGACCTTAAAGCATATCTTTAAAATTAATAAAGATAACAACTTGAAAAAATGTAGAAGCTTCCAATTTGCCACAAGGGTGTTCTTTACTATCTCTTGCGTGTTCCCCTAATTTGGGATCAATTGGAGTGGTGGTTCTGTACCCCTCTCAGACCTCCCAAGTTTTAAAGGCTTATAATCGAAATTACTAAAAATAGTTACTTAAAATTAGGATAGACCGTTCAAATTGTGTACAAGGGTTAACTAGTACTATAAGTACAGCGCGGACTATATAAGGGCGAAATCAGCCCAACGGTTCGGATTCCGGACCTTTTAATCGATGTCAGGGCTAAGGAACATATATAAAAAATCACGATAACTCAACAACTAATGAGGCTATCTTCATGAAATTTGTGCTGTAGGTTATTGGCAGCGAAACTACGGCGGTGATTACGTACGGTGAGGATTGGACAATGGGTTCGGAACTTAGAACTTTTTGATCGAATTTAGGCCAAACGAGCATAATTCCGAAACCAATGAAGATAGAACCTCCAAATTTGGTATCAGGGTGTCCCTTCCTATTTCGTAAGTGTCTTTGAAATTTGGGCCCCATTGGAGTAGTGGATCGGGGACCAGCCACTCAGTTCTTAGGCCCTTAAAGCATATTTTCGAAATTAATAAAGATAGTAACTTGAAACAAATGTAGAAGCTTCCAATTTGCCACAAGGGTGTTCTTTACTATTTCTTGCGTGCCCCCCTAATTTGGGATCAATTGGAGTGGTGGTTCAGAACCTCTCTTATACCCCCCAATGTGTAGACCCCCCATAGGGTCTGATATAGGCTTCCTTCCAAAAATCAGGAAAAATACCAGTAGATAGAGAGGTTCTATAAAGTGGAATCGTCAAAGAGAAAAGTTTTGTAAAAATGTGCTTATATAGTTTCACTCTGCCCGTCCGCTTTTAAACACCTATAACTTGAATACGAATCAAAATTTTTTTTAATTATAACTTTGTCCGTATGTGTACACAAACTTTTACACCGTTTGAAATATAGAGAAGAAATTTTAACTATGGGTAGGTGTTGCAAAAAAAAATAATTTCATGGAAGAACTTTTTTTTGTAGCCCCAGTCGTTACGGAACTACAGCCCCTCAAATTTGGAAGAAACCCTATATTTAAAACGTTATAAAAAGAGTTCTATGAGCTATTTTGTCAATCTGAAAATGTCGAAAGACAGCCCATTTTACAAGATTTACAATTTTTTAAAAAACAAATTTATTTATACTGTACTAAAATTTACTGTTATCCAAAACTCAATTTTTGAAAAATTTTTAGCCCTACACATTTTTTAACGGCTTAAGCTAGAAACTTGAAATCTTGGGAGATGTTAGATTCTTTTTGTTGCGCCCCCCGTTTAAGAGCTGTAGGGGGTCCAAAATTGTGGTTTTGCTATTTTAAGCACCTGTAACTTGTATACCTGTCCAATTTTTTTTTTATTAATAATTTTAACATTATGTTAAAAGTTTTTCTTTAATTTAAAAGTGGTTCTTTAAATTGAAGAAAGTATTTCTCAGTTTTACCTATTTTTGCTTAGATAGTAAAATTCTAAGTAAAATTCCAAATTTTGATTTAATTCCTAGAACCCTAAATAATGGAGGGGGGAGTGAGATTAGATGAGATTAGACCCTTGAGAAATTAACCAACCTTCACCATTGAAGGGCTATTCGGACTTAAAAATTAAAAATTTACTGTTTTTACAAGCAAGCAGTGACTTAGTCATTTGTGTATATATTCCCAAAATTAAACTCAGTTCTTAACGCAATATAATTTTGAAAATGTGCTTTTTTAAGAACCCTTGTTATTTTCTATCACTTGTTTAAAATTATATCTGGAACTAGGTCAGGCCTTGGTGTAAAATAATTACCAGATTTATCCAAGTATTGTATAATTAAGTTTTGTTTCAGATTAACGAAGTTGGTAGAAATTTTACTTTGATAATTGAGATATTGAAAATAGTTTGATCTACTGTGCAACTAGAATTAGAGAATGCACTACAGAAGTAATTACAAAAAAAACCAGATATTTTAAAAGAATCGTTATCCGTGAAATCATTGTAATTCATATGTGTCGGAAATTGGTTACATTTCTGTTATACCCTACACCTATAGAATAGGTAAAGGGGTATATTAACTTTGGTATGGTGTTTGTAACCACCTAAAGGAAGCGAGCTAGATATGGAAAAGTATATATATTTGTGATCAGCGTGACCGCCTTAGTCGATATAGCCATGTCCGTCCGTCCGTCCGTCCGTCCGTCCGTCCGTAGGCACGATAACTCAAAAAATAATGGAGCTATCTTGATGAAATTTTAACTGTAGGTTACTAGGACTGAAAGTACGGCGGGGATTGCATATGGGCGAAATCGGCCCATGGGTTCGGATTCTGGACCTTTTAATCGGTTTCAGGGCTAACGAACAAATATAAAAAATCACGATAACTCAACAACTAATGACGCTATCTTCATCAAATTTGTGCTGTAGGTTACTAGTAATGAAACTACTTCGGGAATTGCGTAAGGTCGGGATTGGACCATGGGTTCGGAACCTAGAACTTTTTGATCGAATTTAGGCCAAACGAGCATAATTCCGAAACCAATGAAGATAGAACCTCCAAATTTAGTATCAGGGTGTCCCTTCCTATTTCCTAAGTGTCTTGTGAATTTGGGTCCCATTGGAGTAGTGGGTCGGGGACCAGCCACACATTTCCGAAGACCTTAAAGCATATCTTTAAAATTAATAAAGATAACAACTTGAAAAAATGTAGAAGCTTCCAATTTGCCACAAGGGTGTTCTTTACTATCTCTTGCGTGTTCCCCTAATTTGGGATCAATTGGAGTGGTGGTTCTGTACCCCTCTCAGACCTCCCAAGTTTTAAAGGCTTATAATCGAAATTACTAAAAATAGTTACTTAAAATTAGGATAGACCGTTCAAATTGTGTACAAGGGTTAACTAGTACTATAAGTACAGCGCGGACTATATAAGGGCGAAATCAGCCCAACGGTTCGGATTCCGGACCTTTTAATCGATGTCAGGGCTAAGGAACATATATAAAAAATCACGATAACTCAACAACTAATGAGGCTATCTTCATGAAATTTGTGCTGTAGGTTATTGGCAGCGAAACTACGGCGGTGATTACGTACGGTGAGGATTGGACAATGGGTTCGGAACTTAGAACTTTTTGATCGAATTTAGGCCAAACGAGCATAATTCCGAAACCAATGAAGATAGAACCTCCAAATTTGGTATCAGGGTGTCCCTTCCTATTTCGTAAGTGTCTTTGAAATTTGGGCCCCATTGGAGTAGTGGATCGGGGACCAGCCACTCAGTTCTTAGGCCCTTAAAGCATATTTTCGAAATTAATAAAGATAGTAACTTGAAACAAATGTAGAAGCTTCCAATTTGCCACAAGGGTGTTCTTTACTATTTCTTGCGTGCCCCCCTAATTTGGGATCAATTGGAGTGGTGGTTCAGAACCTCTCTTAGACCCCCCAATGTGTAAAAGCTTATCATCGAAACTAATAAAACTAGTAACTTAAAATTAAGATAGAGCGTTCCAATTGTGTACAAGGGTTAACTAGTATTGAAAGTATGACGGGACTGCATATGGGCGAAATCGTACCATAATTTCGGGTCCTGGAACCCTTGAAAAGTTCAAGGACTAACAAACATATATCTTACAAACACCATAACTCAAAAAATAATGCCAGTATTTTGATGAAATTTAACAGTAGGTTACTAGTAATGAAAGTACCATGGGAATTGGTTGTGGTCGAGTTTAATTTCGAAGCCAAAGAATATATTTCCTATGTCCTATGTGTCTCCGAAATCTAGACTTAATTGTAGTGGTTCAGCTATGTTCAAAGGTACTTGCTGCATTTATGTAAAATTAATTTTTATTTATTTATATGAAAAGGTGTAAATTTTTAATTGTATTTTAGAAATACATTTATTGCATATTTTGCGTTTATAAGCTTTTCTATTAGGTATTTAAACTAACCATTTAAAATAATTGCAATTTTTAAAAATTTGGATTATTAAATATATTATGCTTTGATCATCTTTTTATCACAAAATTTAATAATTAGAATTTTTTCATTTTGTAATTGAATTGGAATAAATATATTTTTATTTATTTCAAGTTTGTTTGCTTTTTAATATTTTTAAATAGATAAATTAGTAAGAATTTGTAGTATTTTTTAATAGATAGGGTAATTAGAAAATGTTTTTAGTATTATACAGTTAATTTGGTTAGCTATGTCTTACGATCAAATTAATAACAGCTTCTATGGTGTTAAAATGACTTATGGATATGTCATTAAATTTGAACCAAATAGGTGTAGGGTATTTCTAAGTCGGTTGCACCGACTGACTGTTTCTTTACTTGTTTTATATTAAAAAACTGTTCAGAATAATTTTGGAAATTGGTATTAACGCTTGATATTAGTTGAAGTTTGAACCAGATAAAATTTGTAGCTATTTGCAACGTCCGTATTGAAACGGTTAAATAAACTGACAAAATCGATATAGTCATGATCGGCTTTATTTTTCCGGTTTCTTAGCCTTTTTATGTTTCGGGTAAACCAAGGAGCACATTGTTTAGCACGTCTAGTAAGATAACTTGGAACAAACATTTCAAAAGCTGAGTATAAGATGCTGGAAAAGTGTTTTAACATGGAATCCAAATTTAGATTTTCAAACATTGAAAAGAAATTAAATTCTTTTAGGTATAAATTTAAAAGGTCAAAATTAGTTTTGTAAAAATTAAATTTACACGTATTACAATTTAAACTGACTGAGGAGAATTAAAGCAGTAATTGAAAGATATTGGTGGCTGATAAATATTTATGTTCACTAAAGATGTTGGAGATTGAATAATTAATGAATTGAGCCAATCTGATGTAAAAATTAGATCTTATTGTTTATATTGATAATTTTTAAGATTTGAAATTTGTTGAATGTTACAGGCATTAAAACTATCAATGGAATGGCCAAACAAACATTCAAATTTTGTTTGAAAAAAAAAACATAAACACGATCATAAAATAATGAATGCGTATTTTGGCACTAGTTTTATTTGAACATAGTTAATGTTAAAATTTTGTGAACAAAATTAAAAAAAAAAAATTAAATTTCTTTCAATATTAAATTAAATTTGAATAAAAAGAAAAAGTAATTTCAAAGTAAAAATTGAACTTCTCCGTACGTTGTATATAAAGATATCGTTTGAAGTTTATTTTAAAATTACCATTGATAAAATTAATCATACTTGAACATTCAAATTTAGCCTATTTTTAAGTAAATGTAAAAATGTAGAACAGAATTGTAACAATAAAAAACGTAAGTAAAGTTTCATACAATATCGTTTTTATTTACCCAAGAATCGTGATCTTTATCAAAACCTGACCATTTAACAAAAGCCTGATTTCCTTTTCTTTGCAATATTTTTTCAACAGGAAAAATGTAACGATTTTTGACATGAGTAAGTTCGAATTCGTAAAAAGAACCTGAAATCGGTGTTTGTGTATAATTTAGTATGTTGTAATTAATCGGATTTGTGCGTTTTACTTCTGTAATTGTAAATATTATCAAAAAATATCAAAATAAAACTATCGATATCTATATAACTAAGGGTTAAATTATTTTGAAGCTTTGGTTTGGTATAGTTATGTATAATAAAAAGTATACATTCAATTTTTAGTTTAAAATTTTGGATCCTATATAATTCAGTTTGTTATAATGTATTATAGTTTTCTTTAACTTTATTTTCTACAAGATTAGATGAACTTAACCTTAAACTTGAATAACCCTTTTATTGCACTTTTACCATACTTTCCAAGAATTTTATTTAATAAATAATTCTCGGAAATAATAACATTTATATTTTGCCGTATTGCTCTACCCGATTTATGTTGGACCCAGCAGTCGAATTCTTTAATTTTCTAGGCCCAATTCGCTACTCTATTATTTAAGTTTTTCTTTTCCATTACTTTGAAATCTGTGAAAATTGTAAACTTTAAACCTAGTAAATACACCCTTAAACGTTCTAGGGCTTTTACTATTGCTAGAATCTCTAAATCCTAGCTAGTATAACGTTTTTCAGCCTCTGTTGTCTTATAACTCAGGTAAAATACAGGATGAAAATTGCTGTCATGTTTCTAAAGAACAACTGCTCCATGACTTGTTTGACTGGCATCTGTATGCAATTGAGTTTTTATGTTTGGATTAAATAACTTTAATGTAGGCTTATAACACAAATGTCTTTTCAATTCGAAAAAGCTGCTTTCTGATCTCTACCAAATTCGAACTAACATCTTGTCGCACGACGATTGGTTTGCCGTACTCGCCAAATTACGGATTTTAATCTTAGAGTTGATTTTTAGGTTTTCAAATATAAAGAATCTGTTGCACTTATCAGTTTTTCTGTAACATTCATCATTTAGTTTCCAAGATATTCAATGTCAACTTTGCCGTATATGCCACCTATTAAAAAATCAAGCACATACGGCAAAAGGTTAATATATAATATCTAAGTTAAGACACCTGTACATGCGTGAATAATAACATACAAAAAACCAGACGCTTAGTCAGCAAATATATGTTTTTCGTAATTTTAAGTTTAAGAATATCTAGAAATTTCAATTCATTTTATAATTTTGCTTTAAATATCAAATTACAATATTTTAATAATTTTTTTAACTTTAATTATTTCTCACGGGAAATAATTAATTTCGTAATAATGTAAAACTGTCACATCACCATATTTTATAATATAAATTAGCTGTTAAATTATAAGATAAGTTACAGTTTAAATTTGTCAATCTAAAAGTAATTAGTAAAGTGGACATTAGTTCAAATAATTATTTTTTTAAAAGAATTGTATTAAAATTCTTAACTGGCGACCGTGACAGGACCCTGGAAAAACTAGGAAAAACTAAAGCGTCGGAACACAGTGGTCAACATCTTTGAAAATAAAGTAGTCCCCGTGAGAACATAACTAAACTCCAAGAACAACAAGTATTCAGTTATTGTAACCGTGGGAACACAATTCAGAATACAAAGTAAATATAATCATACCGCAGTACGTCCTTTGCGAGAATAAAAGCTCATGGCTAAAAAGGAATCATACGTTTTATTTCAAAAAACCATACGAAGAAGCTGAACCTTCTTAATAACTAAGGAAACGCTAATCCTTATAGATTAAATGCAAACTACTTTAATTATAACGTAAGGAACAAAACAAATACTTAAGAGATTAATTACAAAAAAATAAAAATAGGAAACATATAAAAAATTAAAAATTATAACGAAAATCAAAAAAGAACAAATTTTTTACAATGAAAGAAATTAAAGAATCTATTAGACAACTAACTGGTGCAAGTAATGACCTACTCGAGCTTATCAGAAATTTAACAGCTCTCTTAGAAAATATTGAAATAAGATTAAACAAAGCAATACAAGCAGCACAAGCAGCACAAGCAGCACAAGCAGCACAATCAGTACCAAGCAACGGCGCAGGATTACAACTTTCAAAAAATTAACAAAATTTAAAATATATCTGGAACCATGGTTTCGGATCCTAGAAGTTTTTGATCGACAAGCATAATTCCGAAACCAATGAAGATAAAACCTTTAAATTAGGTATCAGTGTGCTTCTTCCCATGTCCTTAGAGTCCTGAAAATTTAGGACCAATTGGAGGAGTGGGTCGGGGATCAACCACACAGTTCTTGAAAGCTTGAAACTAAGATTCGTTCCAATTGTGTACAAGGGTTAACTAGTATTGAAAGTATGACTAGGACTGCATATGGGCGAAATGGTACCATGGTTTCGGGTTCTGGAACCTTTGAATATATTATGTTAGCTTTTAACAAACGTATATCTTAAAAACACCAAAACTGAGAAACTAATTGCGCTATTTTGATGAAATTTATATTCTAGGTTACTAGTAAATGTAAAAAACTAGTACCATGGAATTGGTTTTTGTCGGGTTCAGATTCTGGAAATTTTTGATCGAATGGAAGTCAAACTAGTATAATTTCGAAACCAAAGAAGATAGAACATTACCCTTGGTGCACATGTGTTTCTTCTTATTTGTTTTGTGTACATGAAATTTTGGATAAATTGGAATAGCGGTTTGCGTACCACCCCCACTACTCCCAAGACCTTAAAGCATAATATATTCGAAATTAATAGAGATAAAACAATAAAATTTGATACACTATTTCCTATTTCCGTTCTTTTTTAAAACTTTTACATTTTAAAAAGGCAAAGAGTTTTACTATTAAAAATATTATGTATAAATTTATTAATATAAATTACATTTATTAATATAAATTAAAAAATAAATATTTTTTTAATAAAAGACGAAATTTTTTTTGTTTTTAATTTTTATTATATCATATCTGTATTTTATTGAATTATTACCATAGGTAATATATAATTAAGAAATTGTGTACGATACTTAAGTTGTAAAATTTTTTTTTGTATTAAAATTAATTAAATGAACAGTACTAAATTTCTCATTGTATTTCAGAAATACATTTATTGCATATTTTGATTATTAAATTTTGCGATAAAAAGGTAATGAAAACATTAATGGAAATTATATAAACTTTTATATTTATATTATTACAAATTAATATTTCTTTCGAATAACGTATTTCGAGTTTAATTATATAGAACATTAATAAATGAGGAAATTAAGAGAATAAATTTAAAAATGATTGAAAATTGAAATAATTAACCAAGGGTACTAAATTATTCAACAGTAAATATCGTGGGTTTATTGCAAAAAGTACTCAAGTCCATTTTTTGCCAGAATGGACTTATTAACGCAGAAATTTTCTGCGAACAATTCTTCGTCGATTGCAAAAACAGCCAAAGTCCTATCTTAGATAGATTCTTAGTTATTAAACAATGTTAAAAGAACCTAAATCACCGAAAACACAATTATAGAACAATAAAAGTCTCAAATGTCTTGAGAAATTATTGCACTTATGTTAGCAACACGTCTTGCTTAATTCTGTATTGCAAAAAAATCACAAGTGCGCCTTAATAATTTTTGCAAATATTTTGATAATATTTTGTTCCTGATTGTGTGCAGTTAAAAATTCTCAAGTGCACTTGAGATTTTCTTGTAATTTATGTTGACATATTTTGCAGGTTATAATAATTTATTTTATTCCAAAAAATACTCAAGTCCAAAGCAACAAACAAGGCAAGACATTACTGTTTTGCATTTAATTTTTGTGGCGCCGTAATTCTTTTTGTTCTTTAGCAACTATATTCAAATCAGTATTACAAATCCCATCAAGTGATGTTAGTGCTATGTATTACAGCCGTAAATTGTGTGCATACAATTTAACCATATATAATTCTGCTCCACCGAATGATGCATTCTGTTATTTTTGGACGGAATTAGATGGGAAAAGAGGAAGCAACGAGATTGGAACTTGTTTGAATAAATATTTGACTCAACTTCCACCTGAAATAACAGAAGTATCATTTATTTCAGACACTTGCGGTGGCCAAAACCGAAATAAAAATATTTCATGCTTACTTCTTTTACTAGTTCAAACAACAAAACTTGAAGTAATAGAACAGAAATTTCTAGAAAGTGCCCATACGTATATGGAAGTTGACAGTATGCACAGCGCTATTGAGAACCAGAAAAGAAATTTCCCGGTTTTTACAATTTAAGATTGGCTCAACATTTTTTGTCTTGCTCGTTCCAAAAGGTTGAGGAGTAAAGCACCATCCTATAATGTTATAAAAGTACTTAATAATGAATTCCTTGACTTAGTAACATTATCGAAAATAATGAAAAATACAAATATAGACAAAGATGAAAAAAAAGTTAATTGGTTGAAAGTGAAATCATTTAGATACCAAAAATCGAAACCTGGTATTATTGAATATCGTTACAATCATACTTTAGATTACAAGGAAATAATATGTATTTTTGAAAAAGAAATTCCTGTTAATTTTCAAACATTATCCATTAATAAAGCATACAAGAAGAACCTTCCTATAAGTTTGGAAAAGAAAAAAGACCTATTAAAACTCAAATCTGGAGCCATTCCTCAAGAATATCATCCTTGGTACAAATCATTAAAAGCTGCTAAAAAGGTCAATGAAGTCTTAGAATCAGATATAAGTGACTCAGATTTAAATTCTGGTGAGAACTAAATTTAATAATAAAAAAAAATTAAAATATTAATAAAAATTGAATTGAATTGATAATTAGAATATTAATAAAAATTAAACAATATTATGTGTTTCAGTTGATATAACAAAGTTAATTATTGATTTAATTAAAATAGTTCCTTAACCTCCGCAAAGTTTTCAGATAGACCTTGAATATTATTATTTAACATCATGCCGTTAAGTTCACCAAATACCTCTTCACTATACTTATAAAATAAGTGTCTTAGGGGTGTAATTCTTTCAACAGCAATTTTTCTGCTTAATGTAGGACAAATTTTATTACTATTGTAAGACCTGTTAAAACTATACTAATCTGGAGCTATTCTCAGTCTTAGAATGGAATATAAATGATTCAGATCAAACTTCTAGTGAGGAGTAACATTAAATAATAAGTGTCAATTTTAAAAAAATAAAAACTACTCAAGTCCACACTTATGAAAAATTTCAACATCAAAAAATACGCAAGTCACGCAGATAATTTTTCAAATTAAAAAATTAATATAATTAAAATAATTTTGAGACAAAAAATTTATTTTATTTTATTCTTAACAACAAAGAAATAAAAATTTTCTTACTCATCATAAAAAATATTAATTTTTATAAGTTTTTAGCAGTTTTAAAATTAAAAAAAAGTTTAAAACTTGAATATCTCGGAATGTTTATTTTGTGACTTGAGTAGTTCTTGCAATAAACCGACTATATACTACAGCTAAAAATCCTGGAATGGAGTAATTGCTGCATGTGTGTAAAATTTTATTGAATTGGATAAAAGTTTTAAATATGTAATTTTGTAATTGCATTTTACGAATTTATTTATCTCAACTTTAATTGTTGTTTAATATTTTTAAATAGATAAATTAGTAAAAATTGCTAATATTTTTGAATTGATAAAATAATTAGAAAATGTTTTTAGTATTATAAAGTAATACATGGTTAGCCATGTCTTACGATCAAACTAATAAAATCTTTTATGATTTTAAAATGACTTATGGACTTCCCATTAAATTTGAACGACTGACTGTTTCTTAACTTGTTTTTAAATTATTTAGAATTACTCGTAGTTATTCTTTTAATGTTTTTTTTTTTTTATTTATTTATTTTATAATTTTTATTTACAAATTTTGCCACTAGGTGACTCAAATGGAAATAGGAATTTGAAAGAAACAAAAATGTCGAAATGAATAGATTTTATTTATTAATTAATCGCGCGGTACATTATATACTTAGAAAAAAATATAGATTAAAAATTCCGTAAAATTTAGAAACAATTATTTAGAACAGAATATTAAAAAGTGTGTGTATTTATATAACTATTGATTAAGTTTATTATTTATTTCTGTAGCTGCTTATTGAAACTATTACTATTGACTTAAATTGTTTATGATTTTTATTAAGTTTTATTTATATTTATTAATTTGATTTAAAAGAATATTCAAATTAGAACATCATTTTGTTTATAATACTAATGTATTCTGTTAAATAAAAAAATATGTAAAATGTTTAAATATAAGTCAAAACTAATGTATTCAGTTGTGTATTATATTTGATTTTATATAATAATATAGAAAAATATGAAACATTGACTCAAATTATTTGTTTCAATTTAAATTTTATATTTCCACTGTTTATTTAATGAAATAATTGTTTTATTGCAATGCTGTTTATAATATAATGTAGTTGTGATAAAGGTTTATAAACTTTTTAATTAATTTAATTAGGTGTTTAATATTTTTTTTTTTTTAATTATTGATGAAAAATGCAGATGCGTTAATTTATTTGCAATACATACTTGTTTTACTTATTTTATTTGTTTCATAAATTTATAATTTCGGTTAATTTTTGTATAGACAACTATGTAAATAAGCGTGCACTTAAAGATGGCAACCAACAATTTTCACTTCATTAATATTTTCATTTGTTCTATCTTAATAATTCACTCTTAATATATTTATAAATAAAGTATGTAATATTCACTTAGTTCATTATTTATAAGAATAATTGGTATTCATAAAATAAGATTTGAATCCAAGTTTTTATGTTATAAATTAAATCAATTTTAAAACAATTTCAGAAACAGTCCAAGTATTATTAAGTTTCCTTTAATTAACCTCCTCAGATTTATTAATTAATATTTATTTAAAAAATGAATTCACTTTCAATAAATTAAGATTTTTGCTTTTGATATTATTCATTTATTTTTATCTTTTTTAATTTTTAATTATTATTGAAGAGCCGACATGTTGTATATAGGTACATTTATTTAAAAATGCGAAAAAGACGAACATATATCCAAAAAACACGATAACTCAAACAGTAATAGCGCTATTTTAATGAAATTTTAACTCTAGGTTACTAGTAATGAAAGTACCGTGGGGATTGCTTATGGTCTAGATCGGAAAATGGGTTCGGATTCGAGAAGCTTTTGATCGAATTGAGCCAGACGAGCATAATTTCGAACCCAAGAATATACAATTTTAAAATTTGTGGCAAAGGTTTTTCTTCTTATTTGCTTTGTGATGAATTGGAATAGTGGTTTTGCGTACCACACTCACTACTCTCTAGAATTTAAAGAATATATTCGAAATTAATAAAGATAGTGACTTGTAATAAGTATAGAAGCTTTAAATTTGGTATAACGGTGAGTTTTCCTATTTTCTTGTTAAATTGTAGTGGTGATTCAGGTGCCTCCTATGAAATCCCATAATTAAAAAATTTATTTTCGAAATTAATAAAAATAGAAACTTTATATTTGTTACACGAGACTTTTCTCCTACTTCCCTTCTAATGTAACACTTTTATATTTTTAAAAGGCTAACAATTTTATCAAAAAACATATTATATACGAGTATTATATTTTACACATTAAAAACACAGTATTTTTTTTAATAAACGGGTAAATTTCTTTTGTTTAATTTTTATTATATCATAATATAATCTATTGAGTTATTATCATAGGACATAGGTAATATATAGTTAAGAAATTGTGTACGATACTTAAGTTGTGTTCAAAGGTACTTGCTGCATGTATGTAAAATTTATTGTTATATTTAAATGAATTATATGAAATGATATAAATTTGTCATTGTATTTTACAAATACATTTATTGATTTTGCATTTATAAGCTTTTCTAAAAGGTACATATACTAGGAATTTAAATTAATTTCAATTTTGAAGAATTTTAATTATTAAATTTTGTGATAAAAAGCTAATCAAAGCATTAATGTTTTTAATTTACATTAAAAACCATCTAGTTATATAAGTCTTTATATATATATTATCACAAATTAATATTTCTTTCGAATAAGTTTGAGTTTAATTAAAATTAGACACACAGATAACAACAGCATTATGATTGTAATACTTATTTATAACAGAAGTGCTCAAAGTCCTTTATCATAAATATAAAAGATGAGAATTAACCAATTTTATTCCCAATGTTTCAATCTTCTAATTATTCTTATTTCAAATTAATCTTTTCCAAATAAATCTGTAAACTGAATTTAACCAGAATTTTTAAATTATAAGAATTAAACTATTAAAAGTTAAATTATGTATAACATTAAAAAATAAGTAAATTAATAAATAATTGAAAAGAATAAATTTAAAAATAATTGAAAATTGAAATAATTAATCAGGGTTACTAAATCAATCAACAGTAAATGCAGTACAGCAAAAATGTGTGTTTTTCATGCAGCACAGCAAAAATATGTTCAAGTTTTTTGTTTTTTAATATTTTTAAATAGATAAATTAGTAACAATTTTTAATATTTTGGAACATATAAAATAATTAGAAAATGTTTTTAGTATAATAAAGTTAATTTGGCTAGTTATGTTTTACGATGAACCTAATAAAAGCTTTTATGGTTTTAAAATGAATTATGGACTTCTCATTAAATTTGAACCAAATAGGTGTAGAGTATTTCCAAGTTGGTTGCACCGACTGACTGTTGCTTTACTTGTTTTTCAATTTAATTGTTATAATTTTCATTAGAAAAATAATTGCTTATAAAATTAAAAATAACTCAGAAAAGCCAAATATAAAATTATCAAAATCTATATAATATAAAATAATCCAAAAATATTAAGTATCATACATTTTTTAAATTTTTAATTAAAGAATTTAAATTACCTGTTCAAAAAATTTTATAATTAGTTGCATTTTATGTGATAAATCTTTGTAATCTTGTGTTCTCTTATAAATAGCATCCATATACAGCCATGGTTTAAAAATTCTGTTAATCATTCCTTGCATAACGCTGGTCAAATAAATAAAGAAAACTTAGTGAAAGACTCATCAAAATTTTTAAATTATTTCTGTTTATAATTAGTATTTAGAATATATAACGCAGCATTAATTTTCGTAATAGTACAAGAGTGATAAGGTTTATTCTAAATAACAAGTGGTTGGGTACAAAATTTCGCGTTTCAAATAAAACAAAATCCATGCACCTAGTACAAAATCCATCCTAATTATGTTTTAGCATACATATTTAAATTTTAAGACGTTAAAAAACATTTTTAAATATTGGGAGCTGCCGTTTCAAAATTCACATTAAAGAAATTATAATGAAACCCTTATTTTGAATCCAACTTTAAAATCGCTTCTAATATTTCCTACATTACCATTTCAACTACAAAATTAAAAAAAAAAAACGCGAGATTTTGCCACGCGAGTTTATGAAACGCGAGATTTATAGAAGCACGAGATTTTGATACACAAGACCGTATGACCGTAATATAAACATTATATCATTCGGTTAATTACTTTAGGCAAACTTTTAAAAACACAACTTATTAGGGTTTTAGTTATGAACAAAAGAAAAAAATAAGTTGAAAGGCAGTTCTTCGAAACTCTTCCAGTATATATCGGCTATAGTTTATTCAAACGTTGGCCATTAAAGTTAACTCCTATACAAAACATCCGGCTTTATTATATAAAAAGTAATGCTCATATGAAATATGAAGTTGTATGACAACTACTCGAACCCGCTGTGGTAGACCAACCAAATTTTGCACAAACTTTGGCTATAAAACTAAACTATATTTGCCAAAATTTCAGACTCTTAGTTTTATTAAGAGTAGAGTAATGCTCATATAACAGAAGGAGTTGTATGGCACCTACTCGAACCCACTGCAGTAGATCAACTAAATTTGGTTGAAACTTTGTCCATAAAACTAAACTATTTCTGGAAAAATTTCAGACACCCAGCTGCAATAGGTGAAGAGTAATGCTCATATAAAAGAAAGAGTTGTATGGCAGCTTCTCGAACCCACTGAAGTAGACCAACTAAATTTTGAAGAAATATTGGCCATAAAATTAAACTTCTTTTGGCAAAGAAGAAGTTGTATGGCAGGTACTCGAACCCGCTGACCAAAATGGCTTCTAATAGCGATGACCGCTATTGCACAAAAACAAATTAGTGAAAATTTCAAAATCCTAGCTCTTCTAATTTTTTAGTTATCGTGATGATGGACGGACAGACAGAATAAAATATATAGCTAAATCGATTTACTTTTAGAATTTTATCCAATCCAAACCTTTGAATCTATATCTAGCTCCTCTCTTTCTCTGCTTCACAAACGTAATAGCAAATTTAGTATACCAATTTGACCTATAGTCATACGGGTATAATTACTCATTATAAGTATACTAGCTGTTGGCCCGTCACAGAATGACGGAAGGTCAGTTGAAAGAAGAACTTTTTCTAATTAAGAACTATTTCTAATTTAATTACATATATTACATAAACATATATTATATATCAATACCATTTTCTTAAATAAAATGGTAACCGTTGCATTCTACGTAATACAGACTATGCTTCAATTCTAGTTATGTACAAAAAAAACAAAAACTTATATGTTGTTGTATCTAAAAATTTGAAGATGAATAATTTATTTAGTCTACCTTTTTTATGTTTTGAATTTGATAAAATTTTGGGGCTGTTAGTTCAAATCCCTTCTTGGTGAAATGTTTTTTTAATTTCAATTAATATTTTTTTTTTTATTCAATTACGTACTTTTTAAAATTAAGTTCGATAAATTTGTGTTAATAAGAGATGTGAAATAGATTTATTTTGTTTCAATAATGATTTATTTCTCCAACTATTAATGTTTTGTATATACATTTTTAAAAAATGTTGTTATACATTCTATATTGTTTCCTTTGTTTAGATTCAAATCAAAATACTTGTTTGAAGGCTAACCGTTCTATAATGTACTTATTCAACATGCTAAATAATGTATCTATTTATATGTACGTGAAATTGTATTAAATAAATGTTGATTTTTATTTGAAATTTTTTTAATATACCTAACCCTAACTAAGTTTAAAATCTATTTTGTCTGGTTTTTATGGTGCATTGAACTCAGAGGTATTGTATACCTGAACCCACTTTCCCAACCGTCAGTTGTTACATAATTTTTTTCCATTTTAACTTTTAAATAGATAAATAATTAAAAAGTTATGAAGGAAGGGATGAGAGATAGATGAGGTAGAGTTGAGAGCGAGATGAGGGGAAACTTTGAAATTACTTTAATACATTTCTTGGTTTATTTGCTTAAGCAAACCAAGCAATGCATCAAAGCATACATTGGGCTTTCGCCCTTATTTCAGATATTTACTGAAAATTATTAAGACCAACTACACAAATGTTCCTGTGAAGCATTGTCTTCTTAATTTTTATTGACAAAATGTCTTACTATATATTTAAAATTTCCAGAAAATCTTCTGTGATTTTTAAAACTGAAATGAAATTTTTCATAAACTAATAAGTAAATTTTATTTCAAAAAAAAATTTTTTTTTTTTATTAAAAATAAATAAAATATTTTTTGGCCTGCTTATGATAATTTATGATATTTTATTTTCTAAAATAAAACACATCCAACAAAACGTCAATATTTTATTTTTTTATAATTGAACACATCCAACAAAACACATTTAATTGAATGCGTTTGTTACACCTCATTCTAGACAAATATATTATTAATAATAATATAATATAATAAAATAATAATAATAATAATAATAATAATAATAAATAATAATAATAATAATAATACTCATATCTAATGTCGAAGTTGTTTAATTAAGAAGTTTAATGTTTTAAATAAAATAACTTTAGCTTTAAGGGGTGGGAAGCGCCCTACTTTATGGTGTGGTCGAATTGTATAAAACCCAAATTCCACTTGTACTAAATAGACACAATTAAAGGAAATGTTGAATTTTCTAAAAATAACTAAATAATAAATGAAAGTTCAAATTTATAATATCCAATAATCAAAAGAAATATACGTTTTATTGGAAAAATGGTGGTGGAAAATTTAGATGCTTAAAAAATTATCTGAATGAATAAATGAATGAAAATATAAATAAAGTTTAGATCATAACTTTCAAAATATTTACAATAAAGCCAGGTGGTACCAATACAGTTTTTCTAGGAAAGTTGGAAAAAAAAAAAATTAAAAATTTCCAAAAGGATTTTCAAAAAGAAACTTTAAATCAATAAAATTTTATAAATTTTTTAGAAAAAAAAATGGTTATTTAAGAAAATTTAAAATAAAAATAAAATTAATAGAAAGGTCAATAAAATAATTAAAATTTATTACCTACAGATTTTGATTTAATTTTTTATATTGATTATGAGAAAATAAAACACATCCTAAAAGTATGCAATGTGGGTAGGATTATGCAATCTACATAAATTTCTTTCATTCGTGTTCCACAGAATTTTTATTATTGTGTTTTTTTTTTTGTTCAAAAAATTTTTCCATCAAAATAATTTTGATAATTTTTTTGCATATTTTTAGGAGATTTTATAATTGAACACATCCAACAAAACACATTTAATTGAATGCGTTTGTTACACCTCATTCTAGACAAATATATTAATAATAATAATGAGTAAAATCCAAAATAATTTATATAAGAAAAGATAAATTATTTTGAATTTGTAAAATATATCGTTATTGAGGAGCAAAGAAAACAACTTTCTAACCCAAATTACTAGAATTTAGACCATTTTTTTTTATAATATTTTTATATTTTTGTTACATATAGTTTAACTAAAATTTTAAGTGTGTGAATAAACTAAAGGAATTTAAAATTACAATAAAATTTTGCTATTTAAATTGTATAGAAATTTTGCTATTTGTGACTAAACTTTAAGCAGGCTTTCATTTTCATCAACTGTATATAAACTCGATTGTGTATCAATCTAATCTAATATATAAAGAAGAAAATTTGTTTGTTTGTTTGTCCAGGATTCACGTGAAAACCACTGGTCCGATTGACACCAAATTTTAGAGGAATAATTTTGGGAGTTCGGGGGGTGACATAGGCTATGTCGCATTTTTATAAGTCAACAGGTTGCGGCTCCAGAGCCGTTTTAAGCTTTTTCGTTTTTTGATGTCGAGTCGAAACGGTTTGATCGATTCACTTGAAATTTTGCACGAATGTTCTTCTTATTACTCGGAATTAATGGTATAAAGTTGGTTGGAATAAATTAACACCTTTCGGCCCGGCGGGCTTCCAAAAAATTTTGTGTTTCCGATTTGTGTCCAATTTTACAGGGTGGTTTTGCAGTCAAAAAGAGAGGCTGACACAAATTTTTGTTGGGTTCGGTTAACCCGTTTGGGCACGAGGGCGCAATGAAGCTTTTTCAATGTTTTTGATGTCGAGCCGAAAAAGTTTGACAAATTGACTTGAAATTTTGCACAAATGTTCCTCTTAGCAACCGCAATTAGTTGTATAAATTTGGTTGGAATAATTATACCCATTTCGGCCTGGCGGACTTTCTAAAATTTTGTGTTTTCGATGTGTGTCCAAAAAAGCAAATTTTTAAATATTTTCCAAACCATCGACTATATTTTATTCAAACGTTGGCAATTCAAGATAACTACTATTGATATAGTATAATAACATAATGGCAAACTTAGTATCCCCATTTGACCAATAGTCATTTTAATTCAGTTAACATTATTCGCCGGGAACCTAACATCCTCAAGTCTATCGTCAAGGAGCACCAAATTCTCAAGAAGCACCATGTATAGAAAAATTAGAGATAATTGTTCAAACTATACAAAATTTGAAGTTAATCGGTTAAATCATTTCTAATATATATAACAAAGCAACGAAAAAACCTATAAAAAGCTGTTGGGCCACGATGGGTTAACGGAACTCCACAAAAATTTTTTTGTGGCTTCATTTATAAGCAAAGTAGTATTTAGTATATATTTTAAATTGGCTGAAGCTTGCGTTTTTACAATTTGCAAGCTTCCGGGCAACGCCGGGTAAATCTGCTAGTTCCCTATAATTGCATTAACTTAAAAAATAGTTTGTGCTACAAATAAACATTTTATACCTTTCAATTGTTCTTTTCATCATTTCCACTTCTCCAGCAAAAGAACTACTGTAATCACCAATAACAGTATCTAAAAAAAAAAATATAAAAATTGAGAACAATAATATACGAGTATAATTTTAAAGAAATATGTAAAATATTGGAGAAGTAGCTCTAATTATTTAAAATGCTTTGTTTTAAAAAGAAGTTTTAGGAGAAATAATTTGCGGATGACAGCCACCGCTATACATGTTTTATATCTGTTGAAAAATTTAAAAAACTTGGTATGCTATAACTTTTACCTTCAGCAGCAAATATTTCGAGTACAAGAATTTCATTACTATAAAAAAAATCATTTGAAGCATATTAAATTTGCCTTCTAAATTTTTATGAAGGCAATCAACAACATATTAAAACGCTTTAGGTGAAAACACAACACAGACGGAATTCCACGGCGAAAACAGCTGTTCTTGTTAAAATTAATTTTTGAATAAAAAATGCCCAATACCTTACAATCGAAGCCAATCAAATACCAGGAATATCCTAATAACAGTTATGAATTTTTTTAATTTTTTATTATATTTTTATTGTAATTAGTACTTATTTCTAATTTATAAAATAATTTTTGGAATGCAAATGTAAAATAATTTCAATAACAAAAATAAAAACTTAATAAGAAGGAAAAATTCAGTAACAAAAACTTTAACTTAATAAGTCGAAAAAAATTAATAGAAAACAAAACATAAATTGATGCAAAAAAAAAACTTAAATTACATATTTGCTATTCGCGATAGATTAAAAAACAATTACTTACATTTGTACATAAATGTAGTTGGCATTTGTTGTACAATGTTCGAGTTCTGGAATGACAACCCGGCATTCTGCATTTAGAAGCACTTTTCGCTTCTAAAAATTTGGGTAAATGCGAAACCATGTCGAATCTTTTTTCCGATGTTAGAGGCATTTGAACTGTTCTTCTTTTGGAAGTTGACGGTTGAGGTGAACTAACATCAAATTGCGAAGAACGTTTTCTTGATGCTGTTTCACCAAATTTTGCACTAAAACCAATCAATGCTGTGGCTAAATGCACTTTGAAATCTAGTAAAGAAGATTTTTTCTCTTTGGAAAAATTTTGATTTCTAGTGTGTATTATCCACATATTTACTACTATTAGATCTATAAAATAGTTAAAAGCTCTAATTGTCCATTGTTCGCACATAACAACGATAATAAGAAATATATCTATCACAGAGATCTTCCCATAAATGTATTATAGTTCCTTACTATCGAAGGTTGCTGTATTGATATCTTTGTTTTTTGTTCTCAGGACCAACGCTGACAAATATATTCTGGGTTACCTCCAATGTATGAAGAAAGAAGCAAAACTGACTTATTGTCTTTCCACCTAACTAAAGAAAGAAGACTGTCCTCCCGTACCTATTCCTCCCATTCACCTCTTTTCATTTGTTTATCTTCTTTTTAATTTTTAATAACTGTTCCTATACGATTTTTCATGATGGTTCCATGTAGATGGTTGTTTCTAGAAGATAATGATTCTATGCTCTTAATGCTAGTGAAAACTCTATCGGTATAAACACAACCTGCTTTTAAATTTGTTGTTAAAAACTTTACAACAGACGCACGGAGTCGAAAATCATTCATATCACTTTTTGGAAATGAGCCTCTGCCAGTATAAATTTGAAAAATCAAAGTAAGCCCATCTCTTGCTGCTAAAACAAAATTTTTTAACCTTAGAGGATTCGGTTTTGCTGGCATATACTGTCTGAAGACAGTAAAGGATTGCATTTCCCAGAAAAAGGTATCATTTGTTCATCCACTGACACATGATATGGAACCGGCAAAGTTTGGCATTTTTATACCGTACACCTGTAGGTAAAGGGGTGAATTAACTTTGGTATGGTGTTTGTAACCACCTTGAAAGCGAGCTAGATATGAAAAAGTATATATATTTGCAATCAGCGTGACCTCCTGAGTCGATATATCCATGTCCGTCCGTAGGCACAATAACTCAAAAAATATCTTGATGAAATTTTAACTGTAGGTTCCGAAGACTTTAAAGCATATTTTCGAAATTAATAAAGATAGTAACTTCAAACAAATGTAGAAGCTTCAAATTTGGCACATGGGTGTTCTTTACTATTTCCTGCGTATTTCCCTAATTTTAGATCAACCGGAGTAGTGGTTCAGTACCTCTCCTAGACCCCCCAAAGTTTAAAACTTATCAACGAAATTAATAAAAATAATAACTTAAAATTAAGATACAATGCTTCAATTGTACACAAGGGTTAACTAGTATTTAAAGTACATCGCGTACTGCACATGGGCGAAATCAGCCCAAGGGTTCGGATTTTGGACCTTTTAATCGGTCTAAGGGCTAACGAACATATATAAAAAATCACGATAACTCATCAAATAATGACGCTTCATAAAACTTGTGTTGTAGGGTACTGGTAATGAAACAACGGCGGTGATTGCGTGCGGTGGAGAATGGACAATTGGTTCGGAACTTAGAAGTTTTTGATCGAATTTAGGCCAAACGAGCATAATTCCGAAACCAATGAAGACAGAACCTCTAAATTTGGTATCAGTATGTCTCTTTCTATTTCCTTAGTGTCCTTGAAATTTGAGACCAATTGGAGCAGTGGGTTGAGGACCCGCCACACAGTTCCGAAGACCTTAAAACATATTTTCGAAATTAATAAAGATAGTAATTTCAAACAAATTTAGAAGTTTCAAATTTGGCACATTGGTTTTTTTTACTATTTCCTGCTCGTTCTCCTAGTTATGGATCAATCAGAGTGATGGTTCAGTACCCCTCTTAGACCCACCAAGCTTTAAAGGCTTATCATCGAAATTAATAAAAATAGTAACTTAAAATTAAGATAGAACGTTCCTATTGTGTACAACGGTTAACTAGTATTGAAAGTATGACGGGGAATACATATGGGCGAAATCGTACCATGGTTTCGGGTTCTGGAACCTTTGAAAAATTCAAGGGCTAACGAACATATATCTTAAAAGCGGTATAACTCAAAAAATAATGCCGCTATTTTGATGAAATTTAAACTCTAGGTTACTAGTAATGAAAGTATCATGGGAATTGGTTCTGGTCGAGTTCGGACAATGAGTTTGGATTCTAGAAGCTTTTGATCGATTTGTGGCCGAACGAGTATAATTTCGAAGCCAAAGAATATATTTCCTATTTCCTATGTGTCCCCGAAATTTAGACTTAATTGTAGTGGTGGTTCAGATGGCTCCTAAGAAATCCCAACATTAAAAAGGTTATCTTCGAAATTCATAAAGATAGAAACTTTAAATTTAATACACGAGGGTTCTTTCCTATTTGCGTTTTTATTTAACATTTTTATATTTTTAAAAGGCTAAGAATTTTACCATAAAACATGTTTTAATGAACGATTAAACAACTTTTTTTTAATTTTTATTATATCATATATTTTATTGAATTATTACCATAGGTGATATATAATTAAAAGATTGTGTTTGTGTACAATACTTAAGCTATATTCAAAAGTACTTGCAGCATTTATGTAAAATTTATTGTTATATTTAAGTGAATTATATGAATATAAATTACATTTATTGCATATTTTGCGCTTGTAAGCTTTTCTACTGACTGTTTCTTTACTTGTTTTAAAATAAAATTGACAAAAGGTCAAATTTTCCAAATTTTATTTCACCTTATGGAAGTTAAAGGATCTACAAAACGTATACAATTTCTCTAATCACAAAATCTATGTCGTGTCATGCAATCGGCAATTTTCTGAACACTAAAATTGTTGGACCAGTACATTTCTAACTGAGGGAAATTTAAACATACCATAGGTATATGCATGCCAGCTAAATGAACTAACGCTTCTGCTGTCGTTTTAGAGTTTTGTGTTCTCGTTCTTGAAAAGCTCGACAATTAGTTATTTGCGGAGTATTTGGTCAGAACAAAATGGCTAAATATTCAAAAAATGGTTCAAGAATATCAGCATCAGTTGAAATATTTTCATCTGGTAACAAAATATCGGGAGGACTGATTATATATATATACTAAAATTATTTATACTTTATCATAAACAAGTATTACTTTTTTTTAAACTATTTTAATTTTCGGTAGACCTCTACCCTTTCATTTGAATTATTTTCATTTTCAATTTCTTCAGAAACCACTTCTTACAAATCATCATTTTGCTCATTTAAAACAATTTGGATATCGCCATTTCCACCCCTTTTAGGTAAAGAGAAAGATTAATGTACAATAAATAAAATAAGCAAAAGTGATAATATTATGTAAAGATTTTGCGGAAGAGGTTAGAAGATAATATTAAATAGGCTAAACTAAATTCACTAAGATGACAAAGAATAATTAAAATAAAAGATAAATAATTATACAAAATAAATGAACTACCTACTATATGAGAAATTTTGGATTAGTTTGGATTGTATATAAGCTATCCAAGCTACCAATTAACCTATTTAATTACAAAAGTAACTTATTGAAAAAAAGAATTTTTTCCTTTTTACATAAAAGTTTGTCAATTCTAATCATACAATTTTTATAAAAAAATATTCAATTACTGTTAAAAATTAAAATTTAGAAAATAATATAATTATTAAGTAAAGAAATTTTGATTAAAAATTATAATAAGTGTTAGGATTTAATATCCTGTTATTCAAATTAGTTGTTTTAAAATTTTTTATACCCGTATGACTATATAGTCATCAGAATCGAACTAGATCAGAATCGAAAAATAAATCGATTTAGCTTTGTACGTCCGTCCGCCCTCACGATAACTCAAACACTTAAGGAGCTAGGATCTTGAAATTTTCGCAAATCCATTTTTTTACAATAGCCGTCATCGCTATTTAAATTCAGCCATTTTGGTTCATGGGTTCGGGTAGCTGCCATACAACTTCTTTTTTTTTATATTAGTATTACTCTGTACCTATTAAAGCTACGTGTCTGAAATTTTGCCAAAAATAGTTTAGTGCAATGGCCAAAGTTATAGCAATTTGGTTGATCTACTGCAGAGGGTTCGAGTAGCTGCCATACAACTCCTTCTTTTATATGAGTATTCCACTACACCTAATAAAGCTGTATATTTGAAATTTTGCCTAAAGTAATGAACTTGATGTTATAATGTATATGTTACGGTCATACGGGTATCCCAGAGTTGATACAGTCCACTCTACTACACTTTTCCGTGTTTTTTACTATTAATATCTTTTTGAAAATATGTTTTATTATAATTATTATTGTTTTATTATAATTAACTAGCAGATTTACCCGGCGTTGCCCGGAAGCTTGAAAATTGTAAAAAAGCAAGTTTCAGCCAATTTTTTGAGATACTACTTTGCCTATAAATGCCACAAAAAAATATTTGTGGAGTTCCGTTAACCCATCGTGGCCCAACAGCTTTTTATAGGTTTTTTCGTTGCTTTGCTATATATTAGAAATGATTTAACAGATTAACTTCAAATTTCGTATATGTGTTCTTCTTTGAAAATGAAGTTCAATTTACTAACAGACTTGAAAGTTGTTAACCCCTGCAGACAATTGTTCAAAAAAAAAATTTGTAAGTAAATTACGTCCAATTTTTGAAAGTAGGTACAACTTCTTTGAATTAGGGGAATACTTAAAAAAAAGGTTTGTCGAGTTCTTTTAATCGATTGCGAAACAAAAACTTTAAAAAACAGTTTGCAAAACAATTTGAACGATTATCTCTAATTTTTCTATACATGCTGCTTCTTGACAATTTGGTGCTCCTTGACGATATAGTTGAGGATGGTAGGTTTCCGGTGAACAATGTTAACTGAATTAAAATGACTATAGGTCAAAAGGGGATTTTCTTGAATTGCCAACGCTTGAATAAAATATAGTCGATGGTTTAGAAAAGGTTTAAAAATTCGCTTTTCAACTTATATTTTGTTTAGTACTCACCTTAAAGTTGTAATACGCTCTTCCTCGTTTTTTTATGATTTTATGAGAGAAATGTAGGCTTATTTTTTGGAAAAACTGTTTTAAAATACTATGTATTTAAGCATTATATATAACAAATTGAATTTTTTGATTTTTAGATTTCATTTGAAGAAAACTGAAAATTTCATTGAATCTTTGTTCAAAACGCACAAACAGGTCAAAACCAAATTAACCCTGTGGGTTTTAATTAAAATGCTGGTACAAAATTTTCAATAAAATACTTTTAATCTTATAAGAAAATAAAATATATAGAAAACTTCATATCATCGTCGTGGAAAATGGGTTAATCGAACTTAACTAAAACTTTTTGCAGCCTCTCTTTTAGACTACAAAATCAACCTGTAAAATTGGACACAAATCGAAAACACAAAATTTTTTGAAAGTCCGCCAGGCCGAAATGGGTTAATTTATTCCAACCAAATTTATACAACTAAATGCGGTTGCTAAGAGGAACATTTGTGCAAAATTTCAAGTTAATCGGTCAAACAGTTTTGACTCGACATCAAAAACATTGAAAAAGCTTCTTTGCACTCTCGTGCCCAAACGGGTTAACCGAACTCAACAAAAATTTGTCCCAGACTTTATTTTCGACTGCGAAAACACCTTGGAAAATTGGACACAAATCGGAAACACAAAATTTTTTGGAAGCCCGCCAGGCCGAAATGGGTTAAATTATTCCAACCAAATTTATGCAACTAATTGCGGTTGCTAAGAGGAACATTTGTGCAAAATTTCAAGTCAATCGGTCAAACTGTTTCGGCTCGACATCAAAAACATTGAAAAAGCTTCATTGGGCCCTCGTGCCCAAACGGGTTAACCGAACCCAACAAAAATTTGTGCCAGCCTCTCTTTTTGACTGCAAAACCACCCTGTAAAATTGGACACAAATCGGAAACACAAAATTTTTTGGAAGCCCGCCGGGCCGAAAGGGGTTAATTTATTCCAACCAGTTTTATACCATTAATTCCGTGTAATAAGAAGAACATTCGTGCAAAATTTCAAGTGAATCGGTCAAACCGTTTCGACTCGACATCAAAAAAACGAAAAAGCTTAAAACGGCTCTGGAGCCGCAACTTGCTGACTTATAAAAATGCGACATAGCCTATGTCACCCCCCGAACTCCCAAAATTATTCCTCTAAAATTTGGTGTCAATCGGACCAGTGGTTTTCACGTGAATCCTGGACAAACAAACAAACAAACAAACAAATTTTCTTCTTTATATATTAGACTAGCAGATTTACCCGGCGTTGCCCGGAAGCTTGAAAATTGTAAAAAAGCAAGTTTCAGCCAATTTTTTGAGATACTACTTTGCCTATAAATGCCACAAAAAAATATTTGTGGAGTTCCGTTAACCCATCGTGGCCCAACAGCTTTTTATAGGTTTTTTCGTTGCTTTGCTATATATTAGAAATGATTTAACAGATTAACTTCAAATTTCGTATATGTGTTCTTCTTTGAAAATGAAGTTCAATTTACTAACAGACTTGAAAGTTGTTAACCCCTGCCGACGATTGTTCAAAAAAAAATTTCTAAGTAAATTACGTCCAATTTTTGAAAGTAGGTACAACTTCTTTGAATTAGGGGAATACTTAAAAAAACGGTTTGTCGAGTTCTTTTAATCGATTGCGAAACAAAAACTTTAAAAAACAGTTTGCAAAACAATTTGAACGATTATCTCTAATTTTTCTATACATGCTGCTTCTTGACAATTTGGTGCTCCTTGACGATATAGTTGAGGATGGTAGGTTTCCGGTGAACAATGTTAACTGAATTAAAATGACTATAGGTCAAAAGGGGATTTTCTTGAATTGCCAACGCTTGAATAAAATATAGTCGATGGTTTAGAAAAGGTTTAAAAATTCGCTTTTCAACTTATATTTTGTTTAGTACTCACCTGAAAGTTGTAATACGCTCTTCCTCGTTTTTTTATGATTTTATGAGAGAAATGTAGGCTTATTTTTTGGAAAAACTGTTTTAAAATACTATGTATTTAAGCATTATATATAACAAATTGAATTTTTTGATTTTTAGATTTCATTTGAAGAAAACTGAAAATTTCATTGAATCTTTGTTCAAAACGCACAAACAGGTCAAAACCAAATTAACCCTGTGAGTTTTAATTAAAATGCTGGTACAAAATTTTCAATAAAATACTTTTAATCGTATAAGAAAATAAAATATATAGAAAACTTCATATCATCGTCGTGGAAAATGGGTTAATCGAACTTAACTAAAACTTTTTGCAGCCTCTCTTTTAGACTACAAAATCAACTTGTAAAATTGGACACAAATCGAAAACACAAAATTTTTTGAAAGTCCGCCAGGCCGAAATGGGTTAATTTATTCCAACCAAATTTATACAACTAAATGCGGTTGCTAAGAGGAACATTTGTGCAAAATTTCAAGTCAATCGGTCAAACCGTTTCGACTCGACATCAAAAACATTGAAAAAGCTTCTTTGCACCCTCGTGCCCAAATGGGTTAACCGAACTCAACAAAAATTTGTGCCAGACTTTATTTTCGACTGCGAAACCACCTTGTAAAATTGGACACAAATCGGAAACGCAAAATTTTTTGGAAGCCCGCCAGGCCGAAATGGGTTAAATTATTCCAACCAAATTTATGCAACTAATTGCGGTTGCTAAGAGGAACATTTGTGCAAAATTTCAAGTCAATCGGTCAAACTGTTTCGGCTCGACATCAAAAACATTGAAAAAGCTTCATTGCGCCCTCGTGCTCAAACGGGTTAACCGAACCCAACAAAAATTTGTGCCAGCCTCTCTTTTTGACTGCAAAACCACCCTGTAAAATTGGACACAAATCGGAAACACAAAATTTTTTGGAAGCCCGCCGGGCCGAAAGGGGTTAATTTATTCCAACCAGTTTTATACCATTAATTCCGTGTAATAAGAAGAACATTCGTGCAAAATTTCAAGTGAATCGGTCAAACCGTTTCGACTCGACATCAAAAAAACGAAAAAGCTTAAAACGGCTCTGGAGCCGCAACCTGCTGACTTATAAAAATGCGACATAGCCTATGTCACCCCCCGGACTCCCAAAATTATTTCTCTAAAATTTGGTGTCAATCGGACCAGTGGTTTTCACGTGAATCCTGGACAAACAAACAAACAAACAAACAAACAAACAAACAAACAAACAAATAAACAAACAAATTTTCTTCTTTATATATTAGATTATTGTAAGTAAAAACTATTGAAACATTTAAACTTTTAGAACAAATTTTAATAATTATTAAGTTTGGCAATATTTCTTTAAAAAGGCCAAATTGTTACTATAAAAATTAAACTTTATTATAAATATTAGAATTAATTTTTTTTTTTTTAAATTGCAATTATTATAAAAATTAGCTATAAAAATTTCTTTATAAAAAAAACCTTGCGTTTAATCAAGAAAATTTTGAAACCAATTTCGAAAATTTAAAATATTGGAATAAAATTTATTGCTAAAGAACGAAAAATTTGATATTAAAAAATAAATATTTGTACGATTTTATACATATTTTATAAAATTATATTATTATTATTATTATTATATAGAATTGTATAAAATTTTTATTATAAAATTAATATTTTTTTTTTAAATTTTTGTTACCATAAACTTTCATAAAATCCATTTCAAAAATTATTCCAACAAAATTATACAAATTAAAGAAAAATAAAAATAACGAAACAATATTTTTTTCTCTTCTCTTCTTGATACCATACAGAATTTGTATATTTTAACTATCAAAAATCTATCAATTATTTTACAGGTTTGCTACAATTATTACAATTGGCATTGTAAAACATTTTTAATCAATAAAATAAAAGAAAAAAAACTTTCATATTTTTAATTTTTGTACAGCAGCGAATAAGCAAGAAATACTCGTAAATAAATACAGGAAAATTTTTAACACCCATTATCTTTAAAATTATTAACAATTAAAAATTTTTTTCAGAAAGGATTCTCTTTGTAAAATTAAATTTTTCAAAATAAGATTAAAGCTGTGTTCTTGATATCTTTTGATATTATTTTATGTTTTTCTAAATTAAAATCTGTTGATTCTTTTCAAATTCATCTTGTAATCTTTGATTCACTCCAACCTTCTCTTCAAATCGGTTGATCAAAAATCTATATATATAATTAAAAGGTCGAAAAGGTTTTAAAATATTGTGTAAAGGACACCTTCAGGTCTTATAAGATGGGACCTAAACGACCAACTACACCATTCGTAATGACATCTACCCCAGAAAATCTTCAAATAAGTTATATTAGAAGCAGAAACCAAGTAGCCAGTTAAAAACGCAATATTAGATACCATAAGAGAAATGGTACAATTTGTGGTACACTATGGAAGGGTCTTATCGAAGCACAACCAGAGGACGAAAATTGGGTTGAAAATTTTAAATCGAAGAAGAAGGTAGAAGAATTACGGAAATTTCCTGGGGAGAAAGAAAGTTATGGATCCTGGAAGAAAAGGGCCGAAAAAATTTTAAATATTTACAATCACATTAGCGGTACTTCTAAGTTTTTGCAATTCTTGACGCAATAAGGGCTAAAATAATGGGAAATGTTGATGAAGCATTAGAAGTCTTTGATAATCCATTGAATTGGAATAAAATTGTCGAGTGCCTAGATCTTCATTATTCCAACAAAATGGATCCCAGAGCACTAGAGATGATCTTTCTTATCTCAACCAATAATAGCATACCTACAGGATTTTTATAAAGATGTTTATAAACTTATTTTAATATTTAAAAAAATCGGTTGTATGAACCCATCACGAAAATCATGCTGTACTAGCGTAAGATTACACAGGAAAAGGCACTAGACATCTTTTTCCGAGGATTAAATGGTAATCTACCTGAACTTATAGAAATTAGAGAACCACAAAGTTTGTCAGTGCACGTTTAAGGATTGACAATATGAAAAAGAAAGCTAAATGAACACAAAATTGCAATAATAACTGCAACAAGTAAATTCATTTATGGGAGCTCGTAAAAGCTATTCTGGCCAACAAAGATTTAAAAAAAAATAATTTTCATCAATACAATAAACAAGAAATAATTGTCATCAACCGAATCATCTCAAACCAATCAATTTTCACAATCAAAATCAGTTTAAAAATAATTTTCACCAACGAAATCCACAACAACGTTTCTATCCAAATCCATAACAGCGTTTCTATTCAAATCCCCAACAGCTTCTCTATCCAAATCAACAACATAACACACAGAAGACACAAAATCAGGGTACACCTCAAAATTAACCTATTTCAAACGATTTATCACTTAATTCCCAAACTAAAATAGAACCCGCCAGGACTTCCCAACAATATCGAAACTTTTACAAACCCAATCATAATCATACCCAAATAAAAAATTTTAAACATAAAAGTTCAAATCCAAATCAAAAAAATTCAAAGAATTCACTATTTTAAATGCAATGAAAAGAAGGTGAAAATCAACTGAGACATTATACAAGAAAACAGTGCGAATGTTCTGGCAGTCACATGGCTCATCTCAACTCTATACAAAAAGAGAAACTTAACAGACTTGTCGGAAGGTATCCAAACCTATTTGCCGATCCTGAGGAAAGCAAACCTACACCATAAAGTTGCAAGCAGAAATTAGAACAACATCAGAAGATCCAGTTTACTCAAAATCATATCCGTACCCAATGGCACTACAACATGAAATAGAAGAACAAATTCAATAACGACAACGAAATTATAAGATAATCTAAATCACCTTATAATCCACCTGTATGGATAGTGCCGAAAGAATGAGAAGAATCCCATGGTAATAGATTATAGGAAGATCAACAAGATTACCTTGAGATAAATGAAGTTCTAGCAAATTTAGATAAAAGCCAGGTATTTTCGGTCATTGATCCACATGCGACTTAAAGAAAACAACATAGGAAAAACAGCCTTTTCCAACAATAACGGAAAATATGAATTCACTACACTTGAAAAATGCACCATCACAGTTCCAAAGAACGTTATATGACATGCTAAGGCAACATATTGGTACCAAATGTCATTTTTAAATAGACGACGTCATCATACTCGGCGAAAATAAAGAGGATCACTTCAGAAATCTAGAGAGCGTTTTTAAAGATATGAATATGCAAATATGATGGTGCAATTTGATAAGAGCCAGTTTTTGAAAGAAGAGGTTGACGAAGAAGCATTTAATAAGTTAAAGAATTCACTAATTTCCGAAGAAGTAATTGTAAGGTATCCAGATTTTGAGAAACATTTTGAATTAAGAACAAATGCCTCTAATTATGCAATCGGGGCAGTGTTATCTCAAGGCAAGAGACCAATAGCCTTCTTGTCTAGAACGCTTTCGAAAACTAAGAAAGCATATGCCACAAATAAGAAGGAGCTACTGGCCATTGTTTGGGTTTTAACTTCCCTTATAAGCTGTTATATATATGGAGCCAAAAAAATTATAATTTTCACAGGCCATCAGCCGCTCACATATGCTTTGACTAATAAAAACTCTAACAGTCAGATGAAAAGGTTATTGGTCATAAAAGAGGAATTTTACCATGAAATAAAATATAATCCATGCTATACTAATGTAGTGGCTGACACATTATACAGACTCACACCACATCAGCAAATAAATACCCTGTCCGTTACCCAGCATAGCGCAGAAAGTTCATCCCACAGAAACGTACAATTTATCGAAACACCCGTAAACACATTTCGCAATCACATAATTTTAAAATTAAGCGATAATGAAGATTATAAATTAATAAATCCGTAGTAGCTAACCTGGCACTCTGTCATGGGAAAAATTTTTTCCCATTAATATTTTAATTACTTTTATGACATATATAGATCACTCGGAAGTAGGTCAAGTTATGTTAAAAGTAGGTGACCTTGACGTTGGTGGTTCGGTAATTAGGTCAGACAGGTTTAGAAGTAAGTTACACAACCCTTGTTGTTTATATTGTAATAGGGAATCATGTAAAAGTAGTAAGTAAAAATATTTTGCAACAAATTTGACAGTAAAAAACACAAAAAGAAAAAATGCAAATTTTTAAAAGTAAACTAGTTTCTGTGTTTAGAAAAAAGTAGTAGTAAATAACTTTAAGAAAATAATTGTTTGATTGCACATTTTTGCTCTTAATTTATATGCTGTAAAGAAACTAGAAAAACCCTTAGAAATGAAAAAAACGACTTAGAAAAACCCTACACCTATTTGGTTCAAATTTAATGGGAAGTTCATAAGTCATTTTAAAGATTTTATTAGTCTGTTCTTAAGACATGGCTAACCAAATTAACTTTATAGTACTCAACGGCTGGGTAGCACAGTGGTTGAATGCCGACCTTACATGCGGAAAGTCCCGGGTTCGAATTTTAGTGAAAGTGAAAAAACTTTTCTGGGTTTCAACTCGACTCAGCTACCATTCGCCTTTGGGTTCAAATTAATGGCATAATCAATAATTAATAATTATATATCTTTAATAACAAATACATTCATATAACAATATAAACAAATGTAAAATATAAACAAATAATTTAATTGAATAATATAACTCGCAGATGTAGAATACCATAAAAATCAAATACAAAATATTCCAATATAAACAAAAAATAGAATTGTAAATATTGAAAATCTAAGACGTTTCTAACAATTTTTTTAATAAAGCCTGATCTTTTTTTAATAATATTTTCAATTTAAATGTGACACGATCATGTCGCCACATTGTATCTTATATGAGACATGATGTGTGCATGAAATAATAGTTTAGCTGATTTGTCATCTAATATTATTCCACTTCTTCTAATAGAACCTAGCAATTGCATTATCTTTTTATAATGTAATTAACATGATCATTCCATCATAATTTGTCATCTATTATAATACCGAGATATTTATAAGTTTGTTCTCTTTTAATTTCTCTGCTATCTATACAAATTTTTGGATTGATATCAGGCTTATTCAGACGTTTAAAAATCATTTATTTTTTTTTTCAATGTTCATTGTTAATTTATTTCCATTTAACCATCTCATATATAATTTCAAATCATTATTGACCAATCTTTCTAATGTTTCCGCATTTTTTGTTGTATAGATAAGCAATGTATCATCAGCAAATATTTTATAATCAGCTTTAATGTTAGAAAATATTATGCACATACAATAGATACAAGGTAGGTCCAAGAACTGACCCTTGTGGCACACCTATATTTATGGCACGTTCATTGCTACAAACACCATTAACTTTCGTTTTGATAAATCTGTTTGTCTGTTTGATAAATCTTAGTAGTTCATGCGGTAGTCCTCTAATTCCAATTTCATATAACCTGTCCAACAATATTTGGTGGTCCACTGTGTCAAATGCCTTACTCAGATCTACAAAAACAGAGCATACATAGTTTCCTTTATCAAGATGTCCAATAATAGATTTCACAGATTCATTGATTGCTACATCAGTTCCATGCGACTTTTGGAAGCCAAACTGATTGATGTCAAATCCACCTTTTTACTCATGCAGCTAGTGAGTGTTATCGGCCGGTAATTAGATGTTTCCAAGGGAGAACCATTCTTGTATATTGGAATCACAGTACTGCATTTTAATAGACTAGGATAGTTTCCTGTGCGAAAGCTGTCATTAATAAAATAACTAATTATCGGAGATATTATCTCAGCTACCGCTTTTAAGTCTTTTGCTGTTATATTATCTGAGCCAGGTGAATTATCTTTTAGATTCATAATAACATTAAGCACTTCTATTTCATTAGTAGGTACCAAGAACATGGAACTTTCATTTATTCTATTTTCTTCTTTTGTTTGTAATTTATCAGCTTCTCTATTTTATTTTATCAACTTTTTTATTGGATTCTTTTTTTTATAATTTTTTATAATTTTTTTTAATTTTTGTTATAATTTTTCTTACAATATCCAATTTATTTTCCATATTATTATTATTATTATTATTATTATTATTATTATTATTATTATTATTATTATTATTATTATTATTATTATCATTATTATTATTATTATTATTATTGTTATTATTATTATTGCTATTATTATTATTATTATTGTTATTATCGATATTATCAATATTATCATGATTACTATCAACTTTATTATTAACATTAATATCTTCTCTTAATTTAGCTCCGGTGTTAATTGCGTTATCTTCTTTTAAATTTTTGACATTAAGATATACGTACTTATATAATTTTTTGGTTCATAAGTATTTTTATTCGTAATTTCTTTATTTCTTTGTATACAGTTTTACTGGTTGATTTGATCAACAACTATGTTCTTCAGTTGCTAATATCCAGTAGCTTTTTTTTTTAAACCAGGTTTATATTGATATGCAGGACATAGTTTACTAAGAGTCTTATGATTAATATCCATATTTAATTTTAGTTTCTCATTGTATTTTATACAGTTTATGCACGTATTTTATTCGTATTTATTTCCTCTTTGTTACATACGTTTGTTTCATGTTCTTGATGACATTTTAGACACGTTTCTTTATTCTTGCAATCCACTGCTTTATGGTTCAACCCTTTACATTTGTAACACCTTTGTATATTTATAGCATCAAATACCTTACATCATTTTTCCCATCATATACATAATTTTTCGTTCGCAAGTATTTATGTGGAAAATTCTTTATCTACTTCAATTACTGCATTATATATTATTTGTTATATTTATTCAACTCGTATGTTTTTACTACTTTCATATCACACATTTCTAAAAAGGAATTTTGCTTTTTGAGTTTTTCTACTATTTCGAAACCAAACTTATTATTCATATAAACCAATTCAATTTGTGGCTTAATGACCGTTGGTATTTTTATCTTGTAACTGTCTGTCATTTTCTTTTCTAATTCAACTTTTATTTTTTCACGTTC
This sequence comes from Dolichopus griseipennis, assembly GCA_963082915.1. NCBI lineage: Eukaryota > Metazoa > Arthropoda > Insecta > Diptera > Dolichopodidae > Dolichopus > Dolichopus griseipennis. The sequence goes on along the minus strand of OY720445.1, from coordinate 52,719,784 downwards.
TTCAATTGTGTCTGTTTTAATTAATATTGCTCCATTGGTTTTAGTTTCAATATTTTTGATTTTTAGATTTTTTGGATCAACCTTTGTATTTAGATCACTTTTTGTTTTATCACTTTTTTGTTTATTTTTTGGCTTAACAATCAAAGGTAATTCTTTTTTCATTTTCATTCCAATATTTTTTGTACTTTTTACCATATCAGCAAATGATACAGTTTGACCCACATTAATATTATTTTCGTTAATTACATTATTCATTTTTTTCCATACCTCATCATTTTGTTTCAATACATTATTAAACGATTCATTCACCTTATCGGTTTATATTTGAAAGACTTCAGAAATTTTTTCCATATTACGTAGCTCCATTTGTTGTTCACTCTTAATTTCTTCCAATCTCTTTGTAAAACCCAACTCTATAGCTCTCAGTAAATTTTTGACTTCACTTTCATTTCTTTTAAGAGCAGCTTCAAATTAATTTTTATATTCCTTTAGATGTTCACTATTTTTTGTTACCGCGGAGTCCATGTTTTGTAGAACCAAATCCACATTTTGTATATACAGGATACAATCGTCACAAATAAATCTTAAATTGTTATTTGCGTACACATTATTAATTGTCGATAGATCCAATCCTGAACACTTCAAACCTTCATGATATTTTTTTATATACTCCTGAACATTTAATTCCCGTTTCACCTTTTATTTTACCTCTGCATTTATTACAAGACACCATATTTTTTTTGTTTTTTTTTTTTTTTGGAACATACAAAATATTTAGCACTTAGAATATTTTTTTTTTATTTAATTTGTTTTTTTATATTGCATACATTTATGTATCATATTACAAAGTTTTTTTATTTTTAATTTTTTCTGTTTATTAATTAAATTTGTTTTAAACGACGTATTGTTTAAAGTAAATTTTAACCGATAATTAAGAAACACTTACGTTCTGATTAACATGTAATTAATCAAAAAAAAGAATATCATTCATAGGTTTTATTTAATGGAAGGTACAAGAATATCAAAGATTATATTTTAAGTTTTATATTTTAAATTTAAATGTAACTGTTGTACAAAATTTCAATGTAAATATACAGCGTACAGAAGAATAGAAGTTATAAACATGATGCATGTTTTTAGTACTATAATATATTGAAATGACATAGACAATCAAATACAATGTTGCAAAATACTAATTTAAATTAATTTATTTTATAAAAATTTATAGTCTATAATATTTTATTTTGCTTAGTTTACATTTTAATTTTACTTAGAGAAAATATAATTGAATAAACTGCATTGCGATTACATTATTGTAGAACTTTGTTTTTCTTTCGATTAATTTTCTATTTCTATTTTAACAATAACGTAACAAACTTTGTTAAAATATCTTTTGGATACAGCTATACTTTACAAATTTCTATCGTTAATTTAAGAAAAGATTATAGGAATATAATTAACTAAATTCTGAATACATTGTTGTAGACTATTTTTCTATTAATTTTTGTTTTAAGTGACGGTTTTATAATGTTAAAAACAAGAAAAGAATAATATTAATGTAACAGTATATGTGATTACATTTTAAAACGGAAAGAATGTCGAAAAAGTTATACTCCAAAAATTTTTGAACTCCTCGGAAAAAGTAACGCAATACAGAATTGAAAGCGGCTATGTAGAAATCGTTAAACGACGTAGACCTACAATTCAATTTTTAAATCAAAGACCGGTACCAGATAATGTTAAACCTACCAGCTGGATCAAAGATACAGTATATCACATTAAGAAACATACAACTAGTGATATAAATTCTACTAAAATAGGATTGACTCTCTGTGGAGAAAGTTTTGAGGAACGTGGCCCTGCATTCATAAATTTCAAATCAGCCAGCGAACCAAAATTTCTGGATGTTTGGGATATTATATCTAAAGTATTTCAAAGCAATTCCGAAGGTAAATTATAAACATGCTTTCTTTCTATTATTATTAAAAATATTTTAATTTTCTATTTATATGATTAAGTACAGACACCTTCTGTATTATCGCTACACAGGTTAAATCACCAGCTTGATTGGGTAGATCCACATCAGAATATATAAGCTATACTGATGATTGCCCACGAAAATAATCAATCATTCGCATAAAAAAATAAAGAAAGTCTTCCGTGTGCATTAGTTGTTGCTATAGCTAAAGTTGAAAACTTTGCCGAATATAGAAAAATATTAAATGATACAGAAAAGCTTCAAGCATTATCGGCATTATATTTAGTAAATAATTCTGGAGAGTCAATTCCACCTGTAGGTTGTGGAATACAAGAGATGCAGCAATGTCACAAAATGGAGAAAAACGGAGAAGAGAAGAAATTTTTAAAGGAAATAATGATGGGAAAAGCATGAACTTACTTTATCACGATCATCATTACAATTTTATTACTTCTCTTACAGCTTTCTTTTGTTGTAGCTATTATTGTGAAGATTGTCATATTCCGTATTATGTAAAAATGAACACAGATGTTCAAAGAACTTTCCAAAAATCACGTCAGTGCCCTAAAAATATTTTAGTCAAAGAATACAATCGCACATTTCGAGATCAAACATGTTTACACAATCACAAGACTTTGACATCAACAAAATTAAATATTTGTGATGAAATACAAAAATGCAAAAGCTGTTTCAAAGTACATGAATCAAAACGAAGTCTTAAATGTGGGGAATTTTATTGTAAAATTTGTAACGAACATGTCATGCAAGATCATCAATGCTTTATTCAAAAAGTCAAAAACCTTTCAGAAAATTATAAAAAGAACTTTATTTACATATTTTATGACTGAGAAACTAGACAAGAGGATAATACATTGTCAAAAACAAAACAACACACCCCAAATTTATGTATTTTACAACAAAGATGTGATAAATGTATTGATGACTTTATATTATATCACTAGAAAATGTGGATTAACAGAAAGATGCTTTGAAAAAGAAAATATAATATCAAAATTCATGGATCATATAATAAAATCAAAAACCCAATATAAAAAGGTTATTGTGATTGCTCATAATGCACATGCGTTTCACAATCAGTTTGTTTTAAATTATATTCTTACTAAAACTGTTCTTCAACCAAAATTAATTATGAGAGAAACAAAAATCATTCTTATGTTACTGGATAATATAAAATTCATAGACTCACTTAATTATTTTCCAATGGCACTTAGTAAGTTACCGAAAACTTTAAATTTATCCACCAAATTAAAAAAAGGATACTTTCCTCATATATTTAACAAACTGGAAAATTAAAACTATATTGGACTATACCTTCAATGAAATATTATGCACCTGACACAAAAAAGGAGGATGAAAGGAGTGAATTTCTACAAAATAAAAACTCCAAATTCAACATGCAGAAAGAATTGATAGAATATTGCATTAACGATGTAAAAGTTTTGACAGAAGCCTGTCTGACTATTATAAAAATGTTCTTACAAGCTTCAGCATGCAACTTAGCATATAGAAGAAATTTTCTTATTCCAAACACAATAGGCATAATTCCGAAAAAAGGTTATAGATTAGTTGATAATGAATCAAAAATAGGCTTATTTGGGAAGAAGATTCTCGTAAAATTAAACTACAATATGGAATTAACGGCAGAGAAAAAATTATTGCTGGTGTTAAAGTTGACGGATTTGCGAGGATACTAAAGACGTATATGAATTTTATGGGTGTTATTACCACGTACATCCTAAATGTCTAACTACTAAAAGGGATACACCTTTGCATAAAGATTCTAGTGACACTAAATCGGAGGTATAGAAAAACACAATCAAAATCTGAACACTTAAAATTCCTTGGATACAATAATGTTGTTGAGATGTGGGAGTGTGAATTCCGCGAGCAACTGAACAAAAACATAAGCATGAAATACGTGCAAAATTTTTAACTTTTGAATACAGCTCCATTAAATCGTATGCCTTTTATAGGGGTAGGACTGGAAATGTTAAACACACACTATAAATGTAAACCAGGAGAAAAATTAAATATATAGATATATGCTATCTATATGAGTTTGTCTGCAAACGAGGCAAATTTCCTATTAAGCATCCAACAGTTTCCAACAAAATAGGAGAAAATACTTCTAAATTAAATATATCATTTATTGATGGAATAATTAAGTGTAAAATTGTACCCCCACCACTTCTTTTACACCCTGTTCTCCCATTAAAGCAAAATAATAAATTACTGTTTTGTTGTAGTGAAGTAAAATTCAAGGAGAATATTGTTATAATACTGAATCATAAAGATCAAAGTACCAAAAATCATGAGGTGTTTACAATTACTGAAACTAAGCGAAATCAACCAAGATCAGAAAAGCACCCAATATTAGAAGATCACAGTTCTGTACCAAATAGGTATAAGAGACAAAAGAGACTATAAAATATGAGATTGTATTTGTTTGTACATATATATATTTATTTAAAATAAACAGAATAAAATATTCATTAGTTAGACAATATCTTTTTTATTTATCCATGTATTATGATTGTTATTATCTGATAATTGATATGAAACAGGAAAAGTATTATTGTTCTTTTTAATTTTGAATATTTCAGATGACAAAAAGATTTTTATATTTACTTATTCTTACAAAATTTCCAAAATTATATTTATTTTCCTGGATAATTTTAGGTTGACACATTCCTAAGTATATTTTTTTCGTTTTTCTTTGTGATTTTTTTAGGAGGAAGTTTTATTGTACTATGTTTGTAGAATTATATTCTTTTATTATTGTTTATATAATTATAGTTCCCGTTTAAACTAAATTTTTCTATATCGAATTCTTTAATGTGCGGTTGAATCGTTCAACATTAGATGATTTTCAATTGCTTCAAATGATTTAGTGAATATGTATGATAATGATTGATTGATTTTTCTTTAATATCATTTTAAAATTGTGAATTAAACAAGTGATGATAAAAAACCAAGGGTTTTTAAAAAAGCACATTTTCAAAATAATGTAGTGTTTTATACTAAGTATTTTATCGGAATATAATGTTCAAGCTTCAATATTAATGTTTAATTTAGGAAATATATACGTTGGTGGCTAAGTTACTGCTTACTTATAAAAACAATAAATTTTTTATTTTAAAGTTCTAATAGCCCTTCAATGGGGAAGGTTGCCAAATTTCTCAAGGACCTAACTTCATCTAACCCTCCCTCCCCCTCCCTCTCCATTTTTGTAGTTTCTAGGAATTAAATCAAAATGTGGAATTTTGCTTAGAATTTTATTATCTAAGCAAAAATGGGTAAAACTGAGAGACACTTGCTTCAATTTAAAGAACCGCTTTTAAATTTAAGAAAAACCTTTAAGATATGTTAAAATATAATGTTGGACCTTCCAATTTTGTATATTAATAAAAAAAAATTTGGACAGGTATTCAAGTTATAGGTGCTTAAAAATAGCAAAATTTCAATTTTCGAGCCCTTATAGCTTCTAAACAGGGGGCTTGACAAAAAAATTTTGTTAACCGACTCCTACTAACTTTTGAGGATCTAACTTCTCCCAAAATTTCAAGTCCCTATCTTAAACCGTTTAAGAGATATGTGGCACCAAAAATTTTGCAAAAATTGAGTTTTATATAATGCTAAATTTTAGTACAGTATGGCAACCCTATAAATGTGGTCGACGTATTTTTGTTAAGTCTATAAGAGCAGCTCTAAATTTTAAATATCTAATTTGATAATAAAATTTATTCCTTTCGTGATATTTTAAGACTATCTCCCTTTGACTAATACGATGAAATATGCATAAAGCTTCAAACGTCTTACAGTCAAATCCAACACAAATTTACGTTTTAGGAACACAAGCTTGTAACGAGTTGTATTTTCAAAAAAAACTTTTGAAAGGTTTATAATCAATTTACAGTTTTCTACATGATTACCTATATATTACATTTTTTTAAAAAGGTATTCATACTATAACCGCAACATCCATACCATTAATAAAGACAACAATACTGTCCAGAGACATCTCAATAGTTGCTTTGTAATTATTTTTCATTAAAAACTACACATTGATTTTTTAAGTAATTTAAAATTTCTAATTTATCAGCAAAAAGAATCAAAAAATTCAATACAACCAAGTTTTGGAATATAAATAACCAACCAATGCTTTATCTGTGTTTGTTTTTAATTGTTTGGGAAGTTGATCTAGAGCAAAAACTCCTTTAAAAATTCTATCGTTATACACAGTTCCAAAAGAATAATTTCGAAATTATCAATTATATATTCTCTAGTTGGAAATTTATGCTTGAGCTCTTGCACAAACTTTTTACAAGATTCTTTGATACCAACTATATCTACCAACTATACCAACTATGATACCAACTAATTATCTTTTACAAATAAGGTATTATTATTATCGCGACAACGACATTTTGTCAATTATTTAAATTCATTTTTATGTGTGGTATTTATAGATTTGTAAATATATTTCGGCTTTTATCAATTTGCAAGCTTGCATATAATTCTCCACAAACAATAGCGGTTCGTGTAGATTGAAGTGGTTTTAATAACCTTGCCTCAATTCTAACTGTACCCTGATTTAATAAACCTTGACACATTAATTTCCTGATGTATCTGGAGTTAAATCAAAGCTAACATGAAAAATCTTTTACTAAACATAGACTTTGTTATCTGATGACCTTGATCATTGTGGTAAATTCCAGCACCTGAAAATAGTGTAACTATAGTGAAACTATTTTCATCCGAATAACTGGTTTCAATTGCTGAATTAGGTATTTGAACTTCATATACGTTTAACCAAAATTGTGAAATATAAAAAAATAAAAGTCTGCTTTTTCCAGTGTTTAAAGAATTCGAATATCAACATTGTTTATGAAAAGTGTAGGTTGATTTAACATTTCTAAATGTAGTTTTCCTATAAGTTCTACTACATTGCTATTTTGGTATAATTTTTGACGTTCTTTTGAACCATTATTATCATGTTTTCCTAAATTTGGTTTATCAAGATCCCATCCTGCACATTCCACATTAGTAGAAGAAGCATCTGTAACGTAATTTAATAATGATTTAATATAAGCTCTATAATGATAATTTCCGTCAGAGACAGATATATTATTTCCATTCAGCTGTGAAAGATCGCTATTTGTATCCCCATGACCTAATGAAACAAATACTATGACTTATGGATTATCCAAAGAAGCAATAGGGTTGTAGGAAACTTCTTCAGATCGTAATATACTCGACTGAATAGGTTGTGTTCCAAAAATATCCAACTCAGACTTCATACATTCAATCATAATTAACCAAAAAATCTTTTTTCTCCATTTTGTTACTCACTTTGCGTCGCTTTCACGTAAAATAATTTAAATTATTAACAAGTGGTCTTTTTATAGGTTTTCTTCTTTTAATTTTCCCTTGCCCAAACATTTCATTGAGTTTTTGAACTGCACCTCGTCTTACATTTTTAATTATCTCTTTACTTCGATCTTGTACAACTTCTTTTAAATTTGCACATGTTGCAATATCAGATAAGGTATTAATACCAGAGTTAATAACCTCTTTTAGTATATTAGCTCCAGGCGTAAATATTGGTTTTAAATATCTGAAAAATTCACCGAAAAAGCTTCCTAACCTTCGCTCCCTTTGGCAAGGAACAACTGAATGTAACAAGGAGTCAATATCGTGAAGTCCATTTCCTGATTGAACTAAATAATATTTATAGTATTCTCTGTCCATAATGCTTAAATAAAATAATATATAATGTTTTTAAATTACTTTTACTTATACTTTTTTGAAATGCAATACAACCTTGGTAGGAATACTGCTGGTGAAAAATTTATTTTATAACCATATTTATCACATAATAATACCGAAATACTATTAAATGATTTTTCCACATTGCAATATTGAATATTGTTATATTCCTGCCCTATGTATGTAAAAGTATTCTCTATTTTGATAGTTCTTAAGCATCTTACATCTTTTCCACGTACATTCTGTGGTTTAATAATATCAGTACCTATAAAATGCAAGTAAAGAAACAGTCAGTCGGTGCAACCGACTTAGAAATACCCTACACCTATTTGGTTCAAATTTAATGGGAAGTCCATAAGTCATTTTACAATCATTAAAAGCTTTTATTAGTTTGATCGTAAGACATGGCTAACCATGTATTACTTTATAATACTAAAAACATTTTCTAATTATTTTATCAATTCAAAAATATTTGCAATTCTTACTAATTTATCTATTTAAAAATATTAAACCACAAATAAAGTTGAGATAAATGGATTCGTAAAATTTAATTACAAAATTAAATATTTAAAAATTTTATCCAATTCAATAAAATTTTACACGCATGCAGCAATTGCTCCTTTTCAGGTTTTTTAACTGTAGTGCATTTACTGTTGAATGATTTAGTACCCTTGGTTAATTATTTCAATTTTCAATAATTTTTAAATTTATTCGCTTAATTTACTTATTTATTAATGTTCTATATTATTAAACTCAAAGTTATTCGAAAGAAATATTAATTTGTAATAATAAAAATATAAAAGTTTATATAAGTTCATGGTTTTTAATGTTAGTTAAAACCATTAATGCTTTCATTAGCTTTTTATCACAAAATTTAATAATCAAAATATGCAATAAATTTCTAAAATACAATGATAAATTTAGAACTGTTCATATAATTAATTTTAATACAAAAATAAATTTTACAACTTAAGTATCATACACAATTTCTTAATTAAACATTACCTATGATAATAATTCAATAAAATATAGATATGATATAATAAAAATTAAAAACAAAATAAATTTCGTCATTTGTTAAAAAAATATTTAGTTTTTAATTTATAAAATATAATACATAATATGTTTAACAGTAAAACTCTTAGCCTTTTAAACATATAAAAGTGTTAAATAAAAACGGAAATAGGAAATAGTGTATCAAATTTGATTTTTTTATCTTTATTAATTTCGAATATATTATGGGTTAAGGTCTTGGGAATAGTGGGGGTGGTACACAAACCGCTATTCCTCACCAAAATTTCACGCACACAAAACAAATAAGAAAACAAAACACATGTGTCCAAAATATAATGTTCTATCTTCTTTGATTTCGAAATTTAACTAGTTGGACAAAATTCGATCAAAAGCTTCTAGAATTTGGCAAGAACCAATTCCATGGTACTTTCATTACTAGTAACCTAGAATATAAATTTCATCAAAATAGCGTAATTAGTTTCTGAGTTTTGGTGTTTTAAAGATATACGTTTGTTAGCTTTTGAACTTTTCAAAGGTTCCAGAAACCGAAACCATGGTACAGTCCCAGTCATACTTTCAATACTAGTTAACCCTTGTACACAATTGGAACATTCTATATTAATTTTAAGTTACTATTTTAATTAATTTCGATGATAAGCCTTTCAACCTTTAGAGGTCTAAGAGAGTTACTTGAACCACCACTCCAATTAATCACATTAAGGGAATACGTAGGAAATAGTAAAGAACAGCCTTGTGCCAAATTTGAAGCTTCTACATTTTTTTGAAGTTACTCTATTATTTTCGAAAATATGTCTATTTCGAACTAACTTCTTTAAATTCGGAATCATACTAGTTTGGTTTAAATTCGATGAAAAAATTTCAGGATCCGAACCCATGGTCGGAATTCGCCTATATTCAGTCCGCGTCGTTCTTTCAAAACTAGTGAACTCTTGTACACAATTGGAACGTTATATCTTAATTCTAAGCTATTTTTTTTAATAATTTCAATGATATGCTTTAAGGTCTTCTGAACTTTATGGATGGTCCGTGACCCACTACTCCAATTGGTCCTAAGTTTCCAGGACTCTAAGAGGCACAGACATAGGTAGAGGCACACTGATACCAAATTTGAAGGTTTTATATTCATTGGTTTTGGAATTATGCTTGTTTGGTCGAATTCAAAAACTTCTAAGATCCGAACCCATGGTCTGAACTCGTTCGTACGCAGTCCCCGCCATAGTGTTATTACTAGTAACCTACATCACAAAATTCATGATTGTAACGCCATTAGTTATTGAGTTATCCTTATTTTTTTTATATGTTTCTTGGCCCTTAGAAATTTCATTAAGATAGCTCCATTCGTTTTTGAGTTATCGTGCCTACGGATGGACGGACATGGCTATATCGACCCAGGAGGTCACGCTGATTACAATTATATATACTTTCCCGTATCTAGCTCGCTTCCTTTAGGTGGTTACAACACCATACCAAAGTTAATATTCCCTTTTCCTATTTCATAGGTGTAGGGTATAAAAAATCAGGTTTTCCTACAGGAAATAAATCTAAACTATTAACTAAAAGTCTGTAAGCTTCAAGTACGCGAGGTTTTTGTTGTTTACGCTTCTTTGCTTTGAGTAATACTTGTTGAAAACATGATTTTAAAAGTCTCTCTAAAGTATATGAGAATCCTGTTCTGATTTTAATATCTACCTTTGGTTTACTTAAACAGATGGTAATACAGGTTAAATTTGTAGGGAAATCTTCGTTTTTATCTGATGCAATGTAGTTCTTATCATCATTCAAAAAGTAAAAAATTTCACAAATCAACTGCCGCACAACTTCTTTCCTAAAATAACTGTACATTATGTATTTTTGTAGTTTTTAAAAATATTTTCCAGTTACCTAACATTTGTTTTGAATTGTATGGTATGTATGTAGTTCCTACACCAAGCATATCGTTTTTTATACCTGAAATATAAATTCCTGTATCTTTCACCTGCTCTTCACCGTAAAAATTTGGTATAAAATTATTAACATATATATCAAAAATACCGACTTTCCAGTTTGAATCAATCATGTATTTTCCCATTTTATTTGTAAAAGAGGGCAATGTATTTTTAGGGTAATAATTCATGGATGAATCGCTTAGTAAAGTGAAGTAAAATTCATCATTTACTTGTATGTTGTACATGAGCTTGTTGATTTATTTTTTCGATTTGGAAAATTAGGTTCTGTTTGAGTATTACCTACTGTTGACCGTAAAACACGTATTGCTGGACTATTTAACTCTTTGCTCTTTATAGTTTTTTCTTTCTTTGTTGGTGGGCTTGGGCTGTCTAAAGGGACTGATATTATGTCTCCTTTATGAGTTTACAAAATGTGTACGTTTTTATTTCTAATAGATTTTCTTGTTCTTAGACGTTGAAGCAGCCGACAATGCTTTTTTAAAAACTTCTTCTTCCATTTCGTCATCGAATACTTCCTCAAATTCTTTTTCATATGTATCTTCCTGAGGAAAAGCTTGTGTTGCAGCATCTCTATATACAGGTTCATTTGATTGAGTTTCTACATCTAATTACATAGGTTTTGCACGAGTTTGAGTATTGTTTGTTTCTGTAATTTTTACCTGCTCCTTCTTATTTGAAGGAAGAACTCTATTTCTGTTTCTTACTTTAAATAGATTTTGACGATATAAATCCCATTTTTGTGTATCTGTCAGGTTTTATTTAACAAAATTTTTTTCATAGCTTTATCCAAATCATTCACTTCTACGTCTGCATTTCGTTTCATTTTCTCATAAACCTCTGGTTTTAGTATAGCATTTTCTTAAATGTTGTATTATTCATTTTGTAAAGATTCCTATTATTATGAAAGGAGTACACCACGAAGTGTAGGTAAAAATCCACCTTGTTGAATAATGATTTTTCTTTTGCTATTTGAAGATTTTTTACGGCAAATGAGTGATCTCATTTCCTTTTTATACTTTCTTAACTTAATAATATAGTTGTTGCTTTTTTACTCAGATTACAATTACCTTTTAAAACATTTAAAGCAATTTCACAAAACGTTTTTATTACTTCGGCATCACAATGTTTTATTATTACTTTATGAAGTCTTGGTTTAGAACTTCTAAATAGGTCGAATGGTTTTCAAACGTTTCATATTCTCCCCCAAATTGTTCTAATTGATCTCTTGTACAAAAGCAGGAATTTTTTCAAATATATCACTTCTTAATCGACATATATCATTAATGTCTTGAGTAAGATCTATTAATATATACCCGTATTAGTCTGACATCACTTCATTATACACTTTTTCAAATGCTTTGATTTGATTTGGATAAATCTGAGGAGCTAAAGGTAAAATCCGTGATTTATCTTTTCGATTTTTAAAAAGTACTAGTTAAGTGAAATATCTCTTGAAAATTTACCTTGATGAAACATATTTTGAGTTACAAATATTACAGACCAATTCCTATGATGCGAAACTCTAGTAAATAAATCACAAACATACTAATCATGAGAATTAAACATCATATCATCGATTACAATCAACAAAAGTTCTTGATTATCATTAAAATCTGATAGTTGTACTATATTCAACATCTTTCATATATTGTGAAATAGCATTTTCGTCTGGATTACACCAAACTATTCTAATAATTTCTGGTTGAATATTTTCTTTTTTATATTTTCTAAATTATAATATAAGAGCTGTCTTATCACAACAGGATGGTCCTTCCACCATTATAGTAAATGGGTGAAACAACATAGTTGTATTAATGAAAACTAATATTACTAACATATTTTTATATAAAAACTATTTTGAAAAATTTATATCAGTTATATATATAAATTAATATTAATATAATAGTTATTCCACCTTCATCATAGTTAAACAGATTTTAGTAGTTAATCTTCAATGTTTATTAGGAAATGATAAACAAAATTTCATAAAAGAATCAGCCATACTTGAAAAAGGAAGGAAACAGAAGAACTTAGTCAAGAAGTCAGTGTAACGAAAATAAAATACATGGACTTAAATGGAGTGATGGTTTAGTTGAATATTTAGATGTAAAATGTATATTCTAAAACCTTAACTGAAAAATGCGAATGGATATATTTCCCCAAGGGGTAATCATAGTAATATGGTGAATCCTCCTTTGACTTCTCCCGTCAATGTAAACTGCACATCGGATTTGGGGGTGCAGATAAATTCATGTTTAAATACAAACACGATAAGAGAATCGAACACAAGTTCAATAAACCGATCACGTGGAATAGCAAAAACTTTTGGCTACAAGAAGCGGACGCTAATCGGAGAATGAAACGTGGGAACACTATATGGTGTTGGGCGATACGAGCGAGCCAAGCGTGAAATGTTACGATTCAATATTAACATACTTGGCGTCAGTGAAACTAAATGGAGAGGTTGTGGTGAAATTATTTCAGACAGTAATTTAACTCACATGCTGTACTCAGGAGATGATGAAGCAGAAACAGGAATAAGGCGCGGTAGAGTAGGAATTATTCTAAATGAGAGGACGGGGCAGTTTCTATAGATGGAAAGTGGGATAAAGTAAAACAATCATTTATAAAAACTGGAAGAGAAACAATAACCGGATTATCGCAGCAAAAATAACAGTTACAGAGCACATAAAATCGCGCAGAGAAGTGTAAGACGAGACAGAAGGAAACAAATAGAAAACCTTGCTACGGAAGCAGAGATAGCAGCAAGAAGAGGTGCTGACAAAACCTTATATAAGATAACAAAAATTCTTTCAGGTCATTCAAGAAAGCAACAAAATATTATCTTGGTCGAAGATGGAAGGCTTCTGGTGTCGATGGATGTTCAATTACGGAGGTGGAAAGACTACTTTTGCCGTTTGCCAAACGAACATTTTATACAGCAATCTGCATCAGAAATCTCTGAAGAACCTGAGTTGCGCCGATCACACAGGGGTATTAGTACAGCACCACCCACGAAATCTGAAACCGAAAGTGCCATTTCGCTTTTGAAAGATAACAAAGCTGCAGGAATTGACCAAGTACCCGCCGAACTTCTAAAAGCAGACATTCCCGCAACGGCAGATATACTTCTCCCATTGATTCAGGCTATATAGGAAGAAGAAAAGTACCCGAGTGAGTGGAAAGAAGGAGTTATTGTTAAGCTGGCAAAAAAAGGTAACCTGAAGCATTGCAATAACTGGCGCGGTATTACGCTGTTATCTGTCTTCTCGAAAATAATGCCAAATATTATACTCGAAAGGATCAAAAGCAGGATTGAAAATACACTGAAAAGACATCAAGCTGGCTTTCGCAGTGGTCACTCTTGTGTTGACCATATCAACACGCTACGAATAATACTCGAGCAATCAACAGAGTTCGGGTCGCCGCTACATCTTAAGGAAAATTATTAAGGAAAACTAAGAAAATGCGAGGTGTCGAGTCTTAAACGATGGACAGTTGACTGATTCGTTTGAAGTGCAGCAGGGTATAAGGCAAGGCTGTATATTGTCGCCTATATTATTTTTGGTTGTGATGGACGAAATTTTAACCGCAACCGTAGGCGTTGATGAGAGGTATGGCATTCAGTGGCGACTAGGAAAACATTTAAGCCACTTAGATTATGCTGATGATGTAGTTTTCATGGCACATACAAGAAATGGTCTGAACGAGATGTGCCAAAATTTGAACAAATATGGCAAACGAGCTGGTCTAAAAATAAATGCAGCTAAGACCAAAAGCATGCATACAGAGCACTCCACACATCAGCAAATTCTTCTAGAAGAAAGCCAAATTGAAGAAGTAGAGCAGTTCAATCATTTAGGAAGCATGGTGACATCAAATGAGGGAACAGAAGTTGATGTTGATAGCAGAATAAATAAAGCTAGAGCTGCTTTTGGAACTCTATCAAACATATGGCAGTCAAACAATATAGCCCAGCGTACAAAGCAAAAAATATTTGAAACAAACGTCAAATCAGTACTTCTATACGTCTGTGAAACATGGAAGGTAACCGCCATTATCACCAAAAAGTTGCAGACGTATATAAACGGTTGTCTACGCCGTATCTTAAGGGTTCGTTTGCCGCAAATCATTACCAACACACACCTGTCGAAAAAAACGAACCAAAAGATGATTGAGGTCGAGATTCGAGAGAGAAAATGGCGATGGATCGGACAAACCTTGAGGAAGCCAGAAGAAAACATAGCAAGGCAATGTTTTGAGTGGAATCCACAAGGCAGACGGCAAGTGGGTAAAACAAGGAAAAAATGGAGAAGTACGGTTTCGAAAGAGGCAGAAGCGCAACGCAAAACGTGGTTACAGCTAAAAGGAATTGCTAAGGATCGTGAAAGTTGGAGAAGATAGTGTCAAAAGAGAAGATCTAAGCAGAATTTTCGCCATTAAAAAAGATTATTAACTTTAAAACATAATGTCCTATACATTTATCAAACCACAATTTCAAATGAGCAGTTAAAAATATTTTTAATGTACACATGTATCTCTTAAAAGAAAAAATTCTAAACTAAGACTTTCATACATATAATATGAAATTAAATAAAACTAAAAAAGTCCACTTCAACACAAATATAGAAATTCAAGTCATGCATGTATGGGACTATTCCTATAGAGTTCCTCGCAAAGGTCATGGGCAACAAAACGCATGTGATAGAAGTTGATTTCAAAGACGAATTGAAAATGTTTAATTCATTATTTCTAGAATTTTAACATCTGATTAGCGTAAAATTGTCAAATAAAAATTATTTAAACATATTTACTTATTTGTTTTATTTTTATTTGTATGTTAACTAAAAATAGGTACCAAAAGCACATAACCAGTTTGGACTTTTTTTTCAGTCCTTACAGAAAATGACGACGTAAAAATTTTTTCCCATGACAGAGTGCCAAGTTAACTACTATCCGTTCCCAAATTATAATAGACATTTCATCACCTGAAAACAATATTTAGATAAAGCATTGAATCACATCTTGAAAAAAAAGTATTATGGGTCAAATTTAAAGATATTATTAACGAACTTGAGCAAGAGGAAATTATTGTCACAATCAACAGACGTGCCAACTGGAATGCAATAGAAAATAAGTTTTAAATAATTCATAGCTACTACTTCCCAAATAGGTTACGGAAAATCAATGACATCGTAAAAATCTGCCCTATTTATAAAGAAAACAAGTAAAGAAACAGTCAGTCGGTGCAATCGACTTAGAAATACCCCACACCTATTTGGTTCAAATTTAATGGGAAGTTCATTAGTCATTTTAAAACAATAAAAGCTGTTTTTAGTTTGGTCGTAAGACATAGCTAACCAAATTAACTTTATAATACTAAAAACATTTTCTAATTAGACTCTCTATAAAAAAATATTACAAATTCTTACTAATTTATCGATTTAAAAATATTAAAAAACAAAACAACTTGAATTAAATGAATATATATTTATTTCAATTCAATTACAAAAGTGAAAAATTTTGATTTTTAAATTTTGTGATAAAAATTTAATATATTTAATAATTAAAATTTTTCAAAATTGCGATTATTTTAAATTGCTAGTTTATGTACCTATCGAAAAGCTTATAAACGCAAAATATGCAATAAATGTACCTCTGAATATAGCTTAAGTATTGTACACAATGTCTTAATTATATATCACCTATGGTAATAATTCAATAAAATATATGATAAAAAAAAGTAATTTAATCATTTATTAAAAAAATATTTTGTTATACAAAATATGTGCTACGGTAAAATTCTTACCCTTTTAAAAATATAAAACTGTTAAATAAAAACGGAAATAGGAAAGAACCCTCGTGTATCAAATTTCATGAATATCGAAAATAAGGTTTTCAATTTTGGAATTTCTTAGGAACCACCTGAACCACCACTACAATTAAGTCTAAATTTCGGGGACACATAGGAAATAGGAAATATATTCTTTGGCTTCGAAATTTTATTCGTTTGGCCTCAGATCGATCAAAAGCTTCTAGAATCCGTACTCATTGACCAAACTCGACCAGAATCAATTCCCATGGTACTTTCATTACTAATAACCTAGAGTTTAAATTTCATCAAAATAGCAGCATTATATGGTGTTGTTAAGATATATGTTTATTAGCCTTTGAACTTTTCAAAGGTTCCAGAACCCGAAACCATGGTACGATTTCGCCCATATCCAGTATCCGTCATACTTTCAATACTAGTTAACCCTTCTACACAATTAGAACGTTCTATCTTAATTTTAAGTTACTATTTTTATTAATTTCGATGATAAGCTTTTAATCCTTGGGGGGTCTAAGATGAGTACTGAACCACCACTCTCATTGATTCAAAATTAGGGGAACGCGCAGAAATAGTAAAGAGCACCCATGTACAAATTTTGAAAATATGCTTTAAGGTCTTCAGAAATGTGTGGCTGATCCCCGACCCACTATTCCAATGGAGCCCAAATTTCAAGGACACTAAGAAAAAAAAAGAGACACCCTGATACCAAATTTGAAGGTTCTATCTTCATTGATTCCGAAATTATGCTCGTTTGGCCTAAATTCGATCAAAAAATTCTAAGTTCCGATCCTATTGTCCATTCTCCACCGAACGCAATCACCGCCGTAGTTTCATTACCAGTACCCTACAACACAAATTTTATAAAGACAGCGTCATTAGTTGTTGAGTTATCGTGATTATTTATATATGTTCGTTAGCCCTGCAATAAATAAACTCTGCCTAGCTAAGAGTGATAAAAAGCAGGTCGCCTGAGAATGTACGGCTACAATTAAGTGATATTTTTTTTTATTACGGCATATCATAATGTGTAATCATTGATAACGAAAAGGCTCTAAACTTCGCTACTACCAAAAGCATGATGGAGGACGAACTAAAAATTAAAGTTTCAAGCTAACAATTAACTTATTTAAAATATCAAATTTCGTATAAATAAATAATTTCTATGAGAAAAAATTTTAACGCATTTTCACACAACAAGTAAAGAAACAGTAAGTCGGTGCAACCCAATTTTTCTATTTAAGAATGTTAAACAACAAATAAACTTAAAATAAATGTAGTGTATTTAGTGTTGAATGACTTAGTACCATTGATTAATTATTTCAATTTTAAATACTTTTTAAATTTATTCTCACGCCAAAACAAAATGGATTTAGAAAAATAATTAATAAAAGCAATCAAGCTAAACAACCAGCTAAAGAAAAAAGCCACCACCTATTATAGTGGAAGGGTTAGAAGATTACAATGTTTTTATAGAAGCTCTTAATAGTTCAGAACAATATCTTAGAATTAAACTATTAAATTCAAATAAGATCGAGTTAAATCCTGTTAATTCAGAAATTTATAGAAATATTATAAATTTTGTAGATGAAAATAAATTTGAATATCATACATATGAAAACAAACAAACCAGACCCATAAGAGTAATGGTAGTTAACCTACATTCAAAGATAAAACCAGAAACTATAAAAAATTTTCTGATTAAGAAAAACTTTTCTATAACTTCGGTGACCAACAAGTTACCATGGAGAAAAAAGGAACCTTTAAACATGTTTGTGCTGACGTTCGAAAATTCAGAAAATATAGAAAAAATCTATGGAATAAAAGATATACTTGGGTTTAAAGTAAAAATTGAATCTATATAAAGCAATAAATTAATTCCACAATGCAAGAGGTGTCAGGGCTTTAAACATACTCAAAAGTTTTGTGCAAAGAACCCGAGATGCGTGAAATGTGCAGGTACTCACTTCACACAAAATTGCACTAAAGATAAAAACACTTCACCCAAATGTGTACACTGCGGAGAGAATCGTCCAGCTAACTACACAGGATGTTCTGTAACGAAAGAACTCCTAAAAAGTTTGAGAGAAAAAAGAAATAAAACTAAGCCACAAATTAAAAACAACAAACCTTTGAAGGAGGCAATTATACAAAGACAAGATATAACTAAAAACACTAAAAGCTTCAAGAAACCTCTGTAGCTGCAGCAAACCTTGAGTCACAGACCGCCAACAAAAACAATACAACCAACCAAAATAAAAGTGATCTTGCAATACAAAATCAATACCTTCAGGAAATTTTAAATGAAATGAAGAAAATGAATGAAAGAATTAATAAACTAGAAAGTAGCAACAAAAAAGCTACTACAAAATCTAAGATAAACTAATAATGACCAACCTATTAAAAATAATGAGTTGGAATGCAAATGGATTACTCAATCACCAAAAAGAACTCGAAACCGTCCTTTGCATAAATAATATTGATTTGTGTTTAATATCTGAAATACACTTCACCAAAGAATCATTTATTAAATTTAGAGGATATAAAGTTTACCACACAATTCATCCAGAAATTGCAGCAAAGGGTGGAAGTGCGGTAATAATCAAAGAAAATATTAATCACTATGAAGAAGCTAAAATTTGTGCAGAAGACATACAAGCAACAGTGGTAAATGTTAAAACAAAAACTATGACATCGCAGTAGCCAGCCTGTACAGTCCTCCAAAACATAACATAAAAAACGGAAAGATATGAAGAATTATTTAACAAAATTGGAGAAAGATACATCATTGGCGGCGACTTCAATGCAAAACACACCCACTGGGGATCTAGATTAACTACCACTAAAGGAAAAGAACTTCTAAGAGCCATCCAAGATTATAGATGTGAGACAATATCAACAGAAAAACACACGTACTGACCCACCGATGCTAACAAAATACCAGACTTGATAGACTTTTATATCCGTAAAAATATATCAAGCAATTATACCCAAATTGAAGAAAATCTAGAATTAAACTCGGATCATTCACCAATAGTATTAACCTTAAGTGAATGCATCATTTCAAAGCCTGCAAATCTCAGCCTGACCAATAAAAAAACGGATTGGGAAGGTTTCAGGAAACTTTAGAAGAAAAAATGGAATTGAGAGTATCACTACAACTAGAAGATGAAGTAGACCTCAAAGTAAAAAAAATAATCAATGACATACAACAATCAGCATGGCACAATACACCTCCAACTGTATGCAAGGTTGAGGGCAACTGCTACCCGACGGAGGTCCTAGAGCTGATTTCCCAGAAAAGCAAAATGAGAAAAAATTGGCATCAGAACAAAAATCCAAACGACAAAACCAAATTAAATAAAATGACCAGTAGATTGACTTTAGAAATTAAAAAATTGAAGAATAATAATCTGAATGAATTTCTGCAAAATATGACTAATGATTCCTCGATCTTAAAAAAGGTGTGGGCCCGGATTTAATTACTCCTTCTTTTTTATACAATTGCATTAGTTATTTGACATATCCACTTCACATTATATTTAATATATCACTTTCGTCAGGCATCTTCCCATCTGCTTGGAAATCATCTTTTTTGACCCCTATTCATAAAAAAGGAGACAAAGCTTCTGTTGAAAACTATCGAGGAATAGCCATCCTTTCGACTATCCCAAAATTGTTTGAGAAAATTGTGGTGGGCAAAATCACACCTATTATTAATATGAAACTAAATGAACAACAGCATGGTTTCAGAAAAGGTCGCTCTACTACTACAAATCTTGTAGTTTACACTTCTGAAATCTTAAATGAAATGGAGAAGGGCTACCAAGTTGACGCAATTTATACGGACTTTAGCAAAGCTTTCGATCGTGTTGATCATAATATTTTGCTGAAGAAACTTGAAACTTTGGGCATATCTGGTTCTTTCTTGGCATGGCTTGGCTCTTATCTTACTGGAAGAACTCAGAACATAAAATTCCAAGGCCATTTGTCAAACCCAATTTATGTTACTTCTGGTGTGCCTCAAGGTAGCCATTTAGGTCCACTTCTATTCAATGTATTTATTTCAAATCTTTCTGAAAAATTATTAGGTGTATCTCATATTGCATTTGCTGACGATCTTAAAATTTTTCATGTTATTAAGAATAACTCTGATGTTCAATTACTTCAAGAAAACATGCATTCTTTACATGAATGGTGCATATCCAATAGATTAGAACTAAATATTAAGAAATGCAAGGTCATAAGCTTTACACGTAAAAGAAATACAATACTTTTCAATTATTCAATAGACAATTTAGCTCTCGAAAGGGTGAATAGCATGACCGATCTTGGGATTCTTTTGGATGATAAATTAAATTTTAATCTTCATTACGAACACATGATTGCAAAGGCAAATAAAATGTTAGGTTTCATTATAAGAAGGGCCAAAGAGTTTAATGACGTAGCAGTAACAAAAGCACTTTATTGTTCTTTGGTTCGATCTACTTTAGAATATGGTCACATTGTTTGGGATCCGGCATTTCAAACACACTCTAAAAGAATTGAATCTGTTCAAAAACAGTTTCTTTTATTTGCTCTAAGAAACCAATATGACCCTTCAGAGTACTCCACTCTTCCAAGCTACATTACAAGACTAAATACCTTGAAAATGTTAAGTCTTGCATCACGCAGGGAAATTCTTTCATCCTGCTTCACTTTCGACATCTTAAATAAAAATATTGATATTCAGTTTCTAACGTATAAAGTCAGAATAAATAACGAAGTTAGACAAACAAGAAACACTAAATTTTTGATTGAAAATACTCACAGAACTCAATACGCAAATAATGAACCTACAAACAGATGTTGCACTACATTTAATAAACATAGTAATCTTTTCTCAACAGATATATCTAAAAACACTTTTAAATATAAACTTAAGCAAAAATTTTTAAATGAACCTATTTTGTAAACTTAATAATAATTTCAAGTTCAAGTACATATTAACATATTATATGATATTATATCATAAGTAATTACGTTCATACAGTGCTTTTGCTTTTTTGTTTTTGTTCGGTAAGCATTTTTTGTTTTTTGTTTAAATTTTTAATATTTTGTACAGTAAAAAAAAAAAAAAAACTTTTTATTGTAATTTGACCTAAATATTCTAATTTTTGTTAATTGTTCTTACACTTTTTTTTTTTTTTTGTAAATTCTGTTTAAAATTTTAAATTATGAATAATAGTATAAGATATTTTCTTTTTTTTTTGTTTGTAAAAACCTTGTTTTGGTTAAATAAATAAATAAATAAGTACTGAATACTCGCTTTGGAGAACTATAAGAAACCTAAAAAGACTTATCATGCTAATTCTTCCAATAAAAACCATGGATGGAAGCTGGGCTAAAAATAATGAGCAAAAGGCAATATTATTTGCGGACCATCTAGAAGATATTTTTCATCCTAATTGGTCAAACAACACCGAGCCATTACCAGAAGTTACAGTGCAAGAAAGTAGTAATATTCAACCAGTCACAGTAGCTGAGGTTAAAAATGAAAACAAAACAAATACCAATTCGAAAAAAGCCCCTGGATTTGACTTCATTTCTGGTCAAATATTGAAGGAACTTCCCAGGAAAACATTGGTCAAAATCACTAATGTGATAAATGCTTCATTTCGCCTACAATATGTCCCAAAGTCGTGGAAAGTAGCTGAGGTTATAACGATACCTAAACCAGGAAAGCCGACGTATGATGTAACATCATATAGGCCGATCTCTCTTTTACCGATTCTGTCTAAATTATTTGAAAAACTTCTACTGAAAATATTAAAACCAATAATTGAAGAAAAACATCTAATCCCGGATCACCAATTTGGATTTCGAAACCAACATTCCACAATACACCAAGTTCATCGAATTACAAACATAATTGAAAAAGCACTCGAAGAAAAAAAAGGTTGTTCAGCTATATTTTTAGATGTAAAACAGGCTTTTGATAAAGTGTGGCACGAAGGTTTAAATTATGAGTTAAAATCACTCCTTCCTGCTCAGTATTCAAAAATATTAATTTCATATTTATCGGAACGTTACTTTAGAATAAAACAAGAAGAAAACTACTCTGAACTAAAGAAAATTCGGGCAGGTCTTCCACAAGGTAGTGTATTGGGGTCAATCCTCTATCTACTATACACCAGTGACCTACCTACTTTCGAAGAAAATACAGTTGCAACATTTGCTGATTATACTGCTATTTTAGCCACCGACAACAACAACATTGAAACAACAAAAAAGTTGCAAAACGCAATTAAACAAAACCAAGATTGGACCTACAGATGGCGCATTAAACTGCACGAAGCTTAATCGGTGCACATTGATTTCACCAATAAACGTGTTAAACATTATCCTGTATACATTAACGATCAAATTGTCAAGTATGAAAACACAGCCAAATATCTGAGCATGACGCTTGATACAAAGCTCAAGTGGAAAACTCATGTAAAGAAAAAACCAGATGAGCTAAACTTAAAGTTCAGAAAAATGTACTGGTTACTTGGTAGACATTCTGTACTATCAGTTAAAAATAAGGTTCTTCTGTATCAACAAGTCCTGAAACCAGTTTGGACTTATAGTATTCAGCTCTGGGGCTGCGCCAGTAAAAGCTTCAGAAACGTTTCCAAAATAAAGTACTACGTGGTATAATAGATGCTCCGTGGTATATTCGAAATGTCAACCTACACAAGGATTTCGGTCTAGAAATGGTAGACAGGGTCATAACAACATATGCACAAAGTCATTAAAAAAGATTACAACATCACATCAACGTCAAGGCTTTAAAACTCTTGGACAATGATGATACAACACGCAGATTGAAACGAGTGAAGCCATTTGAATTGGTGTAAAACTAAAATGAACAAAAAACGAGGAAGAGTGTAGTAGAGTAGACTGTGTCAACTCTGGGATACCCGTATGACCGTAACATATACATTATATCATCTGGTTAATTACTTTTAGCAAATTTCAAACATATAGTTGTATGGCAGCTACTCGAACCCTCTGAAGTAGACCAACAAAATTTTGCAATAACTTTGGCCATTACACTAAACTATTTTTGGCTAAATTTCAGATACCCAGCTTCATCAGGTGTAGTGTAAAGCTCATATAAAAGAAGGAGTTGTATGGCAGCTACTCGAACTCTCTGCAGTAGACTAACCAAATTTTGCAGTAACTTTGGCCATTATACTAAACTATTTTTAGCTAAATTTCAGACACGCAGCTTCCCTAGGTAAAGAGTAATGCTCATATAAAATTAGAAGTTGTATGGCAAGTACTCGAACCCGTGAACCAAAATGGCTGGATTTAAACAACAATTCCGGTTTTTGCATAAAAACGAATTTGTGACAATTTCATAATCCTAGCTCCTTTATTTTTTGAGTTATCGCGATGACGGACGGACGGACATACATAGCTAAATCGATTTATTTTTCGATTCTAATCCGATCCATACACTTGAGTCTATATCTAACCCCCCTCCTTCTCTGCGTCACAAACGTAATGGCAAATTTATTATACCCTTTGACTATATAGTCATACGGGTATAATAAAGAAACTGTCGTAGGATAAGCCTTTGTATTGTAAAAAGTAGCCTATTAAGATTTAAAGAAAAATAGCTTATTAGTATTAAGTTGGTAGATTGTTATAAATAAAATCAGCATTTGGGTGTTTAAAAAACTAAAAAAAAAAAATTTATTTTCTTAATTTACTTATTTTTTTTAAATTTAAACTTAAATTTTAAATTTATTCTCTTAATTTACTTACTTTTTAATGTTTTATATAATCAAACTCAAAGTTTAATTATATAAAACATTCACAAATAAGACGAAACTCAAACAAATAAAAAGAAACACATGTACCCCAAAAAAATATTCTAAAAGGGAATAGAAAGGGCACCCTGATACCGAATTTGGAGGTTCTAATTTCCTTGAATTCGGAATCATGCACGTTAGGCCTAAATACGATGAAAAAGTTCCAGGATCCGAACTCATAGTCGGATTTCGCCTATATACAGTTCGCGCCTTTCTTTCAATATTAGTGAACCTTGCACACAATTGGAACGTTCTATCTTAATTTCAACCTATTTTTTTTAATAATTTCAATGAGTTATGTGTGAATTATGCTTGTTTGGCCGAGTTCAAAAACTTCTAAGATCCGAACCCATGGTCCGAACTCGTTGGTACGCAGTCCCCACCATAGTCTCATTAGTAATAACCTACATCACTCATGTACATTCATGATTGTAACGACATTAGTTGTTGAGTTACCTTTATTTTTATACCCGTATGACTATATAGTCAAAGGGTATAATAAATTTGCCATTAGGTTTGTGACGCAAAGAAGGAGGGGGAGTAGATGTAGACTCAAGTGTATGGATATGATCAGAATCGAAAAATAAATCGAATTAGCTGTGTATGTCCGTCCACACGATAACTAAAACTAAAACTAAAGGATCTAGGGTCTTGAAACTTTCGAAAATTTGTTTTTTCCAATAGCCGTCATCGCTACTTAAATCCAGCCGTTTTGGTCCATGGGTTCGGGTAGCTGCCTTACAAGTTCTTTTTTTATTTGAGTATTATTCTGTACCTATTACACCTATGCGTATGAAATTTTGCCAAAAGTAGTTAAGATTTATGGCTAAAGTTTCTGCAAAATTTGGTTGGTCTACTGCAGTGGGTTCAAGTAGCTGCCATACATTTTCTTATTTTATATGAGCATTACTCTATACCTATTAAAGCTGGGTGTCTGAAATTTTGCTTAAAATCGTTTAGTGTAATGGCCAAAATTTCTGCAAAATTTGGTTGATCTACTGAAGAGGATTTGAGTAGCTGCCATACAACTCCTTCTTTTATATGAGCATTACACCACACTTAATGAAGCTGGCTGTCAGAAATTTAGCCAAAAATAGTTTAGTGTAATGGCCAGTTGACAAAGTCTACCCTACTACACTCTTCCTCATTCTTATATGTTCCGTGGCCGATTTAGAACGATTAAAAGGTCCAGAATCCGAACCAATGGCCCGATTTCGCCCATATGTTATCCTAGTAACCTACAGTTAACATTTCATCAAGTTAGCTCCATTAGTTTTTCAGTTATCGTGCATGCGAATCGACAGACGAACGGACATGGCTATACCGACTCAGGAGGTCACGCTGATCACAAATATTCCATAACAAGCTCGCTTCCTTCGGGTGACAACATACACCATACCAAAGTTAATATACCCTTTTCCTATTTCATAGGTGTAGGGTATAAAAAATAGAAAAAAAACAAAAAAGGAACAGTGAGGCGGTGCAACCTACTTATAAATACCCTACACATATTTAGTTCAAATTTAATTAGATATGAATAAGTAATTTTAAGCTGCTATTTGTTTGATTGTAAAACATAGCTAACCAAATAAACTTTATAATACTAAAACCATTTTCTAATTACTTTATCTACATATTCAAAAACATTACCAATTCTTACTAAGTTATCTATTTAAAAATATTAAATAAATCAAATAAATCAAAAAAACTTGAAATGAATGAAAATATATTTATTTCAATTCCATTACAAAAGTGAAAAAATTTTATAACACAAAGCTAATCAAAGCATAATATATTTTATAATTAAAATTTTTCAAAATTGCAATTATTCTAAATTTTAGTTTATGTACCTATTAGAAAAGCTTATAAACGCAAAATATGCAATATATGTATATCTAAAACTCAATTACAAATTTTGAACTTTTCATATAAATCATTTAAATATAAAAATATATTTAACATAAATGAAGCAAGTATCTTTGAATAAAGCTTAATTATTGTACACAATGTCTTAATTATATATCACCTTCGATAATAGTTCAATAAAGTATATGATAGAATAAAAATTAAAACAAAATAATTTAATCGTTTATTAAAAAAATAAATTGTTTTTAATTTATGAAATATTAGACAAAATATGTTTTATGGTAAAATTTTTAGCATTTTCAAAATATATAAGTGTTAAATAAAAACGGGAATAGGAAAGAACCATAACAAATAGGACATATAATTTTTAGCTTCGAAATAATACCCGTTTGGCATCAAATCGATCAAAAGCTTTTAAAATCAGAACTCATTCTCCGAACTCGACCTGAACCAATTCACATGGTACTTTCATTACTAGTAACCTAAAGTTTAAATTTCATCAAAATAGCGGCATTATTTTTTGAGTTATGCTGTTTTTAAGATATATGTTTGTTAGCCCTTGAACTTTTCAAAGATTCCAGAACCCGAAACCATGGTACTATTTTGCCCATATGCAGTCCCCGTCATACTTTCAATACTAGTTAACCCTTGTACACAATTGAATCGTTCTATCTTAATTTTAAGTTATTAGTTTTATTAACTTCGATGATAAACTTTTAAACCTTCGGGGGTCTAAGAGGGGTACTGAACCACCACTCCAATTGATCCCAAATTAGGGGGACAAATGGTTCTTAATTTCAAGGACACTAAGGAAATAGAAAGAGACACCCAAATACCAAATTTGGAGGTTCTCTCTTGATTGGTTTCGGAATTATGCTAGTTTTGCCTAAATTCGATCAAAAAATTCTAAGTACCGAACCCAATGACCAATCCTCACTGTGCGCAATCGCCACCGTAATTTCATTACCAATAACCTACAGCACAAATTTCATGAAGATAGCGTCATTAGTTGTTGAGCTTTCTTAATTTTTTATATATGTTCGTTAGCCCTTAAACCGATTTAAAGGTCCAGAATCCGAACTCGTGGGCTGATTTCACATCCGCGCTGTACTTTAAATACTATGAAACCCTTGTGCACATTTGGAACGTTCTACCTTAATTTTAAGTTACCATTTTTAGTAATTTCGATGATAAGCTTTTAAAACTTGGGAGGTCTAAAAGGAGTACTGAACCATCACTCCAAATGATCCCAAATTAGAGGGGCACGCAAGAAATAGTAACGAATACAATTGTGGCAAATTTGAAGCTTCTACATTTTTCAAGTTGCTATCTTTTATAATTTTAAGGATATGCTTTAAGGTCTTCAGAAATGTGTGGCTGGTCCCCGACCAACCTCTCCAATGGGGCCCAAATTTCAAGGACACTAAGGAAATAGGTAAGGACACCCTGATACCAAATTTGGAAATTCTATCTTCATTGGCTTCGGAATTATGTTCGTTTGGCCTAAATTCGTTCAAAAAGTTCTAGGTTCCGAACCCGTGGTCTAAACCCGAACTTGCGCAATCCCCACCGTAGTTTCATTACTGGTGACCTACAGCAGAAATTTGATGAATGTAGCGTCATTAATTGTTGTGTATCGTGATTTTTTATATATGTTTGTTAGCCCTTCGATCGATTAAAAGGTCCAGAATCCGAAACCATAGGCCGATTTCGCCCATATTTAATCCCCGCCGTACTTTCAGTCCTAGTAACCTACAGTTAAAATTTCATCAAGATAGCTCAATTATTTTTTGAGTTATCGTACGTACGTACGGACGGACGGACATGGCTATATCAACTCAGGAAGTCACGCTGATCTCATATATATTTGCAGGTGTAGGGTATAAAAGAAGCAAAACAAAGCATACTTCAACGGACATATCCGATATATAAAACAAGAATTCAGAAATTACAATGAATTCTTGGACATATTAAACCAACAACATAAACCAGCTCTGCAAGAAACCTATAAAAACAAAGCGAAAACTCAATAGACAAATATGAAAATTATAAATGCATTTTCAAAATGTCCGCCAACGGCATTGGAGGTGTCGGCCTCCCAGTAAAGAATGATATTACATTTCAAGAAAAACAAATAAATACAACATTCGACGCCATCAGCATCAAAGCAGGAATTCCAGGTATGAAACAAACGTAAATAACGAACATCTACATTTATCACAATAGATCACTCACAAGAAAAGAACTGGACCGTACCAGTAAACAACACAGCGAGTCATGTTTGATACTGGACAATTTTAATGTCCGCAGCACGACATGGGGTGACAGCACCACAACAGTCAGAGGAATCATCGTGAAAAGATGGTTATACGACAATCAACACCTCCCCCTACTAAACTGTCTTTACAGCTACACGCTAATAAACACCAGAGGAACATTTGGTTCAAAGAAACAGCACCGAATCTACTAAGAGAAGAGAAAGATTTAAAGAAGAAGGCGGTGAATTGGAAAAACCAAGAAAAAAGTAGAGGAGCTACTGACTAAACATCTCCGCATTAACAATATAAACAAAGAGCCGGCTATTTTAACGAAATTTTGAGAACAGCAGGAAACATTTCTATTAAGTCAATAACAACAAATCCTATTGGCAAAACAAAGAGATCAAAATAGCTGAAAAGGAATTCCACAAGCGTGTACAAATTCTACAAGCATATACCATTAAAGAAACCAGAAAAGGATCACTCGGAATGCAATAGATACAGGTTTACCTCACTGCTCCCAGTACTCTCAAAAGTAGTGGAGAGAATAGTGGCCAAACGAATATGTTGGGTCACTGAAAACAATCTTGGTGAGCAAATACATGGATTCAGGAGATTGAGAAGTACAATAACAGCCTTGCAAGAAAAAGATCATATTATAGGAACAAACTTAAGAAAAAGCAAATAAAGAAACAGTCAGTCAGTGCAACCGAATTAGAAATACCATTCACCTATTTGGTTCAAATTTAATGGGCAGTCCATAAGTCATTTTAAAACGATAAAAGCTTTTATTAATTTCATCGTAAGATATAGCTAACGAAATAACATTTAAAATTTATTAACGAAGTAAAGCTTATGGTTTTGGTAAATAATAAATAATGGCAATCTTGTTCAGCACTTGTTGTGTATTTGAGTCGAATCCTGTACCATTATCTGATTTTGAGGCGTCAGTATATATTTGATTGTATGTTTTGTGTTTTAGGACTATTTCTTTGTGCAACTGTTATGTTTCATTTGTTGTTGAGTTTTTTTGCAATGTGGTTCGCTATGTCTATAGGTCGACCACAACTTTTGGAGCAAATCATTTTTATGAGACTGTTGTTTTTGTTTACCGCTTTTAAGATATTTTTGATGTGGTCATTATACTTAAATTTTTTTTCCATCGTGATTCCTAGTAGCTTTATATTTTCTTGGTACCTTAAGTTATTTCCCTTTATTTTTATATGTTCAGAATTACATTTATGTTTTTTGCAGAAGTGCACTGCTTCGGTTTTATTTTCTGCTAATCTTCCTCCTGATCTTTTTAGCCAGCTGTTAATGGTTTTCATGGCTCTGGAGATGGTTTTGTTTCTTTGGTTTTGGGATCTTTTTGCCCAGAGTATGATGTTGTCTGCGTATGAGATGCAAGCATTTCATTTAGTCCATTTAGTCATTTTCGCAAGCATCTCATTTAGTTCATTGATATATATATTGAAAAACTGTGTTGATAATGAAGATGTGGAACCCCTACATCGAGACTGTTTGTGTCTGAATGTACTCCTTCTACACTTATCGTACATTTTCTGTTGCGTAAGTAGTCCTGAACATAGTTGACAATTTTATGTCCTGTTTTCCAGAGTTTTAATTGGTTGATTATTGTTCGACTGTTAATTTCATCAAACGCTTTTTCCAGGTAATATAATAAACAACAGCTAAACACAATAGGAAAAACAAATTTCGATAGCACAGTATGCTCAGCAGAAACAATAGTTGAAAGCAAAGCAAAAGAAATAGCAATAAAAAATATCAGCTAAAATATAATATAAACTGATAGTTGATAGGAACTCAAAGCAATAAGAAATTAAATAAAATAAAATATAATATAAACTGATAGTTTTTTTTTTTTTTTTTTTTTTTTTTTTTTTTTTTTTTAAGTGCTAACTGTTCAACTGTTAGGCTAATAAGCCTGTCTATACCAAAGGTACATGTTGGAACAGAGGGTCATATTATATTCGTGTTATTAGAATTGGTCTTATTGAATTCCACATACAATTTAAACATGAGATAGTACTAGGCCTTATAACATGTAGAAACGTCTTAGATTTTCAATATTTACAATTCTATTTTTTGTTTATATTGTAATATTTTATATTTTACTTATATGGTATTCTATATCTGCGAGTTATATTATTTAATTAAATTATTTGATTATATTTTGCATTTGTTTATATTTTTATATTAAAGTATTTTTTATTAAAGATTTATAATTATTAATTATTGATTATGCCATTAATTTGAACCCAATGGCGAATGGTAGCTGAGTCGAGTCGAAAACCAGAAAAGTTTTTTCACTTTCACTAGAATTCGAACCCGGGCCCTTCCGCATGAAAGGTCGCCACTCAACTACTGTGCCACCCAGCTGTAGTTGATAGCAAATCAAAGCAATAAGAAATTCAAACAACAACAAAAATAACTTTAGAAATATAAGAAAAAAATTAATCAAATATAAAGAGAAAATAACAATGGCTTGGGTGCCAGGACATGGTATTCAAAGAAATGAGCATGCGGATAGAGAAGCAAAAAACGCAACTTTGAGTCCTACAATATTCACTCACGACTCAAATACACAACAAGCGCTGAATAAGATTGCAATTATTTACCAAAACCAAAAGCAACAAATATGGCAGATCTCGAAATGCTTTTTAACACTACACAAACCAGAAATAAACAAAACAACACTTAAGAAAGGACCGTGAGATTAACTGGCCTAAAAATTACACGCATAAGGTTAGGAAGGAAGCGCCGTGAAATAACGCCATATGAAACAAGGTAATAATGGCGTTATTTCGCTATTGAATGAGAAATAAAACCATATCGCACATTTTTTCGCGTATTGCTTTATTTCCAATTCAAATGCGAAATAAAACCGTATCATTTTTTAAAATTTT